>CM031243.1:284257385-285457385 GCA_018340775.1 Taxus wallichiana var. yunnanensis | reverse complement strand
GCATTTTGTATGTTGCATGGAGTTGGTGTTTCCAGCAATGGACAATCATTCGTAGTATGGATTTTCATGTCGTTCTACCTTTGTCGTATGCTTCTATTTTTCATAAGGACCCATGATGTAGCTTTTATGGAAATATGATGACACCAAAATTGTTCCAATACACAGCGGCTAGAGGCTAAGATCTTCTTTCCCCTCCTCCATATTTCTTCTACACCACTTCCCTTTCACCCCTAATTCTCCCTCTCATTGGGGCATCCTGCCTCGTCCCCATTATTCTACCTACTTCTCATCTTTTTCGATCATCGATCGGCTTCCTTCATCACCCCATCGACACTCGAGGAGGCATCTCTCCCTACTACTAATTTTCTTCTATCCCTTCAAAATCTCTTCTGTCTACTATCTTTGAAGTGGCATCACTTACGCCACCCCAAAGAGGGGAAAATGTAGACACCTATAATTACGCCCAAGCAATTTAAATACTTAAATTGCGCTAATTATCCCCTTTCTCGCAAATCAACGACATATCGTCAAAACACTCATTTTCCCTTATATCATCATTAATTAATTACACTAAGCTAATTAATTAAGTTTCCTATCTAACAAATACCCTAATTAACGACCTTCCGTTAATAAATCACCCCTTCTACCTAGACTAATTAATTATTATTAATTAATTAGCTTTCCCTTCCATTTAACCAATAAATCAATATTTAATTGATTTAATCCCCTTATAATAGCCTAAATTGTACTAATATTCCTCTAATTATCTTCTATAAGCTTACATCTACCTATTAGTTAATCACCTTTGATTAATTAAAACACCCCCAACTCCCATGACTTGCTAAACATGTATTAAACTCTTCTAAAGTAAGGTTACCTTTAATAAAACAACCTTATCCATTCCTAATCATGTTTTACCTTTATCCCACATTCATGAGAATGTGTTGAATCCTTTATCCTTTGAGCTATATAAAGAGCCCTCCACCTACATTTTTACTTACACCTAAACTCCTTAGAGAGCAAATGCAAAGCATATAGCAAAGAGACTAAGAGCTCAGCACCTTGCCCTTTTGAGAGTTCATCATCTTGAAGAGTTAAGCATTTTTTTAAAGTGCTTGGGTCATATGGGAGGTGTCAAAAGGGTCTTGAGCCCAACTTTGATTAGCCCCATTCCTAGGTTCTTGGAATATTAAGGACAACTATTTTGATAGCCATGGAGCTTACTTAGGTCCATTCATTTATTTGTTGTTAGAGAATAGAGGAGTTTAGATATTTAGCATTGTTAGTTTCAAAGTTTGTATTTATGAATGATAGCATCTAACCCTTGTTTAATTCTTATCATGATGGTGTTTATGCTTTGTTTTAGCTAAATTGTAGAACTATTTTAGGTGGTAGTTCTTGATTCATTTGATTTAGTATTAAGCAAAGTATTCATGCACACATTTCAAATCCTCGGTTGGCGATAGGATGCCTAAATCCTCAGTACTATTCTAGCCATCTCCAAGGCACCAAACATATAAGAAATTTTTTATGTCACAAGTGTACTCTATCCTTGATTCATTTTTTTTTTCAATAAGCATTTATATTTTCACATTTATGAAGTTAAATTTCAATTTCATTTATCATTGGAATTGACTACACTTATCTTCTTTTTTAGGTTCGACCTTACTCTGAAAAAAGGCAATGCACAAATGGAACAAGGGACAATCTCAATCTCAAGATGCTCGATCGAAGGTAATATCCAAGGAATAAACCCAGTCATAATTTCTACTACACACACGAGGTCACCCCTAGGATCTTTATCCTCTTCTAGATTCCATGATAACATTTTATAATCTCCATTTGGCACGATATCAAATATAATCCTCATTTGGCACATTATCGGTTATAACTCCCTTTGGCTCTCCACAAGGTACGCTCTTATTATCTACTTTATGTTATTGAATATTCATTCACCAAACATAAAGTGGGGGAAATGTAGTCAAGAAATAAAACATTTACTACTTACATCACACCTCTAAGTATGTCATTATATGCATGATTCCTAAGTAAGAAAACTAGACATTAACAACACTTGTTTTACTTTTACATTGCTTTATCCCTCTTGATACTCTTGACATTTTCTCTTCTTGAATGGTCACTTTACTTTTGGACATTTAACAACACATGACCCAACTCTATATTTTCTGTTATATCCTCATTACATCCTAGAAAGTACCACCCATCAGGATAAGAGTGCCCAAGTACTATTGTCCCCTTTGGGTGCTTCTGTCATTTTCCCTCCTTTCAAATTTGAAATGCCACATCATTTTTTATCTTTTCTAAAACTTTTCTTATCACTTTGGGTCAACATTTTTGGTTGTTAATGAAGAAATTCAAACAAGAGAATCATATATATACATGACTTACTCACTATTATTAGGGATGGAAAACAATTGGGGCTAATACTTACTATCTACTACTTGGGCAAGGAGAAACATTCAAGGACTATATTTGGGTTGCATTATTCACTGCATAGAAGGGTTTATTCTACATTAAATCTCACACATTCATCTTGGGGGAAAATTAGTTGTATCCCACTATCTTGGTGTGAATGGCACAAGGGAAACCTAGCTTCAAGGGACACACACACACACAAAACATAGAATCTAAAATATAGTGTAGTGAATCGATGACAATCACATTGGGGTGACCACCGAGGTTAGTCTAATTCAAGCATATGCATTATTTATTCCATCTAATGTTTTCTTGATCCTTGTGTAGGTATCTAGGGTTTTTTTGTGATTTCAGGTGTAATATAGGAACCCTACAACGAATTGGATGCAATAAATAATGAAAGGAAGAAGCTAAGTTCATACCCTGAAAATAATGAAGTATATCTATTATCGGGACACTAACACCTAGTTCAGACACCAACACATGGGTGGTCTTGTACTCAAATGGGAATTCCTCTCCAAAGATTTTTCATATCCTAATTTTCCATAAGAAGCATATCCAATTGGTCTCTAACTTGTTCCACTCAGTTTCCAACTCATAATCAACCCATATCTCTCGAACACATGCTAAGTTACTCTTATCTCCTTATTGTACACACACTTTTTTTCTTGCATGATATATCTTTCTTGTTATTGTTGCATTCTTTTGATCTCGGTCTTATGATAAAGAATTAATTTATGTTAAATCAGCTCCATGCTTCTCATGAGGGGAAGAGGGGGAACATACCCATTTTAAATCTTTGTTTTTCATATACCAAATAAATTATCACCTTTGTTAAAATGTCATAAGCCTCCCAAAATCCTTATTTCTCCCATAGACCATATCACACCATACCTCCTCCTTATAAGGAAGGGAGATGGGTTCCAAACCATATGGAATCCATCTCCCACATCAACCAAATGAAGGGAGGATTTTAGAAATCCCAACATGGCTTGCCCATCAATCCATGTGGGAACAAAAGGGATTCCTCCTCTTCCCCAACACTCCAAAATCCACTCCCCAAAAGGGGTGGATGGAGAAAATAAAATAAATTTAAACACGACATAATAACCACGTGCATCCCTACACATAAACACAAACATTTTTAAACAACAAGGTTCATTAACAACATTTACGAAGCTAAGAGGTGTAATGCCTACCTCTCAAGCCAATGAAGTCTAATTCCAAAAATACTCTAATCCTCAAAGTTATTTTCTCTTCTAAGCTCTCCCCAAAATATCCAAGTGCAAAAATGAAACAAGCATTCCCAACCCCTCCAAAATGGAGGGTTAAGTAAGAAGAAGCTAAGATACTCCAATCTATGGGATGGTGAAATGTGTCACCCATCCCCTTCTCAAATCCATATGACCCCATGTCCATATTAAGCATAAGATAAGAGTCTTAATGGAGGATAATATCAACAAAATAAAAATAAAATAAAATAAAATGTCCCTCTCGAATTCCAAGTGGTTCCCAAAATCAAATTCATAATGATGATGGGGATAAGAGAGGGTCAAATGAGAGGGAAAATACCTTTTAAACTTGGAAAGAGTCCCAATACCCATAGATAGGGTCCAAGGGGTCCATTTTAGTGTAATTCTGACCCTCAATAAACAAATAACCCCTTAGAAATTCCAATTTTAACCCAAATTCGGGTTTGGGAAAAAAGGAACACTTAGAGACGTGGTGGGTCCCACCTAGTTCATGATTAGGTGTCCCAAACCTCCCTAAACCAAGATAAAACTAATTAACACATCCATATTCAAATGGAATAACATTTAACCCATAAAAGAGGTCGAAACACACAATTAGGATAATTAACAATAGATTAATTCTAATGGAGACAACCATACCATGGTGACCATCTAAATTACCAAAACCACATACGAGGATGATGGATTTATTATTTATATCTTAGAAAATGACATGTAATACAAGAGCAAAGGATCAGGGAAGGAGAATTTGGCCCAAAAGGCCTTTTATGCAATCTTGGAGGTGTAACTCCCAAGTCTCATGTTCTTATGTGGCATAACACTGTCGCATGTACACTCACTTGCAAACATCATACATTATCTATAAAATATAGTAAATAAGAAATCACTCTCATCTCAAATAATTACACCAAACATATGCAATTAACCAAAATAGTTACAAATTCATTTGTTCTTTATATAAGACATTATAAATCATGACAATTCGTCCATGGTATGTTTCACAATTTGTTACAAGATGCATGCAACTCTACAAATATATCAAATCCCATAGATAAACCATTCAAATCAATTACGCCAGATCCATCCTTTAATGAGATCAATAACCATTATGACAACATAATATATCCAAAATATTATTCATGTAATTCTAAGATCAATAATATCCATAACATTGCAACTTAACCAAGCAATGCTAAAAGTAGTAAATTGGTATTTTAAGTCTCACACATCATCCTACCAAAAACACTTTAGTAACTAAGTTTTAACATGGCAATAAAATAAATATTATTCAAATAAAATAGCTATAATAATATCAATTCCAAATTCCCAAACAAGAATGATACAAGGAGACAACATCATTAAAGGAGAGAAAATGGCGGGAACTACATCCCCTCCCCGTAAATAGAATTCCTCCTAGAAGTCACTAGAAGAAGTAATAATAACAAACTTTAAAAGGTGGTCGCATCATCTAATGTAGTTGATTGGCTCAAAAAACATATTCCACCAGACCTTAAATTGGTTTAACATCGATTGTATCTAGGAATAAGAGGCTATTAATCAAGAAATCGTCATTCAAATTTTCTACAAGGTGCAACATAAGTGGATGTATAACATAAAGGTCACTCTTAAGGAAATTGTTGATAAGTGAGCCAAAGGTACAACAATTATTGTCTTAGAAAGGTTGTTGAGTCGTGTCGACATGATGTGCATGAAGCCACTTATAGGCATCACAAAAACCAAACGAGAAGAGAATGATATTTCCAAATTTATAGGAGGATTCACTTCCTAGCCCACACTTATCTTTAAAAGATGGAAAAACTATTCATAAGACCCTCAAATTTTCCCTAGCATTTACACTATTCCTTTAGGGGTCAAGGATGAAGGGTCACATAACACCAAGCATAATGAAAAGGTGATGACTTGATTTGGAAATACTATTTATGTGCACACAATGAAGTACCAATAAATTAAGTATGTATCATCCAAACAATCATAAAGTTAAGATTAATTTTCTATTTTTTCTTGGGGTTTTTGTAGCTTGAACCCTTTGCTCAAACATCACAATTCATACCCAAAATTTGATTTAGAAAACAAATAAAGGATATTCCAATTTTTTATCGTTTATAAGTCTATCAGAGTTTCCACCATAAAAATCCAAAATCCACACTACCACCTTCTGAAAAATGCCATCATCATTGATTCAAAATAATTAATTGGTTTCAAACTCAACAAGGCACAATAGAAGTTTAATAAGATCAAATTTTTACCATTATAGCCAAAAAAAAACGTGAATGAGCTAGGTGGAAAATATTTATCTAAAGGGGTTTCAAACTTATCAAGTTCCTAGGAAAATAACCAAAATATTTCTTAGATGAGCTCAAACAATATGTCCTTTTACATTCTCCCCAAGAGGTCAAGAAGAAAATAAAGAACATTTCCTTGAAATGGAAAGGAATATCTCAATGTTTTCTCAATATCCTTAGTATATGTTTCTAAAACTCATCAATTAACCTAGGTTGCCAATGACCCACTAAGTCCAAAGGGCATGTATTTTCCTCAATCTAGAGATATGAGTCCATTTTTGAACGAAGAACTTCAAATTTACCACCTTAATAAGCAATAAAAAATAATGGAGCCATGTTTGTAAATAAGACCCCCAATAAAAAACAAAACTCTCAATCAAACTCTAAATTCACATTGTTTAGTTATAGGCTACACCATTTTAAAGGATGGCATTATCTATGGGAGGTGGAAGGATTACGTAATTACCAATTTCAACATTTTGCAACGTAGAGTCAAATAGTTTATTAATGACAAGTCAGGTGTTTTCAAGGTAATAAATAACCTTGTACATAGTGTATACACCTAATTTTCATAATTATTACTAACAACTCTTTTGTGCAGATAAGGGTCATTGATGCATCTATTTCTCAAGAAGGCGCCTTAAGGGGCCTGTCGGGAATGGGGTATGACTATTCACATGGTCATTATGGGTTAGATATAGTACATAGAGAGATGTACCGCTATGTGGTCCTAGATTTAGTTACCCCTTGTCCTCTCATGTTGCACACACTAGCACTCTCGACACTTGCTTATATATGAATTCATCATTGACACCTTTTTCACTTATTTTTCTTGATCCATGGCACATCGCATCACACTTGACATTTAGCTTCTCCTTTGTCGACACAATTTCCCATGAGTGATGGTGTCAATTTTAGGTTTCCCTTGGTTGACACCATCACCCACAGATGATGTCATCAGGTATATATGCACACCACATCCAGACATTCATAAGAAGAAATAAATGACATGAACAAGCCATCTCTCCTTCTCTTTTGCACCATCTTGGCAGTTTCTTGCTTTCCTCATGGTTTATCTTGCACTTGATTAGGATTGGAAACTCTTCTTGTTTATTAGATTTATTTCACTATTGGGTCATATATATTGAGTCTAGGATAGGAACGGTGTTCCCCTTCTCCACCCATATCGATTCTCTCTCGACCTATTTTTTCTCTCTACAGAGATAGATGCATCAACAACCACCCCGTAGGTAAGTGCTCTAACTCTCTTTTTCATTTTTCATATATTAGTTCATTTCCCTTCCCATTTCTCTATGTTATCTTAGTATTGTATGTACATTGGTGCTAGTTAGCATAGTTCTCTTATATGATCAGCTCCTTAGCTTTCCTTTACTTATATTTCAATTACATTTCGGTTATATCGTAGTAGTGTAGATTTTGAGTGCTTGTATTATCTTTCTATCAATATAAATCTCCCTCATCAAATAATATCATATAAGGGTACTCTCCTCTATCTTGACTACGGTCCTTGGAAACCCTAGGTTGACCTAGTGTATGGATCACCGCTTTGCGACCTCAATGTTCGTTGTATCCCTTTAAATCAATCAAATGTGTGTTTTTCCACGTGTGTATCATCTTTGTTACCTATTACCGATGTATAAAGGAATACTTAGGAGTGTAATCCATTAAGACACATTATTGGCATGTCATACATTCTGGTGAACCCGATGTGAATCATACAGACCTCCTAACTGAGAACATCTCACTAAAAGCACCCATCTCTAATTTTGACCTAATTTCAAATCATCAAAGTTTAGAAAACCTAAAAAAAAAATTGTACAAATATTCCATTTCCTGGGGCAATATTGTTTGTTCCTAAAAACATCACTCTCGATGTCGTAGGCCCCTATATAAATTTTCTTCCATGGTCAATTGTATCAAGTAAGGCCCATTTTATGACCTAGTTTCAGCCTGACCATCACTCCATCATGGAGTATATGGACCTATGATATTTTAATTCTTTTGTGTAGACCTTTCCTAAAAACTTTTATCCCGAAATTGAATTCCCTCTCGCATGGATTGTTGTGTCATAGGAGTCCCTATAAAGAAACCTCCCACCTGCCAAAATGGCTTATTTGAGGAGGAGGAAGAGGAAAATCAAAATAACAACACTTCGATCACCCTCCTAAGATTCATAAATTCCTCATGCAATTTCCTCAATATAAGGACAAATCAGAAGAAATGATTAGTAAGCATCTCCTTGAATTTTTCTCAAAACATCTTGTGATAGGGAAAAAAAGGGGAAAGGTCCCAAAGCAGGTGAATTTAAAAATATATCCAATTCTAACCCTACCAACCTTATCCTCCAACTCATTGATAGGATGAATCAACAACAATCCGCTACTATGGCTCAATTCCTTCAAATGCAAGCCAACATGGCTCAACTAGTCAATCACCCTACAATGAGGCTCTTAGGGCACCATGCCCCCTCCTTTACCAAATGGGCCTAATGGGGTGCCCATCACTTTGAACCCCTATCTACAAAAAATTCCTAAGAGAAGTCCAACAAGAGCCTCTATCACTGTGCATTGCTAGCATAGATATTGGGGGTATTGCTCCTTCCATATCCTATGATGGGTCAATTGATCCTCTCTTCACATTAAGGCCTTTAGCAATACTTATAAGGAGTGAATCAGATCCAATTCGTACACTACCACTAGGATCTTAGTTAAATCCCTCATTGGAGATGGTTTGGAGTATCATACATTACCTCCTAAATCCATAGTGGAGCTAGAGTATTTGGTGAAATCCTTAATGAATGAATTTCACTACCATGACTTACCTAAGAAAAACATGTATGCCTTCATCAATTGTCAACAATCTGAAAATGAATCAACACAAGCTTTCATCAAGCGTTGGAAGACCCTATCTACGCGTGTTGAACATAACATGCCTAGTGATAGCCTCTTCCAACTTTTCCTACGAGCTCTTGAACCTCTCCTTCAATACAAGGTGAGGTCTTTTTCTCCCACCTCTCTAGAAGAAGCCTTTGAAAAAGCTAAAAGGTAGGATTACCTCATGAGAGAGTTTGAGAAATTTCCTCCTAAGACACAACCTAATAAACAAGTCTGAATTAGCAAATGTTCTAAGAACAAGTATGCAACAGAGATGAATGAGTCTATAATACTATTCCTCTTATCACTTCTTCGAATAGAACCATCTTCAACATTGATAAATAAACTAACAAAAGTCAACCTAATTGTCATCAACCATTCAGAAAGGAAGATTTGAAATGTAACTTACCACGGTCATTTACCACGATCTTATATCCCTATCAACATGTTCCTCAATGCCATGATGAAATTAAATTATGTTGGTGGCATGATAATTTGAGTCACTCCCATGAGAATTTTCATGCACTAGGCACAACTACAATCAACTTCTTCCTATGCTTCTGATTTGACCACGACACCATCACTCAGGAATTTGTGACTAAAGTAGTCAAAGTTTGTGATGTAGCACAACAAAATCATTGTCACGAAGTAATTAACCAAGCTAATGAGAAGATACAATTCTTCTCTAATCACATGCCTAATCATAATACATGTGAGAGTTCTAAAATCAAGAGCATGTTACAACTAATGTAGTTAAAACATACTACCCTCCTAAAAATGGTTTCCATAAATTTTTAGGTGTGTCATAGCTTATATAGAACCTAAATATCCTCCATCATTCTAGCCTCAAACTCATATGGTTGTGTACCCTTATGTGCCTCAAAATTAGGCTCCCCAAGGAAGAAATTTCCCTCTTCCAGACACCATTGGCCCCTGTGGAAAATATGCTACAGATCCGATGGCGTGTGAGGCTACTTCCCTAACTCCAAACACCATTGAACCTTGTGGAAACTCTCCTACAGGGCCAACTATGTTTGATACTACTTTACTGAAACAACATCGGTCCCTGTCAAATTAAAAATGCAGGGCCGATAGCATAGAATCTAATCAAAAATAGTTATAAAGTCTCCCGATTACACCTTCTTCTAACTCTATTCCTAGGGACTCTCATCACTCTCATCCCAATGCACAACTCATTCACGACGAGTGGGATCCTCTTAAAATAATGGCCTAGCTTCCTATCCAAATCCCTTTTCTAAAACTCATATGTACGGCTCCTTACCACCCAAGTGTCTCATGACGGCCTTGTTTGACATGAACATCCCCTTTCCTCCCACTTTGGGCGAGTCCCACATTACATGACTTGGAGGAAAAGCATCCAGATCATCCATCGCAAGGTTGGTATGAAGGAAGGTTGGTAAGATTTTAAACTTTCCCCTATCTTATACTATCCTCCTAGGGTGGCCTTGGACTCATCGCATGCACGCAATCACTTCCTCTACTTGTCAATGTGTAAACTTTTCTCACCAAGGAGATATCTATAAGATTCAAGGGAATCCTAATCCTTAGAACTAAGAAAAACCTCCAACAAAACGGGATATACAAACTCCCAACACTAGACAAGTTATCTATCATCCCCTTTCAAGAGTATCAACACTTAAATTACCCCATAGATTCTCTCCACATAAATGCCATTCATTCTGAATTGGTTAGTCATATGCCTCCTAATCTCTTAAATTATGATGACAAAAATCGATGAGATCACACTTAGAATTAATACTTCTAATCTTGTAGAGATTATCATATCCCGATTGCCTCCTTCCTTGCGGCCCCATTCTTGCAAGATGGATCCCTCGATTCCCATTTTCATCTCATGTACACCATAGCCTCCATTAGATTATGTGGTCCGATTAGATACTATAGTCAACTTTTGTGTGATGGACATGTCTCCACATCAGGACTACGACAACGATTATGTGTTATATGATCCCCACCTAGCTAGCTATGCCCAAATTTGTGATAAGGAAGTCTTGCATTACCAAGAGATCCTTCACACCCAATACACTCATGACATAAATGTCATCCTCATACAAGAGGACTCCTTGAGTATGGTTGATACTTATCTATCATTCAATGATTCTGAGCCTCGAGCACTCCACCGACTTCTTTACCTCATACTACCCCTCCGCACTTTACCATCCATCTAGTCGACCCATTTTCCCTTATAAAAGTGGATGATCGTATTGTTAGTTTCAACTATGAATTTGATGACCTCATGGGTGATGACCCCATATACTGTTCTTTGATGATTGAGCCACAAATTTCTCCATCGATACCATCTTCACCCATTACATTAGTACCTTCCCCACCTATTATCATTATCCCTCCACATCTTGTGAGACTTCCTCCCTACCTCTTGCCCTTATGACACCCTAGTCCCCTATGAATGAGCCATATTACACATGACACGAGGCCCCAAGACATGATGTTTCATAATGTAGATCTTATCGACAACACATGAAGAAACTCGAAGCTGAGGTCAAACGTGACCAAACTAGAAAGGCTACACAACCTTAGATTTTAACTCCCTTATTTAATTCTCACCATGGGTATTGTGCTCATACATACTAAAATTGACTACGTCGGGTTATGCGTAGCAAGCATCAAGTTCAAGTCCTCTTCACGTGGTAGAAAACATAGAGGAAACTCCTCTTGGAACCGACCACCTTCCTTCGACCGACTAGACCATAACCTACTTATGGACCACCACCTCATCCCACGATGGATGACATTTGGCATGACATTCTCACCTAGCTAGAGGATCGGATCGATGACACCCTATTTTCCATGAGACTTGAATTTCATTGACAAGCATCTATTACACAACTTCCATAAAGGATCTCATGTCTCGAGCTAGAAGTTACATCTTACACCAGGTCATTGATCTCATCATTGATACCTTATGCTCTTTTCCCCTCGTGGCTAGCTATATATAGTACCTTGATTACATTTCCTTTCATTTTTTGGCCCCCACTTGGGTTTTTACGCATCTCCTTGTATCTCGCTACATCCTCTCCTAGGCCAACTACATCCTTCCTAAATCTATCATCTCATACACCATGGATCCTCCTACCATTGGATTTTCGTGGCCTTAATTATACCTATTTTGGATTTTATATGCCTCGATATTTCCTATGGGATTTTCATGGTATTATACTCATCCTCGCTTAGAATTATGGCCTTGGTTGGATTTATTTACCTAATAGTGCTTTGACATCCTATCATTGGATGTCATGGTCATTTTCCACCCCTTGTCTTCTTTCACATCGTGTGGGTTGGGTTATCCTATTGATTCCCCCTCCCACCAGTTTTACCTATCTAATGACATTATCACTATTCCTAAGTACCATGAGTATCATCACATACATGCATGCAAAAAACAAGAAAGTGATAAACAAAAGTAACATATAAACATCCAATGAACAAAAAACTACCATAATGTGTGTGTGTGTGTGTGTGTGTCGATATCTGTGAATCGTTTTATACATCGAAAAAATGTTATAAAAATAAATACATGGTGTCGGACCATCTACAATAAAGCTTAAGCACCCTCACCCCCTGTGGGGGTCTCTGGATGCTTTGGGCCAATGGGATCATGTTGGTAGCTCGAGATGTTTGAGCTATAGACTTTTCCCTAGATCGAGCTCTAGAGGCTCTCCATGTGCTCTCACCAATTATTCCTCCAATGAAGTAATCCTCTCAAATCCCTTCGAGCATATGATAAGTAGAAATCTACTCTATACTAAGGTCATTTGTGCATGATAAAATATACATAATCACATCTATGTTTCATGTGTCCATTAGTTCATGTACATCCCTATATCTCTGCAAGGTCTGGATGCCTCTCCAACCAGGTGAAAGACACCCACTGAGTCTCCTACGGATGGTGTTGTTAGATCAGCCATCATTGTAGTATCCTGAGACATCTAGCACAAGATCCTAGGATCTCATGGTGGGAACACTCTATCGGGAGTGTCACTCCCTGTATTCTCATATAAAACTAAGTATCAAAGACACGTGTCACTTAAAATAAAAATATACCAAAAAACTATCCTCAAATGCATCTACATAACATAGTGACACACATACCTAACTATCAGAGGCCTCTACCATGATGGTCTCGCCATATCCTCATCCACGTAGTAACTCCTCCTCCTCCTCTCTGATGAGGTATAGCTCCCATAAATTGTGCCCACCTATCTGGGGGGGCACCATAATCATGTCCCCTCTACGTTGTGGTCTGGACCTCTATCTTAGGTGCTTGACCATTTGGACTCCCATAGGCATTAGGAAACCTCCTTCCGATTGGCATATTTTCCACTCCCTCATCCAATGTTGGTTGTCCCACTACTACTCCATTGGTGTTATGACCACATCCACATGTGCCTCTACCATGTGGACCCGTGTCATCAGATCCTCTATTGGATTCCTCCTCTAAACCACTATATGTAATGATCGGTGGTGGGCCCTGAGCATCCCTACCATGCATGCACTTCCTTTGACCATGGTTTCCTGCCACCCACACCCTACATGGGGCCGTAGTATTGGCACCCTCACCTCTCCTCCTGAGCTCTCTCTCTCAGCATGTTGGTGTCGGTAGGGTGGTAATGGTGGGTCACCATGTCATCTCCAAACTACCTCGGGACCCTACTCTGCCAAGTGGGTCTCCACCCAATATAAGTAATTCCCTATCACCTCAGTAATGGCCCTATAAATGCTCTACCCTTGGCCTAGTGGGCCATTGATTCACATTCCCTACATATGGATTCTATAACATCATCTGACCACCTCTGCTAGTGGCCAAAATGATCAAAGTGCTCTCATTGTCGACCCATGTGCCCATGGGATTACTTTCGAGGCATCTATCTGCTACCACCAATTGTGTACCTATCGGTTGAAACATAGAAAACCTCTCATAAATCTAGGATGTCAGTAAAATGATGGGTCCCACGACCCTCTGTCCTCTACATATGACCATGTAGATATCATGCAATAATTATACCTAAATAGCGGTGCCTCAATTGAAAGACACCCCATGGTCCACAACATCCCTTTAAAATGCTATGAAAATAATGGGATGGCTCCATCTGCTTTGTGACACACTATCTGTGCCACAAAATCCCCATAAACCACCTTCAGAATATCTTAAATCCCTAAATCATACATTACATTGAGTCATACACATAACATACCCACGTTGTATTCTCGCTCCCGAGTCTCCCATGGCATACAAGTAAGGCCCTCCATTTTATAGATTAGGAATCAATCATGATACATAGGTCCCTCAATGGGTAACCCCAAAATCCCATGGACAATATATAAATTCAAGACCATCTCCATGGTCTCCTATCTCATCTACCACCAAAATGTGTTGGACCTAGTCTCCCATCTTGCCAAAACATTTGGATCATGTCTACGGATCTAAAGGTAAATGGCATCACCCCCAAAATCCCTTAATAGGTCACCTCTTCAAACCAAAAATCAATCCACTCACCCATGCCACATCAATACTTTCACGGGTGGATCCTACGATCTCCTACATGTACAAAATGTAGAAAAACATGAATTAGAACCTAGAATGATCAATTTAAGTACAAAATAAATATAAAAAAAAGGTGAAAAATACTACTCCTAACGCCATCATCCCTTTTCGACATCATCGACCCTTGTCAAATTTCTATCATAACCCCGATGCTATCGGCCCTCTTCCATCGTAGTGGTTGATGGCATCTGGCCAAAAGCAGCCACAACTTTTCAAAAAAGGAATCTCTGAAAACTGCCAAATGATAAAAAAATTAAAATCCCTCCCAAACCCACTTATATTTTGTCCTAACCTAACTTGTGACACAAGTTTAGATGAAAATGATGTATTAATGCATTTGCAAACATAAAAAATCAAATGGCACCTAATCTACTCAACAACATTAAATGTAAATAACTTACCTGTGGTCGCACCCCACCTTTTGTACCACCCCGTTCCCCTACCGCCTCCTCATACTCGTGCCATGTAGTCATAAAATACACCCAAATTTGGATACCATATCTCAGTTCTCTCAAATTCAAATATAGAAATAATAAAATAACAAACAAAATGACTATATAAAAATACCATTTCTATTCAAAATCAGTCGCGATAACCCTAAAACTTCCAACAACTGCCATTTTTTCTCCAAATCTCTAAAAAAAAATGTGCCATTTATTGCATTGTGATTGTAACCTCAATACATTTCATTTCGACCTATTACACATACAAGTTCAACAAATTTTGATTTTCACCTATTTAGACACCATACCACTATGACACCATGACATTCGAACATCTCAACACTATGACATGACATACGTCCCATGGGCCCTTAAATAGGTGATTTATGTATTGTTTTACTGATGATCCTCTAGTGTTTCTTTTCATTTTTGCTTTTTTGGGTTCTTGTAGCATGGATTGCACTCTGCACATAGCGGGACGAGTGACACTACTATAGGTATGCATTGGTGGGTATATTTCATTTCAGCTACTTCTTACTTTTTAGTTTTCCTTTCACTTTTGGTGTTACAGATTGTTTCATTCCATTGAACACCTCATGTTTCACTATTACTATATGCGGTGATCAATGGTGGGGCATATGTATACACCTAATTTTTCATACTTACTAACAACTCTTTTATGCAGATAAGGGTCGTCGATGCATCTATTTCTCTGGGTGCACCTTAAGGGGCCTATTGGGAATGGGGTATGACTATTCACATGGTCATTATGGGTTAGAGATAGTACTTATAGATGTATTAGCTATGTGGTCCTATCTTTTT
The DNA here is from genome assembly GCA_018340775.1 of Taxus wallichiana var. yunnanensis. NCBI lineage: Eukaryota > Viridiplantae > Streptophyta > Pinopsida > Cupressales > Taxaceae > Taxus > Taxus wallichiana. The sequence goes on along the minus strand of CM031243.1, from coordinate 285,441,632 downwards.
AGTTACCCCTTTCCTCTCATGCTGCACACACATTATCACTCTCGACACTTTCTTACATCTAACTTTATCATTGACACCTTTTTCACTTATTTTTCTTGATCGATAACACATTGCATCCCACTTGACATTTAGGTTCTCCTTGGCCAACTCCATTTCCTGCAAATTATGGTTTCAATGTTAGGTTTTCCTTGGTCGATGTCATCGCCGCATGGGTGATGGTGTTGGTTATATATGCACACCACATCCAAACATTCATAGAAAGAAAGGAATGAATGACAAACTAGCCATTTTCTTAGCTCTTTTATGCCATCTTTGCATATGGTCACTTTGCTCTGGTTTATATTTGCACTTGATTAGGATTGGATACTCTTCTTGGTTGTTGGATTGCTTGCACTATTGGGTCATCTATAGTGAGTTTAGGACATGAACGATGTTCCCCTTCTCCACCCATAGTGATTCTCTCTTGGCATACTATTTTTATGGAGAGATAGATGCATCAACGACCACCCACAAGTAAGTTCTCTAACTCTCTTTGTCATTTTGCATAGATTAGTTCACTTTCCTTCATATTTCTCTATGTTAGCTTAGTATTGTATGTACATCGGCGCTAGTTAACATAGTGCTCTAATATGATCAGCACCTTATCTTTCCTTTACTTGTATTTTAGTTACATTTCAGCTATATCATAGTAGTGTAGATTGTGCATGCTTGTATTATCTTTCTATCGATCTACATATCCCCCCAATTAATAGATATACTATAAGGATACCCTCCTCTATCTTGACTACAGGCCTTGGAAACCCTAAGTTGACCTAGTGTAGGGATCACCGGTCTCGGATAGCGACCTTAGTGCTCATTATAGCCCCTTTAAATCAATCAATTGTATGTTGGTCCATGTGTGTCTCCTCTTTGTTGTCGCATACCCTTATAGAGCGAAAGACTTAGGAGTGCAATCCATTGAGACACATTATTGGCCCGCCATCCACATAGTTCTCCTAAGCACATAAAGAACTAGTGGAAGTTCCAAAGTGTAAACCTACGTGTATATGTATTCTATGCATTACATAAACATGTCATTTTTATTGTATCAAAATAGGATATGGGAAGTGTGGTAATCAATGTTCGTACGACCAAAAACCTAGTATGTAGCCTAAATTGAAAATTCATAATGTAATAAAGAATAATGATAAATGCACATTTCCTTTAGTTCAACACATTTAGATCACACCCCTTCTATATTTTATGGGTATAACCGATAACATATTCCTACAACCAAGTTTGTTTATTTATAAATTCAACATGTTCTCAAAGGCTTATAATTATCCAAATTTATTCACAAGTACTCTTATAAACATGGTTCTTGTAGTTTTTCAATGATTGCATTGTTTTTTTCTTAGCACCTCATTAATTTGTGACATTATGGGCCAACACCAATGTTGGCTTGAAATCTCACCCACTAAGCATGTGACTGAATTTTAATTATTTGACTTCTAGAGAGAAGCGAGAGAGAGGGTGAGAAAATACTTGATATTTTCACAAAACAACATTGTTTTTCCTTCCACGAGATAGGATTAGAGTGAAGAGGAACAATTCCCTTAAAGTTCACAATTAAACATTAAGTTTTGAAAATCTTGTCTCCTAAATAGAGTTTATATAGGTTCATGTTTATTACGTTCACAAATTCATTTTCTAGTGAGTAATAAGTTCCAACCAAATTGCATTTCCTCACCTCGAGTGACAATTGTTTAACAATTAACTACTAAGTTTATGCGAACATGCCAAGCTTGAGCAAGGTTCTAAAGAACTGCAATCATCGTTGATGTACTCAAAAAACTCCTCACAAGTTATATTGATGGTCTAGACGAATTTTAGTCATGGAGCCAATAGTTTGTTTCTAACATTTTTAAGGGTTTCTCGGTTTCCAAGAAGTATTAAATAGCTATCAAATAAACCCCTGTATAAAATCACAATAAGAGTAGATACCAAAACCATTTCTTCCATATCATCTCTTGATTGGTAAGAAATGAGGAGGATAAATAAATAAATTCTTCACTATCGTATACTTGTTTCTAGCCAAACTATTCCATAATGAATTTGCAAGGTTTTAAAGGTCCCTTTTACCTTTTTCTTACAACATGGATTAGAGACCATGTTCAATTTAATAAATTATCAAGGAATTAAAAATTTCGACTCAAATTCTAATAATTTAAAGCCATGAGAAACCATTCAAGAGAATATGATGCACTAAAATGGAGCACAAATATTTGTTTTGCGCCCATTCCAAATGGGTTTCGTTATGTCTAAAAGGGCGTGTTTAACACTACAAGCATGTGTTTTAGAGATAATGAATCATCTACGAGAGAAATACCGAACTATTTGAACACAAAGCATGCCCCTAGGCTCTAGGAAAAATAATTTTACACTCTCTCATTAGATTACCAATTTTTTCAATACCAAAACCAACATTCTTTATGTTGTCCCAAAAGACGAAACCAAACCAAAATAGCTTCTACCCAAAAATGTGTCATACCACCTAACTCATGTGGGCCACATTGTTCAACCAAGAACACACGTAGCACAACATGATTACAACATTAAAATAGTTTTCACCCACCACAGGTGTCTCAAAATGTCAAATGTGTCAATATGGCCTAGTTTCCCCATTGCACAATCCAGCCCAAATGGTTACAAAAAGACTGCCAAAATGATGCCAAATACCCAAATGGAAACACTAACACATCTACATTATTCTTTTTATATAGAGAATCCAATGAGACTTCCATAATCTGAAACTAACGAATAGATATCCAACTAGAAACACCTCTCTGGGGCCCATTATTAAAATTTTGCTATTACATTTCACCAATTCTAGCCAAAGTGGCTACGAAATTGAGTTTGAAAACAAGCATCCATACCTCAAAAACACATTCACTTAAATCTCATCTATTCTCACAAATATGGAAAATTCAATGATGTCACAAAACACCTTTCTAATAACTAGGACTTAAATTGTGACCTCGTTTTGGAGTAGATTATCATGATTGGGCTAGTTCGTCCTTCAAGTAAAACGACCACAATCCTACAAAACACACTAGAAAAAACTAGCTCCTAAAGTAGTTTTCTCAAAACTAATGGTTTGTAGAAATTTTCTTGGATAAATTCTAAAGGTATGTGGTCATAGTTTTCAGTTTCTCACCACGGTTCCCTAAACAACGGGTCCATACCAATACATTTTTTCTAGCTTTGAATACTATCGATACTACAATTTGAGCAATGGGCTAAAAACCGTATGTCAATAAGTGATCCAACAAATATATAGGGTTGTTTTAAAATCGATGTGATATTTCATATCATTAGGGAACACGGTCAAACACCGACTTCTCCAACATGGGAGTCTGGGAGGCATTTTACACGTTGCTTCTAAACAACTTTTCTAACTTTTGCAAGGTTTTTTAATATATAAAATTTAAACAAAAACTTGTGTTCAACTTTCAATTGGTGACCACATTTTCCAGATTTACGCATCTAAGCTTATAACTAATCATGAAGCACATCCTATGAGTAGGTTCAACGCTCCAAGCGGTTGCTCTAGTTGTGCGGCGTCCAACCTCGTCGTGGCATTTTTTCAACGTAGGAAGGATACAATTAAGTTTAGCGGAAACATTTTTGTTGAATGGGCAAGCGATCTAATCCAAACTTATTAATCATTACTCGTTAAATCCCGGTGCCCAGATGTTGAAACCGAGCTTTGATATCACAAGTCATGCCCATGATTTTTCAACCTAAAAAAATCAAATAAAATGTCAACCTCGAAAAATTAGGGGATGTTTTTTTGTGTGTTAAGTTTGAGAAGAAAATAACATGTAGTTAACTTAGTAATTGATTTTCTAAGGTTTTCCACAATTCATAGTAAGTCATGCATTTGAATTGATGCTCCCTACAATGTGTTTCTTAGTATGGTTTAGTTCATGTCTATGGGTCCATTACGGTCCTGATATAGTCGACCTTTAAATGTGAAAGTTACACGCTCATTCGAGAAGATCATTATCATTCCTTAGAGTCCCAATTACCTTTACGGGCAACAACTTAATAAAAAAATCTTTTCAATATTGAGCTATGTAATGAACGTAATCATTTCCACGAGAGTTGTATGGTTACCTACTAAAATCTTCACCAACCAATTAGGCATCCTCTTGCTTGGTGAAAATATTGCCATCCTATAGTTAAATAAATTTGTTAGGTCCAGCATTACTTTATAAGTCCTAGGGTAATTTATTAAACCACCTATTTGCTTGAATGAACCCTAGCCACACATTAAAAAAAATACATTTCATTTGTATTATTTACAATTTTCCATATCATGAGTGGAGTGGAAACTATTAATAATGAACCCACTTGTAAAAAAATCAATGGGAAAAAGTCATTAAGGACCATTTAACAAGTGGAAAAGCTAAGCTAATTCTGGGCCTTACGATTTGGTGTTTTCCACACCATTGATTTTCATTGACTATGGAAACCTAATATCTTTATGACATTCTATTACCATATCCTTTTCACATTTTTTTCCTTCCATTTCTTCTTTGTTTAGGTTATGGAGGAAACATGATGATGCCTGTTATCCCGTAAAATTGACAAGGGCAATTTTACCGATAACCATACCGAAAATTTTGTTTCGATCCCTTGTTAGGGATCCCCCGCGTTCGAAACGTCGTAAAATCCCTTCCCGGGAAATCTAGTTTTCGAACTTAGTCTTTTTGAGCCTTTTTTGGCTGGGCGCATGGATTTTCCTTGTAACACCAAGTTTTGGTGCGCCAAAGGGTGCACGTAATTTCGTGTCGACAATGCATACGGTGCGCCAAAGGCGCACTCATTCTTCTGTTGTCAAAAACTTCCATGCGCCAAAGGGCGCACACTTTCACCTGTCGACAGCAGTTTTCATGCGCCATTTCAAAAGTGGTTGGCGCATTAATGACAAGTTTTTCTATAAATATCCGTGCGCGCCCATGTCATTTTCATTCTTTTGTCAAGCACGTGATTGCTCTGGACTTGTCAGCTCTGCTCTGTCATTATCTCGCCCTGTGGACCCGCTCTTCAGATTTTGACATATATTTAAGGTAAGAGGTTCATCCTCTTTTTCATTGCATGCTTTCATGTTTTGGTCTGTGTTCTGTTGGTGTGTTTTGGTCTGTGTTTGGTCTGCTGGTCTGTGTTTAAAAGAGATATGTTTAAGTCTTTCCCCCTGTGCTTTTCCATCGCGTTTTCTTTTTTCTCTCCTTCTCTCCCTCCCTCTTTCCAGATCTGCTGGAAGGGAGTTGTTTTGAAAGTAGCTTGGTCTGTTAGAAACTTTTCATAGAAACCTTACTTGTCCAGGCGTCTTTTGAGGTAGGAGAAAGAAAAGAATGAAATGATTTGAGTAGTTAGCTTATCTCAAATGGCGCACTGGCGCGCCTTGTAACAATAAAGACAGTCGCGCCCCTCGACGCACCTACCCGCCATGCAACATGCTCAAAGACCGCGCCAACAAGCGCGCCACCGCCATCTGCTGCCGGTTTGAGACTGCGCCTCAAAGCGCGCCCCTTTTACATGCTGCAAGTTTAAATCTCGCGCCTCCTCGAAACCTTTGGCGCGCCCTTTATCCATGCTGCATAATGTTTCCATGCGCCAAAGGGCGCACCCAGCTTTCATGCAACACAAGCCTTATGCGCGCAAGTATAAAGCTATCAAGGCGCGGGCGCATCCTCCATTGCAGTAACATTATGTTGTGTAAACCCTCCATGCGCCGCGCCATATTCCTTTGGCGCATCATTTGTCCATGTTACACAATCTTCCCATGCGCCAAAGGGCGCACCGAACCCCAATGTAACACGCATTTCCTGTGCGCCCTGCTATAAAATGCAACCTGTTTCATCCATGCGCCATGCGCCTTTGGCGCCAGTATAACCTCTGCAACATTCCTTTTCTGTGCGCCTTATCTATTTGGCCTGCCAGTTGCATTTTTCCTGCGCCCTGAGCCTTTAAATCTCTAACTCCTTCTGCTAGCTTTCCAATGGAAGATCAAATGACTAATTCAACCTTTTTGGATTGGGTCTCACTTCTTCTTCGTGCAGATCAGGCAACTGAGTTCGAGAGAACACATGTCTACGTCAAGCAAGAAACCCACCAAACCAAGAGGAAAAGCTAAGCTGACAGAAGAAGAGATGAAATACAAATATCAGAGGGTCAGGATGCCCGAATCACAGGCTGAGTGCAGTATGGACGTCAGAGACTCTGAATTGGGTCACATTGACATGGATGAATTCTGGGTTAGAACTCAGAAGGTCACAAGGAGTCCATGGATGGACAAGTTAATAGGCAGTGCCCTGCACTTCGCCGGAGGAATCCCCGTCAGCGCTGTCAACAATGAATTCATGATGGTGATTGCCCAATGTTACAACAAAGACACAAGATGTGTCGAGAATAGCAAGGGCGAGGTAGTCATAAACCTCACTGCCCGTCATTTTGAAATAATGCTCGGCATCCCTCATCACCGGAACTACGTGGCTGTTAGCCAACGAGAATGCATCAAGGCCTGGGAAGACAACGAAAACCAGTGCATGCAGTTGATGAATGAGGTCTACCTAAAGAACAAGAAGGCGGTGACCCGGTGGCCTCAGACTATCCACCGAAGTGATTTCTCAGAGGAACTCAGTGATTCTATCACCTTCCTGAGCAGAGTCTTCGGGCTTTCAGATGCCCACTATTTCCATAAGTGGATGCTGCGGTACCTAGAGACAATGAATAAGAATTTGCCCGATCAGCGCTTTTGCTGGGGTGAAATAATCAAGAAGACACCATCTCGGCGAGCACTGTGATTCGTCACAACAGAGTGTTCCATATGAACTCCTATGTAGTCTATGCTGCAGCGTCAGCAAGGGATTATCCGGGGCTGAACCGAAGTGGAGTATGGCCTCAGGCCAAGATATTTGATTACTATCCAGAGCTGAGGCTGGAGAATAGCATCCAACATTTCGCAAAAGTTAACGATGCATTCTTCTATCATGTCATCTGCCTACTGAGGCCAAACATGACTCATAGCCGGACAACCAAGAACATAGTGGCAGTCACAGAGAAATGGGGGGCCCTGTTCACCCAATTTCCCACGTTCACCTATCTAAGGGCTGCCAACTTTTTGGGAGAGCCAACCAGGCTACCGAGGTATGCTGGACCAAGGCTGATTCTATTAGAACTATCAAGACAGCTGGTCACGTACCATGAAAAGTGCCTCAAAAGAAAGAAGGGCGGAACTCCTTTCCCCCTCACAGTGGGCCGGTACACATGCTCCTCCTACCATAAGGCGAAGGAAATGTTCGCAGAGCTGGAGCTACTCAATTTGAAGCATGACTTCCCAGCCAGGCCTACCTTCGACCCAAGAAGCTGCCTGCCAAAAGCGAAGCTCGATCCGATCCATGTCCCTCAAATTGAGGATATTTACATTGACGTTCTCCATGAGGTGGAACTCAGAAGAAAGGATCATTCGCGCTTAGCATTGGAGGAAATCATCCAATACGGAGTGGCCATTGTCCCCGAAGGCTTCCAGACTACGGAAGATGAAGTAGATAAGGTGTATAATGACACAGATGGGGACAATTGGCCCTTCCCGACCATTGACAGGAATATGTCTCCTCAAACAATTGAGGAGAGGGTCAAGGAGACTATGCGGAGAACAGAGCATTGGTGCCGCATGAACGGACTAATCTACCTCGGGGTAGATTTCACAACTTCCCCTTTGGGTAACGCACCTCCAAGGTCAAAGAAGCAGCTGAAAGGCAAAGGTGCAGAAGGTGAGCCTAGCACCATTCAGGAGGAAGCCCCTGAAAGTCCTCTTCCTTCAGAGCCTGAACAAGTAATAACTCTGGATTCGCCAGAAAAAGAATTGACAGAGGATAGTCCTATACGCCCATCCACCCAGGATGTTGGCGTCGCTACAACTTTAGAGGTCCCTTCTATCCCTTCTTCTTCTCTTCCTTCCCCTCCTCGAGTGACTCAAACGACCACCCCTTTGGTCGTGTCCTCTGCCCCTTCTTCTACCCTTTCCCCTGCTTCTTCATCTATCTTCTCCTCCCTCGCTGATTTGTCTTCCTCTATTTCTTCCCTCATCTCCGAGCTCCCTTCCCTTCCTATGTCTTCTGCAGTTGCGGTTCCCCTTCCTCCCGTGGACATTTCTTCGGCTATTCTTTCCATGCCGCCGCGTGTCTCCACGTTTTTCCCCTCTTCTACCGTTGCTGCCTCCCCCTCTGTCTCTGGTCCTTCTTCTATAGGACCAGCTTGGATCTCTCAAAGCAGCTGAGCCAACAAAGAGGAAAGTTCCCATCGCTCCGATGGACTTTTCGGTCATTCCGGCTAAAGGAGCAAAGAAGCACAAGCCGGTTACACGCTTCTCAAAGAGCGCTGCGGGTGAGAGAGTCATGGAAATAGCGTACCCCAACCCTCTCAAAGAGAAAGAAGATCTGTCTCCGACAGATTTCACCGTGACTCAAGTCACAATGGGGACATCCTCAGAAAGTCTCCAGGGGGAAGCTCTTTCCGCAGTTGATGCACTCTGCAAAAAGCTTCAGGAAATGAAAGAGGAGAAAAGGCTGCTGAAGGAGCAGAATAAGTACCTGCTTCAAGCCTTACAGAAGATGGGAAGTGCACCCCCCACAACTGCCGCCGAAACTCCTGAGCTGCTCAGTCAGGAGAAGATCAATGAGTATTCAAAGATCGGCGAAAGGTGGTATGGTCAAGCATTTTCGCTTGGAGGAGCCAGATCCTCAAGGATAGTGAAAAAGTAATCGCCGAGTATATCAGTTTATACTTAAACATCGAGAAGGCGAATAAGGAACTCCAAGCATTAGCAGGTCCGATATCAGAAGAGTTAGAACATGCTAGACTCCAGCACGAGACCTTCCAACAAATGTTCGACTGTTCAGTCGAAGATCTGGTCAAGTTCGGAGTCTTCGGTCATCCAAGGGCCCTCAACAAAACTATGTCCACTCTGGACTATCAGATAGATCAGCTGGAATTTGTTTTAGAAAAGATAGACAAGGTAAAGGAAGAGGCCCTGGATGCGATGCATCAAATGGAGAAAATTGTCCTCGCCATGACTCCAGGGTTGCTCACTCCTTCCCTTACCTTAAGATCAGCTGATGACACTATCCGGATTTTCAAGGAGATAGCCTCTCAAGGGACAGGGCCAGAGGTCACGTTCGACACTGAATCTATCAACAACCTACTGGCCTGTAGGGACTTCATCGGGTTCCTTATCGAGGCGGAGAAAGATTATTCCAAACTCCCGGAAAAGCTCATAGACGAGCGGGAGACTTGCGAAGCAATCAGTGAACGGCACAAGGATCCATCACAGGATCAATTTGGGCCAATGATCAGCAAGTTTTTGGAATACCGCGCTCAGTTCCACATATCATCACCTGAGCAGCATCAGAAACAGGCAACCCCTTTTCGGCCGCAGGATGATGATGATGAGTAGCTTCTTCTTCTTCTTCTTCTTCTCTCTATTCTCCGACTTTCTTTTCGAAATGTCTAAAAATGTGTTGGCACAAATAATGACATCATCCATGTTGCATCATGGGATGATGTCATCCACCAAGTTGTCAAAGTCAACATGACTTTTAGATATTTTGTAAATATCTTTGTAAATAAGTGGTTGGCTCCTTTTTGCCTTCTCTCTCCCTCATCTTCTATAAATATGAGAATACTTGTTGTATTCAAGGTGAACATTTTTCAGATAGAAATAGAAGTGAGGAGAGAAAGACTTTGAGCTTTCTTGTAACAGAAAAGAACAGTAATACAATTATTCAGACTTTGTGCTCAATAGCTGTGTTATACATTAGATCTTTCTTACGTTAGATCTGTATGTGTTTAATCTGTTGGATTCATATCTACTTTTCCGTCATTTGTTTATCAGTATTGCTTTGTTTATTTATGCAAGTAGGTTTGGCTCTGTTTACTACCAAACTAAAAACATAAATCTTCTGACCCTTCTGCTTTGGAATTCATTTCTTTTCTCCCTTCGGATCTGTTCTTTCTCTTCTCCTTCTTTCATTCCTTTCTTTTCGCAGCCTAGAATACTTTACTGGGATGAGATCCCAACCCCGAAGGCAGAATCTGTGAGACTTGCATAGGTTCCTGCTAGTAGAAATAGCAATAAACCAGTTTCGCTTTGCTGTCTCAAAGAGGGGCTAAGCCCTGCAACACTGTTGGCTCGTCTATCCATAGATCTGTCCGCGCGACAGATTTTCGGACCAACAATGCCAAAGGTTTATTTCTCTTCTTCTTTGGTTTGGGATGCGGGATGGGGAACTCTTATCTATGGAAGTAACAAATCGTTTCTCTCTTATTTATTTATTCTTCCATTTGTTTGATTTTATTAAAAACCCTTGTTAGGGTTCAAGAAAATGATATATATCCAAAAATTAACATATATCTACAATGCATATAAGAGAGGCCGCATTTTATATATATATATATATATATTTCTTTTCAAATTTGAATTCATATGCATGGTGGATGAATACGGATATGGGTTTAGATTGACTCATACCTACACAATGCATATATACATATTTACAATTTTAAAAAGAAACTTCTGCGAAGTCTTGATTTCTATGTCCTAATAAGGGTGGCGGTGGTCACAAACTTAGGGAGGGTTATATGTGTGCGTGTGCGTGTACGTGTGCGCATGCGTGTGCGTGTGTGTATGCGCGTGCACATGTGTGTGCGTGTGCGAGACATGTGCGTGCATATGCTATGTGTGCACGCACGTGTGTGTGTGTGTGTGTGTGTGTGCACGCGTGTGTGTGTGGGCACACGCGCGTGTGCGCGTGTGGGTGCGTGTGGGCGCGCATGTGTGTGTTTGTTCGCGTGTGTGCGTGTGCGCGCGGGTGGGCGTGTGTGTGTGTGTGGGCATGCGTGTGTGCGCGCGTGTGTGTGTGCGCGCGTGTGTGTGTGTGTGTGCGTGTGTGTGTGCATGCACGTGCATGCGCAGTGCGCGCGTGCGTGCGTGTGTGCGTGCGAGCACATGCGTGTTTGTGCGTACACGCGTGCGCGTGCGTGTGTGTGTGTGCGTGCGTGTGTGCGCGTGCATGTGTGTGTGTGCCCCTGCGTACTGCGCGCGCGCGCGTGCATGTGTGCGGATGTGTGCGCGCGCGCGCGTGCGTATGCGTGCGTGCGTGTGTGCGTGTGTGTGTGCACATGCGCATGTGCATGTGTGGGGTGTGTGCGCACGTGTGCGCGTGTGTGTGCATGCATGCATGTGCGTGCATGTGTGTGTGTGCGTGCGTGCGTGTGCGTGCAGTGCGTGTGCGCCTTGTGTATGCAAGCGCGTGTGTGTAAAGACACACACGGTGATATGGATCGGTGGTTGAGGTGGTAAAAATTGTGGCGATAAGAGATGGAGGGGTTTGGGGTACCGGGCCGCAACTCCTCCGGCCTTGCAATGTTATATATATACATATAGCTTAGGGAGAAAGATTAGGCTTTCCCAAAGGTCAAATAGTAATTCTTACTTGATCTAATGCATACATGAATTGCGTGATATAAAGTTTGTTGATTTTACATGTCTATCTTTATACATATATACATACATACTTTCCCAAAGGCCAAATAGTACTTCTTACTTGATCAAATGCATACATGAATTGGAATACAAAGTTTATTGATTTTACATGTCTATCTTTATACATACATACATATATACTTTCTCAAAGGCCAAAATAGTAATTTTTACTTGATCAAATGCATACATGAAGTGCAATACAAAGTTTATTGATTTTACATGTCTATCTTTATACACACACACACACACGGTGCGTGCATGCGTATACGTATCGGGGTTGAGGCGGTAAAAGTTGCGCGATGAGAGATGGAGGGTTTGCGGCACTCGTCCGCAACTCCTCCTAGCCTGGGAATGTTATTATTATTATTATAGCTCAGGGAGAGAGATTAGGCTTTCCCAAAGGCCAAATAGTAATTCTTACTTGATATAATACATACATGAATTGTAATACAAAGTTTATTGATTTTGAATGCGTGCGTGCGTGCGTGCGTGCGAAATTACATAGATTTATATATGTAAGGTTTGTGAAAGAGAATACAAGTTTAACACATCTAGTTCTTCCTTGATTATACCATTACTTTGATTTTGTGTTAAAAGTGTAAACCGGGGCTTTTATATTAAACCATGAAGCTCAAAATCCCTTTATAAGTGTGAACAAATGGAGATAACTTCATGGGTAAATAGAATATATCATATTTGTGAAAACCCGGAGAGTTATGATTTGTTATGCAAACCAATGAGCAATTTAATGGAAGAGAATTTAATAGATTATACAAGTTAATAAACATCATGGTATATGTGCATTTACATATAAATTTATTCACATACAAATACAAGACGGTGCTAACTAAAAGATTTGAGTAAAATTGGAAATCTTTTCAAAGAAAAAGGATCCATACTTGGCATTATAAGGCATGTTTACTCTTTTTTTACTGAGTCAATATATTGGAGAGAGGAAGGAGTAACAAGATGAATTTAGAGGGTTTCAATATGAGAATAAGAAAAAATATATCTAGATTTTATGATGGATGCCATTTCCATCTAAGTTGAAAAGGAGATGGGGCCATAAAGCAACAATAAATAATCCATTTAACATCAGTTGGAATACTACAACTTGGTAGTTTGATAGTGCTTATAACCATTGCAAACAAAGGCAAAAAGAGCACTCATGTGCATCACATAATTTCTCTCCTTTTACAATTTAAGATTCAACCCACAAGGTAAGAAAAGGGTTTACAAGTTTAGTCAAGTTTATACATAATGAATAACGACATTATTATTATACATCACTTATTTCAATAGATTTACAAAAGTAGATAAGAGTTGTTCGAGTTTATGAGTTAAATAAACTTAAATTGGTTTCATCAAAGCCAAAATAAGAGAAGGGCTTCTTTTACAAAATTCTACATATTTGGTCCTTATGAGAAAATAATAAGATTCCCTCTTTATATACAAAATGAAATATGATCTTTCTTTCACACACACTTATACAAACCTCTTTTGTTTTACACAAGCTTCAAGAGGAGTAAGAATAAAATTTCCATTCCTTTTCAAAATAAGCTTCTCCAACAAGTTTTATAACATGAATAACAATGAGTTTCTTTCACTATAATATAACCTAAATTACATTTTTCCTTCTCTCACCATTATACAATGAAACTTATGCAAAACTCTACAATGCAAGTGGACAAGCCTCCTTATAAACAAGAACAACATGAGAAAAATTAGAATGAATCCGCCATATGTCCAACAAGTAGCAACTCTAATTTCCATCGGCAAGTAGTAAGTCTCCAAACACAAGAGAAGTGGCTTGGTTGTCCACCCAACCAAATGGCATCATTACATGTCATCTCCAAATAAAAGGACATGCTAGCTTCCTTCTAGGCCCATGGAAGAGAGATGATACATGCCTCCAAGATGCACAAGGGGAATATGGTTGAAGACACCAAAACATACATTCAACAAAGAACTTTAAAGCCAATATCATACACAAGAAACTCCATGCTTATCAAGAGGGAAAACTCATAACCACCAAACCAAAACCAATCCATGCTTCTCATGAGGAGGAAGAGGTGGAAAATACCCATTTTATATCCTTTTTTTTTCATATACCAAATAATTTTTCAACTTTTCCAAAAGATCACAAGCCTCCCAAAATCCTTATTTCTCCCATAGACCATATCACTCCATACCTCCTCCTTACAAGGAAGGGAGATGGGTTCCAAACCATATGGAAGCCATCTCCCACATCAACCAAACGAAGAGAGGATTTTAGAAATCTCAACATGGATTGCCCATCAAAACATGTCATAACAAAAGGGATTTCTCCCTCTTCCACAACACTCCAAAATCCACTCCCTAAAAGAGGTGGATGGAGAAAACAAAAGAAATTCAAACACAACACAATAACCCCATGCATACCTACACATAAACACAAACAAATCGAAACAACAAGGTTCATTAACAACACTTAACAAGTTAAGAGGTGTAATGCCTACCTCTCAAGCCAATGAAGTCCAATTCCAAAAGCACTCCAATCCTCCAAGTTCCTTGCTCCTCCAAGCTCTCCCAAAATCTCCAAGTGCAAAAATGAACCAAACACTCCCAACCCCCTCCAAAATGGAGGGTTAAGTAAGAAGAAGCTAAGAGACTCCAACCTATGGGATGGTGACATGTGTCACCCATCCCCTTCTCAAATCCATGCCACCCCATGTCCCTATCAAGCATAAGATAAGAGTCTTAATGGAGGAGAATCTCAACAAAATAAAAATAAAACAAAATAAAATGCCCCTCCAAATTTCAAGTGGTTCCCAAAATCAAAGTTATAATGATGATCGCAGCGAAGAGAGGGTCAAATGGGAGGGAAAAGACCTTTGAACCTTGGAAAGGGTCCCCCTACCCATAGGTAGGGTCCAAGGGGTCCATTTTAGTGTAAGTGTGACCCCAACAAGCAAAACACCTCTTAGAAATTCCACTTTTAGCCTAAATTCGGGATTGGAAAAAGTGGCACACTTAGAGAGGTGGTGGGGCCCACCTAGTTCATGATTAGGTGGCCCAAACCTCCCTAAACCAGAATAAAATTAATGCACCCATCTATACTCAAATGAACAAACATTTAACCCATAAAAGAGGCCTAAACACGCAATTAGGATAATTAACACTAGATTAATTTCAATGGAGACAACCATGCCAAGGTGACCATCCAAATGACCAAAAACCACATACGATGATGATGGATTTATTATTTCCATCCTAGCCAACGACATGCAAGACAAGACCGAACAATTAAGGAAGGAGAATTTAGCCCAAACGATCTATTGTGCAATTTCGAAGGTGCATCTAACGAGTCTCATGTCGTGGTGTAAACTTGTCGCCCGCACACTCAATTACAAACATCATACATGCTCGATAAAATATGTTAAATGAAGCAATCACACACATCTCAAACAATTACGTCATACATATGCAATTAACCAAACAATTACAGATTCATTTGTCTTTTATACAACATGTTAGAAATCACAACAAAACGTCCATGATATGTTTCATAATTTGTTACGAGATGTATACAACTCTACAAATTTATCAAAACACATGTTAAACCATTCTAATCAATTACGCCACAAACATCCTTCAATGAGATCAATAACCATTACGACAACATAATATATTCAAAATATTATTCATGTAAGTGTAAGATCAATAATATCCATAACATCATAACTAAACCAAGCAATGATAAAAGTAGTAAATTGGCATTGTAAGTCTTACACATCATCCTACCCATAACACATTAGCAACTAAGTGTTAACATGGCGATAAAATCAAGATTATTAAAATCAAATAGCTATAATAATATCAATTGCCTTAAACAAAAATGATAAAAGTAGTAAATTGGCATTGTAAGTCTTACACATCATCCTGCCAAGAACACATTAACAACTAAGTGTTAACATGGCGATAAAATCAAGATTATTCAAATAGCTATAATAATATCAATTCCAAAGTCTTAAACAAGAATGATAAAAGTAGTAAATTGGCATTGCAAGTCTTACACGTCATCCTGCCAAGAACATGTTAGTAACTAAATGTTAACATGGCAATAAAATCAAGATTATTCAAATCAAATAGCTATAATAATATCAATTCCAAAGTCTTAAACAAGAATGATACATGGAGACAATGTCATCAGAGGGAGAGAAAGCATGCGGGCACTACACAATCCCAATGCACATCTAGTTATCACACTAGGTGTATAATCAGGGTTTGACTAACATAAATAAGACCAATCGAGCCCTAATACATGTTTAATTGTCGCATTAGATACGTCATGGCTCGATTGAAGTCGAAAGGGTCAATTGATCTCCAATACACATTTAATGGTCGCACTTGGTGTAGAATTAAGGATGGTCGCACTTGGTGTAGAATTAAGGTTCAATTGGTGCAAATGAGACCAATTGAGCCCTAATACATGTTAAATTGTTGCAGTAGGTGTATTAGGGCTCGATTGGCATAAGCATGGTCAATTAATCCCCTATGCATGGTTTTTGTCATACTAGGTGTATAGTTAGGGTTTAGGTGGCCCCCATTGCATCAATCAAACCCTAATACATGTTTGGTTGCCGCACTAGGTGTAGAGGGACCAATTGGTGAAAATGGGCTAATGCTCCTTGTCTTTATTATAATTTCAACATGTTGCTCTCTATTCTCTGATGTTTTCTCTTGTCTTGTCTCTCTTCTACACACGCTCTCTCACATTTTTTGTCAATTTTTTTTCTTTTTTTCCCCACAACCATACACTATAATGCTTATTTGATATTTTTCGGAGATCTTTTGACCCCTGTTCTTGATCCCTCAAGTTTTTTGGCCTTTTTTTTAAATTTTAAAGTCTATTGAGTGTTGCTTATGTGCTAATAGGTTATAATTTGAATTTTAGAAGTCTACAAATGCATAAGTGCGTCTAGAAAAATCAAGCATACAATCACACATTCATACAAAGAATAAATTATCAATTTCAAGGATAGGTAAACATCCCTACGCCAGAAGAAATTGCAAGTATTTAGAGAAGAGCATCTACTATTTAATTGTTGTACTTGATGAGAGCAATATAAGTGATAAGATCTAGAATACTTACATTACACTCATGCCCTTGCTAAATTGCATTATACTTGGCGTGTTGTTTTCCAAGCTGTTCAAAACATTAGGGCCTTGATAATAGTGAAGGGACAACATCTATCCCATTAGCTAGTTTTTATAGTTTTGTGAGTGTTGTGTTTACATTAAAATTTTGAGGAAGGAAAGCAATTTCCCGACTATCCATAATGAACTCTAGAAAAGTGAGTGATGTTTCTGTAACCTTAAAGTAGACAAATAAAGGCATGCAATGAATCTCTTCCTAATTGGGAATTGCTAAAAACATACTATTGTGGTTTTGGCCTTGGTAGCTAATAAATGTTTTAGTTCTAGTGTAAGGTTCTCTATTTGTGTTGATTTTCTTGGGTCTGCCTCACCTCGTTGGGTGGTCCTGTTGCACAACATTTATTCTTGATAATTATCTCTCAAATTGCGACAAAATTAATATCATTCTAACTCTCCCTTACCAAATATTCAAATTATTTCTATTTTTCTTATATGCAAAGTATATAAAGTAATATAGTTACATATGATTTATTCAATTACAATGTGATGGATTAGCCGTAATGCCTGGCTAATGCAAAACCGCTTTCCACCTTCGCAACCCCGTACTAAAATTAGGTGTCTATGATTAAGGCATATCCGAGCCATATTTTATCAAAGGTTTCTAATAATTTTCTATGTCCGTATTGAATATCATACCTATTTACCCATGTATTCCTTTTGAAACGAGGACACGTTTCTTGGTAAGAGAATAAAATACCCATGCAATAACCATCTGTTTATTCAGAGTATCATAAATAGCTTAAAGAAACAAAGATAGAAATCTTCAGAGTGGATAATTGTTATAGTTCCTGCTAGTTTTCAATTTGGCATGTAATTCAGGAGGATTCAAATTTTTTTTTTTTTAAATTACACCTTAGAGATTTGAGGTTCTTTTCACTGTGTAAGTAGTTACATTGTGGAAGTTTTTGGGTGGCTATTAAGTAGTCATACACAGGTTTTTTCCCACAATTTGCACCTTATTCCCACAAAACACATGAGCTGCATAACATACAGGATTTAAGGTGTTAATAAATACAATGTGAGTTATCTACACTATCGAGTGTGCGCTGTAGTTTAACGGTGAAGATGATGGTGTAAAAATGTTTAGCTATTCACCAAAATAAAATTTTTAAGAGATATCCAAAAAGGAATGAGGCTAGAACCTGTTATAGATGCATTTGGTGGAATGAATAGCCCTCAATCCTTGACACTAAGCCAGGAAAACACATTCCATACATCTTATCCATGTAAAAATAGATTCTATCAACAGTGACGATGATAGCGTAAAAGGTGCTTAGCCATCCACCAAAATAGAAATTCTAAGAGATACCCAAAAGGAATGAGACTGGCATCTTGTCCCAGATACATTTGGTGCAATGAATACACCTCAATCCTTAACATTAAGCCAGAAAAAACACATTCCGTACACCTTATCCGTGTAAAAATAGATTCTCTCAAATTAAGACGAACAAACATAAAACTTTAAGATTCACAAGGATCTGTTAGCCAATTTAACATCTATTCATGTATTTTACACCATCAAAACCCTGAATTAAGGAAAGATCAATATAAAAACTTACATACAAAGAGCCCAAGTTCTGCACACTGGCACACCAAATTATGAACTCAAATCTCAGTCAACATTTCTAGTCCATGGTATCATTTATATGAATGACATATAACCCTCTATCACGTACAAAATATAAAATACGCCTAACTTTTTCCACATGATTGGAAGCAGCATTGTGAATTTTACAGAAACCCTCATACCCATCTAACCTAGACTTCCCAATACAGATCATAAGTGGCTCTCAATTAAGAATCATCTTTCTATTCTATTTACAGAGAAATAGCACAGAATCTTGACGGTCACATTCTATGGAAGAGAAAAACCAGAAGCACAATGGTAAAAATAATCTCATTGAAAATGGCTCTTTGACAGATTTGAGGATGTCATGTCCAGAGAAAAATATAAACAAGCATGACTGTGGTTATGGCTATCTGAAAGATCTAACCTCCAGCAGGCCTCTGTTTTCCCCACAGCTTGATTACAGTATATATAAGTAAGATGGAGAAGGCAGTAAACATGAAAGGGAAAACCTGGAATTGAACTGCATTGTGACTCTGCCTGTGAAAGCGGGGAGGCTGCCCGTGTTGAGCAGCCATGTGTGCGACATGTTGGTGGTGATGATGATGATGAATCATTCTATCTTGGATTAACAGCTGCTTCACAGGTGGGTTCGCTGGATTTTGAATAAATAGAGAAGAACGCGGATTCAATCCTCTCCTACAAAATATCGACCGAGAAATCCAGAAAGATGTTCAGTACCGAGCCAAAACCAAATTGTAAAGAACAATACCTGGTTTTCTAGGTTTTCTCTTCCTCCTCTATCGACGGTTCGATCCTTTACCAGTCAAAGATTAGTTCAACAAATTAGTTATCACATGTGGTGGATAATTACGTTTCAGTGTGGTTCGTAAAGTAATAATAAAAAGGTCACATGTAAGTGCATCTTCGGAAGGTGATCTCTATCCAACTTACACGCCATAGCATTGACTCATCTTAAAAGTATTACCATCTTGTTTTGTTATAAATATATTTTTCGATATTTAGATTTTCTTTTGATTCAACATTCGCCTCACTAGCAATCATTCGTGAAATCTACGATGTAAATGTCGATGGGGAGGGATAGAAGAATTTAAACATGTGGAAGCGAAAAAATGAGAGAGGATGAGGGACAATGAAGAAGGGGTTTGATGGAGGATTGACAACATGGTTTGATGTGTTGTCCCACTCATATTGAAATGTGTCGAAAATACTTCCCATGATTTGGTTGGTCGAGCTTCTATCGGTAATTTGGGTCAATGAAGTTGAGGCAACCACTAGTGTTATCGAGCATAATTTTAAAGGGCACGGGTGAGAGAAAGGAGGTTATGTTATCTTCATAGATGTTGTTGTTTAAGGCAATTAACATGCATTTGAAGTGGGTGGTGAAGTTCGATGTTCAATCAAATAGTTTACCATTAAGTTAATGCACTCTAGTCTTAAATTGTATAATAAATTCAAACAATCGTTGAGAAATCTCATGGTAGCATATGAAGATAATTTTTTTCTAGGGACACGTAGGCACAAAAAGAATTGTGTTTTGTTGGGGAGGAAATGGAAATTTTGGCGAATGGTGGTATGGAGGTGGAGGTAGCGAAATGATAGTCTTGTGATTTGAAGTAAGAGTGGATGTTGACATACATTACGCGTGTCAGTGAGCAATGTCATGGCCAATGCGTATGCTAGTTGTGTGGCGAAGCTGTCAAGGATGAGTTTTGCTAAGTACAGAGGACCATAACCATGGAAGATGATGTCACAAGCCACATGAGTTTTGTGTGCAATTAAATGTTAATCCAAAGGTAAACATTATAGACCAAGCCACAATTTTTACCACCGCACGAATGGAATCGACGTCAATGCCAGCGGCATCGACATGTTGTCCCACGATTTTAAAATATGTCGAACACACTTCCCACGATCCGGTTGGAGGAGACATTGTCTTTGGTTGGGTCAATGAGGTTGGGCTAGTCGTTGACATTGTCAAGAAGAATGTTGAAGGGCACGGGTGAGAGAAAAAGGTTATGTTATCTCCGTAGATGTTTTTAAGGAAATTATCATGAATTTGAAGTGGGTGGTGAGGTTCAATGTTCAATCAAATAGTGCACCATTAAGTTAATGCACTCTAGTAATAAATTGTATAATACATTCAATCTTTGAGAAATATAATGGTAGCAAATGAAAGATGAAAATTATTTTTCTAGGGACACGAAGGCATAAAAAGAATCATGTTTTGTTCGGAATTTTGTTGGGAAGGAAATTGGAAGTTCACTTAATGGTGATGTGGAGGTGGACATACTAAAATATGAGCATTGTGATTGAAGGAAGATTGCAGTGGTCTACGTCGCACGTGTTAGGGAGCGGTTTCATGGTCGATGCATCTGCTAGTTGTGCAGCAAAACTATTAAGGATGAGCTTTGGAAAGTAGAGAGGATTATAACCATGGAAGATGTTATCACAACCCACATGTAATTCTAGATGCAATTCAAGGCTAATCAGAGGTAAACATTGTAGAGGTTCTACATTGACCAGTCATTGATATGAGAATCTTGAAGAAGGGTGAGATGTTTTAAAGAATGGGGATCATGAACAAAGCTCTAATGGGAATTTACAGCATTAGGGGTAGGTGCACATCGTAGTCAGATTGCAGGACCTCAGTCGGACTCAAAATGGACATAAGGTTCAACAAGTTCATTGGCAATAATAATGGTGATGTGGCAAGGGAAAGAATAGGCATCACAGGTTGCAAAAGTAGTTGAATAATGAACCACTCTCATATTCAAGTGGAACAAAATCCACCTTAGTTTGCACACTTTCTTCCAACTCCTCATTAGTTGACTTCCCACTACCTACCTTAGGTTATAAAGGAGAGTGTTAGAAATTATTCTAACCTAGTAAACACCTTCAGCATATTTAAATACATTATAAGGTAGACATATGGAAAGGACAATAAACAAGAACACAATTAAATATTGATATATTTAATTTATACTCTAACAAATCTTGTGTAAAAACTAACCTATATCCTTTCAATCTAGTCAAATCTTTAAAGATGTAGGTAAAAGAATACATACGTGTGTGTGTGTGTGTGTGTGTGTGTGTGTGTGTGTAACACACACACACACACACACACACACACACACACACACACACACACACACACACACACACACACACACACACACACACACATCGGTTTTAGCTCTTAACATGACTCAAAAATGAGAGAAAAAAGTATAGAATGGAAATAGTTTAAAAAGAGCATAAATTTTTCTTACAAGTAAGCTCGCAAGTTGGATAGTGTCCTTTGTAAAGCTAGCATTTCCTGTGACCACTGCGATTATTTGGCTTACCTAGACATGGGTGATAATATTTTTTGCAAGCAATAGTCAATGACACAATAAAAAATAATGTTGTTCATACGATAGGGTGTCCATTTCCCTGCATGGTGTCAGAAGGTCGGCCCGATTCTACCAGGGTAAACGCCTTCGGCATAATAAAATAGGAATCAATTAAATGTGCAAATTCACAAGGCGATCTCTATCTAATTTACATTACACCCTAGCATTGACTCATCTTATACATATTACCATCTTGTTTTTATAAATAAATTTTTATATATTTATATTTTCTTTTGATTTAGCATTGGCCTATCATAAGAATACATTATGTGGTATTTGAGGTAAGACCCATTAGTATCCATGATATTTTTTTCGTCGGTAGGCATCCACCTTTGAAGATGCCCCTGCTGGAAAGTGTCAAATTTTGATGACTCCATTGATGTCTTAACTTTACAAGTTTCAGATTTTAGATATTTAGGTGAAATAGTGTGAGTTGTCTTGAATATCTATTTTATGAAGTAATTTGTTTGTTGAACAATGTTCATAGTTAATTCATTTGGTGAAACAACATGAATGCAGAAGTAAATATATGCTTTCAGTCACCTCCCTCAACCGCCTTGCATTGTCAAAATATCTCACTCATGTTATATATTGACGATAATATTTGTGAACGAGGTTGATCAAGCTTACTTCCAAGCACAGGATATCATACAATTTGTAGACTATCCCGAGGTTGAAGATGTAAATTATATGGACGTCTTTGGAAAGTGTGATACCCTTGCCCTTACACTAAAATTTGTAGTAGATGCTGCATGTATAAATAAAACATTTGAGTATATGAAATATGTGTGTGAGAGATGCTAATGGTAACATAACACTTTAAGGAACACTCAAATTCATCGAAAGTTGTCTGATGCATTTGAGAAATGGCTAGTAAAAGATAAACTAATAAAGTCTTTCGTCACAAAAGCCTTGTTTTCTTTATACACAACTTGGTTCACTTCAGCATTACCTCATTATGTATTCAAGGTATGTAAAGTGATCCTTAGTCGTGAATATAACAATGTCGATGGCCTATTATACATGTTACATAGATTCTTCAAAGAAATAATTTGTTGTTGTCTATCAAAGTTGTCGGATCTGGTGGTAAGTACATGCAGAGAGTAGGCTAAGGATTTTCAAGAGGAGAAGATCCATGCAACAATTCTCTTAGCAATGAAAGCGGTGGGACTAGAAGTGATGGATGAAGGTAGTTTGAATGAATGCATAAGAAAACATAGAGGAGAGAATGTCAATGACAATTGGTTATTCGTACACGAAACTCCTACCCTGTGATGAACAAATTGTTTTGGTAACTACCAACAAAACAAGAATATTGTTATGTTTTTTATTATGAGGAATCATTACATTTTAAGCTCAGTCTCCTAGCCTTGGTAAAATTTAGCTTGGCGTGAGGAAGGGACCACCAGGTGCACAAGTTTCATCCGCCTTCGTCAACCGGCGCACACTCAAGGACGTTGGTTAGACTACTTCCATAGCACACATGGACTCTGGTGATTAATCCTCATGCTCGGGCCTGTTAATGGGGTTTGAACCTTGGACCTCCTCTTAGTAAACGCTCAACATTTACCAATAAACCAAGACCCCATTGACACAAGAATATTGTTATTATTTTTATTTTACTTTAATTGGTTTGTTGATATGTTTTATTAATGAGATTCAAGTAGGTTATGATCTAACTAATGTATTTTGTGTTAATGAGTTGAATAAATGTATCAAAATTAGGGTATGAAATGGGAAATCAGATTATGATCTAAGTAATGTATGTTGTGTTACCTAATTCAAGTTGAATAAATGTATCAAAATCAAGGTATGAAATGGGAAATCGGGTTATGATCTAAGTAATGTATGTTGTATTAATGAATCAATTAAATGTACCAAAATCAAGGTATGAAATGACACATCATATTACGATCTAAATAATGTATGTTATATTAACAAATTGACCAAATGTACCAAAATCAAAGTATGAAATGGGAAATCAGGTTATGATCTAAGTAATTCATTGGAGGTGTCCACCTTTGAAGATGCTCTTCTTTGGATAGTGTCAAAGTCCACGACTCTATTTCCAATCGGCTTTTCGACATCCATTTTATTTAATGTTATAGTGGATTTTCCGGAATCCATTTTATTTAATTTGTGGTTTGTCCCCTCGATGGAATCACTACCTCGAGAGAGTCTGATTTAAGGCTCAATCCGATGTATTCTCCGCATCAAAATACGACGCCCCTAAATAATCATCTTATGCACAATCCTTCCACATTCATTCCTATATGATATTTATGCATGGTAAGGTTCATTTGGCTTCTCGTGGTCAAATGTCAGCAATACAAGTTCATTCCTTCTTGAACGCAAGGGTTTTCCATTCAAAGCACTCTCAGTTGAATCGTGGTCATTCCACTCGAGCCTCATCCATTCATGGGTATTGCTTCCCCAATAGAATTTGACACTCTAACAAGTACCCTTATGTATTTTTGTCCATTTCTCACAGAAACCCACTTGCATTAGGAATGCCATCCACAAAGGCAATAAGGAAAATCATAAATAGAATAATAGGGGGACAATCAAATGAAATAGTTATAGAAAATTTATGGAGTTTAGATAATGAAATGCCTAACAAGGATTCAAATAAAGGGATTTCCAAAAATCCCTAAAAAAGAAGGGAGGAAGTGATATTTCAAAAATTAGAGAAAAGAAAAGCAATGCCACAAAGTCTGTAAAATCCTTCGAAGATATGCCTACACAATGTGGAAGCCTCCACAGGGCATGTAAACAATTCAACTAAATGCCTAGCAGACATGCGGTCTCATGGACTAAAATGATTGCACGATATGCGCAAAAAGGTTTTGTTGAAACTACCTTGGAACCTTTGAATTAATTTTAGTTGTATTGGCAGGTTCCCTTGTAGACACACATGCACAATGTTGAAGCATACATAATGCATGTGACATGTTTGACAAAATGCCTTATACAAATGTGGTTTCATGGACTTCCCGATCACAAGTTAAGTTTAACAGGCCTTTCATTTTCGCATGTTAATTTGTTTTGTCTTGTTACCCTGCACATTTTCTACTAATGAGATCTATACTTCAGTTTTTGATATTCTATATTTAACATTGCTTACTTTGTCTTTATCTCTTTTATCCAACATAATTTTTTTATTATCGCGAAAGCAGTTTACAAAATATGCGACTGCAGATCAATAGATTATCAACCATACAAACCAAAATAAATCCTACCGTGACCACCCAACCAGTTTCAACTATGGACGGAAATGCTCGAATATCAACCACACCTTAAACCAAAACAATCACCAAACAGTCATCTTGCAATATAAAAACAATTAGTCTTCACCAACCCAACATAAAAAATATTTTAAGACAAAATTAAACAATCATGATGCTTTTGAAATCAATGATTACTATGGCCAACATAAGACCACTCACCCGCATATTAGGACCAATTGTTGCTATGTATCAGTCAATTAAATGCAATTTTAGATTGCCATGCAAGTATATGTATTTTCATGTAATTATGTTGTTTATAACATGGCTCAATAATTGTAGGCAATAATAATGTCCATTGTCCCAATAATTTCAATGTTTTGGACTAAAATAATGCACAATGGTCACATGTAAAAATTGCGATTCATTTTCTAATTGCTTCATATAATCTTCATTACAATTGAGAGAAACTACACTTCATATTTTGTACTCCCCCTATATTTTTAGGCTTAAATTTATATATATAATCCATACTTTAAATCTCTGTGGTATTGAATTAGTGTTTAGTCAAAACGAAAATCAATATTATAAAGTATATGCTCCATAATGCATTTTGATTTGGATCCTAAAAATGATGCAGCTTATTTTCTTCTCTCAAACATCTATGCAGAAGTGGGTAGGTGAGGAAAAAGAATTATTTCTCTGCCACCATAGTAAAAAGTTGGCAACTGCATTTGGTTGGTTAAACACGCCCCCTTGAAACAACTATTATAGTTGTCAAGAACCTTCAATTATGTGGTCATTGCCACACTGCAATGAAAATTAACTCCAAGATTATTGCAAGAGAAATTGTTGTGAGAAATGAGAACCATTTCCTTTATTTTAAAAAGGGAGAATATTCTTGTGGAAATTATTGGTGATGCTAATCGAAACAATCTCGTGTCATGTGCTTGATGATTCTCGGTTTCTATTTTTTTTTGTTTAGTTTTAAGTTTGCATAGACTTTGCTGTAACTTACAACTCCAACAAACTTAACATTGTTATCCTCTCTGGTGTAATTTGTAACTCATGTGCAATTGCTAGTATATAGCATGTATGTGATACCATGCATTCGATACTATTCTATTGGCTAGATAACCATCAATGTTTTCTTTGTCACATAGCTTTCAAGTGACTCATGTGAGGTGGCTCCTTGAAATGGGGATTTTTTTGTTGAATTATAGATAATGTTTCTAGTAGAGGTATTAAGTTTTGCAAAAAATTGTTCGAGCATAAAATTATTATTTATTTTAAATGAATAACATTGACAAAATTATTATTATGCAAAGAGGAGTTTCTATAATGGCATCCATGTATTGTAATAACATGAGATGTTCAAATTTATCCTTGACATCAAATTTGACGTCCATTTGATAGTTACAAAAAGATAGCCTTGAATTTGACATCTAGTTAGTTGTCACTTAGAAGTCTTTTTTTCCACTTGGAGAAGTAAATCAAAAAATTGTTACATATGGTGGAGTTTGGTGCCCTTTTTTTGGAGAAAATTTTATTTGAGCTCGTCATGATGGTGTGTAGCTAGATAGATGTCATTTTTCTCTAGTCAATAGGAAGTTGGAGGAGAAGGTATTGGAGTTATTAATCAAATGTGGTATGTGGAAAATCTAAGATAAAACCTCTAAATTGATATTTATTGATGTATTTTAGATAGATTAATCTTAAAATTGATGTCCATTTAATAAATCGAGTTAGAAGTGTTTTTTTCACTTAAAGAAGTCAATTGAAATATTGTTAATCCTTTTTACATATGGCGGACTTTGGTGCCCTTTTCGGGAAAAAGATATTTTGATCCCGACACGATGGTGTAGCTAGATGGATGCCACTTTTTTCTAGTCAATAAGAATTTGGTGGAGAAGGTATTGAAGTTATTAATCAATGTGGTATGTGAATAATCTAAGGTAAAAACCTCTAAATTGATATCTCTCAACATATATATATATATATATATATCTACTAATTTATTTTTGTACATAGATTCACATACTAATAATACATCCACATCTACACATACAAACTAAAATAAGATATGAAAAAATATATATTTAAGAAATGGGAAAAGATATAACCCAAACATACTCATTTCAAAATCAATCAACCATTGTCTCATACAAATGTAAGACGCATATTTAAAGTCTATTAAATGACATTTTTGGGATTAAGAAGTCATAAAGAAGGATAAAAGAATGGAGAGAAAACAATATAATCATTCGAGTAATCAATTAATTATAAATTATCTCATAGACATGTATAGTAAATGTGGAAGCCACATAAAGCACTTGAAGTGTTTTGAAAATGCATCATAGAAATGGTTTCTAATGGAAGCATTGGGATATGAATAGATTGATACTCTTCTTGGTGCTTTAATTTTTTCAAAGAAATGAAAATGAAATTGCTATGTCTAAAAACAAACTCCATCAAAGAATATTTACTCACTTGATAATGGATTAAAACCAATTTAGATAGATTTATCACTTTGAATGGAGTTGTTTTCATGCTTCTTAGGTGAACAAGTAGTTAATTGAGAAGTAATTCAAACTGGATGTTCACTTGGAGAATCATTTGTCTCAAAATTATAAAGTATGCATATGGAATTAGGATTTGATGTTTTTCTAGTGTTCGCTAGATTAGTGCCAATTAAAGATTTTGATCAACACTCTTCTTAGTGACTATTGATGGAGTTATCAAGTCTAGATCCAAGTTATTTCTGGTTAGATTCTATGTGTTTGTCAATATGGAGAAACCTCTCCCATCATTGATTATTTTATCTTTTACATTTGGGTAAAAAAACAACAAAGTGTTTTGTAAAGTTCTCCTCTCATCTACCAAATGTGTCACAAGGCGGACCTCTTCAAAAAATTGCAAGGGCATAAAGGAGGTGTGGATAAGGAAGAATTCTAGTATCCATCAATCCTCATATCAAACATGTCAAAGGATGGAAAAGGAAAATAGTAAGGATTTTTCTATAAAGGTTGAGCAAAGTGATGGAAAAACCAAGGATTTATTTACTCAAGTGTTGAGTAAAGAGAAAAGAAAATGGAAAATGCCACCTCCTAGAGTTAGTAAACTTAGAAAGTAATATCTTTCTCTTGAGTCTTTTGTGCAGATCGATACTACTGAGGCTACCCTCCACTCCTCGTAAAGAAAAATCAATAGTGGAGAGCGAAGTTTTTTTAGTAAGCCCCAAGAATCGTATTGTTCTAGATTTATCCATATTTGAGATGTATGAGGTAAGGACTAATTTGTGAAAAAAACAATATAGGAAGGTCTACGAGATAGTTTTTAAATGAAGTTAGAGTACTTTTCCTTCAATCCACCATGAATTCTCATATATGTTTATTTGGAGCCTTAGTTGCTTGTTGTCCTAGAACTATTTTTAGTTGACGATTTGCTTTCTATATTGTGCTGAATTATAGTTATTTCTTGTTATGTGTCTAGTTGGGTTTGTTTCTTTTTCATAATGTTTTTGGGGATGCATGGTCGGGAAAATTTCAAAATCCCTCCATTACCCTCAATAACAAAATATAAATAATGGTAATAGTTAGGATAATACGAATGTTAATTCCAAAAAAGTAATAATAACACTTCACAAACATAACAATAATAGATTATACCCTAATAATTTTTAGAAAAATGGATTCCGTATCTCAAAGGATTTAATTGAAAAATATTAATATGAAAATGAGGGTTGAAAGTTGGTAGATATTAATAAAAAATCTAATCTCCTTATAATAGCCAATAAGATGATGTTAATTCGGATGTTGAATATGAAAGGAAGGGTATTGTAGATACACTAAATATAGAGGAGTATCCTCCAAAAACATGTTATTGATTTCTCCTAGAAACAAACTACTCCATGAAGTTTACTAAACATTTAATAAAAAATCCAATAATTATCAAATACTCTTGACTTTATCCACATTCTTCCACAATTCATTCAACAACTCTTTATGAAGAAATTTGCAACCCTCCATTTCCTTAAACATGTATAAATATGATCTTAAAATATTATACAATAATCTCTTGACTATAATTATATCTTTCAATCATGAAACATGTAAATACCCCTTAGCCATTAAGCATGTTTTACCTAACTATGCATATTTAATCCACACCACAACTATCTAGTGGATGTTTTAATCTTACCAATGATTGTTTCTCATCCATCACAATGCATCAAGACATTTTATGAGAAATAAATATAACATGCACTATGTTCCAAACCTATTGGGCTTGACCTAGAGTTATATTTCTTTTGTTTTAAATTTAATGGGTCTTACCTAATTATTTTTGAGAATCATTATCATAAAACTAGGAGTGCTCATAAAACTAGTTTGCCTCATTTGAGTTTTTTTCCCATTTATGAAATTGATGTTTAAATTTTTCTATTATGTTTGGTTTCCATTTTATGAAATTGGGTTTTAGGTACGGGTCTTGCAGATTTCAAAATTTCCATTGCTTATGAAATGGAAGGGTAGTAAAGAATATTAAATTTTCTTCAAGTATGCCTAAATTTATATTCATGGAATATGTCTTTTATATCAATTTTGATAACAAAAATCTTAAATAAATCTTGGCTTTGAATTTAGTTATACAATATATGAAGAATAAAAACCTTATTATTCCTTAAATCCTCATCTCATATATTATTATTCTCCATTGTTCCCTATTGTTGAGGTGATTCTCAAGGATATGCCATGAATGAGGTTCCATCTAAAAAAATTTAATCATATTTCTTAAATTAGTACACTTCTAGTCATGCTTCTAAACTCGTCAACATAAACCTCAAAACCTTGATTACTTATAAAGGTACATATATCATGGTTAATATAAAATTATCAAAAATTCATAAAAACATTAACCATGATATTTCTACCTTGTTTGTATATTTTTCCACAAAATGAGATGGATATGACTCGGGCTTATAATATCCAAAGATAATTCCTTTTAATGCTTTCTCATTCAAAAAATGCACAAGTTTGGAAAATAAGGTTGCATCAAAGGAAGGACATATTATAAACAATAAAGCCTCAAGTCAAGTAGAATTTCCATTTGGTAACTTATCAAAAATATGAAATATAGGAAAAGGATGCAAATCTAGCTATACATAATATTTTTGTGAAAATAATTCATTGGCAATATTGTGAGCATTCTAGTTGGACATATTCATGGATATATATTATAGTAAGGGAATTATATACTATATAATTTCAATTGCAAAATTGCTAGTAAATTGTTTTCTCAACAGTTTCAATGGAAAAGCCTAAAGGAAATACTATTTTTGAAAATACCATGGAAGACATCATGAACACCCTAAGAATGACCTAATACATCATTAATACTGATTACGAAGCTTTGAGTCTGAAACTTTGCATACCTTTTCTCCGCCTACGATAGACTTTTATTCCATTTTTTTCCAATTTGGTTGAGAAACAAATTTTATGGTTTGCCCTAGATTTATCCCGTGACCACAAAATTGCTTGTAAAACAATCAAAATTTAGAATCAAGAACCAAAATAAAATTCATTGGGTTTTTATTCAATTTCTCCTTCTTTTCATTTTAAAAGCGAGGATATTTAGTGATTTTTTATCATAGGGAGGGTTTTATCCCACTTCACTTTGTCTAAACCCTCATGCACAATCCCATTCAAACATGCCAAACAATCTCTTTAGCTCCCAATCAAGCATCATACATTATGAATAATTGAACATATAAATATGAAGGAGAATTAGACATATACTAAATCTAGAGGTTTCCAAAATCCACTTCATTCATATGTAAACTGTCATACAACATACTCTTCATACAATTTCTTGCACTCATATGCAACACACCTTGATTCCTTCATGCAAAAACTATCCATTTTACTATCTCCTCCTCATGATAGTTTGACCTTATTCTTCCTTGAATTATTCTTTGACATAGTTGTTGAGAGCCTTCTCTTCCTCAATTTCTACATTTGGTGAGATTCTATCTCAACCATGCATGCAAGATTCAAAGGATCATTTTTTTCCAACTTAAGATAGACTAGACAAGACCATGTTGAATAAAAATAATTGTGCAAACTCTTTCCAACATATTACACTTCACTAGAAACTTGAATTTCACATATAAAACTCATTTTCACTCTTGCACTTTGTGGTAAAGAACCTTTTACCATCACACTTGAAATGTTTAAATTTGAAACTTTGGAGGGAAACTAGAATAACACCTAGTACATGTTTGCATGCCTTAAGAAGGCTTGTTAGTGCTTTGTAAGAATAATGGAGATGATCCTACATCATACTCCCTAGGTAATAAAATATTTAAACTCTAGTTCAAATATGGTGTCTTCATCATCCTTTAGTCTTCATTGCATACTTGGATCCCAAGGTCTCTTTAACAATGCTAATGTTTGAGTCTCACTGAGGTAGTCTTTGTACTTTATCTTCTTGCTACCTTCTATCTTCTTGTGTAACTTCCCCTTCTCTCTTTCTCATTTTCAAAATTCCATGCGTTTGCTTCACTTTCATGCATGCCTTCTATGTCTTCTATCTCTTCTTGTTCTATGAGTTTGAACATTGGATTTATGACTTCATTCACCTTATCAACTTCATAACCTGCATTCACAACATCAAAGGAAATATTAGATGCAAAAACTTTGGTCCATGCAACCCCTTGAGTGCCTTCATGTTGCTGGTTCTCTTCATTTTATTTTGTTTCTTCATTGACCTTATTCAAATCTGCCTTCTTTATCTTGTCTTGTCCTTGTCTCAACTCATTCTATAGCTGATCCATGAAGTTATCATTCTGATTTGAGCTTGTATGCAGCCCCTTAGAAGGATTTAATAGCTCCTCAATCCTTTTCGTTTATTCCCTCAAAGCAACATAATCTATTCCTTCATATTCTTCATAAAATTTAGGAGCTAAGTCTTTGTTTTCCTCTTCTAGGCTTTGTTTTACATCAGCATGCTCTTCCATTGATTTTTATTTTCTCAATAAGTCTTTATAAGATTCATTAGAGAGGTATGAATCCTCCTAACTCAATGCAATATCATCCTCTACCATCACCGATCATGACATTGATCTTTTCTTGCCAAGCTAGATCCTTCACCCTGCTGCATGTTAGTCATCATAGGCATGCTCTTCAACATTTCTTCTTCACTTAAACTGAATTGAGATGATAAATCAGAGGTATATTCACAATCATCATAATTTAAATAATCATAAACAACTTCTTTACCTTTCATGCTCATGGAATGCTTCTTGTTTGCTTGTCATTTCATCTTCACTCTCTTGTTTTTTGAGCTTGTTTCAACCTTCTTCCATAGAATTCTAGGTGCCATTATCATATTATCATGCCCATTACTATCATCTGCATCTTCTTGAGATGTATTTCCATCATTTATTGCATTCTTAGGTACCCAAATTTGTTTTTAACCTTAGAATCTTATTTCTTAAGCCATTTAGGAACTATGTAGCCATGATCATAAGCCAATTTTATGAGTTTTACCTCATTCATCCCCTTCATAACCTATGCATCTACATTTGACTTCTTAGAAACATGAGAAATATCATATTTAGAAGCTAAATTCATCTTGAGAACCTCATATATATATGCACTTTCTTGTATGAATTGGATTTTTACAATTTATTTGTCATATGTATGATAAGAATCAATTTTTTTACCTTCTCATCTTTATGTTGCATGCTCATACCTTTTTTCAAGACTTCTTCACTTAAGGACTCTTCCTTTTGATTTGATTTATCTATTTTGTCTCCCAATACATCATAGAATTCAGGTTCATCTTATATACCTTCATTTTCTAGCTGCATGACTCTATTTTCCTCTTGTTTGGATGCTACCAAATGCATCTCTTCTTCTTGAGCTACTACAAGCTCTTTCATATCTTCTTCATATTTCCTCGTGGGTTATTTCCTTGACCCATTTCTTGTCCACCTCAAGGTCATGATTTTTATCTTATTAAGAACATCTTTCATCCCTATATATACAAACTGAAATAAAGAATTAGAAATCAAAAAAAGATACCAAAATATATTCATGAGTGCCTCCATCATGGACACTCTCCTTTTCTTCATATTTTCTTTGTCAAGTGAATCTTTAGACACCTCTTCCTTCATGTTATCTACAATGAGAACTCTCTTCTCTTCACAAGGTGAATCATTCTTCATTTTCCAATGAGTACTTTTTTCTTCTTTTCTCTCTCCAAGCTAATCAACTCTTGCCTCCTCTTATTTTCCACAAGTAGATTAATTAGCCACTTTACCCTCTTTTTCATCCTCCATCCAACTTCTTGGATTTCATCTTGTATCATGGTCTCTACCATGGACTCTAACTCCTCAATCTTCTCTCTTATCTCATCTATCTCTTCTTCATAGATTAGATCTCTTCTTCTCCTGTGGCATCTCTCTTCTTCTAAGCCCTTCACTCTTCTCATTCTCTCCATTTCTATAAGATATTCACCCAAGTATTTTTCACCTTGGTCTATGGATCCTCTTAGTCCTCACCTAGGTCTCTTTCACCCTAGTCTCTTGGTCTTGTCTCACCCAAGTCTATTTCACCTTGGTATCTTGACTTTTCTTGAGCTTTACTAGCTCTTGGGATTATCCTTTTCCACACTTCCTTCTTTTAGGAACTCTAGGCCTTGACTACTTGTAGTCTCTTCTTTTACAATCACCTACAACTTTTTGAATCGGATATCCATATTAACAAAAAAATAAAAAATATAAGAAGTATCCTACTATGATACCAATAATTTGATGCCATTTTAGCTCAACTACGAATCTTGCTACGCTTTTCCTTGAGAACCCATAGTCCTTCTCATATAATCTTGATCCTAATACCATAGATCATATGAAATCATGTACTTACATGTATTAAAGCTTAACGAAGTTTCAAGAAGTTCTTTAGACTATTTTGTAGCTGATCTCTACAATGATTCTTCATTAAGACACTCAAGATAAGATCTTACTAGTAGGACCAAATCCACAATATCAAGTTTAGAAAATTACAACAATATGGAGAGTGTAGGGTAGTTGTTAAGAAATAAGGGAAAAATATGCGTAACAACCCCACACGTAATCAAAATGGTAGAAACTAATATGTAGAATAATATAACAAATCTGAAATAAAAGTGTCAAAATTGAAATAACATAACACAGAGACAATATTTAATGTGGTTCACCCAATTTGGCTACGTCCACCAAGATTCACTTGCTCATATTTTATTACAAGCAACCTCTTTCTCTTAATACAATACCCATATCTGTTTGGAGCTATGCTCAACAAACTCTCCTGAATTCACACTTGAACTCACACACCTCTACAATGTAACATCAACCCTACCATATGCACAAAATCACATAAATAGGCAACTGCTTAAGCAGTTTTACAATACCATGGGTATAAAAACCATGGGCCAAAACCGTCTCATAAACCTATGGGTCAAAAATTCTACCCACATAAGAAGAACATGTTTCCCGAGATATTGGGCACATTTTCGAGGCAGAAATCTATGGATAGTGTACAATACTTTTAGTGTACATTATTCAACACTTCCACACATAAAAACATGATACATAACATAACAGTAGTATGGAGATTTTAAAATTTTAGTTCCCACTTGATTATGTGCTTTTTAACAAGATGTTGGTACTTGAGTCAATTGTCCTGATTTGAGCTTGGTATGGTTGTTGATGTTAGCTTACTAATATCCCACTCTAGATTATATGATAATGTATATTGATGAATACCCCTGTCCTTTTTTTTCCTTGTGCCCCTATCATCTAATTTCATTCACGTCTTTAAGACCTCAGTTTAGATTCAATATCAACCTTCATCATAATTCACCATGCAAGAATTATACCCTCAATTGCCAAGACTATTATATGCATGATCAGTCCCTTATACAACTCTATTCTAACCTTTTTCTATGCATTCAAGCTATGAAGAGTGGAGTATGATCATTTCTTTAACTTTTAGTTGATAGAATCATCATGTCCTAACCCTATGAGCACCATTTCTTAGGTTTTTCTTGCTAGATCCTTGTGATTCTTCTCCTTGGTTTCATAAGTCATAGACTTAATTCTTTGATTTATTGTTTTCTATGATGACTAAGATCATTGGACTCTATCCACCATTTCAATTCCTTTGTAGAGATTAAAACTTATGTAACCTTGTAAGGATCCTTTGACAATAGTTTGAAGAAACAAGGTTTGTGATCCTTTTATAGGCGTGATTGAAGACTGTGATGTAATAGTTGGCTAAAAAGGCATGATTATACTATGGAAGACATCATGAGCACCATGAGAATACTATAATACATCATCAATACAATTATTAAGATTTTCACTTGAGAAATTACTAATATTTGCACCAAATTTCATAGTCCCCCGCTCATTGTCACTACTACACAAACCTAGTGAATTTAGTCGGGGATATCTCGTTCCACATGTATGTTATGGGTATGAAACTTTGCATACCTTTTCTCCTAGTTGGGACAAAATTTTATTGCAATTTTTTTCCAATTTGGTTAGGAGAAACAAATTTTATGGCTTTCCCTAGATTTAGCCCGTGACCACAAAATTGCTTGTAAAACACTCAAAACTTAGAATCAAGAACCCAAATAAATTTCATTTGGTTAATATTAAATTTATCCTCCTTTTTTTTTTGACAACAAGGATATTTAGTTTTTTTAATCATAATGAGGGTTTTTCGCCCACTTCCCTGTCTAAACCCCCATGCACGGTCCCATTCAAACATGCCAAATAGTCTCTTTAGCTCCTAATCATGCATCATACATTATTAATCATTGAAGATATAAACTATGAATGGTAATTAGAGATATAAAAAACTCAAAGGTATCCAAAATTCACTTCATTCATATGCAAACATGTCATACAACATAGTCTTCATACAATTTCTTGCACTCATATGCAACAAACCGACTCCTTTATGCAAAGACTATCCATTTTACTTTCTCCTCATGATAATTCAACCTTATTCTTCCTTGAATTAGTATTTGACATAGTTGTTGAGATCCTTATCTTCCTAAATTTCTATATTTGGTGAGATTATATCTCAACCACGCATGCAAGATTCAAGGGATTAATTTTTGCCAACTTAAGACAACCTAGACAAGACCATGTTGACTAGCAAGAATTGTGCAACCTCTTGCCAATATATTACACTTCAAAAGAAACTTGACTTTCACATCTAAAACTCCTATTTTCACTCTTACACTTTGTAGTGAAGAACCTTTTTACATCACAATTGAAATGTTTATACTTAAAACTTTGGAGGGAAACTAGACTAACACCTAGTACATGTTTGCATGTTTTAAGAAGGATTACTCAAACTTATTAGTTTTCTTGAAGCATCATGGAGATGCTTCGCATCACACATGACCAATTTAGAGAAATGGATTGATATATGGTGAAAAATATCTCATCAATTTTCTCCATATTTGTACCCAAAATGTATGTTATTTTATAATTTTTCCAATGGTACCAATCTTGTTTGATTTGGAATTTCGGTCAAAAGTTATGAGTGAAAAACTAAGCCTCGGCCATTGCCATTATTTCTAGCCTAGACATCCTCAAGCTCATTTTTCTTTATATTTTGTTTTTAAAATTTAAGACAATTGATAGGATCTATGACCAACCACCGCATTCCACTTATTCTTCATTTTTCTATGACTTGTCTTTTCTTTGAACTCAATATTCTACCAATTGACAACATGTGGCTATAATCCACATCTCCACATAGTTTTATATGTTAGGTGTTGACCTCCTCATATATTTCATCAATGTTTTCCACACGGTAGTAATCAGTGCTATTGCTCACCATGTGGTATTGGAATTCATACCCCTATATGCCTTGCCCTTTGGTGGATGATATGTAGCCGCCATGAGTTCCATAGCCCCTCCAAGTTTTATCTTAGTCTCTTTTGACTGATGGGTGACACTTTTCACCCATCAATGTGCTCCTTTAACACATGATTTTATGGATTTATGACTCGGTTTAAAATATTTATGGACACTAATTGAGAACATGTGTCTTAGGAGAGACATTATTCTTAGATCTAACATGCTTCACAAACTACCAAATTCTAGGATAAAACTAACGGTTTTATTAACAAAGAGCTTGAGAGTTTTGGATGTTAAGTGAACATTTGGGGCCTAAAACACTTCAATTATTTCCAAATTTTTGGGAGAAAACTATAAACATGCATTTAAAGTAATGGAAACCATATTTGGTGGGTTTAAAAACATAAGAAAACAAAAAGGGGAGTGATATCACTATTTAATATCCAAATTTTAAGTCTAAGACCCAAAAATTAGGTAAACAATTTTGGGTTCTAACATTGGCTTTGTTTGTTAGACAGAACCTCCCATGGGTAACTTGGAGATCCTAGAAAACTCTATAGAAGTAGACGAGTACCTCCATAATATAACCTGAGTTAATCCCAAGT
This sequence comes from Taxus wallichiana var. yunnanensis, assembly GCA_018340775.1. Lineage (NCBI taxonomy): Eukaryota > Viridiplantae > Streptophyta > Pinopsida > Cupressales > Taxaceae > Taxus > Taxus wallichiana. The sequence continues at coordinate 285,404,108 of CM031243.1, read as the reverse complement.
TGTAAAGGCACAAACAAAAATTTGCAATCCCAAAATCATTGTAAAGACCAATTTGATAAAAGTATATGCAAAACCCTAGTTATCCAATTGTGCATAACACTTATTTGAAAGAAAAAACCATGTACTAATATTTAGAAAAATGTCCAAGGAAATGGGATTCCAATTTTCACTCAATAAACCCATTCATGGGAGTGAAAATGTACGATCCTTTTCTTAACAACATAGAGTGTTCTCCAAGAGAACTCTGACATTCAACTATCAGCGCAAAGCAAAATCGTCCACAAAAACTTTAATGGGTTGCTGATTCTAGAAGTCCCAAATGTGGAGTTAGATTAAAAAATCAAGACTAATTAAATTAGGGATTTTTTTGGAAATAATATTAATTTTACCATTCCTAAATGTTTGAAATGAGTTGAAACTTAAGTGAAAAAACATTTGCATATAAACAAGAAGGATCAACATCTAATTTTCTATCAAAAATTTAGATTTCATGAAATCTAGTTTAAACTAAATTCAAGGGAAAATAATTTTGGGTCTATAAGGTTTAAAATTCTAATCATAACCATAAATTTTATTAATGTCTAAATCAATATGTGGAGACTACTCTAATGAAAAACCATTCTTCAACTTCTCATTTTGGTAATCATCTTGTTGTTTCAAAACTTCATCCATGTCACACAACAAAAGGCTTAACAAGATTAGAAACAAAGGCATCAATATGAAAATTTTCAAAATTATAATAAGGAAAATTATAATAAGGAAAATTTTATTTAGTAGTGTCTAAGAACAACTTGTATATCTTGTATATCATGCTCTTTCTGATAAATCTCCTCAATTGACACCTCTTGACTAGAAAGAAGTGTGATTTCATCATCCAATTCTAAAACTCTTGTCTCATCATCTTCTTTCATGAAAGTTGTATGTGCAAGGGTAGATCATCACTAAGTATATCAGGTATATTTTGTTCAAACTCAACTTTATTGATTTCTTCTTCACTTTCCATGATGCATTTATGCCTTTGTAACTCAAGTACATGGATAAAATTATTTTTCTTCCTTTGACTGGAAAAAATTCACTAAAGGAAAGTGGATTACCATTCACAAATCATTAGCCATTTGCAACAAAAACAAATGGTCTCATTCTCTTCTATGTTAATTCCTTCATAACCTAAAAGTGTATAAAATTCAAGTAAGGGTTTCTCCTACAAAATAACTATTAGATTATAGTGATTCATATTATTATACCATAAACATATCAAAGTCCTCAAATTCATCATAAAAATTGTAAGAACCTATTACCATACTAGGAGAAATTAGAACATTACTTTCAAGATCATCAAGAGGTTGGCATTCTACATATATATTATTAAAATCAAATGCAAGAGAGTTCTTATGAGAGTATCCACATTCACCATAAAATATGTGGAAACTTTAATAGAAAAATTAGAATGAAAATTAGTAGTATAATCATGTGATTCTATATTAGTATCAACTCTAGGGTATTCATAATAAAATTTATCATCACTAGCTACCATCTCTTCATACGAATCAAATTGATTTTTAATAACGAAAGTATTAACACCCATATTATAAATATATGAGATATCCCCAAACTTTAAATACAAGTTGAAAGAGGGAGGTTTTGTTATGGGAAGATAGATCTGGGATGGTATCGTAACTATTCAAGAGACCCTTCATATGGTTAAGTAGAATAAAAAGGAAGCCATGTTTATCAAACTTGATATGGAGCAATCCTATGATTGGGTCTCGTGGCCTTTTAAACTTAAAGTTCTAACTAGGTTCAGTTTTGGTGAAGACTTTAGGTTGATGATACATAAATGTATTTCCACAGCTAAGTTCTCGGTCTTGATTAATGGGACCCCTTGTGGTTTTTAATAGCATGCAAGGATTAAGACAAGGTGATCCTATTTCTCCCTTTCTATTCATAATTATGGTAGAGACCCTCAGTAGAGCTCTTAATAAGGCTTCCTTGGAAGGAAGAATCAAAGGTATTTCTCCTGCTGTTAACTATACTAATGTTGCTCACCAAAATTTTGTGGATGACACTATGTTGGTTGGCGAAGCCTTTGTCCCAGAGAGCAGGCTATTGAGTTCAAAAACAGAATCTCGATCAATTATGGAAAAAGTTTGGTTTATTTTTATCAACACTTTGGAAAGAAGATGTAATAAAATAGCTAGAATTCTTTGTTGCATGACTAAAACCTTCCCGATTAGGTATCTAGGCATGCTTATTGGAACGGAAAAACCTAAGAATGCTGATTGGAATTTCTTGATAGATAGGTTTCTTAAGAAACTTGAAGGTTGGAAAGGTTCACTATTATCCCAAGTAGGTAAGGCGGTCCTCCTTAAATGCTCAATTCAGAATCTACCTGTTTACTCGATGTCTATTTATAGATTACCCTCATCTATTGTTAGTAAGTTGGAGAGCATTCAAAAATATTCCTTTGGAGCAACTCAGAACCAAAAGATAGAATTCCTCTTATTGCGTGGGAAAAGGTTTTCTCACCAAAAATCATGGAGGTCTAGGTATCAGAGATTGGACCAAAATGAATAAAGAAATCGTTGTCAAAAATGATCTAGAGGTTGGTCAAGGAAGATAGTGTTTGGACATCCATTATTAGGGAATTGGTCAACTCTAACTGCCAATGAATGGTGCTTCTGCAATCAAGATTCTAATGGTTCTTTTTTTTTTGGAAATCGATAAATTGGGAAAAACACTTAGTCTCTGAGGGTAGTAAATGGATGGTTGGCAATGAGAGAATGATTAAATTTTAGGAGGATAAATGGTTAGGGGACCTTCCTCTTAATGCCATTTATCCCATGATCTACAAAGATTCAGTGGTCAAATACAAGACTAAGGTCAGAGATTATTTCAACTTTGATGAACCCCTTGGCCAATGGAAAACAATCAAACTTGAAGGTTCTAACAACATTGAGATCACCTCTATTAATAAAAAATTAAGAGGAGTTATTGTTAATAAGGAGAGTTTAGAAGATGATAATATTTACTGGTCAAAGGAGGACAATGGAATCTTCTCGGTTCGAAGTGCCTACAATTCCTTCTTTTCGATGTTGGGGAAACTGATAACTTCAATTGGGGAAGAGTTTGGGTCAAAGAATTAACTCCCAAGATTAATATGTTCTAGTGGTTGGTTATCCATGATAAGATCCTTACTGTTAGTAACCTTAACAAGATAAATTTTCACATGGTTAACAGGTGTGTTCTGTGTGAAAGAGAGAGTGAAGACTCTTCACACCTTTTCCTCAATTGTCCCTTTCTGGTCTTGGTTAGAAAGACTATTCTTAATATTTTTGAAATAAATTGGGTTTCCCGTATTCCATTAAACAAATTTGGTCTCAATGGTCTAGTCCCTTTAAGAGCCAAGGATTAAAATATTTTGGACCTTTTCTATTATGCATTTAGCATGGGAAATTTGGAAAGAGAGAAATAGAAGAATTTTCAAAGGGAAGAAGGATTCGATCAAGAATGTTGGATCTCGTTGTGTTAATACTATCCATGCTAATTTCTCTAATTTGGCCCCTCATAAGAAGACTATCCTTCAGAATGAAGTTATATTTTCTTCAAATTGGGGGTTGGGGTCTTCACCAACTAGTACTCCTATTCTAAACCCTAGACTCAAAGGTTGGGTGAAACCTAGCAAGGAGTGTATTAAGTTGAATTTTGATGGCACTTCTAAAGGAAACCCTAGTAGAGTTGGTTGTGGTGGGGTGTTCTGTGATTCTGAAGGAAGATTTATTCTAGGGTATCATCACAATCTTGGCACTCAAACAAACCATGTTGCTGAAGAAATGACGGTTTTTGGGGGTTTCAATAGCTCTTCAATACAATTTTGTTAGATTAGAGGTGGAAGGAGACTCTATGAACATTATCAACAACATTTCTGGGAGAGGGTCTACTTCAATTTCCATCCAAAACTCTATAAAGAGTATAAAGGAAATGTCTAATTTGTTTGAAATTATAACTTTTAAGAATGTATATTGGGATTCTAACTTTGTTGCTAATTATTTTTCTAACATGAGGGTTGATTGTAATGATTTGACACTTATCAATGAAGTTGAAGCTCTTGATTCCAAGGTGCAATCACACCTACATAATGACTTAAATGGACACATTATCAAATAATGTCAGGTCATGGTGTGTCAAATACATCATGTTCATATGTTGTATGAATAGTGGGCATTTAGTTTTGAATGATGTGAAGATCTGGGAGAGGATCCACTTGTATTTTTGAGCTCTTTTTTTCCTTCCATTCTGGAAAAGAAATATCTTTGGGCTTGCTTATAGTATTCTATCTACCCCGAAATTTGGTTCTTTTGCAAATCTGGTTATTGTGCTACCAAATGGGAGGATATTTGGTTAGAATGGAACCTTCCGACCTTGACGGGGTGACACCGGAAGCCATGGCGATGTTTGAGAGCAAGGGTTTTTTTCCTTCCTTAAAATTTTCAAAGGCCATTTTGAAAATCTAAGTAAATATTTTGCTAGTGCTTGGAAAACTACAAAAAAGGGGCGGTGGTAGAAATGAAAGGGATTCGTATAGATATCTTTGTGGACTCGGTCGCTAAAGTGATGGGTCTTCTGGCTACTGGGAGGGAGGTCTATAAACCCAAAAAGAAGCCTCCGACAAAATGAACCTATTTCTCAGAGGTAACAAAAATCTTACTCCCCACTTTTGGCTATCTCCATCTGTCTTTACCTAAACCTTTTGATGATGTGGCTCTTACCCTTATCCAATTTCTTACTCTTGAGGGTTGTCACAAGTGCATTTATGCCTATCATCTACCTATGCTTAATCACTTCCGTCGTGGCCATACTTTTAGCTTCCCCTACTTTCTTTTCGCTCTCTGAGTGCTTCAATTTCTCAGTTTAAAATTAGAAGAGTCTTTGTTTCACTCCACTAAGGCTTCATTCCCACCCTTATCAAAAGAGTAGCTCTGGATATTGATAATTTGGTTCCCTTAAAAACTCCTTAGAAGCTTATGTAGAGGTGGGTGACTCGGATTCAGAGGAAGAAGAATCGAGTGATGAGTCTAACTTGTTGGAAGGTGAATCAGAGGAAGATAAATATGTTATTGAAATTGTTAATGCCTAGAATCTTAGGGAGCAAAAAATCCAATCATGTTCCTAGCATTTGAGTGAATACCAAAGGGAATATAGTAAAGAGGATGTTGGGTTTCGTTAATGTCCAATTAGAATATCGGTTCGACGCTATAGGGCATGTTGGATCTGTGAAAGGGGAGAACCATCTAGCTAAGATGGCGGTGGACATTGAAGAACTTAAGGGAGATATGAGGATCACCAAGAGCTCTGTGTAGTTCTTGTTCAATGATTGGCATAAAATGAAATTGTAGGTCGAGGAAGCTATTAAAAATGGGAATGGTGGAGAGGTAAAAATTATAAAAGCCAACTATGGTTTCTTAACCAACGAGGTGGACCACATTCGTGATATTATTCACAACTACATAGATTGGAGTGTGGTCATGGTAAAATTTACATTGCAACATCTCTAGAATTTGCGTCGGTGGCTAATGCTTATAATGCTTGCAGAAAATCAAGGCAAGAAAATAAAGGTGACTCCTGAAGGTCTCAACTTTGTGTCTTTGGCTGACAAGATAGATGCTCTGGCTAAGGAATGGGAAAAAGTCTTGGAAGGGATTGAAAAATCCTATAAGTGATCTTAATTGGGGGGTTGTTTATTTTCTGCCATGTGTCTTTTTTTCTTTTAGTTCTTCGGTGTTGTTAGTTCCTCTTTGTTTTTCTGTTGTTGTTATTTAGCCACTCTTTTTACTATTGATCTTGGTGGAGCCCATGTATTATTATGGAATTTTATACTATCGTTTTGTTTGGCATGTAATTTTTCATTTGCTCATATGGATCTCCGACTTTGTATGGAGTAGGGTCCCCTCAACCCTTTTTAACCTTTTATAAAAAAATACAAGTTGAGAGCATGAACAAGTGTCACTATATTCTCATATCTCAAGTAATAATTCAAATCTTCATTGAATTCATCATAATATACAATGAGGGCATAAGATTCAATTGGTTTCAAAAAGAGAGGGAGTTTGTTCCATTTTACCATTATGAGATTAAATTTTTGAAATATTTAATTCTTCTCTTTAATCAATTTATAATAATAATCCCTAAGAGAAGAGTAATAAATCTTATTAAAGTTCATGAAACCAATCCCTGGACATCATCAATCAAAACTTAAATAAAGAGCCTAACCACAATACCTTAATTATCAATATCAAAATCCTCAACCAAATTAATAAACATTTTCAAATGTCTCTCTCCCTTAAGTGCGTGACAACCATTGAACGTGGGCATATACTATTTTATATAATTTGGAAATTAGGTGAATAAATTATCAAAATAATATCTATTGACATGATGATATATCCGATTGATAAATGAGAGTCTATGAATAGGTTTATTTGAAGCACAATGAGAACCCATGGACACTAAAATGGTGTTATGAAATAACTAAACATACAAATAGAAACACACCAACTGAAATAACACAAGTGTTACCTAAATAACCAACAATATGAGAACAAGAATCCAAACTAGATATCTATATTCCTCAATTACCCATATGTTGTAACCAGGGTTCATTTTAAGAGACCTCCTGGAAATCAGAGGTGGAGAATACTTGGCGAATATCCCCGAGAACCAGTTTCACGGGAAGGTGATTTTTTTGGGGGTTGTATGAAAAAATTTCGCCTGATTATCAAGCACTGCGACAGAAGGCTGCAGACGTGCGACGGGAGATTTTTTGCCAGCGCGTCAAAAATGCGATGACGCACGCGTCAAAAGACCCGCAGTGACGCGGCCAATAGACCTTAGTGACGTGCGTCAAGCGGACCTATTGACAGCGTCGCCACAACATTTTTTTGACGCTACGCGAAAAATCTTTCGCCGCGCGCCTCACCTCCGACCTCGCTTTCTCATCAAAAAATCTCCATGTCGCGCATCAACAAACTCTTTGTCGTGCGTCTACTATGCATCAATATCTGTTGTACCTCCTTGTCGTGCGTCAAAAAAATGCAGTGACGCACGTCAACAGGCCTTAGTGACGTGCGTCAATAGGCCTTAGTGATGCGCGTCAACAGGCCTTAGTGACGCGCGTCACTAAGGCCTATTGACACGCGTCACTAAGGCCTATTGACGCGCGTCACTAAGGCCTTAGTGACGCGCGTCAATAGGCCTTAGTGATGTGCGTCAACAGACCTTAGTGACGCGGCGTCACTAAGGCGACGCTGACGCGGCGTCACTAAGGCCTATTGACGCGTGTCACTAAGGCCTGTTGACACACGTCAATAGGCCTTATTGACGCGCGTCAATAGGCCTTAGTGACGCGCGTCACTAAGGTCTATTGACGCGTGCGTCGGCCAAATATCTGTCGCGCGCTCTCGCAACCTCTGCCCTCTTCTTGCTCATCGAAAAAAACTCCATGTCGCTCGTCAACAAAATCTTTGTCATGCGTCTACTATGCGTCAATATCTACAGTATCTCCTTGTCTGCAAACCCTCCTTGTCGCGCATCAATAACTTACCCCCTTGTCGCGCGTCTATAATACGAGATATATCATATTGTTGAAAAATGTGAAGTAGAAGTGTTCTACCGCGAATAATCTAAGTTTATATAGGGGATATGTTTGAGGGTGGCGAGCGGCCGACCCTAAAAAAAAATTAAAGTGTAATTTTTAGGCGAACAGTCAGCGCGCCCGTGCAAAAATTCACCTTTTCAAAATTTTCAAAAATGGAATATTCGCCATATTACGAATATTCGCCACTAAAATTTTCCTGGTTGTAACCAACATGTTTTAAAGCTTCTAATCTGATTCAATATAAATCTCTAGGAGAAAACCACAATAAGGAATCACTAGGAAAAAGAGAGAGCACCAATTTTGAATCCTTTTACCAAAATTCAAAATATAGACAACCAATAATTAGTTGTTTGAAAAAAAATACTGAAGTATATTGGTCAATGAAACAATATAGAGTCATAAATATCAAAGGAAGACCAAGATGTGAGTTATTTAGGCATAAAATATATAATAACTAAAGTTGTAAAAATTACAAATATGAAAATGAAATTAGGAACCCAAAATGAAAATTACAAATCAAATTGGTGTATCCCCGATAATGGTGTCGATTTATTGGATCCCAAATTTATTCTTCCCCTGAATTTTATGAAGAGGATCTAAAAGATGAGTTAATTATAACATGGTGGATTTTACTCAATAAGTTGGGAATGGATTCAAGACCAAAAAAGTGAGATGTTAGGTCACTTCTCCACTTATTCTAGTTTTATAATTATAAGGAGAGAACCTAGAAATTCTCAATGTAAGATGAGTCTAAACACACACTAGATATGCTCACAAACACAACCTCTATGACTAAGCACCCAATTAAGTTTTACTTGTGGCATAGCCACATACTTGTAGGTTAATATACGGACTTAAATTATTGTATTCAAAGATAGGAGGATATTCATAACTTGATAGTTTTATAATAGAGATTAGGAGTGAAACCAAGAAATAATGCAACTAAATTATTATAGAGAGGCCTCTAAATATATACATACTTGAAATAAAGGTCAGAAAGGGGTGGGACATAATCTTTAACTAAAATAGGGGTATATCCTTCTAAATTCTTATGAGTCTTATCCATCGGGAAAACAATCAAAGATGAGATGGAGGAGTCAAAATAACACAATAATAACATTATTATACACAACTAATGTGGTTCCCTACAATTTAAAAAACCATTAAATTCCATACACCGATATTTAAAAAATTACCAAACCACCATAACTTAGAATCTAAAATATAACATTGTATACAAATGAAGTCAAAATTCCACATGGATTTTATAACTAAATGCTTTGATGACTACACATTAAACCTTTACACCTAACTACCAAATGGGAATAAAAAAATTGAGTGAATATAATTTTTCCTCATATGATAGCTTTCTATATAATTCAATATTTCATTTATGACTCAATAAAATTAACATGGATACTCTCCTAGATATTTTTATGATATTATTTGATTGATTATAGCCATTCTTTCCCCAAAAACTAAAACAAAGATCAAATTAATAGATATAGACTATAAAACTAGAGGGATTAGAGATTCATACCAAGAATGGCCAAGATAGAAGATGCTTTGATGAAGTGACTACTTCATCAATTTATACAATTTGAGAGAACATTCTAGGATGAAATTAGAGTGAATTTCAGATCTTAAGAGCCAATGAGAGGAGGAATAATCATGTACATATCAATTCAATGACTCCACCATGGATTAATTGAAAATTAACACCAATTTGGAACTCATAAATGATCCAGGGCCCTAGCTATATTCCTTGAGAAACACATATCATATGAAAATAACAAGGAGACTCTCCACACAATAAATTTAGAAAAATCGATCGATAGATTGTGGAATTTTTTTATCATAAAGTACTTAGAAAATATTTCATGAATTTACCCTATATTTATGCCCAATGCATATCCCTTTTCATAATATTTTCAATGGTACCAATCTTTCATGATTTGGAGCCCTCGGTCAAAATTTATGAGTGAAAAGCTGAGCCTCAAGTCATTGCCATTATTTCCAACCAAGACATACCCAAGCTCATTTTTATTTATATTTTGGGAATAAAATTTAAGCCAATTGATAAGCTATGTGACCATCCTATTTATGTTGTGTATCCTTCCCTTGTCTTTTATTTGAACTCAATATTCTACCAATCAACGACACGTGGTCGTAATCGACATATCCATATGGTTTTAAAGCTTAGGTCTCAACCTCCCGTAAATTTCATCAATGTTTGCCACATGGTGGTAATTTACATTACCAATTACCATGGGTATTATAATTCATACCTTTGTATGCCTTGTCCATTAATGGGTGATGCATGGTTGTTATTGGCCCCATCACCCCTCCGGTTTTAGCTTAGTATCTTTTAACGAATGAGAGACACTTGTCACCCATCGGTGTACTAATTTAATGTAAGATTTTATGAAATTTTAAATTGGTTTAAAAATAATTTAGACATCAATTGATAACACGTGTCCTATAGGGACACTTGACCCAGCATCTAACCTATCCCACAAACTCCCAACTTCCAGGCTAAAATTGATGGTTTACTAAACAAAGAGCTCAAGACTTTTGGGATTTAAGTTTGTAGGCCCAAAGCGCTTCTAAAATTTCTATTTTTTTTTGAGTGGCTCATGCACATGTAAAACAAGGAAAGGAAACCATTTTTGGTGAGTTAAAAAACTTAAAAATGAAAAAAATGAGAGTTTAATCATTGTTTAAGCTCCAAATTTTAATTCTAAGGCCCCAAAATGAAGTAATTTTTTTGGGTTCCAACATGGGATATTTATCAAGGAAAATTTTAGTGGACAATGTTTAATAGTTCACAAATATTTTAGTTTTTTAAATTGACATTTGAAAATTTGGAGGAGCAAAGACACAACACCATTTTGTTTAAAATATCGGGATGCGGAGTTACTTTTCTAGGTTGGATCACCTAGAGTTTAAAATAAATTTCATACTTATGAATGTATATCATCACGACATCATAACTAAATTTGGGAGCATTCGCTAATATATACCTATAAAAATTTGAGCCTAAGGGTTGATCTCATAAAATCACGATTCTTCCCCGACTAAAAATACAACTTCCCAACAACAAATATAGTCATGCACTTGCATAATAATTTTCTATGTGCTCAACTATCCACATGTAAAAGTGTCAATTTTTTTGACTTGAACTCTTTTTCTATAGACATACAAGTATATCATATTCAACCACTTACAATGTCTATCTTGCATCCATCTAGCTACATAGGAAGAATTTTTCTACAAACTAACACTCTTTTTCAACTAGCCACATGTTTTTCATACCGATTCGATCGGATTCTACAACTACTTGCTAAAGTTTGATTTGATGGTATTTTATAATAATCAAAAGGTGGTGGTCAATCATATAAAACATGACCCTTTTATCTTATTTTAGCTAGCCACAAAAATGGATCATGCTTAATGGATTCCACATCAAATGAAAGTACTAAATGATTAACTATATGTATATAATTATTAATTTCATATTAAGGTTCAATAATAATACCAAAACCATTTTTCATGTAAAACCCATTGATAGTGATATTTCACATGAAATAATTAATCACAATAACTTGTCACCACTTCAAAATATTAGTGATTATGACATGCCTCCACTTGAGGACAATTCTTATTGTGTTCCTTAATTGAACAACATCTTGATTACAATATGCCACAAGCATAAGAAATTTCTAGTTCTCATCAAACATCAACTTTAATTAAAAATTCTACTTGCATTCTCGTGTCAAGGAAGAGGATACTAGAGGACATTCTTAATGATGAGATCCAACTAATAGAAGATATTTCTACTCATCAAACACCAACTTCAATTAAAAATACTATACAAAAATTTGTGTAAAGGAAGAGAAGTAGATGGACAATTGAAAGGTCTTTTAATTTTGATTAAGCGGCTAAATATCCATTCATTGAATCAATAAAGATAAAAATGGTAAAGATGCTCCAAAAATGTAGATGTGAAATATGTAGTTGGAAACTTGGAAAGGAACACAAAATTCAACTTAATATGGACACAATTGAGAAACATTGCAGTAAAATATATGTTTTGGTTAAGATAAAAGATGAAAAATCAAAATGAACACATAGATGGAAAAATACAAAAGAACACATACATGTAAGATATGTAACAAAGTATGGAAATGATCAAAATTTTCTATGACATCTTATTAAGAAAGGAGCAACAATTACAACTCAATTAGAAAAAGTTATTCATTCTAATCTATGTGCAAAAAAATACAGTTCTCAACTATTTACCACATTCTAAAAAAGGGAAGACCTATTTTGGTCTTTTAGATTATAATATTTTGTTTCAACATAATAGATTTCCTAATATTCCACAATCACATTGGTCGATAACTATATTTGGTAAATGGAAAAATGTCTAATGATGATTGAGAAGAGGGATTTTAATAAAAATAAAAATGCATGGTTTATCTTAGTATACATTGATGAGGTCATTTTAGACACTCATTTTTCTAATTCATGTCTTGCATCAACAAAAATTGTATAACACTCTTCCACTATCCCACAGTTTCTCAACTTAGCCAATTATGTTATCCCTAACTATATATCACTTATTCCTTCTTGCACATAAAACCTATTTGTTTACATATTGGTCATATTAATTGATCAAATCATGTTATACACTCACATATTACAATTCTAACTTTTAGATTACTCGCACATGCATATGGGACCATGACATCTATAAATTTCCATAACACTTATATGCTATGGGCTAACCTGACCACTTTGGTCCCTCTTCCTTTAATGACACATTTCTTAATTTGAATTCCTTTGGTACACTTCTAGTAGGATTTATCTAAGATTTTCAAATTGAGAACACATATATAAGAAAGTTATTCATCTCTTATTAGAAGAGGGTATTATATGTACTTGACTCCTAAGATTCCAATGAGAAAATACTAAGAACAATCACAAGAAAATATACTCCAAGACTCCCTTGAGCCTCACATACTCTGCATACTCATTTTAGGGTAGTCATCCACTCAAATCTGTAAGCATAAAAGGCACATTATCAAAGTCAAGTCAAGATAGGGAAAATTTCAAGTACAATCACATTGTTGCAAGGCTATTAATATCAATATGGTTATATAAATTCTAGATATCACATGATAGGAGAGAATGATGTGTAGTTTGATCCCTCTTGAGTAGTGGTGATATGAGCAGTGCATAGGGGTGCCCAAAACCAAATAATGTTTGTTTTTTTATGAATCCTTCATCATCTAGGGTTTTAAAGATTCAATCAATTGCGAAATGAGCATCATATAGTGTCGAAGGTCCAAATAGTAGACATGAAAATATTAGACAACAATACACAAACCCATAAATTTGTAGGAGTTGTACGTAAAAAGGGACAAGGGTGTACATAAAGGGTCATAGAAGGGGTACATTTTGGGTCATAACATATGTTTTGGTCAATGCAACTTTCTAGATTTTCAGTAGAAGAAAATATTTGTCGAGATCATTTCTATCCTTTTCCGGTCATTAGGTTAGCCTAGGCTAGCACAAAATTCAAAATATCAGCTAAGTATTCTTCTCCTCTCATTACTAGTGTTTTCTTACATTGTCTATTAATTTTTAGATTTGTTAAATGATTATTCCTGATATTTTTGCAATTAGATTTGCAAACTAATTATTAGGATAATCTATCATCAATTACTACCCACTTAATGATTACCCATTTAGGTTAAATCATTTGGTGAACCCAAGTATTGTATGATGTGCATTAGATCTATCTTTATTTTTCTGAGTCATTTTTCCAAACCCTAGTGGCCCTAGGTTTTACATCTCATGTTCAATATACATAGTGGTCTTGGATGGTTTAGTTCTCAATACTATCTTGAATTCCCACCATGTACTTGTAAAATTTCCAAATCCATGGCCTCCTCTATACCTATGAATGAAAACCCTATATCCAATTCTACTCAAGTACCTTTAGAAGACATATAATATTTTGATAATGAGCATTCATATGATGAAGATACTAATGTTGATCAAGAACAAATCGATGCTCTATCTCATTTATGTACTCAATTGAATGATAATCTAAGTCATGTATAACTAGTCCTTGATGTCCTCTTAGCTTACAAAAATTTCTCATGATAGGGATTATCATGAGAGCATGTTATAGAGATTAGGGTATTCCTTTATTAATACATCTTCCATTCCATATTCTTCTTCCCCACCTCCATGGGAACATCTAGTCTTAATGTCTCCATTCCTATATTTACTACTCATTTTTCTTCTCCTCTTATCTCTCATATTCAACCAAATTATTCTTTTGGCACCCATGCATTAGAATCCTTGGTGTGTGATCTACAAGCCCAAGTTCTTTAATTACAATGGTATGTCACTACCTCTTCTTCTTCTATGGATTCCTCACTTCTTCTACATAGTCCTCTCACACCTAAGGTTACATCTTATCCTCTTCATCTCACTTTGTTCACCCAAAATTCCACTTTTCAATGGTAAGGAAGATCCACAAGAACATCTTAGATCATTTCATGTTGCTTTCTTAGATTATGATTTTGATGATACATTATTAACAAAAATTGAAAATTATTTCTTACAAATTTACAATCTTATGTATTACAATGGTTCTATGGTTTTCCTATTCATTATGTATGATCTTTTACTCCATTAAAAATAATTTTTTTGCACATTTTTGTACTAATATTAGTACTAAAATCTCCTATACACAAGTGGCTAAAATGAAACATGGACCTAACAAGTATCATAATGACTATGTTATGCATTATAGTACTAATCTTCCTAAAATGAACAATGTCCTAGATAATTTTAAATTGTAAGACCTCTTTTTTAAAAAGTCGTTCACTTCCTATCCAAGATTCATTCATATTTGAAACTTATCATTCCTTCTGGTGGTTCCCATTTTGATCCTTTTGTATCCTTGGCACCATATTTGTTAAGATCTCCATTGTTGTTGTCTATGGTATTTCATTTCCCCATGTTGTTCCTCATTTTGTTTATGCCTTGTGAGTTTTTTTTTTCATAATCATGTTGATGTGAACATTGTCAAAGTATTCATGTGTCCCTTTTTCCCTATAGTATTTGCTAACATGTTTCAAAGAATACTTAAAGAGATCCTTAAGGATCATATGCAAGTTGAAAAGGCTCCAAGAATGCTCTTGCAATTTCATAATGTTCCTTGCCAATTTCTTGCCTTGTCTATATTTTGAAGAATTGTCAAGAGGCTAACTTGTAGGATTGGTTGTGTTATAGATGACTATTACATTATATATAAAGAATGAAAGGGAATTCAAGATTAAATGGCACATTTTATCTTCATCCAAAGTGTTTTGTGGCATAAAAAGTAAGAAGGAGAAGTGTGGGGTTGATTTGTAGGTTTCACGATGTCTTAACCAAGCTGTAGGGACTCAATACTACTTCGTTTACCTTCCCCCACTTCTTGCACTCCATTCAAGAAAAAAAAATTAGGCATTTTTCTGAAATTACTTCCTTGTCGGGTGAATCGGGATTTTTAAAAACTCATTAAATTGTTCCTTTCTTACCTGTGTTCCCCCCTTTATCACATCATTGCTTAACCTTTTACAGAAATGTATAATTCCTTTTATTAGTTAAGTTAGGTTTTTGTCGAACAAACGAAATGTTCTTCCCTTGTTTTTTCCCCCATTTATCCCCATTCTCTACTTTTCTTTTCCAAACCCCTTCCTTTGTTAGTTAAGTTAGTCCAGAAAGGATCTTGAGGAATTGTTCCTCAGTTCCCTTTGTTCTCCACTTCCCCACCTTTGATGATTTTTTGTCTGACCCTAAAAAATGGAATATTGGAAGCATTAGGAAATGTGGCCCCTTGAAGTAATTTTGCACTTTTGCAAAAACTATGAATTGCAAAAACATATCCGAAGCCCACAAAAGGTATATTCTAGGAATATTCTCTCACCCAAAACTTATTCGAAAATTCAAAGTTCTTTTGCAAAATTGCAAGTTACATTTCCCTCCTCGAGACACGAAAGAGAATATTCCTCAAATCTTGAAGCCATAGAGGAAACATGTAGCTTCAGATCTTACAATTGACAACTTTACATTTTCTATAAATGGTAATTTATCCTTGAAGTCTAAAGAGTGGCACATGACACACCATTAGAGTTACAATGAAGAGAGGTGGTTTTGTAGTAGTGTAGTTCACATATTTGCAATTACTTCAAAAATATGAATTACAATTTCATTTCCAAGGCCTAGATGGATATGTGGCACGATTTGATAGCGAGTTGGTAAGAAGGGTGATTTTACAATATTACGGTTGGCGGTTTCATAGTTTTCGCATTGTTTTTAATTGTAATTTTATATCTAAGGTCCAACTAGAAGGACTCATGACATCATATGGTGACATCATGAAATGAAGACAAATTTGCAACCCCGAGTTGGTAGTTTCATAATTTTTACAATACTACTAGCTTGTCCCTTACCCTCACCGCCCAAAGGAAAGGACACATGTCAATGCCTTGTAAATCATAAAGGTAAAACAAGTTGTCAAGCCACATATAAGGACTAGGAAATGAGAAAACAACACATCAGTTAAGTAAATTTGATATGCCCAATATATCCACATCTAAGGATCATATCCAAATGTAGGTTATAAGATCAATGGTCGTAGATTTGAAAATAGCTATGAAGTTATGGACGTCATTAATGATAACATGTGAATGGAGCTATATGGTTGAATTTCATGACAAGTACTACATTTTACATTTGAATTTCCAAAAATTTGAGTATTTTAGAGCCCTAGAGAAAGAAGAATCCCTAATTTCTATGTTTGAGTTGTGCAAGGATCATTTTCAAAGCTATAACGGTGTTTTGGGTACTCTTAATGCTTGAGAGGAGAGATATAATTAATTTTTTCATCGGTGAGTTTTTATATGAGGTCTCTATGTGTTATTTGGTATTGTGAAGTATTACCAAGCATGGAAGGGATTTCCTGTACGTTTGATTTATTATCAGTTCATTCTTCAAAGAAAATTTTCTATCATCTTTCCCTAAAATGATGAAGATCCATTTAACCGGTGTCCCAACCTCGTGCCATCTTACTTTTGACATGGAAAACATCACAAACAAAAACTTAGGAAATGTGAACTCATACGACTTCCTCTAAAGGATGCATGCACCTTGAAAAAAGTATATAAAGGAGAAAATTGACATTACCCTAACTAACTAAGTTCCCCTCATCGAGTTCAATATATAGAATTAGTATGGAATTGTGCACAAAACTATGGCCTTGGGAAGAGAGAAGTTAGATATGGGAGTGGTGCTATAGTTTTATCATTGACTCTAAACACTTTTGATGAAATGTTAGGGCTCCCAAATGTTAACCAAGTGGAAAACATTTCGGTTGAAAAGGACAAAATATTTTGGAATGCCAACAATATAAAATATTCCAAGGTATAGAACAACTAGTTTGTTGAGAAGCAAAGGATTTTTGCTATTGGAATCCCTAAGAATTTGAGAAAGTATGACTTCATTGAAGAAATTGGAGACATTATCACCCTGTTGAATATGATTGTGGGGAATGAGTCTTCTTATCCTTACCATGATTAGATGTTTAGATTCATCCAAATAATTACGAATGGAAAGAAACCTATCTACTTGAGAAAAGCTTATAAGTGGCTCCACCCATTAGCATCTCAACAAGATGACAATATATATTGAAGGAGAGTTTAAAAAAATGTGAATTCTACATGGCGTCCTATCTGGTATATAACATTGCATTCCATAGATCATTCCCAAGATTGGTGAAAGCTAAGGAGTTTGCTCAATTAAAGGTATGTGATCTAAAGCCACATCTAAACTTGGAGAACTAAATGCATATTTTTAGGTTGGTTCATGATGCATTCTTTTCCCCTATTTTTTTGTTTATTCAAACCTAAATAAGAGTCATATTAACTTTCATCTAGGGAAAGATAATTAATTACTAAATATGGATGTTATTTCATCCAACTCAAATTATTTACTTACATTAGAGTAAGTGGCTTTCGGACTCACCCTACATGTTACCTAGATACTTGGATGACAAATGGCCACTTCTATAATTTTTAAGGAAACTTGTGGAGGTTCATGTTATCTAAAATAACTCCCTTAGTTATTTGGACAACTTATATTTCCATTCGACTCTGCGATTCTACATTGCAAGTTATGCACATTTCAATTATTCTTTTGGCACATTTCCTTGGCTCCTATTCTCCACACACCCTTTTGCACTCTCAATTTTCTTTGCACCTTCCATCTTCCTTTATTTTCCTCTATCAGCACATATTTTTCACACCCAATCTCAAAGCGCATTTGTATTACCCCGTAGTTCATGCACCCTTCACATGTACCTTAAACTCCGCTTCCCAAATTAGCTAAGTCCACGACATCCTTGTGCATGACCTTCCTTGTTGCCACACATTATTTTGTAATGATTACGCCTCTTCCATACATTCCTTCCATAGGTATTCCTCTCATTTCTCCCACATGCATTACTTCTGTGTGCCTCTTCTACGTTTTTCTTCCGCACTTATTTCTTCCATGCGCATCACGCCTTCTTGTGCACCAATTTCTATGCCACGTGGAATGCCATACATTGAGTGTGCTACATGAAACCAATCAAATCATGCTAACTAAGCACTAAATCCTAGTGATAAACCATTGCTTGACATGTGGCAGAGGTGAAAAAACTGATGTAGTTGTCAGTACTTCAGCCATTCTCGAGTGCCAATTTGTTATTACGTGATAGAGCAACCTGCAAACTTCAAATCGTCATAACTTATGATACAGGGGTAAAAATAGGGCATGGTTTGTCTTATTTGATAGTTGATGATGTGGGTCACACTCTAGACCACTCATGTTGGAAAATGTCTCTCATGCCATTAATGCAAGATATTATTGCTCTAACCACCTGATTTGACTCGAGATCTTACCCCATTCCTTCTCCCACATGCCAAACAAACACGAGAGAATAAAATTTGACATTGGTAGGTGGATTTGTAGGCATTCATTGATGGTTGTTAGTGGTTGAGTTTTCAAATAGGATTTTCCCTCCTTCTCCTCCTTCTCTCATCCATTCATCTATAAATATAAGAGCTAGGGAAAATTTTAGTGGCGAATTTTCGTAAACTTGCAAATATTATGGCTTTTGGAAATTTGAATTGGTGAATTTTTAGCGATCGGCTACCACCAGTTCACCAAAAATTTTAGCTGACAAGTCATTTGTATGGGTCAGTTTGCCTACTATTTATATGTAAAAATTAACTTATAAATGTATTCACCGAGGTATAATACATAACCTGGGGGTTCTAGGGGGTACTCATTTAATAATGACATGTAACAAAGAGTGACTATCTCTGTCAACTTAGGTTAGGCAGACAACTATTGTCTTTTTTTCCAACCTAGGTTGGATGATAGATGATGGATGGCCATCCAACCTGGGTTGGATGGTTGTCCATTGTATGTCTTCCAACCTATCCATCTAGCCTAGGTTAGAGGATAGATAATGTATGGCCGTCCAACCCAGGTTGGATGACTAGGTTGGACAACAAATAATGTATAGTCATCCAACCCAGGTTGGATGGTCGATGATGGAAAATCATCCAACCTAGGTTAGACAACTAGGTTGGATGGCCGATGATGGAAAATCATCTAATCCGAGTCAGACAACTAGGTTGGATGATAGATAATGTACAACCATCCAACCTAGGTTGGATGACTGGGTTGGACGACATATAATGTACGGTCGTCCAACCCAGGTTGGATGGCTAGGTTAGATGATAGATGATGTACATTCATCTAACCCATGTTAGATGAATGGGTTGGATGGTAGATAATGTACAATCGTCCATCCGAGGTTGACAACTACGTTGGATGACATATAATGTATAGTCATCCAACCCAGGTTGATGATGAGATAATGTATGATCATCCAACCTAGGTTGGACGAATGGGTTGGATGGAAGATGATGGACAGTTGTCTAACCCAGGTTGGACAAGCTGGGTTGGATGGTAGATAATGTATAGCCATCCAACCCAGGTTAGATAGCTGGGTTAGATGGTAGACAATGGACAATCGTCCAACCCCAGTTAGACGCATCGTCCATCCTCTATCGTACAAATTAGGTTGGACGCCATCCAACCCTTATACGGTAGATGATGGATGACCACCTAACCCAAGTTAGATGACTATCCATTGTATGCCATATAACCTGGGTTGGATGTCATCTAACTTAGGTTGTATGACAAATGATGGATGACCGTCCCACCTAGTCGGGTTTGCCACAAAATGGTTTTTCAAAAATTCACCATTGATGTGAAAGTCAATTTTGGAGATTCTCCACCATTATAAACTAATTTTTAAAGGAGGGTCTTAAAATTAACCCGATAAGAGCATTGCTCATTGATAAGGGTTGGACATTTTTAGATCCTCTAGTGTTAACTAAGGATCTTGTATCTTTGTATTTTGAGTTGCAAGCCTTTAGATCTGGTTTTTACATGTGGACATCAGCCTCATACACCATTGTAATAGATTGTGCATATCTAGAAGCAATAAAATCATTATTTTGTGGCTATTCTCTTCATTAATGTGTTTGTGTTCTTCTTTCTTTCCTTTCCCTTATGTTGTGTGCTTGTTGTGCTACTCTCATGTCCCTTGCAACTCCATTTTCTTATTATGCCTCATGGAATCGATTGTGTGACTACATTTTGGTCTATGTTACGCATGCATAGCCTCTCTTCATGCATTCCCTTTCACTTCCACTTGAAATAGATTGTTTTCATCCCAAATTTTTTGGTGATATCACCTTCCTTAGTTTAGTTTTCCATTTTTATGTTATCCTTCTATCCCTAGTCCCTTAACATTTTTAGCTTAGGATTTTCCTTCCAGCATTAGGAGTAGTAGTGGTAGTAGAAATAGGTAGAGGAAATTACCTTCTCTAGAAATCTATCTCAAGTGCATAAGGTCCCACAACTTGGAGACAATCCCATTGTTTCCTTAATGACTTAGTTCAACCTGATCTGAGATAGGTACAAGTTTGAGCTCCAATAGTTTTTGTCACGCCCAATGGGATGAGTATTGAAAGATTAAATTTCATCATTACTAAGTTCTGGTGTGTGTCTTATTGATTTCTATCCTTTTGGAGGCTCATTTAAAAACATCCGCGACTCCCAACACTTCTAGATCTATTTTTTTAAGACCTGAGTGCCTTTCATGAGAAGAATGCATACGAGACAAAGCGTAACAACTGAAGCCTCTTTTGATTACCTATAGATATCTCGAGGAGAAAACATAATAGAACACTAGTGCACACATCCCCATCTCTAGCATGTTGCGCACACAATACACTCCTCCTTATAGAATACCTGCGCACCCTGTCATGGCGTAAAACCATCTCCATCTCCAAGAAACTTTGCCAACTTCACCGATGGTAGCCCTCTTGTCTGAAGGTGCAGCATGATATGCCAACAACTATGCTCAATAGTATTCCATACTTTACTAGTGAGAATAAAGTCACCCTGTTGAGCACATCCAGGATGTAGTAAACATGTGATCTATCTATTTAATCACACATGATGATGTAGCAGTTAGGCTACTTGTAACCTCATTCAAAGGAAAATCACTTCAATGGTATATAGGTTTGATACCTGCATCTATTACCACCTAGGATGATCTTGGAATAGCTCTATATAATTACTTTGAAGACAAGTCAGATCACCTATCACTGGTGGAGCAACTGACTACAATAAAGAGGGTACCCAATGAACAAATGATTGATTTCAATATCAAGTTTCAAAAGACTTGGGATATAATCCCTCAAGTGGTAAGGCCTATATCCCAACATTCTTTCTTGTACTATATAAGGGCCTTGAATAGTGACATTTCAGTCATGATTCAGTCCATGGGAGGTAGAACCTTACATGTTGCTTATAATATTGCAATAAGGACAAAAATAACCTCATCCAGGTGGGAAATTTAGCCCCTAGACCGCTTATTCCCTTATTCCCAGAAATGTCTTAGGCACCCCACCTTTTGCTTTGCTTCTTCCCGAGAAGAGCACACAACCAGTTGCATCCACATCATAATATTTTGTGTAATAGAAAGAAGATGATGAATTGAAAACCATGATTAGAAACTTATCCAATAAAGTCATATCTTTAGAGATACAGAGGCATAAGCCTTCAAAAATAGTTCTAATCAGGGGCATAGCCAAAACCATCAACCCCGACAGCGGAATCAATATGCAAACCAAAGATATGGGTAGAACTAACAAAATGATAGATGAAATGCTAACGTGCATCTTCCCTTACAAGTGGTCCCTTCTACAAAGCCTCTCCCAACACCCAAAACAATTCAAGTACTTGTTCTAATTCAAAACAATATGGCTCAGGAGTCATAATGGTGCTTTACAACATACAACATTCCCCATAATCGGTATCATTGCGCAAATGATATGCATGCGTAACTTATATGATCCAAAACACTTCTAACTCAGTAAGCCTTCCACAATTAGCGTGGGCAAGTAAAAACCAAGAAATTATTGAAGCTCCACAAGAGACCAACTCGGTATGCTTTGGTGTCAAGGAATTTTGTGCAATCAATCAAGCTGCAGATAGCCCTAACAGACCGCATGTCCAAGTTGTTGATAGCACAAGGTATAAGAAGAGAATGTTGGACTCAGGTGCATAACCATCAACTCTTGTTACACATGTTGATCTTGAAAGGAAAAGAGATGTAGCTAAGGAATCTAACAACAAAGGTGCACAAGCTCCTATTCGTCATGTTTCATGCAATGCTCCTTCTGAAGTAGTGTGTTCCCCTCCTTTGGTAAGTTAAGCCTCTACGCTAGATAGATCCTACCTATGTACCTGAAAAAGCAAGGAAAGATGTTGTTGTACCCAAAATGCACAAATCAATGGGCCTTCCATTCAACATTTTGGATCAGATGAAGAATAAAAATGTGAATGTCATAATGTGGGACACCCTGACCATTCAATCTCAATGCAACCTATTGCATAAAGCTCGCCCAACTCCGTGCACTGATCCAACTATCCAAAAAACCACATGCTTTGTTGTAAATATGTGTCAAGAAGAGGATAAGAAAGTAAGTAAGGATATCAAAACCCCACCCTTCTATATGTCCTTGATCATAGGTAAATACCTCATCCATAATCGCATGATTGAATTAAGCGCTAGTACTTTTGTCATGCCTAATAAAATTGTTGATGTCTTAAGCCTTAAGTACACCCCTTTTTCCAAAGGAGTCTTGCAGTTTGATGGCTCAATTGTCACCACCTTTAGAGTCATCAAGGACCTTGAGTTGACCCTCCATGCATGTCCAAGCCTCACTATAACTCAAGATGTGTCAAACATTGACCTACCCCCTTTGTTTTTGCTTATTAAGGGATTTTACTACTAAAGTGGGTGGTTACTTGTCTTCTGATTGGTCTCATATATTATTAAGAAAAGGTATGGTACCTGCTTTACTATACAAGTTGAGCCAATATTTTCCTATCATGTTAAGTCATTTGACACATCCCCTCTCCAAGATAATTACCTAATCCAAGAAGAAAAAGCTTCAGTTTATGAAGAGTAGTATTTTCCTCCTCCTTTTCATGACTTAGTGCTAGATGAGTGGGTGGAAAGGCACCACAAATTTGATCTATATGCTGAGGATCTTGAAGCTTTTGAAGTTGGGCTTAGTACATACTACATCCTTGAAGAAGAAGATGTGTTGTCGTGCACACTAAAGAAAAATGAAGAAGATTTTGTTCGTGGAAGATGTAATTTGATGGATCCGAGAAGTAGAAATGGTGCGGGCACATGTGTTTTGTTCTCATTTCTCCAAAGGATGATTAATTCTTCTTCATGCATAGGTTGTAGTTCACATGCTCCAATAATGTAGTAGAATATGAAACATTGGTGCATGGTCTTCTTATTACTTGAGAAAAAGGAATTAGAGCACCTGCAGATCTTTGGGGACACATAATTAGTTATCCACTAGGTCACAAACAAATGTGTGACAAAGAATAATATTCTCAAAGCTTATAAACATAGATTTTGGGACCTCTTTGAGAGATTTGATGCTCTAAATCTATAGGTGGTGCAAGGAATATGAACAACGAATCTGATCGGATGGTTGTGATTGGTTCACATTTTCTCATGTGGAGGATTTTTTCAAGGGAAACGTGTAGCATGTTAAGATGGTAATCATACCATCCATTCTAGAAAACAAGACCAACTGGCAAGTGTTTGATAGTGATGCACAAATTGTCTAGTTCATTTAGAATGAAGCTAAGTTCTCTTCAAGCATGTAAGTTGAATTGCATGACAATTATGGTGACCAAGTGATCCAGCTAAAGACAAACAAATTACCTAAAGGTTTGGTTACCTTAGAGAAAATATTCAGCCCTGATGATGAGTTCAAGGGTGAAGAAAATTATATGTGCGTGGCGTAAGAAGATTGCTTCCAAATCACTATTACACGCGATAAAGATTTTTGCTAAGTAAATTTTGTGCACATGATGAAAAGTAGGTTTTCATATATTTGTGCCAAAAATATAGTGACATATTCTCATGGAAGTATGAGGACCTAAAATGATTTGATCCAAGTGTTGCTCAACACTCCATTGACCTTGATCTTAACATCAAACCCACTAGAAAAAAATAGAGGTTTTTCAATCCTAAGGATTAAACCCCCATGAGGAAAAAGTTATCTAAGCTTATTGAGGAAAAGATTATCTATCCTATCAAGTACTTTACTTGGGTTGTGAATATTATTCCAATGCATAAGAAACGATGAAATCAGACTCTATGTTGATTTTAGAGATCTAAACAAGGAATCCTTAAAGAATAATTATTCATTGCCTTCCATGAAGCAGATCCTGCAGAAAGTGGTTGGTGCGTAGAGAATTTCTATGTTGGATGGGTATTCTGGTTTCAATCAGATCTTGGTCAAGGAAGAGGATCAATTCAAAATGGCATTCAAAACCAAATGGGGAATATATGCATATCAATATATTCCCTTTGGTTTATCAAACACATGCATGAATTTTCAACACACCATTAATATTACCTTTAAACGATATATCAATGAGTTTGTCTTAGTTTACCTAGATGACATAACCATCTTCTCAAAGCAGAGCATGAATCACATGGCACACTGGAGATGGTATTTGAGAGATGAAGAAAGTTTGAGGTGTCTCTTAACTCCAAGAAGTGAAATTTCGTAGTGGCGCGGGGAAATATTTTGGGCCATGTGGTCTCAAAGGATGACATCACAATTGATCCTGAGCATGTTTCAGCCATCCTATCTCTTTCCCTTCCATCACATAAGAAATCCTTGAGGTCCTTCCTAGGAAAAACAACTTTGTTAGGAGATTCATTCCTAACTTCATGGGACTAGTAAGGCCCATCACCCTCATTCTCAAGAAGGTCCTAATCTTCAAGTGGACAAAAGAAGGAAAAGATATCTTAAAAAATATCAAATAATAAATTGCTTGCATGCCAACACTCATCAACCTGAATCATTCCAAGGATTTCATCCTCTATGCTTATGAAACTAATGTGAGTGTTGATGTTGTCCTAACACAAGAAAATGAATAAGGACTGGAGCATCCAGTGGGTTTATTCAGTCAAATAGTGAATGATTATGAATTGAAATAAAGTCACATGGAGAAACAGGTCTGTGCCACCATGCACACGCTTAAAAAATTAAAAATCATGCTCACCAAAAATCATATCAAGGTGTTAGTTTCACAGTATGGTGTGAGAGAATTCATCACGGGAGCTGAAATAGGTGAGAAGAGAGTGCAATGGGTAACCTAATTCATGAAGTATGATGTGACTATCAAAGCCACAAAGCTGGTAAGAGGCAGCACGCTCTACAACCAACTTGTTGAGGATGCACAAAATGAACCCGAGACTTCATTATTTCTATATGTAGATCTCCCACATTCGGAGCCTAAACATAATGAATCCCTAGCGCACACAATTTGGATGAAGGACATTATTTCATTCCTTTCTAAGGGTGCATACCCTCTTGGTTTGAGAAAAGAAAAGAGAAGACATATGAGGCTACAATCTATTCTATATGCACTAATTTATGACATCCTCTTCAAAATAAATATTGATGGTGTGCTTCCAAGGTGTATTGAAGGTGCAAAAATTTAAAGAGTGTTAGTAGAATTTCATGATGGATTCTCTAGTGGACACTTCTCTGCCAAGACTACAACAATGAAAATTATAATGGTAGGATTATTTTGGCCTACCATGTTCGTAGACATGCACAAGTGGGTCATGAAATGCAAGGAATGCAATTTATTTGTAGGAAAGAATAAATTGGTAGCGCTTCCCCTTCGACCAATCCAAACAGATCATCCTTTTGTGTAATGGGGTCTTGAATTCATAGGCATGATCAATCCTCCTTCAAGTGCTAGACATAAATGGGTGTTAATAGCTACAGATTACTTTACTAGATGGATAGAAGCTATTGCGCTCAAGGAATCAACCGAGTTAGTCATCCTTGACTTTCTTGAAGGTATTGTAACAAGGTTTGGCATCCCTTAAAATTATTTCAGATAATGAAAAAGCCTTCCTTGGTACTAAAATCATTGATTGGGATCTTAGTCTTGGTATATACTTGAAGACCTCCTCCAATTATTACCCTTAAGGTAATGGCTTGGTAGAGTCAAAAATAAGAACCTAATCAGATCATGAAGTGGACAATGAATATCAGCCAAAGACAGTGGCATACAAAATCATAATGAAGAAGGAAATAGGAACTTTTCCCTATAAGCTTGTATATCATGAGGCTACACTTCCTTTGATACTTGATTTGAATTTGTTATCACTTGCCTAATAGCTAGAATTTGAAGGCACAAGAACAAAGAGAAATCAGGATGGCAGAGTTGGTTGAACTTGAAGAATCAAGGAATTCTGCCATGATCAAGCTAGAACAACATAAACAATCAACAAAGAAGTGGTTTGATAGAAATGATAGGTGGAAAAATTTCAAAGTTGGGGACTCGTTCTTAAAATGGGATGTTTGACAGAGCCAAACCAGGTGCCATTAAAAGTTTGATGCACTTTAGAGTGACCCATTTATTATCAGTTCTTGGAAGGATGCTAAATCTTTCAAGTTATCTCATCTGACAGAGGTGCACTATCAATCCCTATTAATGGGATCTATCTCAAACCATTCCATTAATCTTACTGCATCATTTTGAATATATTAGAGTAGTTGCATATACTCCAAGTGTGTTGCACACACATTGTCTTGCTTGTACATAGCTATTTCTTTATGCATGATTCTTGCGCATGATGATTATCTATTGTTGCTTCCAGAATGTCAGTCATCTTCCAAAAATTTTAGTAGTCTTTTAAGATTCAAAATAGAGTTCAAAACATGCTTCAAGTGACTCAGGGGTAGTTCTTCAAATTTACAGATCAGAGGTTCATATACATGTTGAATCCATGCCCAATGGATGCTCTAGGCTACTGATCTCCTTCATCTAGCAGGAAGATGGCCCCAAAATTCACCAAATTGTTATCCAAAATAACTCCCCTAGTTATTTGGAAAACTTATATTTCCATTATGAATATGATATTCGCATTGCAGGTTGTGCCCCCTTCAATTATTCTTTTGGCACATTTCCTTGGCTCATATTCCCCGTGCACCATTTTGTGCTTTCCATTTTCTTCACGCCTTACATAATCCTTTCTTTTCCTTTATAAGTCTCATCTTTCTTCATTCCCACTCTTGGTGCATTCACATTTCTCACAGTAGTTCATGCACCCTTCACGTGCACCTTAGACTTACTTCCCAAATTAGCTAATTCCTTGACATCCTTGCTTGCCCCCTTTCTGCTACCACACATTATATTGTAATGATTATACCTCTTCCATATGTTCCTCCGATAGGTATTCCTCCCATTTCTCCCACGCACATTAATTTTTTGTGCCTCCCGCTTTCTTCTTCCATGCTTCTTTCCTCTGCGAGCATTGTTGCACCTTCTTTTGTGCAGTTCCTATGCCACGTGGATTGTCGACATTGATTGTACTACATGAAACCAATGAAAGTGCGTCAAATAGGCACCAAATCTTGGTGATAAACCATTTCTCAACACGTGGAAAAGGTGAAAAAATGGATGAAGTTGTGCATCCTTCAACCATTCTCAAA
The DNA here is from genome assembly GCA_018340775.1 of Taxus wallichiana var. yunnanensis. NCBI lineage: Eukaryota > Viridiplantae > Streptophyta > Pinopsida > Cupressales > Taxaceae > Taxus > Taxus wallichiana. Next base: position 285,376,205 of record CM031243.1, on the reverse strand, counting down.
GCGCTACGTGTCATTACATGACATATGACGTACAAACTTCAAATCATCATAACTTCTACTATAGGGATCAAAGTAGGGCATGGTTTGTCTTACTTGATAGCTGATGATGTAGGTCACACTTCAGATCACTCAAGTTCAAATTTTGGTGGGATTAGGTAGGTGAGAAGCTGGAAAACATATCTCATGCCATTAATACAAGATATGATTGCTCCAACCACCCGATTTGATTCAAATCTTGCCCCTTTCCTTCTCCCAAACGCCAAACAGACATGGAGAATTGAATTTGAAAAATTAGCAGGAGGATTTATAGGAATTCATTCTGGTTATTGGTGGTTGATTTTTCAAATTGTATTTTCCTCCTTCTACTCCTTTTCCTCTCATCCATTCATCTATAAATTTAAGAGCATTTCTCATTGATAAGGGTTGGACATTTTTTGCATTCTCTAGTGTTAACTAAGGATTTTATATCTTTGTATTTTGAGTTGCAGGCCTTTAGATCTAGCCTTTGCATGTGGACATCAACCTCATATATCATTTTACTAAATTGTGCATTTCGGAAGCAATAAAAGCACTTTGTTTTATAGTTATTCTCTGCCTTAACATGTTTGTGTTCTTCTTTCTTACATTTCCCTTATGTTGTGTGCTTATTGTGATACTCTCACGTCCCTTGTACCTCAATTTTCTTGTTGTGCCTCATGGAATAGATTGTGTGACTATGTTTTTGTCTGTGCTACATGTTCCTAGCCTCTCTTCATGCATTCCATTTCACTTCTACTCAAAACATATCTTATTCATCCCACTTTTTCTAGTGCTATCACCTTAGTTTAGTTTTCCATTTTCATATTATCCTTCTATCCCTGGTCCCTTAGCATGTTTTAGCTTAAGATTTCCCTTCCATCATTAGGATTAGTAGAGGTAGTAGAAATAGGTAGAGGAACCGACCTTCTTCGGAGGTCTGTCTCAAGCACACAAGGTCCCACAACTTGGAGACAGTCCCATTGTTTCCTCAATGACTCATTTCAACTTGATCTAAGATGGGTGCAATTTTGAGCTCTAATAGTTCAAAATATTATTACAGGGAAGCAATAATTCAATGTCAAGTTCACAATCACTATTGGGAAATATACATGCCTTATAGTGGTTAATGCTATAATCCTAGAGGCCAAAATCAACAGTGGTCATCATGCATAAATTTTAGGTAAGGCATAACTATAACACCAAATGGATAGTGTAGGGAGCCCTTGGAAATATATATGAGCATGAGCCTCATTATGAGGAATATTAGATGGATTGCGGGGATGAGGAAGAGAAAAGAATCAGAGACTACTCCAAAATGACCCTCACCCAAGTCATTGATTATAAAATTGCAGTTGTTCTTGAGGGCTTGGTGGATGAAGGAAATACGGTGAGCAAGTACTACATAGTTGAAAACATTGTATCATAACCAATGCCACCTCTTGATTGTATTACACAATATATTACAACATTACATGAAATGATCACTCACATCATCAAGAAGACCCTATTTTGGTTGACAAGAAAGGGAATTTATCTATCCATATAAAATATTGTAGTATTGAGGGAGTACATGGTCACTAGTGAAATCAAGTATATACTTCTATCTTTTGAGAAGGGGCCAAAAATTTAGATCCCTTGAAGGGAAAATCTCCACATATTTCCATTGAGATACCAACTACTAAGGCAATGGAAGAGATAAATGCGATGATGTGAGTTAGACAGGGACCTCTCGTGTCTAAGTTGACACATATGATAGAGGAAATATTGAGGAAAACCATGAATGATGTCCCTATTATTGAGGCCATTCCTATCAAATTTATTCCCCATCCCATGTCTAGGACCAAGATGATTGTGGATCAAGAAAAAACCCAAGTAGGTGCATCATCTTCTACTCTAGAAGGGTCACCTAAAAATGAAAGAGGATGAGAGGAAATGTTTCATCAAGGAAATCCATGATGAGTTCAATATTGAATCCCATCTGTAGTAAGTGAAGGAGGAACCAATTACTAAGAATTTTGTGAGGGTAAACATGATAAAAAGGTGGTGACACCCATAATGTCAACATCTACCAATCGACTAAGTCAAGGAGACACTTCAGCCCTTGAAATATTTGCGAAGTATCGACACCCAAAATGTATTCAATACCACCTCACATCTTGCGTCACAATAGGTTCCTATCTCTAGAAAAATTCAAGATATATAAGTGTAAAGTGTCCCTGAAAATGTGGGACAAAACAAGCAAGACCCATTGCATGAGAAAATATTCTTTGGTTTGTTGCATGGCTTAGGACAAGATGTTGGAGCTAATCTTCACCTAGAAAATTTCTAAGTTACATATGGTCAAGTTGCATTAGTTGAATAGAAGGGAGGAAGTGGAGTATCTCAGAAACAATCCACCACAACAAAGACTACGTGTATGGAAGAAGAACAACAAAATGTTGGAGAAGTTCCATTGGAAAAGGTTGAACAACAAAAAATGATGGACCTTTTTCAATCATCTCTTGACATAATGGAGAGAATTATTGCAACTCATGAAGTTACTGAGAGAAAAAATATAAACAAAGGTTCAAGACCAAAAAAAGGTACAAACTAAGCGACCAAGGATCTCTCTCCATCTAAGGAGGAAGGTGTTTATACTAAAACTACTAAACATGCAGATGTAAGTGATCAAAATACGTCAACTGAGATGGAAGAAGAAGAAAAATACAAAAGGACATAAGGGATGAAACCTAACTACAATTAGCTGAAAATTTAGATACACCACAAGTTTATGTTGAAAATTTTGGCATCACACTCTCTCGAATCACAATAGATTGTAGTTTTTCCAAGTGCCTCCTAGTAACAAGAACAAGGGGAGAGTAGCTCTCTAAATGAAGGATGGTTAGGATCAACACTCCCAAGAAAGAGAAAAGTAAGATCGTAGATGGAGGAAGGGGACCTTGAGAGCATCATTTCCTTGAGGCCATCTAAAACACCCAATGAAGCCAATATTTTTTAATGAATAATGGTGGGACCTCAAGGAACGAGGTTTGTGGAGATTTCCACTCCACAAACTGATGTGTTAAGGGATGAATCTACCCCATCAGATTACCATATCACCAAGGTCTCATTGGGGAAACAAAACAAAGAGGGTATCGAACATGAGGTAACTATAGAATGAGAGATCTCTTCCAAAATATGGATACGAGATAGTGAGACCAAGAAACAACTTAAAGAAAAAGTTGACATGTTGTCAACTTATGTACAAAAATTGGGTGTATCCTCCTGGATAGTGAGGATATTACCACAAATATCACTCCAAAAGTGATAAAAAAATTCTGATTATTTGAGATATAGAGGAAGTCACCAAGGAGTGGGAGAAAGGGTTAATAAGTAAAGGAAGAAAATTCATAAAAACAATGATTGGATGCTACAATTAGGTGTTTGAATAAATTGAAGAAAGTCAAACACTAATTGATAAGTATCAAGTAGAAGTTAAATATTGGGATGGATTGTTGCCCAAAATAGAAGCCATCACAATTATGAATTATGAAACTTGGTAGAGAAACTAGGAGTAGTTCCCAGTTGTAGAGGAAGACAACACAAATATAGGAGAGATCTCAATTTGAGGATAGAAACTTTAGGGGCTGCATAAGAAAGATCCAGTACATGAGGGAAAAAGAAAGGAATTGCATAGATGATATTGATTCTAAAATTTCAAGAATGCTTCCCTCATCGATACTTACATTTCAAGATATGAAAACATAGAAACGTTGGTGGAGATTATTATACAACATGTTACGGGGAATTGGAGTCTCCAAAGGATTTTTGTTATTATTTTATTAAGAAGTTCATTCATATGGAGAGGTATAAAAATAAAATTTCCAAGAGAGGAAATAAGAAGAAGGATATTTATTATAAGTTTGATCTGCATTATCTAGACAAGAAATATTATTTCTATATCATGCAATGATAAATGAGGACCCCATTTTTGGGTATTTTTAACTCTTTGACATGTACATGAATAAACTGGAGGAGAAAGCAAAGAGTGAAAAATTGACTTGACCCTCCTTAGAAATTCTCTTTATTATTTTTATCCCTCCCCATTTTAAATTCCTTTCTATTCATTATTCTTTAAAAAAAAGGAATCAAATCAAATGGTTACAACGAGTAACAAACTCTTCCTTAGAACATATGTATGATAGTGACATGGTAGGAAAGGTCAAAAAGACTTTGTTTTCAAAAGTAATGTTATCCACTCCTCTAAAAACTCAATCATTCTTCAAAACCACATTCCATCCTAGTAGATCAAAGTGGGATATTTTTTAGTTGGGAAATCTCTTCCATCTATTTTGTAGATCAAGGATAAAAGCCCCACGGTTTTCTTGCTTTCAGTGCTTAGTTGAGGGTATTTGGGTTAATAGTTTGGGGAACATTTTTGTATAAAAATGAAGGTATGTATTTATTATAAGGGTTATTTTGGGTTTATTTTCTAAGGTGATTACACTATATAGTCATTAGTAGGCATTGAGAGCTTTTTGTATATGTCTCCTTGTATAAATTGAACTATACAGAACCTGTTTTCCATGCTTCATCAAACATTCGGAATTTAAATGAGAGCATAGTTGAGGAATATAGCCTTTAATGTAATCTTATATTTTTAAATCAATGAAATATGAAGAATTTATTTTTTGTTATTGTATAAGATTGGTCACTAAATAAATATTGTGTTGTAGTGTTACTTTGCAATGTTTGTTTAGTTTTAAAATCCTTTCTACAATATTACTTTGGAGGTGACTTCTTACAACCCTTGAGTGTATTTTAGGTGTTATGGAATTGATGTAATAAGTGTTTTGTTCAGGTTTTATGTAAAAGTGTTTGTGTTAATATTTCATAGATTATGTGGTAGTGTTTGTATGAATTTGGTATCAATGAATGTAAATGCCCCATTGAAGGTTATGTTTTCTTTATCTTTCTCCTCTTGCATTTTAGAAGAAATATTCTGAAATGGAGATAAATGATACTTATTCCCATTAGATCCACCCCCCCTTTATTTAACCAAGTACCACCCTATCATAACCCTTGTAAATCACATTATCCTTGCTTATTTCACATGTTTTTTTCCTACAAATCACACATATCCCACATATTTCAAGTGTATTTTCCACGATCTGTAAAGTTTAGCATCTCAACATCATCATAACCCAAGTTGTTAACAATTTCTACAGAGATGATGTTTGTGATAATATTTTATCTATCTTAAGTGTCTTGTGTTTGAGGTTTTAAATGTTTTGCAATGTTTGTTTGACCATTCTTTTGAATTAAGAATTACATTAAGTGGCTACATTTGATATCATATTGAAGTTTTAATAAAGTTTAGGGTTTGAAATATAATATCTCCCTCTCTCTTTCAAGTCACCCCTCGAGTTATCTCACCTTGGTACATGCAGAACCACAAAGATGTAGGACAAAAACCACATCCTTATTCACACGCCTCCCTTTCATTTCCATAAGGCATGGTCAATAGATACAAATAGATCCATCACAGCTACAAAATGAAACATCAATGGGTCCATATTTTCTCCTACCCCATTTCTCATTTTTTCCTTATATTTGGTGTTAGATTGGGAACCAACACAATAATGGAACCGTTTCTTGGAACTTGAAGTGATTTGTAAACAAGATTTATCAATTTTTTTGCTTACAACAAGTTTCTATGTGTTTTTTCTTCATGTTATATGAGTTAAATTGTTCTTACAAGCTATGTGCTCCTATTGATGTCTTTAGAACCATGTTTTGTGACCTATCTAGGATTTGATCCATATAATTAAGATTTGTATAAGGGTTTTCATTCTTTTGGCACTAATAGGGTTTAAGAGAGGCTTATCTTACTCAATCATTTTCCGGGTTTTGAGTGTGCATGCTCCTTCTCCGATTTATAAGGGATTTAAGAAGGGTTTATCAAATTATCATCTAATTATTGTTTTTGGAGTAGTATCAGTGAATTTTCAATATGATATATCATATATAGAATGTAATTCTTAGTGGAAAGTCCATTTTGAGTTTTGGTTAGCCTACTTCTATATTGCTTACTTGTATTTTGTTGGTGACTTAGCATTTACAAAGTGAAAGGATTAAAATAATCATTTAAATTATATCCTTCTAAGAAACTTATTCCCAAGTTGAATGCATTGTAAAGAATAAGGAAGAAAGTTTGTAATCCAATAAGAGGTCAAGGTTCAAAAGATAACAACATTCAATCTTTTGGTTTTGGTGATTCCCCTTTGATTGAGGATTATTCTAGTTCTTTTGATAGTTCTAAACCAAATAACCTTGAATATCAAATTCATTCCTTGTTTAAACAAGGTTTTGTGCCCAAATTTATTAAAATTTTCCTTGATCCCACCCATTTACTTACAAGTGAGAATATATCCTTTGGTTTTGAAGTTGTTCCTCTAAGAAATCTCTATAATATTGGCCATACCCCTTTGGCTCATAGAACCCCTGCTCGGGACCCATTTGATCATCTTCCTAAAAATCCTATTAATAAACATGTGTCATCCTCCCCACACGTCCCTTTCATATTTAATGCCTTTAGACCAATCAATTTTGGGGGCATGCTTGGATATCCAAATGAAATGCCTAATGGAATCAAAAAAAGGTTAGCTAAATTCTAGGAAATAATGCTATTAGTGGTGATCAACATCTCAAGTTGTTCCAAAATATTATGGATGATTATGAAGTGGAATATGAGGATGTTTTTTTTTAAATTATTTGTGCACACTTTGGAAAAATATGTAAGGGATTGGTTTAATTCTTTGCCTTTTGGTTTAATTAATTCCTTGGATGAAATAAGGCATGCCTTAAAATTTCAATATAGTGATAGGGCTGACCCTAGGTTCCTCCTGTGTGATTTCTAAAAATATAAATAAACATCCTAATGAGTGTGTACAAGATTTCAACACAACTCTCAACAAGACTTTGATAATATTACCAACTAATTTGAGACCTAGTGATGAGTCTTTCTTGATCAAATATTATGATGCATTTGATTTTTTTAGAATATTACTTGAGAGATAAAAACCCCATCAATTTGAGACAAGCATTCAATATGGACATCCAAATTGAAAATAATATCAAGGCTTCGGTAAACCTATAAAAAGGGAAGGGGTGAAAATTTTCAATCCCGAAAAACCACAAGCAAGTAAGTCTATTGATTTGGAAGAAGTAGTCAAGACCTTGGCAAGGAGAGTTAAAACAATCTCCTACAAACTAGTAAGAGCTAAAAATGGCTTATCTTCGGGCTCTCAAGTTTAGAATCGAATTAAAATATAAATAGATTTAGAGGATATCATAGATCAGATGATAGAGGAAAGATACCTATGGGTCAAAATGATAGGAAACATGTATTCAAAGACAATAGAGTAGTCCATGATCCATTGGGGAAAAGGTCGCATCTATGAAGAAGAACACATAATTGATTAGTGTGATAAATGTTTGTTGCCTCATGTTCCATGTGAATAACCCGACGTGGAGGAAGATGCTACTAGATCAGAATTTGATGATGTATGTGTGCTTGATCATCAAGTAAAATTTTAACAAGGTGTAACCTTTCTTTGATCAAAGGAGCATTAGTTTGTAATCGGGTAGATTTTTGGTGGAACTTAGTGTTTTGCGGGTTCTTGTAACCCATGGAATAAAGGAGTTAAAACTCAAGAGTTTGGAAGATTTCAATGAATTTTTGGTCTTTTGTGGGAAGTAAGGAAACATCATGCAGAAAATAAATCAAAGTTTGGAAGTGAATAAGGTTGGAATCTAATAAACACTATCCTAGTGTTTCATGGGTTTCCCAAATATAATGTTCTACTAATTTGAAAGCTAGGGAACAAAGGAAATAGGTCACAGGTTATAAAATCCATGTTATATGGAGAAAGACCTATGTGACATACTGTCAAAAATTTCAAATGCCACCAAATGAAGGAGGAAAAGCGTGGAAGTCTTGGAAATCCACATAACAAAGCAAATTTCTGCAAAATAAGGCAGAGTTAGGTTTTAGAAATTAATTTCATGGAAGAGCTTCAAATTGCATAAAACCGGTGGCATTGGAACTGTCTCTTCAAAGGCTTCATTTTGGCATTAGGAAACATAGAATTTGATGCATTTTTAGGATAAAAAAGTAAAATACAAGTTCTACACGGAAAAGGAAAGTTTTTCTTGTTTAAAACATCTAACCACCTCAAGCAACATTAATGATGAATGGTTCCCATACATCCTCCCGTAAGTTGAATGGCATACATGAATGACATGTTAAAGGCTCATGTTCATTTTAAAGAAATTTATGGCATTTTGTTGGTTGTTGGATTCAAAAATGGAATATTTCCCACTCTTTCCCCTTCTCTCAATCCCATGTTATATATATTTGTAAAATAACACATTTGTAAATGGTTGTACTATATCAAAATGTAAAGGAACAATGCTAAAATGGGTTCCCAAGTTTTTATGAATTACAAACCTCATATTTGGACTCTTGCATGTGTTTTGTGCTTTCTACTTCTAATGTAACAATTTGAGCATGCCTTAAGAAATAAAATCTCATTTTTATGACTCTCTTTTGCCCTATAATTATTTTTCAATACATTATTACCTCCCATTCCTTCTTTTGTATGTTGTGTGTGTGTGTTTTATATGCAGATTTCTCCATTTTTATTGTGTTTTGTGTGTAAAATGGAAGGTTAAATGTAACTTTAGCATGTGCCACTTATGTATAACCTCCTTTTTATATTTCCTATATGTTTTTACTCATGTAGAGTGTTCATACCCTTTCTCTTGATGTTATCACCTCTTTCTTAGCTTAGGATTTCATTTCCATGCATCTCTCTAACTCTGGTCCCTGTGAATGACTAGTTTAGGCTTAGATAGTTGTGTTTTCATCTTGTAGGAGTAGTGTTAGCATTAATAGTTCTAGAACTCCTGGTGGAAGAAATATTTATGAGATTTTGTTTACATGCAAAATGACTAGCCTAAAAATTCAAAACTTCAAAGCATGACAACTAAGTCCACATTGCAAAAGTTTGCCTCCGAGATCACATCGAGTCTCTCCTAGCCAACATGTCTTCAATGGAACCACCAACCTAGCTCCGAGGAAGGTCTTAATGAATTTATCAGGTATGAATTATTTTTCAAGGAAGTGTGATTAATTTTATGGATGGATTCGGTAAATTTTATTAAAAGACAAGTCCTCTTGGAAACCTAGAAAGACCAATTTTGGTAATTTTGGAGGCGATGCATCCTCCAAAAGAGTATAGGAAATATATAAAGTATATGGAGGTGGTAACATGGAGTATTGAAGGTTTTTAAATAATTTAGGAATATTTAGGAAATAATTTCTCATTCAGTGACAATTTGTTCAACAACATGTTTTCTAGGTGCATGGAACAAACACTCTAATGGTGAAACTTGACTTCTCCGGATGAATTCAAGAGCTCCGCAAGGAGTTATAAAACAATAAAATAAGCATTGGAAATATATTAAAATTATATACAAGTTTATAACATCAATTTTTCTCTAAGTATTGAAGGTTTCATGAAGTATTTTAAAAACAATACATTGTCCCTCTTAGTTCTAGATAAAAATGGGCCTAAATTTTTAATTTCATATAGTTAAAGTCTTAAAATTTGTTCCATTGATCTTAAATGTGTTTTAGAGTCAAAATAATATAAGGTTTAACCCTAAAACTTCATTATGATTCTCTGTGGTGAAAAAAACTTCTATGGATAATTATAGACATCCTAAGTAAATTTAGCTTTCCATTTTTGGCCCAGTCACACTTTTGACACTCTTGTGTCCCATTTGTCCCACGAAGGGACAAGGGGACTGTTGGTTTCTCAAATGTGCACCCACATCTCAGATATTAGAAGGGATGAGGTGTTTGAGACCACAATGGAACCATCCCCAAGTTGTGGGACCTTGCGAGCTTGGGATGGATCTCCAGAGAAGGCCGGTTCCTCTATCTATTTCTACTACTACTGCTACTCCTAGTGCTAAAAAGGGGAAACTAAGATAATAATGCCAAGGACCAGGGATAGAAGGATGACATGAAAGGAAACTACACTAAAAGGTGATAGCACTAGAAAAGAGGGATGAACACTATCTATTTTGAGTGAGAATGAAAGGAAATGTGTGAAAGGAGGATAGGCATGAGTAGCACAATGAAACATGTATTCATTAGATCGTTCTCATGGAACACAAATAAATATGGAACTGCATGGGACCTGAAATAGCACAACTAGCACACAACAAAAAAGAAAAGTCAAGAAGAAAGAATCCAAGCACGTTAGTACAGAGAATAGTCACAAAATAATGCTTCTATTACTTCAAAAAATGCACAAAGCTGTTGCAATGATGAAGGAGGCTGATATCCACATGCAAGAGCCAGATCTAGAGGTTTGCAACTCAAAATAAAGAAAATATGGAGTTATTAGAAAAACACGTAAGGATCCATAGTGTCCAACATAAAAATGAGCCTTGCTCTTACATTTATAGATGAATCTATGGATGAAGAAGGGAAGAAGGAGGGAAAACCCAAATTTGAAAAACAACCACCAAAAAGAAGCATTTAATGCCTGTAAATCTACTCCGGAGATCTCGTGAAATACACTTCCCCATGCCTGTTTGGCATGTTGAAGAAAAAAGGAGGGTGGATCATACCAAATTGGGTGGTTGGAGTAATCAGATCTACTCATCAATGTTCGAAATATGTTTTCCCATTTCTCACCTACCATATCTACCAAAATTTGAATTTGAATTTTTTGGCACTGTAGCTGATGTCATTAACTCTCTGACAAGTCCAAGCGTGCACCGATATGAGCTATGTAGTAGAAGATACGATTGTTAGAAGATTTGAGAGTCGTCAGCGCACGTAAAATACATGGCATGTGTGGATTGGCTGAAATGATGGCCAACTATGCAAATATTTGTCATTTCTACCACGTGTCGATCACTGATTTGTTGCAAGGATTCAAGCACCCTATTGGCACACTTCAATGGTTACGCCCGACACAATCAAGTATTTCAGAAGATGACCTAGCACAAAAGGGCACAAAGGAGGGTGCGGGGACATGCATGGAAGAATGAGGTGTGTGAAGAATACATAAGGAAGGTGCGTAAGAGTGCACACGGAGGGAAAATGAAGCAAATTGGTGAGCAGAGAATGCATGGTCAAGGTGCAACTATTACAAAGTAATGAGCGCAACGTGTGAGGGGCTAAGGACTTAGCCGATAAAAGAAAGTCTAAGACACGCAGAAGGAAAGCAACTAATTAGGAATAAGGTGAATGCACAAAAAGTGGGCACAAGGGAGAAGTGGAAGGAGAGAAAGGAAAGGGGCGTGCATGGAAACTGTGACCAAGGTAATGTGCCAAGTGATCTTGAGCGCACACAACATTTCAATAAATAACTTAGAGCCAAAATGTATATGTGAGCTACCCAAATTACTAGGAGAGATATTTGGATAACAGGGACATTATGGACATAAAATTATGACCTAAACCTCCTCCCTAAGTCACACTTTAGACACCCAGGTGTCCCAAGTTTCCCTAATGTCCCCTATGTTTCCTGGGGTGCAAGGGGGACACTAAAGTGTGACCTCCATTATTCTCCTAGGTAACACTTTTATGTACTGGTTTCCCCATGTCCTCAAGGGAACAATGGAGACAAAAAAGTGTGACCCATGTGATTTTATATGCGCTATACCCCCACATGACCTCACATAACTCTGCAAGTGAATTTTCCCAACCCCAGACTTCATTCTCAACCCTCTCATCTCTTTCATCACATATTGCCACTTGTCATGATCTTGATCTATGTCACCCATTTATATCCCTAATTTCCCCCATGTCCCCATTGAACCATTTTCAAACTCTCTCTAACTCCATTTTAACCCAGGTTCAATGTGTAGTTGGCGGGTGAATCTAAAAACATAACAAAATTCATTTAAACTCCTCACTCACCACATAGTTAGCCATTTTTATGAATTTTTGCTACAAAACCCTCCATAGCTCCATTTTTACATAGATGTGTTGTCAAAATCCTTCTAGACATCCATGGCCACCAAAACGAAGATTTACACATAAATTTTCAATCGGAGTCGATCACTATGAATTTTTGCCAGAATCTCTCTCTCCAAAACACCTTTGGGAAGATTATGAAATTAAATTCATTGATGCAATATGTGTTTTATAGTATAAAAATGATATTTCAAACTCTAAAACTTTCTTTTCAATTTCCCAAAGATCTAGCTAATGGAAATTCATGAAATTAGGAGTAGAAGATTCCATTGTAAAATGGAAGCTTTTGACCGTGAGTTCATTACAACCTAACAACTGCTAAGTCCATATTCTAAAAATAATAGGTGATCTGAATAATAGGTTGGTAAAATAGTAAGTTTCCCAAAGTGATGAATTCTTAGCATTTGAAATATCCTAAAAAGGTAAGAAACATAAAAAAGGGTAATTTGGGAAACTTTTTTAAAATAACAATATTCGAAAAAGGGGCATCTAAGAATAGAAAGTTTCTATATTGGTAAACCTTCATCAATCGTAATAATATAAATGATCTAGAGACATCAAAAGATAAGAACAATGAAAAATTTCTAAAAATAGCAGTCCTAGATAGGACCTACTAAAAATAGTAAGTTTTGGATTTGAGCAAGAAAGTTATGGTGGCTCCCATTTTGCTTATATTTTTGTTTTTTTCCATCATAGTAAGGTTGAGAAGTTTTTATGGCCCAAAAATGAAAGGAAACCCTCCACAAGCTCTCAATGTATTAGTTCTAGAGTGATCTCTACAAAGCACAACTTGATGCAAAAAGTGAGAACAATGAGGAAATATCACCATGAGTGATGCTAGCCATCATATCAAGGCTAAAAATGCATACCTCCTGAGCATTTTTATAAACACTTAATCAGTGGTTGGTGCTAAGCTCAATGTAATTTGGAGGTTGGAAATGGAGGATTCATCTTTAAGTTCCATTCAGGGATCAATCCTTTTATTTGGAGAAGGAAATCCATTTCCATGAGGAGTAAATTGATCAAAAGGGTGTCCAAATGTTGTAGGCATGTTTTCACTCAGGTGACATCTTGGTCAAGAAAGTGAATTGTGAAGTGGAAAAGGGTGTCATCATGTTCAAGAGTGAAATGGGAAACTCATGGAGTAAGTTGAGGGTCATCACATCCTGAATCTCTCTAAGAAGCACATTAAATTGAGCTAATCGGGATATTGAGGTACTCAAGAACATCATATGTGAAGGATCAAGAGATCATATTTTCACATGGGATGCATATGAGCAAGAAGGTATGTAGGCATCCCAAATTTTAATTCATTCAAGAAGTGATATGGAGTTAAGAAAGGTAAATAGGTGATCTTCATGTGGGGCATCATGTATGCAAGAATGAGAAATCATTTCAATTTAATTTTATGTCATTCACTTGGTAGTGTTCTTAAACACTAAGTCAAACACTTGGTAATGTGATTAGACCTCAAAGGAAGATACATTTGAAGAAAACCTCACTTTAGTACAACCAAGGGCCATTGAATAAGAACCTTCAAAAAGAAATATGATGAAAAGAGGGCACACAGAGGTTCCCTATTCTCGAAGCTTCTTAAGAAGGTGAGAATCACCAAAGATCCTATAGAACCTTTTGAGCCATGTGATATTGATCCATTACCACCTCTCATTCTAGATGGTAGAACCTTCCCATAATGATAAAAACATGATCCCTCACAAACCTCTTGAAAGTGTTCCCGTGAGTAACATCATGTCTACTCCGAAAAGCCATTCCCACGGATTCAAGAGTTACTCATGAGTGAACCAAGAATGATACACCAAGCTGCAATGCCTAAATTTTGGGCCATCACAAATATCTTAAAGACCAAATGAGGTAAGAAGGAATAAGTAACTTCTCTCTTTTTCAATGGAGTTTCCGGTAATCAGTATGTAGAGGTTGCCTAGCTGAAAGTTACAAAACCTATAGAGGAAATGATTTAGGAGGACTATGAGTTGACCCACATCTCTTTGGGTCAAGCTACACACAAAGGTGATGCTCATTTATTCAACGAATCTACTACCGGTGTGCTCGCTCGAAACCAAGAATATAAATGAACAATTGAGCAATTAGAGGAGCATGTGATAACTCTCACTACCTACATTCAACCTTTCTTGGAGATCAATACAATTCATCCTCCTCCTATGGAAGATATTTCTACGATCAGTAGTTTCAACCCCGAGATGATCAAGAAGGCACAAGGGAATATAATACAAGGGAAAGCTAGTGACAAATGGATTGAGAAGATCCTCGAGAAAGGAAAGGCATTTCTCCTAAAGGTTCTCTCTCTGTTCAAATATGTTCTTGCCACCATTTCAGAAGTGAAGAAAACAAGGGAATAGATTGAAAAAGAGAAGATCCATTGGGATGAGGTTCATGTCAAGAATTAGTCCTAACATGGTTAGCAATATTAGATTGAATTATAATATTGTGAGTGGAGAATAATAATGTAAGTGAGTAAACAACTCACGTAGGAGTTAGGTGTGAGAGATTTTAGGGATAGGAGAGAATATAGGTTGTTAGAACAACCTATCTAAATTGAAGCTAGTGGTTATATGTATGGTTATAGGAGAATTCCTATAAACATGTAAGTCGTATTATTGTTTATTAATTGAATATGATTGACTGAATTCATGCTTCTGCACATTTGAGCCTTTGGCTCTTCCTAGAAATGGGGTTGCATTTTCATTTGGTATTAGAGTAGGCTCTTTGAACCTCTTTGCTCACCCTCCATTCAAGTGTTTTTGCCTCAAAATGGTTTAATGGTTATGCAAAGTGTAGACCATGTGCAAATTCATTTTTTCCATTCACCCTTTCTTGCATATTATTTTAGTGCGAGACCACGTACAAACTTGTGGCATTCATCATTCACTTGAATCTCCTTTCTCCTTCCATTTTTCTCACTCTTTCCGTAGTTTTTCATTTCATTCTGTTCATCATTTTCATACCCAAAATTTAAATTAAAAAAAATAGTTTCATTATGGAGAATTCATTAGCCAAATATTATTATTTTTCTTAGTTTTATGAAAATTTTCTGAAAATCGACACAATAGAAGTGTATTTTCAGTTTTCATATTTGCATTCATGAGGATTTCAAAGACTTACATTGGATCAAATTTGTGCATTCAGATCTCACATTTTGAGGTCACTCCAAATGGTTGTTCCTCTGCCTCTCCAGAACCCTTCAAACCCACATGAAACTCATATCAGATCTTAGCATTTTGGCGTCCTAGTATCTCCATCACGGATCTTTGTAAAGGAAGATAACAATGTGGCGGTGAATCGGAAGAATCGTTTAAAATACGATCAACAACATGGTTGGAAAAAAAAAAATTACGGGAAGGATGCCATTAATGGTGACGTGGAGGTGGTGGAGCTGAGTTAGAGGTAAGATGAGAAGGCTAGATAGGGGAACTAGTCCATTTGGCTTCATTTCTTCACAATTCTCTCCTCCTTTTCCCCCGGTATTACAAGAATATCTGTAAACTTGGAAACTTTCATGAGCTTACTGAGCAACATATCCATATTCAATATCATCACTCAGGGCATCTATTTCCATGGGCATGAAACAACACTTTGCAACAAAAAAATGATAATAACAATACAATGAACAAAAATCTTGGCTTATTCATCCCCATTTGCAATACTAAAATCTTGATTAGTATTGGAAAACCAAGGATTGAAAGAATCGAAGTACATAAAAAAATCCATATAAAATGATGTGATATGGAATGAAATGATGATCCAACATTTACATTTGATATTATGTCTTTAGCGGTGAAAAAATCTCCCTCAACATTTAAACTTTACGAGCTCGGATCGAAGCTTCTTCTCACATTCATCAACTCAGATTTCCTATTCGAACTCTCCCCCTACAACTTATCTCCTCTCATTGGAGATCTTTCCTCTTCTCTCACCATGGAAGTTTCGAGTAATAACATGTCAAAAAAATATCTCCACATGGCACCCTTGGCGGTGGAGAAGAACAAGAAATTGTAATTTGTGGCATCAATCAAAGTACTTAAAACCCTAAACCTAGTTTGGTCGGGTAAGATAAATTTTGTGAGTTGGAATTTAAAACTTCAAATAATTTTTAAGGCACTTTGTGAGGTGAAAGGGGTTATATTTGTTTGAAATTGGATAAAATTTTAAAAGAGAATTTATTAGGGGAAAATAAGTTTTTTTAAAGGGGGGAATCATTTTTGAAAAGCTTTGTGAAAGGGGATAATATTTATTTATTTTTGAAAAATTGTAATAGGGAAATAATTGTGAGGGGATATTTTTTTCAAAAAAGGGGGAACAAACTATATTTTCAAAAAAATGATGATGGCCCACTATTTTTGTAATTGGATGCATTATCGGTCGAAACCAACATCTAAAGGGTTTTTTTACATTGAGGGGGAAAATACAAAATAGGACATCAATCAAATGCAACAATCAATAAGAAGACGGAGACAACGACCGACCAAATCCAATCATCGCTATGTGTATCCAGAATGTTCTTCACCCCATGTTAGAACTAAGGGGGAGTTAGGAATTAGTTCTTACATGGTTAGCAATATTAGATTGAATTATAATATTGTGTGTGGAGAATAATAATGTAAGTGAGTAAACAACTCACGTAGGAGTTAGGTGTGAGATATTTTAGGGATATGAGAGAATATAGGTTGTTAGAACAACCTATCTAAATTTATGCTAGTGGTTATATGTATGGTTATAAGAGGATTCCCACATTTGAATATGATTGATTAGTTGAATTTGTGTTCGAATTTGTGTTTCGCACATTTGAGCCTTTGACTCTTCCCGAAATGGGGTTGCATTTTTATTCTCCAACTTGTGTTTGAGATGAGTTTTCTTGAATCCCACACTCTTGTGAGTAGGAATGTGTTTACATCTATTGCTAAGAACTTGTCCCTAGTTTGGATCCACACAATGAATGCTAGATACAACACGATAGAAGATGTCATCTCCGAAATTGAATCTAGTGAACAATATGCCTTCGATATTTTAGATGATGTCAGTAATTGTGTTTAGAAACTTGGATCCCTTCTACTCACTAAGAATTCATCATTGGAGGAACTCATCGGTTCTTTCCAAGAGTTAGTCAAAAAGGAGGCAAGTGATCCTCTCTCCTTCAATGAGGATACTTTAGAGTCCCTTGCCAACATCAAAGGATCTATTTCCAACATTGCAAGAGATCACAAGGAATGGTTTAATTAGTGTAAGGCTATCAATTATGTTCTCAATACATGGATCAAAGTGTTGAGCTACATGCATATAATAGAAGAAGAAAAAGTGGCACCTATGGTAGTCTAGTTAAGTAGATAATTCAATGGAAAGGATCTCATTCTAGAAACTCTCCCTAAAGGATCACAAATGGCTAGTTCTTCGTCAACTAAAAATTCATCTTCATCAGATTAATCAACCCTTATGTCTCTATCTCTCTCTTTATTCTCTCTCCATGTTCTAATTTTTGTTAAGAATGAACTTTCAGCTATTTCCTCCTATTCACTTAAGTGATGTCTAACATTAACATTGTAAGAGTCCTTTTTCATTAATCGGGAAAATAATTACTCTTATTCCCTAGGAATATGAAAGGTCACAAGTGATTGGGATAGCTGAAAAGTCATGTTGGGGGTAAATGAAGAGACATTTCTATTTAATATTAATTGGAATGGATTATCCATTCCAAATGGTTGGTAATTTTTGATTGATTGTATGTTGTTGAGATTTACCACTACTACATCAAGAAATAAAAGTTGAATTTCCTTTATTTCTTTGTCTATGTTCCTCTATTATAAATATATCTCTCTCTACTTTCCAAATTTTCAAACATGGTAATCTTGTAAATCAAGAAAGGTGTTTGTTCCTTTGATGAATGAATCAATAGAATTCAATGTCTATGATTTATTATTCTTATCAATTTTAGCATTGTCATGTTCTTCTAATTGAATGTGGACCTACTTGGTTGATGTATGTCAATTTTGTAAGCCTACCCATAACATTAATCATATCGCTCTTATTTCACTAACTCCCCTTTACCTCTCCTCACAATAAATTCCTCCCTTATACTCCGTACAAGCACTTTTCCATATATTTAGTGGATTACTCCTGTATGATCCTCAACCCAATGACCACCCCAAAAATTTAGGTAGTTTACATTCAATAATGGGAGTCTCCCCATATCAAAAAGGATGGGATTATCCACGTGAATATTGGTGGAAACCAATAATTTGCACCAAAAAATATTTCACCAACTTTACAAATTCATATCACCAAGATTGATGTGTTCCTTATGATATCTAGCATTTGGAGGAAATTATCAACACATATGGTGACTCCACTAGTCCAACAAACCACCTTCCATCATTCCAATCTCCCTTTCCATGAATTTGTGCAATCATGACTTCATTTCCTCACTAGAATCCTCATTTGTAACAACAATATCATTCAAATATACCTCTTTGTTTCCAAAATCCATCTTCAAGCTATCACAACACACCTCCAAGTCAATTTTATGAGAAAAATAAGAATGAATGCAAATATTCCTATGATCCAAATGCAACTACAGATCAATATGGTTATTCAATTAACCATGGTGATGTTCAAGAAGAAGGATATGCATATTTTAGATATCATTCCATGCCTTAAGATGATCTTGAAAGGAGAGTTTAACACATGGAGGAGATCATGCAAGAACTCAAGGAGAAATTCCAAATCATGCAAGCTAAACAACCTAGTTGTAGGCTTCCCTATCCATAAGGATTTCCTATACCCGGTTGGTTTATTCATCGATAAAGGCTAGAGGTAATGACTGAATCTTTTACTCAAATGGTTAAATTTATTGAAAATTTACAAGCATTGGAGGCCAATGAACCCAAATTTTAAGAACCCTGTCAAAGGGGTATTCTTTCACTACCACCATGTGGATATGTGATGCCTCCTTATCATCCTGAACCATCTCAACCAAAGCCCAAGCTCTAATTTCCTATATTTCTCAAATCTTCTCCTTCCATCCCTTCTCCTTCAAAATATGACATTGCAGCTCATCCATCATTTCAACCATTTCCAAACCATCTAGAAGCCCAACCCCTCCTCTCACATTACCAAACCCATTTTAGGATGAAACTAATTAGAAAATTAGTTTGGGAGGAGAGCCAACTGAAGAACCAAGAAGGGAAGATTTCATATAAAATTTTAAAGATTAGAGCTCAAATTTTAAGGACAAACAAATCCCACAATGGTTAGATCAACAATAGAGGCTGATATTGAAGAGCACAAGAGGGAGGTTGAATTTATAGAGTAACAAGAAGAATATGATGAACAATCTATCTATTCTGAATGTAGTGTACATATTGGCACCATGTTCTTAGAATTCGATGATTTGTCTTCACAAAAATCAGAAAGAGAGGAGGAAAAATTAGATTTAGAGACCTTGGATGAAAAGGAGATTATAGAGAGTTCCTTGCTCTATTTTGATGATGAAATTTCATACCTTTATTTTCCTTCATCCTTAGAAAAATTAGATGTTTTAGAGCTTGTAAAAGATGAAATTAGACCAAATAATAAATCTTATTTTCATTAGCATCAAGAGGTTCATTTTGATCTTTAAAACTTTGTTCTTGAGGATGAAGAGGACAAGAATGATGAAACCGTTGCTAAATAAAAAATCATCATGGAGGAAGATGAGTTATTTGAAGAATCAAAACAAAAACTAGATCAGATTTCAAACATGCTTCTTGATGAGGTGGATGGTGAGTTTGAACTTTCACAATTTTTCTTTGAAGAAGAAGATTAGAGTGAAAGTGTGGAAACATGGATGTTTGTGCAAGAACAAGCAAATAAAAGTTCAAATCATTTTACAAGCATCCAAGATGATGAAGAAATTTCTTCTACTAACTCTAAGCGTGGAGTTGAATCCAAAGAAGATGGGAAAATCATTCAAATCAACCAAATAATTCAAAGGAAGGATTTCCCTATCATATATCTGGTTATTCGGATTCCAATTTATATTTTCCATGGGTCATGCTCAGTTTAAAGCATGAGGAAGATATTCAAAGAATCAATGGTCAACTTCAACACCCCCAAACACAAAATGTAGAGCAACTTAGGGAGGTATTCATTATCTTTTCAAGTGATACTTTGATCAACAGGGAAGTGTGGGATAAGCTTCCATTTCCACGATGTGTTTTAGTTTCTTAACTAATCACATGGTCTAATTTTATAAGGGACGCTATTTCTCCCAAATTTTCTCATGTTTTTTTAGTTTCTATTGCCTCTTGTTATAGTAAGAGTAGATTAGGTTTTTTTATTACAAAACAAGTGCTTGTGCAAATTCTACATGTTTCCATTTGTAACATTTATGATTTTCCATGTTTGTAAATAGTTTTTATGGCCTTTATTGTTGTACAATCTAGCTTAGAGCAGGTTACAAGGTGGCTTCAAGGTTATTATTTCAACCCCAAGATCATATGAAAATCATAGATCTTAATGCTCCTTCCTTAGGAAAAGACAAATTTTAAGGACGGTTTGCAAGTTATATTCATAAATCCAAAGAAATCAACTTCCATGAGCACTTTAAGTAGTTCCATGTCAGCTCTATGTCCATGCAGATCTAGGGGTAATATTTTCAAGTTTTTCATACTTGAATCCATGCCCAATGGATGTTTTAAGGCCACTAATATTATATATAGTGGGAAGATAAGCCCATTGAGTCAAAACATTGCTGTCCAAAATAACTCCCTAGGATATTTTGATGAATCAAAAATTCAATTTTGGACTTAGGAGAATTTTTTTAAAAAATATACGGAACACTAAAATCTAGTCTTTGCGCAGAATGAAGGAACGTAGTGTTCCACAGGATCTCCTAACCCGTGGGATAGCAGGAGCATCGGTTTGGACTTGGGTGAAATTTTTGTGGAACTTAGTGTTCTACGGGTTCTCCTAACCCACGGAACAAAATAGTTAAAACTCAAGATTTAGGATAATTTCAATGAAGTCTTGGTCTTCTGTGGGAAGGAAGTAAGCTCCACATGGAAAAAGGAAGCTAATGGCTGAAGTCACGAAACACTATCCTAGTCTTTCGTGGGTTTCCAAAACATAGTGCTCCATGGATGTGAAATCGTATAACAAAGGAACTAGGCCATGAGTTAGAAAATCCACCATACATGGAGAAAGATCTCCATGAGATACCGTCAAACATTTCAAATTCCACCAAATGAAGGAGGAAAAGCATGGAAGTCTTAGAAAAGCTGCATAGCAAAGAAATTTTCCGTGAAACAAGAAAAATTTATTTTTTAGCTATAAATTTCACTTTGTGGAGATTCAATTTTACATAAAATTAGTGGCAATGGAACCGTCTCTTTGAAGGATTCATTTTGGCATCAAGAAACATAGATTTTGATGCAAATTTGAGGGTAAAAAAGGAAAACATGGGTTCTATAGGGAAAATGGTAGTTTTTCTTGATTAAAACATCTAGCCACCTTAGCCAACCAAATCTAATGATGAATGGTGCCCATACCTCCTCCTTTAATTTGAATGGCATGTAAGAGGTCCATGTGAATTTATTGAATTTTATTGGTTGTTGAATTTGATGCTAAATCTCTAGATTTGAATAAATAAATTCAACAACAATAAATCAAATTAAGCGAGGAAATGGAATGTAATGAAGATATAAACAAGATGTAAGCATAATGGAACAATTTCTACTAAATATTAGAGGGAATTTTATGCAATTGGTTTCTCCTAGAATCATGGAGTCAAGTCTTATCATTTTATCCCAATATCTCTCCTTTATTCCCTAGTCTCACTCCCAATCCCAAGACATTCTCACACACTCCGATCTCTATGATTCGTGCATGAAAGCTAAATTTGCACACTCACATATTATTTAAATATTAAATAATATTAATATTCAAACCATATGTTC
The DNA here is from genome assembly GCA_018340775.1 of Taxus wallichiana var. yunnanensis. NCBI lineage: Eukaryota > Viridiplantae > Streptophyta > Pinopsida > Cupressales > Taxaceae > Taxus > Taxus wallichiana. Next base: position 285,354,179 of record CM031243.1, on the reverse strand, counting down.
ACAATATGAACACTTATTTCGTAACATTCACCCCCTTAGTGTGAACATGGGTGAGTTCATGTCAAGTACTGCTCATGTTCTACAATACAATGGTTTTCAAAGAGTACCATAAACTCCAATAGGTTTTCTAGTGGAACCATTAACCACTCGTATGTGATTTAAACTCTCAAATTTGTTTTCTAGTGGACCACCAACCACTTTCATAACAACGTCCACATTTCCCCACTCACATTTTACAAATGAGAACAAAATATCAGAAAATATGTTCCTCACATGAATAGGAATTATCCACTGTTCTTATTTACTACCACACATGTTGAAATTAAACACATCGAACACAATTGAAAAAATATGGCCACCAAAGCAATATTGTGGCCTCATCAATGATGCATGACGAGAGGTCACTAAAACGCATCCTTCCTCCATTGCCTCCAGCCTCCATGTGTTGTTGCTTTAGTTACTTAGAAAATTTGATCATGAAGCTCAAAAATACCCCCATAAAGCGGACGTCGTGTACAAGAGAAAATGCGTCCAATTAAAAAATTACATAAATGTATTATGCACCACTTTTTTTTGTTTCAGATCCCTATTTTTATTTCCATGTTTCTCTTAAACTAGAAACGAGTTTTTGTAAAATTTTAACAAAATTTTTCCAGCTATTAACTAAAGAAACCCAATAAATTTTGTAATATTTCAAATCTGGGTTTTTTAGATACAATCAATCTATCAAACGTTTGTTTTAAAAACAACAAACAATTTCAATCAACTTACAAAAAAATTATGTATAGATACATGATGAATCTGAAGCTGATGTAAACTGAAATATTATGAGTCTTGTTCTTATCTTTCTAGAAAAAAATGAGACATCAATTGGATGTCATATGAGTAAACTACATTATTTTTACTGTGATGTATCTATTGGAAATTTTTTTACTGGATTCCTTCAACCATATTCTTCTTCTTCTTCTACACTTGTAGAAAGAGACCTGCTCTGATACCAGATGATGCTAAATATCTAGATTTGAATAAATAAATTCAACAACAATAAATCAAATTAACTCATGAAATGGTTTTACGAGAAGATAGAGACAAGATGTAAGTAGAATGGAGCAATTTTTATTGAATATTAGAGGGCATTTTATACAATTATTCACTCATAGAATAATGGAGCCAAGTATTATCATTTTATCCCCATATCTCTCATCTATCCCCTAGTCTTACTCACAATCCCAACATATTCTCACACACCCCTATCTCTATGCGTTGTGAAAGACAACTAATTGTGCACACTCACATATTATTTAAATATTAAATAATACTTATATTCAAACCATATGTTCACATTATGAACACTTATTTCTTAACAAGATTTTAAAAATGGCACATTTCCCTCTATTTCCCCTTATCTATCCCTTGTTCCATATATTTAAAAAATCACTCATTTTTAAATGGTTGGACTCTCTCGTAATGCAAAGGAACAATGCAAAAATGTTTTCCTAAGTTTTTGTGAGTTACTGAGACCTTAGATTTGGAGTCTTGTATGTGTTTTACACCTTTTACTTTAGATGTAATGGTTTGTACATACCTTAAGCAATAAAATATCATTTTGTGGCTCTCTTTCTTCCCTAGACTTATTTTTCATTACATTCTTTCCTCTCATTTCTTCTTTGGTATGTTGTGTGTGTTATATTTGTAAGTTTCTCCATTTCTATTTTGTTTTTTTGTAAAAATGGAAGGTTAAATATAGCTTTGGTAAGTTCCACTTATGTTTGACCTATCCTTCTACATTTCCTCTATGTTTTCCCTCATGGAAAGTGTTTATCTGCCTTTTCTTGGTGTTATCACCTTTTCTTAGCTTATGATTTCATTTCCATGCATCTCTCTAACTTTGGTCCCTGTTAATGACTAGTTTAGGTTTAGATACTTGTGTTTTTAGCTATAGGAGTAGTGTTAGCATTAGTTTGTAGGTAGAGGAACCAGCCTTCTCTGGAGGTTTGTCTCAAGATGTAAAGCCCACACTTGGAGACAATCCCATGTTAGCCAAAAGTATTGATCTTCCATGATCAAATCCTAGGGAGTTAATTTTGCATGTTAACAGTTCTAAAGTTTCATTGTGGTACGTATCAAGTCTCACATAGTATATAGAAGATATGTAATCATTTCTATTATGCAAATATTGTGTCTAGAGTCATTTTCTACTATAACAATTTGAATTGGGTTTGATTCAATGTGTGCACAAATGAATTTAGGTATAGATGTTTATTACTTGTTTAGAGGAGTACCTAAATTAAAAAATATAATAGGTGGTATATGTTAGCATAGTTCTATGAAACCACTCATCATGGCATATAATAGGTTGTAGTCTAGGAGAAATACAAACTATTACATTTACCATCCCTAAAATGGTGTGCAAAAACCTAGAACAAATCCTAACATACATATGTGCAATAACTACATATTAGATACTAATAAAGGAAATATACAAATAAGATAAGGAGAAGTGCAATAATATAATATATTTATATTACTAAACTAAAATCATACACCTAAATTCATAGTATAATAAATATTAACCTTTTACGTAATTTGCATACATTATTTTATATAGTTCAAGGTGATTGTTGTATTTCCATTCCCTTCTTCCATTTCCTACAAAAAGAGGCTCTTTGCATTTTGTACATGTACTTAAGGAGTGTTATGTATCCTCTAATTTTTATTATCTATGTTATACATATACCTTAGGTATTGCACAATATATAACAAGTCCAAAATACATTCAAGTATTCTTTCTAACCCATATACACTTCCAATTCTTTCTCATACTTAAATATTTATTTTGTCTTAAGATAAAAAGTGCTTACATAACCTATAAATTTATATGCTCTATTATTTTATCATTTTCATGATTTTGAGTATGTTGTGCACTATAATACTCTTCTTGCAATCATCACATAAGATTTCATTTACCATTTTTATCCTATGTTTACTACTTAACTCGCCCTCATATATTTTTGATTAAGTAGTATTTCCAACATATTTCCCTTTCATTTTTAGTACATGAGAAACTCCCTCATAAATCAAAATTTTAGGTTTTCAATATATGTGGTCCTAACTACATATATCTATTCAAAAATTTGTAATTAATACTTCAAACATTTACTTGCCAAAAATTTTTGTTGTATGTGAGCCTATTTTTGTTATTTTGGCTTCTTATATGGGGTTAGTTAGACATGTGTTTCAGATTGGTGGATGGATGTGGTTTTTTTGTATTTATTTTATATTTTAGAGAACAAGATGAGGTATGATGTATTTCAAGTTATTCTTCACAATTTTCATAGTTGGGAGAAATAGTTCTAAGTTTGTTTTGTATACATTCTAGTTTGTGATAACTTCATTCACTTTGCGAAGTATAATTGAAAATTTTCTAATGCTTGCATGACTTCAAAAAAAGTTTCTATTGTTTCTTTTTTTGGGATTGGTTCCTAGAGATATATGGAATTTTTCATTTCATCAATCAAAGTCTCTATAAAATACCTCATTCGATGTGCTTGTACCCTAGAAAAATTATTGTGTGGCATATTATGCTCGAGCCATTCTCATAGTTAGTCACAAAAATTATCTCAATCCTATAAGGATGTTTGTAGTGATTTATCTACCTCCTAAGAATCCATCTCCATAATTATGTGTTCATTTATTTTGTTTTCAAGGCCAGTTCAACCTAGTTTTCACACATTATAGTATGTAGCTATGAATTCCAATCCAATGACTCAAATGGGACTATTTCATTTATGATTTCATCTAGTTGAATTAGGTTGACGTATTAACATAATATAAGAATTATTTATTTTCATTCCTTTTTACATTGAATCAATTTTTCCCTTTCATTCATTAGTATCCTTCTCTTTCTAATCATCAAAAAGTAAGCCAACTAAAGGGGTCATTTACATTTTCTCACTCATGACTTGGTCACCTACAACTATCATGAAATTTTTTGAGACAATTATAGTTTATTTTTTTTTAGGACACATAAATTTTTCTCCAATGTTTCATTCTATTGAGAATTTGTATTTTTATTGCACCAATATTTACTTGCAATGTGTGGACTCCCTTAATTTGTGCCCGTAATGGGATCTTCTCAATATTTTCCTCAATAGTGTTGATTTATGGATTGTGAGGTTTTCTTTTTGCAATGGCCTAAACAACATGGGGTGTTATTTTACATACATTTGATGAGGGAAGTAAAATTGATTGTGTTTCTCAAAAAAATGTTTGGGTTTAATTTGATGTAAATTATACTATGGTAGTCAAGTTTAAGCTACGGTTTCCTAGCTCCATGGATTTTCTATTGGCGTAGTAGTTGGTTAACACGATGAGATCCCTCTCCACCACTAGTTTGAGATTTTGGTGTGACGGAAAATCGTAACATGGTATCAGAGCCAGACGAGTTAAGCATGCCCGACATGGAGTAGTATTGGGATGGGTGACCTCCCGGGAAGTCCCGATGTCGTTGCCTCCTAATGTTGTTGGACCTAATTTGGTGAATACATGGTGGGCCTAGGGCTCACGTGGTTACATTTGGCTCCATCGTGTGGGGTGTGTTGGCATAATAACTAGTTAACACGATGAGATCCCTCTCCACCACTAGTTCGAGCTTTTGGTGTGATGGAAAATTGTAACATTTTATCCCGACATACTAACCACTTGTACCTAAAGGGTGACTATTATTTGTGCACTATCTATCTACTAGTTAATTTTTATTTCCTTGTTCTTTTGTTCTACATCATCCTTTGTTTGCATGATTATTTGTTCCTTTGTAATCTGATCCTTCTCTTTTATTTTTAATTTGGCATCTTTGGTCTATTTTTCCTTTGCATTATTCTTTTCCTTCTCCTTTTACCCCTTTTCCCCTTATTTATCTACTCTTCTATTTTGAGTATTTTTATTTTTGATTATGCATTCTTTCTCTTCTATTCCTCTTTTTCTTTTATTATACTTTGTGATTATATTTTCCTTTGAGTTTTTGAGATTCGATTGCATAATAGATTTATTTTATAGTTCTTCCTCATCTTTCTTTAGCTTCTTCTCTACCTTGGATTTCTTATCAAATTATTTTTGTTCTATTTGGTGAGTGAATTCCTCTTCTTCCTAGTTCACAATTTGATATTTTTCTTATACTATCTTAAGATATTCCTTGGTAGTTTACTCCTTTATGAGTTTCTCCCATTCTTTCTTTTGTACATCCTCCTAATTTTTTTATCTCTTCCTCTTTATTCTATTTATCTTCATATTCTTTAGATTATGTGGGTTAAGGTTATTTCACTAAAGGTGTTTGTGAACTAATCATTTCAAACTTTATTTCTACTTTCTTTTGCTCCACACTTATTTATTTATTTTGTATAGTTTTTAAGAAGTTGATTGTAATGGTAGGTGTGGGGGTATAAGGTGCAATCATAATTTGTTGAGATGCAATGTCGAGTAAAATTTTTACTTTTTTTCTTTCTTGATGTCTCAAGGGGTAATAACTTGACTCAACCTCAGTATGGCGGGGTTTCTAAGATATTGGTGGTGTGGATTATATTATATTGTGTACTATGAAAGAAAGTGAAATCAAGGATTCTATTCACATAATAAAACCTACATATCAATGTAATTAAACCAAATAATGTTAGAAAGATAAAAGGGCAAGGTTATCTAGAAAAAGCCAGTCCCTAAAAATCCCAATGACTTCCTTTGAAGGATATTAACCTGATCAAGAAATAATTAATTCTTTTATTGATAACAATATTGTGATACAATATGATAAAAGTGAAAATATGACTATCTAGTGTCACTTATTTAGTTGGACATATACATAATAATGAAAATCTTAAAACCATAGATCAAATTCTTGATCCGTGTACAAATTTTCAGAAAAGTTAGACGCTATAGGGTAGACTAGGCCTTCCTCTTCAGTGAAGTCGATTCGAGTACAAAAATGAAGTCCTTCGCAAAGAAATATAATACCTCCTTAAAAGTGTCATAGAGATAGGCTAGTGTGGTGTCAGTATCAAGGATGCTAGTGTGGTTGTCAATATCAAATTCATGTGCAGTATGGTAGTCTTCTGATAGGTCTAAACTAGCCTCATAATTGTGCTCATACTATACAAGGTCTTCATGGAGCCTTCGAGCCTCATAATACGTATCCCAAAATGCTTCAATTGCCTCACGGATACACTTTGTGTTGTTGCAAAAATAACTTCTAGATGGTCAAATGGAGCGGATGAATGACATAAAGCTCTAAATCATGAAGCAACTTGTCTGCTCCTAGTAAAGAGGATGACGGATAATAGGAAAAGAACCAATGTCAGCAACATGGTAATTGTTACCTCCTAAAGCCATCTGAAATCACCATGTTGGGCAAGAAGTTAGAAAATAATAGAAAAACAAGAAAGATTAGGTAGATTGTGAGAAATATGTAAAAGTAAAATATTACACAAGAATCATGGATGATTGGGAAAATCGTTGGTGATTGCTGTAAATTTTCACAGTTTACAAAAAAAGAGAAATTTTTAATTTAAACTATGATCTAAAGTGAATTTTTAGAGCATATACGACATATTAAATGTAATACAAATAATATTACCTGATATTAATGATCAAAACAGACCAAAAATGATGATGGTTACCTTGCATGAGTGACTAAATGAAAATCAAACAGTGAGAATGCTCTAATGATGAAAATGCAGACAATGCGACGATCAAATTGACGATTCTAGAGCAGCATGATGGTGATGAAGCCTCTTGGAAAATAATTGATCTCTGGGATTTCTGAAAATGATAAAAATTTACTTTTAACACGTAATCCTCCCCACCAAAGGAAGGTAGAAAAAAACTTATATAGATCACCGACGATCGGGAAAATCATCGGCGATGCGGGAAATCTTAGTTAGGTGTCCAAAACGAGTGATTTTCCTTCTATTTCAAACTGGATTTTAGAGGATTTCAAAGTGGTTAGGATAAGAGATGGGGAGGGACTTTGATCTAAACTAAATTGGTTAGGATGAGGGTGAGATATTCTTTTAGAAAGTTGTTTTAGTTATGGTTAGTTATGTGGGGAGAGGTGATTAAGTTAGGGGTGGTCTAGTTATATTTTTTGAAGGTTAGTAAAATAGTTAATTAGTTGATTGTAGCTAGTGAGGTGTCCAAGTTAGCATGGTGAGGTGCAAGGTTGTTTATTTAATTAATTAATTTAGACTTTAGGGATGTGGGGAGGGTGAGTATATTAAATTAATTAAAGGGGCCAATGGATGATTTTAATGTCACGGAATGTCACAAATGGGTCATCTATGATTGTAAATGAACCTAGGATAGGGAATGTAGAATTTTGGTGTCTACATTTTCCCCTTTTTGCTTGATGATTTTGGAAAATTGTTAGAGAAAAATGATGAGAATTGTTGTGTCGGTATGGGTGATTCCATTATAGCGTAATCTGGTGAGCATGAGTGCATTTTGTTTTAATTGGTTTTCCCCAATCGGAGGGGGTTCAAATTAGGGTACTGGTGAATAAATTGATAAAGTGGCCAAAGGGCTAAATGCATGTGGATGTATGAATCTTACCAGGTAAAGTTGTTGAGCGGGAAAACCAAGTGATGGGGCGAAAGGGCTCATCTCCAATAGATGAATGGTAAATCCCAATTTTTGACTATGTTTGGTTTGGTCAAAGGTTTTGAAGGCTAAGTCCTTTTAGAAACATGGAACACTTGTGCGAAGAGTGAAAATGATATGGTTTTAGGCAATGTAGACAAAAGTCCCAAAGCGATTAGGTAAATCATCGGTGATTAGGTTAATCATCAATGATTAATGCATTGCATGAAAAAGGGGTTAAATAACCCAAAGTCATTTTGTTTTATCACATTTTTAACTGTGCAGTGAAATCAACCATGTCAAAGGCTGTGAAAAATGTGTTTTTGTGATGAATGAGCATGGAGATGGCATCATTGAGTCAGAAGCGAAGGCGACGTTAGCCAAGGTAAGAACTTAACCCATTTTGTTTTCATTTTTGTGATTTTGGTAAGTAGAGGCTGTATTAGGGAATGTGGATGCCATAAATTTTTTAATAGGGATCATCGATGATTCATCCAATCACTAACGATTGAGGTGAATCATTGGAGATTCACCGATTGAAAAATAATTTGTATTTTGAATGGAAGTTGGGATTTTTGATGCAAGTTTTTGATTTAGGATTTGTTTTTGAAGGCTAACATATGTTAAACTTTGATGTTATGTTTATAAGATGATTTTTTTATTTCAATTTTTTCATTTTTCAACTTCAATGTGAAGGTATTGACGTTTATTTTGTGTGTTTATATTTTGCAAGTGGATGCGAAGTTGACCATCTGAGATCATATTCCTTTGATGTTAGATGAGGTCAGAGAGGATTTAATTAATGATAAATAGGAGCATTTAGAGGCAATGGGTTTGGTGGTATGAGGTTTTATAGGTGGATTCACAGGTGTCATAGTTTGATATTGGCTTTGTTAGAGTGGTGGAACCTTTCCACCAACACTTTTGGCTTCCTACAAGGGAGATCACTATTACCCTAGAGGATGTTCATCAAATCAAGAGACTATTGGTTAGGGTTCAGGCTATCTATTATATTTCAGAGGAGGAGAAAGGTGACACTATGCAAAGATTGTATGGAGGAGATGCCCGAGATATTAAATACTCATTATGAGCTTTTGATTATCAGGTAGTATATGATACCAAAAGAGCGGGTTGTCCACGAATGAGCATAATGGTGTTGGGTATTTTGTGCTTTACCTTGCTAGATTCAAGAGGTGGTAGGTTCCCTTGGATGATGACAAGTGTAGTTACAGAGATGATGGAGCACCATACAGGTTTTTAGTTGGTCCCTACCTTACTAGCTCGAGACTTTTAAAGAGCTATGGGCTTGGAATTCCCACAAGAATTACAAGATTAATGTCATATTTTTACTACAATGTTGGGCATATGAGCGTATTACTATTACATGTCCATTGGGGTTGCCTAGTGTTATTGATGTGAGGCACCTAGGTTTCATGAGGTGGATTCAGAGTCTTGGTCGGGCTAGGAAGGCCAAGGGGCATACTTATTATAGGGACTTGATATCAGGACTTCAGGTGGGTGATGTGATCTGGAGGCCATATGTGGATTTTCATGATTAACCTAAGTTCCCTTAGGATTTATTGTGTTTACAATAGGATATCTAGATTCAGGGTCGCAGGATGGGGAGGATGAGTTGTTACATTTTAGTCGGGTTAGGAGATAGTTTGGTCTTGTTTAGAGTATACCCATAGATCCAGTTTTGTACAGATGAGAGGATGGGGACACCGAGATCCTGTAGGATGTTGTAGTGAGGCCTATAGTCATTGATGAGAAGCCGGGTGCCATGGGTATGGATGAGGATGGATATATGGTTTCGATTAATGATGCGTAGGTGACCCTGCAGTTTTCTACATGATGGGCTCGATTTTTGAGGGTTTTGAGAGGGTGAGGGTAGAAGAGAGGGTTGTATAGGAAGTCGGTGAGTGTGTACTCGGGAGAGAGGAGGAGCACATGATGCTAGAGGAGGAGAGAGGTGAGGGTGATGATATTATTATTGCAGTTGTTGCAGTAGTGATGACCAAGAATACCATAATGGAGACGAAGAGGGATACTACTGGAGGGAGCGAGATGACCTAGCAGGAGTTTGGGATAGCCTTATCACAGAGTGGGATGGTCTGATAGTTGAGCATGATGGATTACATGCGCAACTTGTACAAGTCTCTTCTGATAGAGACAAGTACAAGGGATAAAGGGATACATTGAGGAAGGCCTTCAAGATCAAAAGGCCTTCTATTTCGGTGTGGAGTTATCAGCGATGACTTGATAGGGTAGAAAAAGGGGAGCATCTGCAACACCTCCTCCTAGTATAGTTTTAGTAGTGCATTATGATATTGTGTGGGTGGAGAGAGACTATTACATTGAGATGGTCATCAAGAACTACCCTAATGCAGTTTTGTATGTAGACTAATGGCTTCGAGAAAGGGCCAGCCGGACTCGAGATGGGGCGAGACCAAGCATGAGGCAAGTGAGTGTGATACAACCACCTCGAGGCTAGAGGGTGGTGGGGAGGGTGGTGATGGAGGAACACCTGCTCCTAGAGGAGAGGGTAGTGGCGAAAGACACTATTAGGAGGTGTTGATTTTACTACATGATTGTATATGATGTCATAGGCTCATAAAATCATGTTTTATTTATATGATGTGATTATTATGAGACTTTGATATACATACATACATACATACATATATACATACATATATACATACATATATACATATATATATATATATATATATATATATATATATATATATATATATATATATGATGGTATTGCTTATTTGGTGTTTGTAGGCTCATAAAATCCCATGATGTTATTTTGATTATGTAGACATTTGTATACATGACTTTTTATATGTGATGATGATTAAGATGATGATGATGATATTGCTTATGGTATTGTGTTTTGTCATGCATTTATGTTGATAAATGGATTTAGAATGTTTTGATTAAATGTGTTTTGAAAATGTGTGAAAAGTTTAAATGAAGTAAAAGTGGAAGATTGCCCCACTATAAATCTGATATGCATACACAATGGGTTTAAGATAATACTTTGCACTAGTATCCTTTCAAGATGTTAAATAAGACCATCAATGGACAATTCATGAAAATCATAATGGATTTGGGTGAAAGGTATTTTTGTTATGATAATGGACGAATGAGGCCTTGTGGATGTATATTGTTATGGGAAAAAAATATTCTCCTCTTTAATGGGTTTATAGAGAATTGATGCCCCATATTTTGTAATTTTTTGAAGAAAATTGATCAATGCGGGAAGTTTTCTTATGATGGGAAAGCTGATCGATGTGGGAAGCTTTCCTGGATGCTCTTGATTTTTTTGCATTTTTGAATGTTGATCAAAGCAAGAAGCCTTATATATGAGTAGCCATCCTTCGAGGGTATGGTCTACGTTTTTCTTATTTTTTTGATTTTTTGTTTTGAATGGCCATCCTTCATGGGATCGGTCCATGATTTTTACAGGTATCTATCTTTTGAGAGAGCAGTTTACTTTTTGATCATTTATATTTTATAAATAACTATCCTTGAGGGATCAGTCTATTTAAGCATCCAATGAGTTTTATTTGATTTTGTTAATTCGAGGACAAAAACCCTGATAAACCATTTTTTGAGGAGGGGATAGATGTATATCTAACCTACACCCACATGCCCTAGGTTATAATATTGATAAATAGGTGTAGTGATTTTGAGGAACTTTGTGCAAAGGAAGTTGTTATTTAATGATATAAGGATATTATTTGATTAAAAATGATGTCATGATGATCAATCATTTAGCAGTAGAAAGGCTGCAAGTGTAAAGCATTTAAGGGTTCCACCTTAGGTTCCCCATCGAGAGAAGTGAGATGATATGCCCCTGACCCATACTTGTGTGTGATAACGTAGGGACCAATCCAATTGGGGGAAAACTTCCCACATTTACTCCATTCTAATGTAGTAACATTTGTATTTTATTTAAGTACAAGATCACCAATTTTAAAGTCATGTTCTTTGACATGCTTATTATATGCTCGCTAATATGTTGTTGATAAACTTGATGATGTTCAAGGGCTGCTAGATGTTTCTCATCTAACAATTCTAGTTGTGTTAAGTGGTCTTGGCGATATTTGTCATCTGGGATAAAATATTTGAGAGATTCACAAAGTGATGGAATTTGAATTTCAAGAGGCACAATGGCTTTAGATCCATAAACAAGTGAGTAGGGCGTAGTGCCCATAGGTGTGGGGATACTTGCTCAATAATCCCAGAGAGAAATTGGGATCTGGAGAGGTTAGTTCCTACCTGCATCATCTACTGTTTTCATGAGAATTTTGTTAGAGGCCTTAGCCTTTCCATTTTCTTGAGGATAGTATGGTGATGAAAAGATAAGTTTGATGTTAAATGTGTTGCATAGCTATTTAACTTCCTTATTTTTAAAGGATTTCTGTTATCCGTGATAAGCTTGTGCGGGATGCCAAAACAACATATAATATTTTGATATATGAAGTTGATGATAGGTCTAGATTTTGTCGAGGTCAAAGGAATAACTTCAACCCACTTAGTGAAGTATTCAGTTGTTGTGATTATGGAATGATGTTGTTGAGATGATTTTGGATTGATTGCACCAATGAGGTCCAACCCCCATTGAGAGAAAGGCCATAAGTCCTGGGCAGGTTGTAATGCTTGACTAGGGATGTGAATAAGATCTAAATGGAGTTGACATTTGACACACTTTTTTATGTATGCACAACAATATTTAGCGATAGTAGGCCAGTAATACCCTAGCCATATGACACGTTTAGCGATGGAATTACCACTGAAGTGACCTCCAAAAATGCCATCGTGGACCTCTTTGATTGCTTTGGTTGATTTGTGTGTTTTAAGACATCGTAATAATATATAGTCTAAAGTTTGCATTTGTAATCAAAAAGTGGGTGGCACGTTGAAGAAATGATCACTTAGTAGATTGTGATAGATCTGATGGGATTTTACATTCAGAGAGATATTCATATATCTATATGTACCATAGGTCTGGTGGATTGTTGTTAATGGTATTGATGGAAGGCAACTCATTTTGATGTGAAGGATGATCTAAGCATTGAATTACTATAGACATTTTAGTGTTATCTTTCATTTTTTCTACTTCAAAAGGGACAAGGGACCCGAGGGATGCCATGGTGTCTAAAAATCTATTGGAATATTGTGGGATGGCTTGGATGGTGTAATGATCTCATTTTTATGCGACTTTATATTTTTGAAGGATCTCATTTTTACATTGATATTCTCCCTTGACTTGATTGATGACAAGTTGTGAATCTCCGTAGATTTCTAGGATGTGGACTCTAAGAGAATGGTAGTATTCAGACCCATGATTAAGGCTTTGTATTCTACCATGTTATTAGTGCACTTGAAGTTAAGTTTAAATGATAGCGAAGTGGAATGTTCTAGGGTGGTATAATGACAACTCTTGCTCCACCTCCTTCTTGACACTTAGCAATCAAAAAAGAAGGTGGTAATTTTAATAGGGATGAAATAAAATTCACCATTATTAGACTCGTCAATACTATTTATGGATTTTTCAGGAAACATTTCATGAGGTTTTTGATTATCTGGGAGGGGTGCATTGACGATTTGATCTGCAATGGCCTGACCTTTGATAGATTTCTGAGATATGATTTCGAGATCAAATTCAGTCATGAGCATAAGCCATCAAGTTATGCGATCATTGTGATAAGGTTTAGCATGCATGGATTTGAGCAGATTAAAACTGGTGACGATGTATGTCTTATGATTAAGGAGGTAATGTCAAAGTTTAGAGGTGGCAAAATATAACACACAACATAGCTTTTCTGCTTCAGTGTAGCATGTTTCATATTCATGGAGTGTATGACTAATGTAATATACAACTTGTTCGTGACCTTGATTATCATGGTGGGTGAGCATTTCTCCTAGAGCATGCTCGAAGTGGATATGTAAAGGAAAAATGGATCCCCTTCACACGGTGGAGTAAGCAAAGGTGGTGACAATAAGTATCGTTTGATTTCATCGAAAGCTTCTTGGAAATCAAAATCATGATAAAAATATATATCTTTGCAAAGAAAATGGTGAAATGGTTAGAAACAATTATAGAACTGTGATATGAAATTTTGAATGGACTACAATTTACCCTGAAGGCTATGTAGTTGCTTAGTATTGAATAGAGGGCATTTCAAGAATTTCTCTAACTTTTGCTGGATCAACCTTGATACCTCGGATGGATATGATGAACCCCAAAAATTTCCAGTGAGGAAACTGAAAACATATTTTGCAAGATTAAGATGAAGACATAACTAGATGAAATGAGATAAGATTCATTCAAGGATGTCTAGGCGGTCTTTTGGTGATTTGGATTTTCCAAAGAGATCATCAACGTAGTCTTCAATAATTTTGTGGATGAAGTCATGGAAAATTTATGTGATGGCTCGTTGGTAAGTTGCCCCCACATTCTTAAGACCAAAAGGCATGACACGGTAACAAAAGGTTCCCAAGGGGTGATAAACATAGTCTTATGTTGATCCTCGGTAGTGATGAGAATTTGGTTATAACCAAGAAAATCCATCCATGAGGGAAAGAATTTTGTGGATGGCTGTTAGGTCAATAAGATGATCTATGTTCGAAGAGGGAAGTCATCCTTTAGAAAAGTAAGATTGAGATCTGAAGTCTATGCAGATGCGTATTTTCCTCGAGGATTTGGCTACAAGGATGATGTTGGAAACCCATTGTGGATAATCAATGGGTATGATAAAGTTATCAGATAAAAGGTGTTGCAACTCTTCCTTGACAAGGAGAGCTATACGAGGATGAATTTTGTGAATTTTTTTAACTGGCTTGACATTGGGGTATGTGACTATGTTGTGTATGAAAATGTTAGGGTCAATCCTAAGCATATCACTGTATGACCATGCAAAAGCTTGATGATATTTTGTTAAGAATGTTGTGAAATCATGTAATTCTTATGGAATCAAATCGATCGAACTTAACAACATAAATATCTTGTGGGGTTCCTAAGTTAACATCGATGGTTGATTCATTGAGAAGAGTTGGTGTATCAGAGGGTAGGGATTTTTAAGAAAATGATCCTCAGCTCCCATATGAGAAAGAATATCCTGGTCATCCTAACACTGAAGGATATCTATAGTGGGTGAATCTTCGTCAACCATCTCTGGCCAAATAAGTGGTAGTGATTTGGTGGAGTGACCAGATTGATAAGCAAGTGGTCCTAAATATACATTATTGATTAAAAAAATTTAGGTAGGATGGGTACAATGTCGTCTGTGTCCATGGGATCTTCAGGGTTTGTTGATGGTAATAGTTTTGGTTCAAAAATAGTTAGGGATGTAGAAAGTTTGGATGTAGTGGCTTTGCACATGTCAGTGGTGATTATTTTATAGCCTAGTCCACTCCTCTCGTGATATTTAAGGGAACATAGAATGGGTTGATTGTGGGTTCCTTGTTTATAGTGTCTGAGGCCAAAACCTCTCCACGCGTAACGATGAAGATACATGCAGTAAATTTTGGATTATCAAGAGATTCAAAGTTTGATATGAATGGTATATGGTGGTGTGTATTTACAATGTGGGATGGAGGATTATCAAATCCCCCATAAATGAAACTTTTTTGAGATAAGCGGGACCATAGAAAATCACAACTCCAAGATTTGGGTCATACATGGGTTACTTATTAGGGTGACCATATATTTTGGGTGAAGGGATATAATTGAGCATGAGGAGATGATATTCCCAAGCGTAAGATGCTTTACAACCTCACCAAGAAAAGAATTATTTGGTAATTTGGAAGAGGGGACAAATGTATTGGTAGATACTTGGTCAGATTATTCGGGTGTATATTTTGGCACAAGGACATCATTTGGACGATACATCATATAACAATCAGTAAATGGATTTGGATCTGCCGAGACACAGTATATGTTTGACCTTCATGTTCATACTTAAGACAATGATGGAGAGTGGAAGGAATGCAACGCATGGTGTATATCAAGGGTGTCCTAATAACATATTGTATTGGAACTCTCCTTCTATAATGTAGAAGATTTTGGGTAAGGTTTTGATGACGACTTTGAGTGGCAAGATAACAATACCTAATGTGGGTGCGATAGTGTCATTAAAGGATCACAATAAGCCCCTGGGTTTTAGCGACAATTTGTGTTGGACAACTTAAGATGATCAAAGGAGAGAGAGGATATGATATTAATGGTCACACCACTATTAATCATGACCCTCTTGATAGAGATATCATTGATCTAAGTGGTGATGAAGAGTGGTAAATCATGATCTTTTGGTCTAAGAGAAGGAATTTTAGATGGTTCAAATGATATGGAGGTAGATGATTTAAGAGTCCCTACAAATTTTGTAAATGGGATTGGGTTGTTAGTTGGTACAAGTGATAGATTGAAGTGCTTCTATTATGGTCTATTTATGACTAGGTGATGTTTGAACAAGCTCATAAAGTGACATCCAGACACGAGATTGATGTAATTTCTTGATGACCACTTTTTGAATTGTAGTGGAAGGTGGTGTTGTTGTTTGTATAGAAATTTTGGATTTCGATGATGATGTTTGATTGGATTCTTCAGAGCTAAGGAAATGGACACCTTAGGCTTATTAGGTAGAGCTGATAGCTCAGGAGGTGGAGGTATGGTGACGGAAGCCTTATCTTTCTTAGACTTAGCTGATCCTTTATCATATTCCTGTGAATGAGTGGTGATGTGGATGACATTGACTTGGTGAATTAATGTTTTAGGGATGGAATCTTTTGGTTATGTCAATGTTGATGTTGATGTTGATGTTGTACTTGACTGAGAAGGAAGGAAGAGTGAAGTGCCAATATTTTGAACATTCGATGAAAGGCTCTGTAATCTTCTATGGATTGGCCTCATATTCTATGGTAATCACAAAAGGCATTAAATTCATACTAGGAAGGTTTCCATCCATGATGGTCCGATGGCTTGGGGGTGGTAATGTGGTGAATAACCTTTGTAATAGGCTATCCAATATGGTGGCATAACACCATTTAGGCCCGAACATGGATGGTAATAAGGTTGAGATTTCATCCTTCTCGGGAGGAGGTCGAGATAGGTTGTTTAGTGATATGTTGTTTATTTGTTGGCCATGGAGGATTTCAAGCTGTTAGAATGGAAGATGGAGGAAGAGGATCTTGTGTGGGTAATGAATGCGGAGAATAGCAGGGCCCGTGTAGGAAATGGAGGCGAGGGTCCGATGTGGACTCCCTCTACGAAATGATAGATACAAAGTATGGACTCTATTTAGAAGCTTGGTAGATGGGGTTTTCCCCTGTTATAATTGGGCGATCAACTAGTATGAGAGAGTGAGGAATGTGTGGGGAATTTTGATCTAGAGGGACATAATAAGGACCCTAAAATTATCGAATAGTGTCTTGTTTCGAAGGTATCATAGGCCTTGGTCTCGACATGACAAGAGAGTATATAAAAGTGGGGATGCCCCTCATAGGAGGAGGTGGAGGAAAAGGTGGAGGACCATAAAAATGATATGCTTCATCATAATAATGAATTTTAGAGACCTGAATAACACCTTGTTTGTTAGGACCCTTTGAGGTTTTGGATGAACTAGGTGTATTCTTTGAAGTTGATTATAGTGAAGGAAGAGGAGTTTAGATGATATGATTAATGTAGTCTAAATGATCTGTAGGTTTTGGATCATTTGTTTTTGTGGATTGGGGATGAATACAACCTATGGTTGGCTTAGGTAGAGGTGGTTATGCTAAGAATGTTTCAAGAGGTATCATAGCTATATTTTCAAAGCTAGATATAGGTGTAGGTATACAGTTGTACTAGAGGATGTGGGTATAGGTTCAGTGGTGGTGTGTGATGAGAGCATAGGGATGGTTTTAGTAATAAGTGGTGGTTCAACAACTTTGAGTTTGTTGGGTTCTAGTGTTGATTCGTGGGTGTTGATTCGTTAAGTGACAAGGATGTAGGAAGGGTTCAAGTGATGGTTTCAATAGAAGGAGGCTTTGTAGTCATAATTTTAGGATCATCGAGTTACTGGTGTTGATTATGTGAATTTTGTTTCATTAGGTGCGAGGGTGGATTGGGAATAAGCTCAATTTTTATTACATTAATGATATGGAAAAAAATTGTTTGTGGTTATCGGAAGACAAAGGATGGTTTAGAAAAGGTTTCTTAAATATGTTGAGGTTTTGATTCAGAGGTGCATTTGGATTGTCCAAATGAAGGTCACCTTTGTTAATTAGATCTTGGAGCACATTGCGGAATGTACGACATCTTTCAATATCATGACCATTGAACCTATGGTACTTACAATAATCATCATCTCGGTACCAAATGGGCTTGGATACTGATATGTTGATAGATCAAATGGGAGGGAGAGATATCATGTTGGAAGTAAGTAGTTTGTCAAAAACTACACTATAAGTCTCTCCTATAGTTGTGTAGTTACGTTGTTGATGGGGACGCTCGATGACAGGTTTTTCCTTGGGAGAAGATCTGACTATGATGAAGTTCACAAATGTTTTTGAATTGTCTTTGTTGGATGACGATTTAGGTGGGAATTCAGCTTTTGGTTTCTTGGGATGAAGCTTTACCCATCCATCTTCTAGAGCTCACAATTTTAGTTTACAAGCCATGGTAAAAGCTTCATCAAAAGTTTGAAATGATTGGATTTGTAATGTGGATGAGATGTGTTTAGTGCATGCATGACAGAAGACCTCAATTAACTCTATTTGTGATAATGTAAATGAAATTTGATTGGTGGTAACCCTCCAATGAGTGATGAAATCAGTGATGGACTTGTCTTCAAATTGTATAATTACATACACATCATTGTTAGTGACTTTAGCTATGTTGATAAAAGTGTGGTCTAGGAAATTTTTTGCAAGTTGTGCAAAGGAAAGTAGTGAATGTTGTGGAATGTTGTTATACCAATCTAAGGTGGGACTAGTGAGGGACATGGGGAAAGTCCTCAAAGCATCAAATCTTGATCATGAGCTATTAAATAACATGAGCGATGAAAGTCATGGATGTGTTATTGGGGATCTTCTTTGCTTTAGAATTTAACAAGTTTAGGAAGTTCCCAGTGAGGTGGATATGGTTTGTATGGTACTGATGGGTGAATGGGATCATTGCAAATTTGATCATAAGAGAGCGTATTCTTAGATGAGGATGAAGCAACTTCAAGACTAGATATGTGGCTTAAAAGGGCCTAGAGGGAATCCAATTTTGTTTGTTGTTGTGAGGATAAGCCAGGTTGGAAATAGGATGAGTGTGCTTGGTTTTGCGAGGGATGTTTTTCTAATAAAGTGTGTTTTGTTGATACGCAACATTATGCGATATGATTTGTTCTGTTGAGGGATATGGTATTGTGGAATGTTTTTTTGAGGTGTGTTTTGTTAAGGGACTCCATATTGAGGAATGTTTTGTTGTGATACATTATGTTGATAGGGAACATTTTGTTGAGGGATGTTATGATAATAAGGGATGTTTTGATAGGGCATGAATATTTGTTATGAAGCTTGTGAAGTTTGAATATACTGATATTGCAATGGAATTCTGTGGTTCATTTTAAGAGACCTCCTGGAAATCGGAGGTGGAGAATACTTGGCGAATATCCCCGGAACCGGTTTCACGGGAAGGTGAATTTTTTGGGGGTTGTATGAAAAAATTTCACCTGATTATCAAATCTGTGTGAAGGCTGCAGACACGCGACGGGAGATTTTTGCGTAAATGCGTCAAAAAAATGCGGTGACGCAGCGTCAAAGACCTTAGTGACGCGCGTCAATAGACCTTAGTGACGCGTGCGTCAACAGACCTATTGATGCGCGTCAGCATTTTTTTGACACACGCGGCAAGAAAATCTTTCGTCGCGCGTCTACAGCCTCCGACCTCTGCTTTCTCATCAAAAAATCTCCGTGTCGCGCATCAACAAACTCTTTGTCGTGCATCTGCTATGCGTCAATATCTGTTGTACCTCCTTGTCGTGTGTCAAAAAAATGCAGTGATGCACGTCAACAGGCCTTAGTGATGCATGTCAACAGGCCTTAGTGACGCGTGTCAATAGGCCTTAGTGACGCGCATCAATAGGCCTTAGTGACGCGCGCGTCACTAAAAATCTGACACGACACGTGTCACTAAGGCCTATTGACGCGCGTCACTAAGGCCTATTGATGCGCGTCACTAAGGCCTTAGTGACGCGTGTCAATAGGCCTTAGTGATGCGTGTCGGCGCACCTTAGTGACGCGCGTCACTAAGGTTTCATTGACTCGCGGCAAACAAATATATCCTGTCGCGCGTCTGCAACCTCTGCCCTCTTCTTGCTCATCGAAAAAAACTCCATGTCACTCGTCAACAAAATCTTTGTCATGCATCTACTATGCGTCAATATCTACAATATCTCCTTGTCTGCAAACCCTCCTTGTCACGCATCAATAACTTACCCCCTTGTCGTGCATCTATAATACGGGATATATCATATTGTTGAAAAATGTGAAGTAGAAGTGTTCTACCTGGCGAATAATCTAGGTTTATATAGGGGATATTTTTCAAGGGTAGGCGAAGCCGACCCTAAAAAAATTAAAGTGTAATTTTTAGGTGAACAGGTCACTGGCCCGTGCCAAAAAATTCACCTTTTCAAAATTTTCAAAAATGGAATATTCGCCATATTATGAATATTCGCCACTAAAAATTTTCCCGATGGAATTTTCGTATACTTGAGTGGCTATGAATATATGGGTGTTTTTTGGGAGTACATAGCAGAGGTGGTAGAGGATGGCATCTATTGTGGAATGCTTTGTTGTGGGATATTGTATTATGTAATGTTTTGTTGATGTGTTGATTGTGGCATGGAAATAAATGGTTATGAAAGTTGTGTTATGTATTGTGAAATAGGATGTGTACTAGCAATGAAAATGGTAGTGACCGGTGGCATGGTTGTAAGAATAAACATAGTGATGTTCTAGATAGCAAAGCAAGTAACTTTGTTGAGAAGGAATAACTATGCAAGGAGTGACGAAACCCAATGGACCGGTTGGTTGTCAAGATTTGACACCTCGTTAGCGTGATCTCGATAGGTTTCTTATGACACAATCAATTCGACAGGTGGTTACATGGTATAATGAATGGTGTGGAAGAAGGTGCGAGGTGCAAAAGGAAGAGGCATATGAATGCAGAAGGAAGGTACACAAAAGTGACGCACACAGAAGAAATGGGAGCATACATGTAATAGAAAAGTATGTAAGAAAGGCATGAGCATTCAACTCGAGAGAGACACATGGTGGTAGAAATAAAAGTGGGCATGTGAAGGAGCTAGGGACTTAGCCATTTTGGAAGGAAATTCTGTATAGGCATGCACAAGGCGCACGATAGGCTAGGAATGAAAGTGGGTACGTAGAGGGAAGATGCAAAGGGGAAATGGAAGGAGATAGAAAAATGAAGAGAAAAGGTTGCGAGAAGGAAGCAAGGCACGTGGTGTATGGAAGAAATACCACCAAAAAAAAATTCCAAAGGGATCAATCTTGAGTGCTCGCAAAGGGGAAATGGAAGGAGATAGCACAATGAAGGGAAAAGGTAGTAGAAGGAAGAAGGAAGCAAGGCATGTGGCGCATGGAAGAAATGTTGCCAAAAAAATTATGCCAAGGAGAAAACTTGAGTGTGCGCAACCTGAAATGTGAAACATTATAACCAAGATAAATTATAAGTTATCCAAATAGCTAGGAGAGTTATTTAGATAATAGTTTTGGTGACTTTCAGGGGACATCTACCTGCTAGACGAAGATACTAGTAGCCTTAGAAGCATCTGTTAGTGCAAAATCACAGCACCCCTGGATGTTGATCAGGCTTCTAGGTTGATGTTTCGGAGCATCCAGTGTGATTGCACAACATTGAAACCTTCCTCCAAGTGTGGGACTTGTAAAAATGAGAAAGGAATCTCCAGAGAAGGCTGGTTCCTACTCCTAAACTACCTACCACAAGCTATTCCAGTGCAGGAAAGCTAATCTAATCCTAATCTAACCATGCCAAGGAGACAGAGAGAGAGAGAAAAGGGAAAAATAGCAAAATCCTACACTAAAATGGTGATACACCAGAGAAGGAGAATGTTGAACATCTATCAAAACTGCCATGGAACAAGGAGAGGTGAGCAATGGGAAGGATGGACAGATGCATCACAGGCCCAAGGATAGATTTCACATAGAAAATGTCCCAAAACTCCATGAACATAGCTCCAGACCTGCAATGAACATTCAAACTTGCACAAATACCTGCAATGAAGAGAGGCAAGAAGAAAACAAGTAAAAACGAGAAAGGATGGACAGATGCATCACAAAACACGTTTTTGTTGCTTCAGAAGTTTGCATAGAACATCATTTCAATAGTAAAAGGAAAAAAATGCCATTACAGAGCAAGGGAGGAGGTTCAAACTCCATTTTTAATCCTAGAGAAGAAAATAAGGGAGGGCAGAGCCAAAAAGATGAACCACCTATAATCATATTCCTCCAAAATGAGCCAAATCTGGCTTTTACATTACATGGGTCGAGCCCATGAGAGAGAAAATGTACAAAAATGTGGGAACCCATTCCTCATTGACTACAAATGCATTAAATCAGCATGGAGGACCTTACAAACCCATACCCTATCATTTTGACCAAATGGGAGGAGAGTGCGACCCATTCTGTATTAAATTTGGTCGTTGAAATATCACTTCTGGCCATGAACATGCGCCAGAGACATTTCTGAATTTCCTCTCTCCAAAATAAACCAAAATTAGAGATTGACCATGGAATCCTATAGAGAATTTCATAAGCTTTCCAATGATATAAAGAACGTGCAAATCTGAGCTCTGGATCAAAAGATATGGGGGTTTGAAGTTTTAGGGCAAAAATGGCCCAAAAACGAGATATTTGAAATTTTCCGTGCACTTCGCCACTTGGGTGACATGTGTCGGGTGCTGATTGGATGAGCAATTCTCTCTCCTCCACCTTTCCATGGGCTTTCCTTGAAGATTTTGACTTTTCTTATACTTTGGAAATTTTTCCATTTTTCCCGCACCCCGCCACTTGGGACACGTGGCGTGATCTAGCTGGAGGAAAGGGCGTGGGGTCATCCTTGTCCTTTAATTTTTGGCCCAAGAATTTTGTCAAATTTTCTAAGTTCTCCCGAGCTCTGCACTTCCCCGCCTTAGGACATGTGTCCTTCGATTCGTTGGTGGCTTTTCTAAGTCTCCACGTCCCTCGCGTATTTTTGGCCCGGATGTCCCAAACGAAAGTTCTTTGTTGAACCGGCGCTTCAAGCGTCCACCACGTACTCTTGTCCCAACTGTCCCG
This sequence comes from Taxus wallichiana var. yunnanensis, assembly GCA_018340775.1. Taxonomy (NCBI): domain Eukaryota; kingdom Viridiplantae; phylum Streptophyta; class Pinopsida; order Cupressales; family Taxaceae; genus Taxus; species Taxus wallichiana. The sequence continues at coordinate 285,331,190 of CM031243.1, read as the reverse complement.
GACTTCCTGGGAAAAATTTCTCCGGCCCGCTCGAAATGGACTGCCTTGCGCCAAACTGGCCAATCCGCGCCTTTCGCGTACTTTTGTCCTGGATGTCCCTCACTCTGTGAAACAAGACTTAGGCAATTTTCTTCATTTCTTCAGTCGGTTCAGCTTTTCACACCCCACGCGTCCCGATGTCCCAACTGTCCCAAGGATCTCCTGGACTAGGACTTAGCTGATTTTCATGATTTTGGCCCCGAGCTTGGTTTTTTTTTTTTTCAATTTTTTCCATTTTCTCAACCTCTTGGGATTTCTTCTTGGACAGGAGAGTTAGAGAGAAGCCAAAGGACCCCAAAAAACTTGATTTTGGGCCTTGAATCAATCTATTTTCCTGGGAATTGAATATTCTGATGCATGTTATCAAAATTACCTTGGGGTGAATTTTGGATAACAGTTTTGGTGACTTAGCGGGGTTATCTGCCTGCTAGATGAATGATCAGTAGCTTGAAGCAATCCATTGGGCATGGAGTCATGAGTTATGGCCTGCAAACTGATCTGAACTTGAAAACTTCCTCTGAACCGCTTGAATCCCACTGGACATGGAGCCATTCTCACCAAAATGCCACTAAAATGGACTGTGCAAGAGCAAAACCAGCACCACAGAAACTATATACAGAACTGAAAATCATACATGCTCCAAATGGAACATGCAGAGTGTGCACAAGCACTTCTTTTACTGAAAGCAAACCTACCTACTCTATTCTAACTAGGAGCAAAGGCAAGCTAAACAAACCCTGCAATTGGTTGTGAGAAATAGCTTCCCTTTCTCAAAAGTGGCAGCCATGCAATTGATTTGGAGCTGATCATGGCTGTTAGGATGAGTGGAAAATCAACAAGAAGCTAGTATTCTACCCAAATCATCAAGGTATCAGCTGAAGGCAAATTCAATACCTCTTTTAGTTTCTCTGCATTTAGATTGGAGAGGTATGACAGCTGATCCTTGGTTCTTTGTAGCTCACCCTCATGCTCAGAAGCAAGCATGACTGGTTGTGACTTCTCCTTTGGCCCCAATGAAGCCAAATACCTGATTGGGAAAGGTATGATCCGTTTGATATGCCCATAGCTCTCGATTTTCAACTCCAAGAATGGAGTCTTCTGTGAGACCCTCCCGAATGGATGGTGTGGGAGAAATGGTGAAATTCCTCTATCCTTTCTCTTCCTCCAATGAAGGACATGAAAGATTAAAATCCTCCAATCTTGATTACAAAGAGCTGCTTTATAAGATGCGGTGTTGCGCAAATGAATGCTCTCCTTCATGACACAGAGACTCTTGTGTTTGGAAGATGGATGATGAAAGAGAGAATGGTAGAAACTCAACCGGTTCTTCTTCATCAAAGCAGTCCTCCAAATCGACAGTAAACCGCCTCATTGCTGTCCCCTTTGCAAATGTTCAACCTCTCCCATGGTGTTCTCTTGATCTCGCAACTTGATCACCATGGTTTATTTCACCCTCCAACATTGAGTTTGAGAGATCAAACTCCTCTTGATACTAGAACTTGAGAGAGGTGAAGTAGAAAGAAGAAACTCGAAGGTTCTCCGTAGCCTCGCTTTGTGCTCAAACCCCTTGGATCTGCAATTTTCTCCTCCACAACTAGAATGTGCTCCTCTTCTTGCTATCCTTCATGGCCAATTTTTGCAATTTCTTCTTCCCCACATGGAATTGGGAATGCAAGAGGAGGGATGGGTTGTAACTCAATTGATTTAACAATTTTTTGTGGTGGTAGAGGAAGTGAAACCTCTTGTTTCTTTGGAGGAGGGGGTATTTATGTTAGCTCTTGTGGAGGGGATGACTGTTTGGAAGGAAAAAGGAAAGAAGAATTGAGGTGTGGTGGAAGAATGAGAGGTGGAGACATGGGATCAACATTTGGGAAAACAGATGGGGAGTTTAAAATTTACAAATCCAATTGAGATGATGTTGCTTGAGTAATGGGAAGATAAAAACCAAATGATGATGTAGAACTTACCCATTGACAAGGTTGTTCAACAACAAGTGTATAGGCCTCTATTTCTCTTCGTCCATTGTGCAAGTTGGGGCAGCATCTTCATCATGAAGTCCAGCTTCTCCTGAGGGCTGAAGTGTCTTGGAAAAGGGCCTCCCCATGGACAAGGAGTCTTGCAACCAATTCTGAAAGCTCTCATTTGAGCTGTTGCTCTAGACTGCACCATATTTACCTCCATCTTTTGGATTTTCTCCAACAGACCAGCATATTGCATCTGATTGTCTTCATTATATGCATACTCTTGCTCTTGGAAAGCTCCATAGCCAAACTGATTTTGGCATTGCTGCTCATATGGGTATGTATGCTGATTTTGAATTTGTTCAAAATGCTGATTTGAAGGATTTGTAAAACATGTTGGAGGTGTGATAAACTGCTGTTGTAAATGTGAGTTCCATGATGGAAATGAAGTCATGATTACACAACTTCATGGAATGGAAAATAATGAAAGATGGAAAGAAGGATGGATGGGCATGGATGAAAAACAGTGCAACTTCAAAAATGGGTTGCTGATCAGATGGAGTTCCCAGATGTGTTTGCAAGTGCCTCCAAAGGCTGAAATCTTCACAGGAACACACCAACCTGCAAAAGATGAAGTGGAAGACCTCTAAGGTCCCACCGGGCGTGCCAAAACTGTTAGTACAAAATCACAGCACCCCTGGATGTTGATCAGGCTTCTAGGTTGATGTTTCAGGCATCCAGTGTGATTGCACAACATTGAAACCTTCCTCCAAGTGTGGGACTTGCAAAGGTGAGAAAGGAATCTCCAGAGAAGGCTGGTTCCTGCTCCTAAACTACCTGCCACAAGCTATTCCAATGTAGGCAAGCTAATCTAATCCTAGTCTAACCATTCCAAGGAGACAAAGAGAGAGAGAAAAGGGAAAAATAGAAAAATCCTACACTAAAACAAGTGATACACCAGAGAAGGAGAATGTTGAACATCTATCAAAGCGCCATGGAACAAGGAGAGGTGAGCAATGGGAAGGATGGACAGATGCATCACAGGCCCAAGGATATATTTCACATAGAAAATGTCCCAAAACTCCATGAACACAACTCCAGACCTTCAATGAACATTCAAACTTGAACAAATACCTACAATGAAGAGAGGCAAGAAGAAAACAAGCAAAAAACGAGAAAGGATGGACAGATGCATCACAAAACACGTTTTTGTTGCTTCAAAAGTTTGCACAGAATATCATTTCAATAGTAAAAGGCAAAAATGCCATTACAGAGCAGGGAGGAGGTTTGAACTCCATTTTTAACCCTAGAGAAGAAAATAAGGGAGGGCAGAGCCGAAAAGATGAACAACCTGTAATCATATTCCTCCAAAATGAGCCAAATCTGGCTTTTACATTGCATGGGTCGAGCCCATGAGAGAGAAAACGTACAAAAATGTGGGAGCCCATTCCTCATTGATTGCAAATGCATTAAATCAGCATGGAGGACCTTACAAACCCATACCCTATCATTTTGACCAAATGGGAGGAGAGTGCGACCCATTCTGTATTAAATTTGGTCGCTGAAATGTCACTTCTGGCCATGAACACGCGCCAGAGACATTTCTGAATTTTCTCTCTCCAAACTGAACCAAAATTAGAGATTGACCATGGAATCCTATAGAGAATTTCATAAGCTTTCCAATGATATAAAGAACGTGCAAATCTGAGCTCTGGATCAAAAGATATGGGGGTCTGAAGTTTTAGGGCAAAAACGGCCCAAAAATAGATATTTGAAATTTTCCCGCGCACTGCCACTTGGGTGACACGTGTCGGGCGCTGATTGGATGAGAAATTCTCTCTCCTCCACCTTTCCATGGGCTTTCCTTGAAGATTTTGACTTTTCTTATACTTTGGAAAATTTTCCATTTTTTCCCCGCGCCCCCGCCACTTGGGACACGTGGCGTGATCTAGTTGGAGGACAGGGCGCGGGGTCATCCTTGTCCTTTAATTTTTTGGCCCAAGACTTTTGTCAAATTTTCTAAGTTCTCCCCGAGCTCCACACTTCCCCCACCTTAGGACACGTGTCCTGTTCTGAGTCGGTGGTGGCTTTTCCGGGTCTGTGCGTCCCTCACGTATTTTTGGCCCGAATGTCCGAAACGAAAGTTCTCTGTTTCGGCTGAACCGACCGCTTCGTGTCCTCCATGTACTCTTGTCCCAAGCTGCCCAGGACTACCCGGGACAATTTTCTCCGACCCGCCGAAATGGACTACCTTGCGCCAAACCGGCCGATCCGCGCCTTTCGCGTACTTTTGTCCCGGATGTCCCTCACTCTGCGAAACAAGACTTAGGCAATTTTCTTCATTTCTTCGGCCGGTTCAGCTTTTTGCGCCCCACGCGTCCCGATGTCCCAATTGTCCCAAGGATCACCTGGACTAGGACTTAGCCGATTTTCATGATTTTGGCCCCGAGCTTGGTTTTTTTTTGCAATTTTTTCCATTTTCTCAACCTCTTGGGATTTCTTCTTGGACATGAGAGTTAGAGAGAAGCCGAAGGACCCCAAAAAACATGATTTTGGGCCTTGAATCAATCTATTTGCCTGGGACTTGAATATTCTGATGCATGTTATCAAAATTACCCTGGGGGGTGAATTTTGGATAACAGCATCCATTAGGCATGGAGTCTGACATTTCATATAATCTGATATGCAACTTGAAGAATACCCTTGGAGTCACTTGAAGCATGCTTAAACTATGAACTCCACCACTACTCTCATAAAGATATTCTAACTTGGATTGTGAGAGTGAAAAGCTATACAAATGTTTTGGAAATACCTCTCGAAAACTAAACGGTGATCCCGTGATACAAAAAAAGGGGGTGTGCAAAGGTACAATAGAAGGAAAAGGGCACCAAAGGGAGCACACCGAACAATAGATGTGTACAAATCTGAAATCATACATGTCCTAAGGGGAACATGCAAAGTGTGTGTGAGCACTTGTTTTACTAAAAGATAGCCTAAACTACCCTATAATATCTAGAGGAAAAGGGTGCTTAAGTGAAACCTGTAAGAGGCAGGGAGAAGTAGTTTCCTTTCCTCACAAATTGTGACCATGTAATTGATTTGGTGCTCAACATGGTAAGGAAAAAGAGTGAAAAAATATATTGTAGATGGCCTTTCACCCTCCTCAAAGTATCAAAAATAGAATATATGCCTCCCAAGTTGTTTTGTACTTGGATCCGGGAAGCGCCGCTTGACCTTTGGTGCACTGAAGCTTAACCTCATGATATGAAAGGAGTATGACCGGTGGCAACTCTTTCTTTGGCTCTAGACTAGTAAGATATATTATTGGGAACAATTTGATCCTTGTGATTTTCCCACTACTTTGAAGCTTGATCCACTTGAGATGGGATCTTTATGCGAAATGACCTCATAATGGGGAGCACTTGTAGGTTGGATTGCACATGGTTCTGTCTCTACAAGAAACTTTGTCTCCTCCAAGACGCACCCTATGAAACTAACTAATTTTATTCTAGAATAGGAACCATGATAATTGCATCATCCCAGTTAGAGTCGCATGATTCATACCATTCTTACATTGCTATGTAGTCGTTAAACATGATGACATTGGTTGAAGATGGAACGTAGGTAGGGGTTGTTCATTTATGGTATAGTTAGATAGAGGGGACTCAAAATAAGGTGGGAGGATGAGTGTAGAAGTTACACGTGAAGGAGGAATGGAAGCACACACGAAGGGAAAGAGAGGTGCACGTAGTGGAGGAGTGGGAATGCACGTGTAAGGAGATATGGCCAAGGAATGATCGGATGGTAAGGAGGAAGATTGAGAAGGGATGGAACTCTCGGTTGGGGCAGCACGTAGGAAAATGGGAACATGGGTAATGGGATAAGATGATGGAAGTTGGAGAGGAGGAATGGGAAGGATGTAGAATGGAATGCTGCAGGTTTCCCCATTGTGTGGTTTCTACGCACTAGATTTAGGAGCCTCCATTACTTCCATCCGACTTTTGTAATTTGGGGCAGCATCTAGTGATAAATTTCATCTTTTTTTCGGTGCTAAACCAGCTTGGTATAGGGCCAACCCATGGACAAGGGACCTTATAGCCAACTTTATATGCATTTATTGAGCACTTGACTCTTATTTGCATTATGTCCATCTCAATATTTTGTACCTACCTCTCAAAATCAACTTATGGTATGGAGTCATCACCATCATCTGCATAAACCTATTCTTCATAAACATTTTGGTTAGAAAAAGTGGGTTATATGAATTTTTAGGATAATGGGGCTTATAAAAATAATTTGGTGGAGAATTTTGAAACTGTGGTGATGGAGGGAAATAGATCTACTGCTATAAATGGGAATTCCAGGAAGGGAAAGAAGTCATGATTGCACAACTTCAAAAGAAGAATGTGGAACGATGGAAAAAGGAGAAATTAATGGAAGAAGGAAAGAGGTCTGGTATGTGAATGAGAAAATGGGTGCATTTGAATCAATGGAGTCACTAGATGTGTTGAAATATGCCTCCAAAGGATGGATCTCAACAATAGACATCAACTTCTTTTGAGATGAAGATTTTAAGATATTCAAACTAGTCCCATTGGGCGTGCGAGAATCGATGGTCCTTCAAATGTGCACCGACGTCTCGATCCGAGAGAATTGAAATGTTTGAGACAACAATGGAACTGTCTCTAGGTTATGGGACCTTGCACACTTGAGACAGATCTCCGGAGAAGGATGGTTCCTCTACCTACTTCTAACACTACTGCTACTCCTAATGTTGAAAGAAAATCCTAGACTAAACATGCCAAGGGACCAGGGATAGAAGGATATGTATAAAGAGAAAATCCTAAGGTAAGGAAGGAAATAATGCTAGGAAACAATCGATCTCTCTCCATGAGCAATGAAGGAAACAAAGCGAGTGTAGGAGAAGAGGGAAAATTATGTACACCACGAGATCAACATATAGGCTCAACCCTAATGTGCACAATACATGAACACATAGACAACAAGCGAGAACACACAAATCATCTTTGGAAAATTTAAACATAGAGGCAAAATGTAATGAAAATGTGAAAGGGAAGACAAGAGTTCCAAAAACATGACTTTATTGCTGAAAAAATGCAAAATCATTTACATTCATGGCAAGAGGTGAGAAAACACTGCAAAGACCATTTCAAGGTCTAAAACCCATGGGAAGTTAGCCACCATTTTGGCATGGTGTCGTTACAAAAAAGAGGGATCCCTTTTACAAATAAGAAATCTATTGTTTATAGAAGAAGAAGGAGAAAAGGAGGGAAGCTCATATTCAAATCTTCAACCACTAACAACAAGTAATAAATTCTTGTGAAACCTCCTATAAGTCTATCATATGCATTTCCCCATGTTTGTTTGGCATGTGGAAGAAGGAAGAAGGAAAGATTTGAAGAAATCTAGGTGGTTGGATAGATTAGATGTGTGCATTGATGATTAGAATGATGTTTCCCTATTTTTGCATACCAAATCCCACCTAAATCAGATTTTGAATAGTCCAATGTGTAGCTGATGTCAACAAATTTCAAATGAGACAAGGCGTATGGGAATCTGAGCACTGTAGTAGAAGTTGTGGCTGTCAACAGTCTACACTTCACTCTAAAACATAATGACATGTGGCATGCACTGATTGACTGAAGAAATCAGCCAAATTTTGATTTGTTTTTTCTTTTCTTCCAAGTTTCATGCATTGGTTACTTGCATTGGTTTCTTCCAAGTTTCATGCATTGATTTGTTTTTTCTTTTCTTCCAAGTTTCATGAATTTTGATATGATAGGTTACTTGTGGCACACTAAATTTTGATAGGTGGTGACGTGGCACAATGAGTGGTGTTGAAGAAGGCGCGATGTGAAAAAGAAAGAGACGCAAGACTACGAAGGAAGGTGCACAAAAGTGACGTGCACAAAATAAATGGAAACATACTTGTAAGAGATAAGTATGTAAGAGAGGCATGAGTATTTAACTAAGAGAGGCGCATGGTGGTAGAAAGAAAAGGGGGTGCTCGGAGGAGCTAGGGACTTAGCCATTTTGGAAGGAAATTTTGTAGATGCGTGCACGACAGGATGGGAATGAAAGTGGGTGCGTAGAGGGAAGGTGAAAAGGGGAAATGGAAGGAGATAGAAAAATGAAGGGAAAAGGTAGTAGAAGGAAGAAGGAAGCAAAGCGCGTGGCTCATGGAAGAATTACCTCCAAATAAATTGTGGCAAGGGAGAAACCTTGAGTGTGTGCAAAGGGGAAATGGAAGGAGATAATAGAATGAAGGGAAAAGGTAGCGAGAAGGAAGAAGAAAGAAAGGCATGTGGCGCATGTGGAGGAACTTACGCCAAGAAAATTGTGCCAAGGGAGAAAACTTGAGTGTGTGCAACTTGAAATGTGAAACATAAGAGTCAGGATAAAATATAAGTTATCCAAATAACTAGGAGAGTTATTTGCATAACACTTTTGGTGACTTTCGGGGACCATCTTCCTGCTAGATGAAGAGACCAATAGCCTTAGAAGCATACATTGGGCATGGAGTCTAGTGTTGAAAATAATCTAATCTACAACTTGAAGAATACCCTTGGATTCAATTGAACATGCCTAAACTCGAATTGAACCCTGCTTTCATGAAGATATTCTAAATTGGATTGTGAGAGTGGAAAGATACTCAAATTTTTGGAACTACCTCTCAAAAACTGAAATGTGATCCTAGATACAACAAATGGGGGCTTGCAAAGGTACAATAGAAGAAAAAGGGCACCAGAGGAAGTGCACCAAACAACGAGATGTGTACAAAGTTGAAATCATACATGTCCCGAGGGAAAATGAAAATTGTGCATGAGCACTTATTTTACTGAAAGCAAACCTAAAATACAATATACTATCTAGAGGCAAAGGGTGCTTAAGTGAAACGCAGCAGGCAGGGAGAAGTAGTTGCCTTTCCTCACAAATTGTGACCATTTAATTGATTTGGGGCTTAACATGGTCAAGAAAAAGAGTGAAAAAATATCTTAGATATGGCCTTTCACCCTCCTAAAACATCAAAAAATAGAATATTTACCTCCTGAAGTTGTCATGTTCTTGGATAAAGGAGGCACCACTACCGACCTTTGGTGTGTTGAAGCTCAACCTCATGCTCTGAAAGGAGCATGACTAGTGGCAAATTTGTCTTTAGCTCTAGACTTACAGATATTTGATTGTGAATAGTCGATCCTTCGATTTTCCCACTACTTTGAAGCTTGATCCCATAGATGGGATGCCCATCAGATGACCGACCTCGAAGAGGAGCACATGTAGGATGGATTGCACATGGTTCGTCTCTACAAAAATGTTTTCTCCTCAAGACCGTGCCCTCGAAACTAAGCTGATTTTCTTACGGAAAAGGAACCCTATTAATTACATCATCCCGATCAGAGTCACATGAGTCATACCTTTCTATAAATATTCTATATTCATAAAAAATGATGACATTGGTTGGAGATGGCATGCGAGTAAGAGGTTGTTTTTTTTTTTTACGGTAAGATAAAGGGGACTTGGAAGAAGGTAGGAGGATGAGCGTAGAAGGTGTATGCACTGGGAGGAATGGAAGCATGCGTGAAGGGAAAGAGAGGTGTGCATGATAGAGGAGTGGGAAACTATGCGCAATGAGAGATGGCTAAGGAATGATAAGATGGTAAGGATGAAGATGGAGAAGGGATGAAACTCTTAGTTGGGGCGGTGCGTAGAAGCTGTGAACATGGGCAACATGATAAGATGATGGAAGTTAGAGAGGAGTAATAGGAGGGTTGTAGGATGGTAGTGTAGATTTTCCCCATTGATAAGGTTTTCAGTGCACTAGATTTGTGATCCTACATTACTTCTATCCACTCTGTAATTTGGGGCAGCATCTCGGTGATAAAGCTGCTGACTTTTCTTTGGGTACTAAACCCGCCTAGTATAGGGTGAACCATGAATAAAGGACCTTGTAGCAAAATTTATATGCCTTTATGGAGCACTTCAATCTAAGTTACATAGTTTCCATCTCCATATTTTGCACCTTCCTCTCAAAATCAACTTCTAGTATGGAGTCACCACCATCATCTGCATAAACCTATTCTTCATAAACATCTTGGTTAGAAAAAAGTGGGTTATATGCATTTTCAGGATAATGGGGCTTATAAAACTAATTTAGAGGAGGATTTTGAAATTGTGGTGATGGAGGGAAATAGATATAGTGCTGTAAATGAAAATTCTAGGAAGGAAAGAATTCATGATTGCACAACTTCAAAAGAAGAATGTGGAAGGATGGAAAAAGGAGAAATTAATGGAAGAAAGAAAGAGAGACTGGTCTATGCATGAGAAAATGGGTGCATTTGAATCAATGAATTCGCCAGATGTATTGAAATATGTCTCCAAAGGCTGGATCTCAACAATAAACATCAACTTGCTTTGAGATGAAGATGTTAAGCTCTTCAAACCTGGTCCTACCAGAGCATGCCATAAACTTTTGGTCTTTTAAACATGCACCGACGTCGAGATATGGGATAACAAAGCCATTTGAGACAATAATGGAGTCATCTCAAATGTTTGGGACCTTGTGCACTTGATACATATCTCTAGAGAAGGTTGGTTCCTCTACCTACTTCTAACGCTACTTGCCACTCCTAATGCTTTGAAAGAAAATCCTAGACTAAACATACCAAGGGACCAGGGCTAGAAGGATATGCCGAAAGGGAAAATCTTAAGCTAAGGAAGGCAATAACACTAGGGAAAGGGTCGATATCTCTCCATGAGTGGTGAAGGAAATAGAGTGGGTGTGGGAGAATACAGTGGATGATGTGTGCCACAAATCAACACGTAGTATCGGTCTTCCAGTGCACGCAACACATGAACAAGGGGACTACAAGTGGGAATATGCACAACATACCAGAAAATGTAAACAGAGAGGTGATATGCAATGAAAATGTGAAAGGGAAGACAAAAGTTCCACAAAACATGATTTTATTGTTGAAGGGATGTAAAATCATTTACATTCATGATAGGAGGCGAGAATACATTGCAGAGACCATGTTAAGGTCTGAAACCCATGGGAAGTCAACCACCATTTTGGCATGGTGTCATTACAACAAAGAGGGATCCTTTTTACAAAGCATAACTCTATTATTTATATAAGAAGAAGGAGATAAGAGAAGGAGAAAAGGAGGGAAACTTGGATTCAAATCTTCAACCACCAACAACAAGTGATAAATTCTGCAAAACCACCTGCGGTGTTGTCATATTTTCTTCTACATTTCTATTAGGCATGTAGTAGAAGGAATAAGGTAAGATCTAAAGAAATCTAGCGAGTTGGATAGATTAGATGTGTGCATTGATGACTAAAATGATGTTTCCCCATTTTACAGCTGCAAATCTTGCCAAAATCTGATTTTTAATATTCCACCATGTAGCTGATGTCAACAACTTTCAAATGAGAGATTTGATGCCCTATTGGCGCACTTTGATAGGTTACGTGTGGTACACTCAAGTTTGGTGTGTTGAGGTGGCACGGTGACTAGTGCGGAAGAAGGCTCAAGGCGCAAAAGGAAGAGGTACAAGCGCATAAGGTAGGAACGCAAAAGTGAAATTTGTAGAAGAAATGGAAGCATACCTACAAGATATAAGTATGTAAGTGAGGCATGAGCATTAAACCGAGAGAGGCGCGTGGTGGAAGAAAGAAAAGGGCGCATTAAGGAGCCAAGGACTTAGCCATTTTGGAAGGAAAGTCTTGAGGAGGCACGTGCAAAGGGTGCATGACAAGCTGAGAATGAAAGCGAGTGTGTAGAGGGAAGACACAAAGGGGAAATGGAAGGAGATAACATAATGAAGGGAAAAGGTAGTAGAAGGAAGAAGCAAGAAATGTGCATGGCACGTGGAAGAAGCTGTTGCCAAGTGAATTGTCTCAAGGGAGCAAGCCTGAGTGCGCACAAAGTGGAAATAGAAGGATATAGTAGAATGAAGGGAAAAGGTAGTAGAAGGAATAAGGAAGAAAGGTGTGTGTTGCGTGGAAGAATTGATGCTATGAAATTTTTCCAAGGAGCAAGCTTGAGTGCAGTGCATGCAACCTGAAATGTGAAACATCAGAATCAAGATAAAATATCAGTTATCCAAATAACTAGGAGATTTATTTGGATAACAATACTACTAAGAGGATATGTGGATCCTATAGAAGGAATCGACGAAGATGTGGGTTGCTGAGAAAATTTATTTTGTGATGAAACCATGTGAAGGTTAAAAACAAGAGATGAGGACATGTCGAGTGCTTCGGGTTGACTAGTGAAAGATTGTTCATTCGATGTTTCAAAGGGGTTAGTAGAGCTAGTAGAGATTTGGGGTTGACTATTGTTTGGTGTTTTGGGTTGATTTGAAGTGTATGGATATAATTTTTTGATAACAGGGTCTTGGTTTTGATTAATGAGTTGTGTAATGGCAGATGAAGGGTTGTGAGTGTATGGAACATATTGGGGTGTGAATGGTTGCATTTGGACATTTCTTACTGCCAAATAAGAATTGAGAGAAATGGGATTTGAGTCTAACATTTCTTCAAAAACAAGGGTCTCCCTTGTTATAGAAAGGAGGCTCGGATGCTCTAGGAGAGGATGGATGTTCGATTACGGTGTATTAGGAATCGGCCATGGTAGTCTATGGAGAAATAAAGATTGTTGTTATATTTTATGCGTATATTTGACTCTTGATTCATTCCAAGTTTTCTAGGTGTCAGAGAAGGGATTCGATGTGTTCATTTGATAATAAGGGATTTGTTGTTGTATTGGTGTTGAAAGTGTTGTGGTGTAAAATGGGGCATGTTGTTGGAATGTAGGGGGTGAAGTAGACATGTCTTGAGGTATGGTTTCAAAGTTATTGTCTAGTAAAAATATGATAAGAAAACACACAAACACCTAGGAAATAAAAATTAACTAGATGGGTTGATTTACAAACAATAAGCACAAACATGCAAAATGTTGTTTTGTATTAATCTTGATTAATTATAGAAAAAGTGAAATGTGTAAGATGGTTAACAAGGGTCCTAGGATATGGTAAGCTATAGATATTTTTAGGTATGTTAATGGTGGATTCATTGATATACTTGAAGGTATGTGGGGCCCAACTCTATCTTGCTATCGCTATGGGTGTGGTATTGGGGCTTACCCCATTACTTCACGGTCCCACTGCGATAAGGGAGTCAGGTGCTAAGCCAATATATATCGACAGACATGAGATTATACTCAGCTAGAACAATGAGTCGATTCCTTATTGGGTGATGAAATACCAATCAGTTTCACCTAGTGGGATTTGTTTGAATGTGTTTTTGATTTTGAAGTGATTTGGTTGTGTGTGAGGGAGAAGTGAAATGCAACGAATTTACTTCCCTAATTAGAACTAGATGATCAAGAAGTATGAAAGAGTTTATTTTAAAACCCCAAAATGAAATATTGACTTCAATGAGGACCAACGAACAAGATTGCAAAATGGAAATTAAAAGGATGGGTTTTTAGAACTTACCATGAGAGTGCTCCTATTTTTTTAATTTAAATTTTAGCAATTTTTCCAAAGCGCTTGTTTAGCAATTCTAGAAAGTAAAAATCCCAGGAAAATAACTTTGCAATCAGATTAGCAGAAGCAAAAAATAGAAAACAAGAAATAACAAATTGATTATAAGATGATAGGAAAACAACATAGGGAATCGTTGGTGTTCGGGCTAATCACAGGCGATTGAACCAATCATTGGTGATTGGCGATCAATGAAAACAGTGATCAAATTAATGATAAAATGAAGCGGTTAAAAGGGACAAGGTTACCACCGGGTGTGCCAAAATGTCAAGCACATTTTTTACCTTTGTTTTTCTTGATGTCTCAAGGGGTAGTAACCTAAATCAACCTCAGTATGACAGGGATTCTGAGATACCCACGGTGTGGATAGTGTTATATTGTACACTATTAAAGAAAGTGAAATCAAGGCTTATTTTCTTGTAATCAAACCTACAGATCAACACACTTAAACCAAATAATGTTAGAAAGATAAAAGGGCAAGTTATCTAGAAAAATCCCGGTCCCCATAAATCCCAATGACTTCCTTTGAAGGATATTAACTCGCTTAAGAAACAATTAAGTCTTTTATTGATAACAAGATTGTGATACAATATGATTAAAGTGAAAATATGACTATCACGTCGAGTTATTTAGGTGGACATATACATAATAATGAAAATCTTAAAACCATAGATCGGATTCTTGATTCGTGTACAAATTTTTAGAAATAGTTAGACCCTACAGAGTCAACTAGGCCTTCCTCTTTAGTGAAGTCAGATTCGGGTACAAAAATGAAGTCCTCCACAAAGAAATTAGATACTTCTTCTAGAGTTTCGTAGAGATGGCATAGTGTGGTTTCGTGTATTAGGGATGTTTTTATTATTATTGGTAAATAGTTTTTAAAAGGGACTATAGCCTTGTACAAGAAGGCTCAGAAGCCAGAATTGAAAGTTAAAGCACAATAAAGAGATCAAAATCTAGATATAACAATAATGCCCCAACTGTAGAAAACATTCTGCAAAGAAAAAACCAACAACCAACAACCCATCAACAAATGAACAATTGATGTACAACAAAAAAACAACAATGGCACAAAAACACCATTGGAAAAGAAACAAACTGTTATCCGGCCAAGAAAAAACAATGTAACCCAGCCAAACAATAATAGAGAAAATCAACTAGGTGAAGAATTCTCCTTCAGAGTGAATTTTTTTATTTTTGTTGACTGTTACCCACCTACGATAGGTAGTCTTATGATAGGTCTAAACTAGCCTCATAATTATGCTCATACTATGCAAGGTCTTCATGGAGCCTTTGAGCCTCGTAATACACATCCAAAAATGATTCGATTTTTGCCTAACGGATATGTTGTGTTGTTGCAAAAATAGATTCTAGATGGTCAATGGGGGCTGTTGAATGACATAAAGCTCTAAATCATGAAGTAGCTTGTACTACTCCCATTAAATAGGATGACAGATAACAAGAAATGCACCAATGTCAAAGCATCGGGTAAGTGTTACCTCCTAAAGCCATTTGAAATCACCATCCCTGGGAAAGAAGTTAGAAAACAACAAAAAAAAGAAAGAAAGATTAGGCATGTTGTGAGAAATATTCAAAAGTAAAATATTACACGAAATTGCAGTGATTGCTATAATTTTCACATTTCTACAGAAAACAGAGAAAAAATTAATTTAAAATATGGTATAAAGTTCATTTTTAGAGCATACATGACATATTAAATGTAATAAAAATAATATTAGGTAATGTTAATGATCGAAATAGAAAAAATGATGATAGTAGCTTGTGTGAGTGACTAAATGAAAATCAAATGACCGAGGATGCTCTGATGATGAAAATAGACAATGAGATGATCAAATTGACTATTACGGAGCAGCTTGATGGTGATGAAGCCTTATGGAAGATAATTGATCTTTGGGATGTATGGAAATGAGAAAATTTTTTGTAAGATAGAAAAATTTCCCCACCAAAGGAAGGTAGAAAACACATTTATATAAATCGTTGATGATTGGGAAAATAGTCAACGATTACCATAAATATTAGTTAGATGGCCAAAATGAGTGATTTTCCTTCTATTTCAAACTAGATTTTGGAGGATTTTGAAATGGTTCGAGATAAGATATGGGGAGGGACTTCAAGATAAACTAAATTGGTTAGGATGAGGGTGAGAGATTTTTTAGAAAGTTGTTTTAGTTATGGTTAGTTATGTGGGGAGAGGTGGTTAAGTTAGGTGTGGTCAAGTTATATTTTTAGAAGGTTAGAAAACTAGTTAATTAGTTGATTGTAGCTAGTGAGGTGTCCAAGTTAGCATGGCAAGGTGCAAGGTTGTTTATTTAATTAATTAATTAATTTAGACTTTAGGGATGTGGGGAGGGTGAGTATATTAAATTAATTAAAGGGGTTGATGGATGATTTTAATGTTGCAAAATATCGCAAATGGTTTATCCATGATTTTAAATGAACCTAGGACATGGGATGTAGAATTTTGGTGTCTACATTTTTCCCTTTTTGCCTAACAATTTTTGCAAATCGTTAGACAAAAATGATGAGAATTTTGTGTTCGTATGGGTGATTCCACTATAACAAGACACTGTGAGCACGAGATGTGTTTTGTTTTAAACGGTTTGTCCCAATCAAAGGGGGTTAGAAGTAGAGTCTTGGTGAATCAATTGATAGGGTGGCCAAAGGGCTTGATGCCTATGGATGTATGACTCTTACCAGGTAAATTTGCTTAGAGGAAAACCAAGTGATGGGGGCCAAAGGGCTCGTCTCCCATAGACGAATGGTAAATCCCAATTTTGACTATGTTTGGTTTGGTCAAAGGTTTTTTGAAGGCTAAGTCCTTTTAGAAACATGGCACACTTGTGCAAAGAGTGAAAATAATATGGTTTTAGAAAATTTAGACAAAAGGCCCAAAACAGGCAAATCATTAGTGATTAGGTCAATTGTCGGTGATTAATGCATTATGTGAAAAAGGGTTTTAAATAACCCAAATTCATTTTGTTTTATCACATTTACAACTATGTTGTGAAATCGATCATGTTAGATGGTGTGAAAAACATGTTTTTGTGATGAATGAGCATGGAGATGGCATCAAGAGTCGGAAGCAAAAGTTGGTATAAGCCAAGGTAAGAACTTAACTCTTTTTTTTTTTTTTTTTCATTTGTGTGGTTTTTTTGTGATTTTGGTAAGTCAAGGTAGTATTAGGGAATGCAGATGCCCTAATTTCATTTAAAAAGGATTGGTGATGATTCATCCAATCACCAATGATTGAGGTGAATCGGCGGTGATTCACCTGTTTTAAAAATAGTTTGTATTTTTGAATGGAAGTTTAGATTTTTGATGCAAGTTTTTGATTTAGGATTTGTTTTGAAGGATGGCATATGTTAAACATTTATTTGTATGTTTGTAAGATGATTTTTTATTTCAATTTTATCATTTTTCAACTTCAATGTGAAGGTACTATTAGTGCAAATCTACAACACCCCTAAATGACTTTCAAATCTATAGTTCAGAATTGGGTCATTTAGTGTGATTGCACAACATTGAATTTTCTCCAAGGTGTGGGACCTTGCAGGTGAGAAAATTATCTAGAGAAAGCTAGTTCTTACTCCTCTGTCTAGGTGTATGCATGAATTTTGTAGAGGTTTAATACTAGATCCTACTCTAAATTCCAAGGAGACAGAGATAAAGGATGCAAAAAGGAAACAAAACTAAGTAAAAATGGTGATACACCAAAGGAGTGATGAAATTCTATCTTGCAAATAAACAAAAATCATAGAGATGTAACACCAAGCATGCACAAATTTCCAGAATGTAATGAAAGACTAGAAAACAATAATATACGCATGAGAGGATTGGAAAAATCATTCACAAAACATGCATTACCATTCCCAAATTTGATACAATGCATTACACTGGCAGAAAGGAAAAAAACATGTCACAAGTTCCATGGAAGGTCTGAAACTCCTCAAATTCACGTGCCAAGAGGAAGAGGGGAGTCTACAAGAACAAAACGTCCAACCGTTACAAATGAGCCAAATTTGGCTTTTAATGGCGAAAGCAGAAGAAGGGAAAGCAAAAACATGGGAAAAATGATTTATGAGTTCAACTACCAATCAAATCCCTTCAATTTCACCTGCAAGGTGATGGGCTTCATGGAAAAACCCATACGCCAAAGTACATTGCTCTGCAGATCCAAAAAATGACCCATACTTCATTAATTTTGGTGGTTGAATGTCAATTCTATATTTTTGTGTGCCAGAGATGTTTTCTCATTTTCTCCCACCAAAATCCACAAAAAACAAAATTGAATATTCCATCATGTAGAGGGTTTCAATATATTTCCAATGATATAAAAAACACGAAAATTTGAGCTCTGGATCAAAAGATATGGCCCTCTGAAGATTTAGGGCAAAACTGGCAAAATTAGGGCAAAAATGGATTCATGGGCCGAAATTTGAAATTTTTTCCCTTTTTGACTTTGGGAAAATTTCCCAAAAATTCCCCTCACCCCACTACTCTACTACCATGTGTCACCTTTCCATTCCCTGTGGAGGTGCGGGCTTAAACCTTGCCTTTTCTCCTTTGATTTCATTTTGGGAAAATTCCCCAAACACCCCCGCACCCCGCTCCTCCGCTGCTACGTGTCAGCCCCTGATTTGTTGATGGGATCACAGGCATGTGCTTCAATATTTCCCCTTACACCTTTCACCAAATCCTTGGAAATTTCTCCAAATTCACTCTACCAGCCAGACCTCCTCCACTGATTGGACATGAGGCATCCTTCGGTTGGTCTGTGGGCTCACGGGCCAATTTTTGATTTTTTGACTTTCACCCCAAAAGGGGCTAAGTGCCCAAATTTCTCCCTACCTTTGTCATCACGGTTCCTTCTTCTCTACGGACATGTGCTTAAATATTTTCCCTTTGTGCCCTTCGCCAACTCCTTGGTAATTTCTCCAACTTCGCTCCATCGGCCCGACCTCTGCCGCCACGTGGCACCTTTTCATTGGTCGTGGGCTGTCAAGGGAAATTTTCCCCAAAAACTCTGCCAGGCCATAACTTGCAAATTAAAAGGATTTAGGAGGACTTCTTTACCTTTCTGGAAATGGGAGAAGATCCTCTATCTAATGAAGTAATACCTAGAAAATTTTGAGTGCTTAAAAAGTGAAAAATTGACTGAGGCACAAGGAAGGAAGGAATGAAGGAAAGTTAGCCAAAATAAGCAGGGGGCTTATTTTGGATAATAATTTTGGTGACTCAGAGGGTCATCTCCTGCTAGATGAAGTGACCAACTTCTGAAGCAATCCATTAGGCAATGGAGTCATGAACTTAACTGCTTGTTACTCTCAATCCATTAGAAAATCTCTTAGAATGAAGATTGTGGGAGTAGAACATTACTTGATCTGGAACATGATCTGCAAAAGATGCATCCTTGGGGAAACAAAACTTGTGCCAAAGCACTTAGGGAAATGTAAAACTAAGCTACAACAAAAAAATGTGCATAAGCACTTGGAGGAATAAAAATCTAAGCTAATATGTACAAGGTGAGAAGTTTCCCTTCTAGTAGAAATGCTTTAGATGGATTCCATTAACTAGAATATGTAGTTATTCACCATCCAATGTAGAAAATTGGAAGGAATTGTTGTTCTTGAATTTTGTGACCATGTAGGGGCCACTCCAAATGGCATCAAACTTTGAATGCCTTCCTGGCTTTGCTTGGTCTGCATCCCATTTCAACACTAGATCTCCAACTTGGAAGGTTCCAGCCTTAGCTTTCCTATCAAAGCTTCTCTTGATCAAAGCTTGGTCCTTCTCCATTGTTTGGGCTGCATGCTCTCTAACTTCTTGGAGTTCCATCAATTCTACATATCTAACCTCCATGGCCTCAAACTCCAACAATTTCAATTGCTTCATGAGTTCCAATGTTGGCAACTCAAGTGACATAGGCAAGATTGCCTCTCTCCCATAAACAAGTCTAAATGGAGAGTTACTTGTGGATCTCTTGGGAGTTATCCCATAGAGCTGATTTGAGCTTAGTGTGCCAAGTCCTCTTATTCTCATCAAGAGTCCTCTTGATGATCCTTAATAGATTCTTGTTTGTAGATTCAGCTTGGCCATTACCTTGAGGGTAATAATTTGATGAAGTGCTCAAATAGATCCCATTTCCAATAGCCCATTCAGTGACCCTTGATCCTATGAATGCCAATGCATTATCTAATATTATAGTGGTAGGTATGCCAAACCTGGTTGTTATCCCCTCATAGAAGTCTAGAATGCTAGATTCATTTGCCTCTTTGAGTGCCACCGCCTCAGTCCATTTTGTGAAGTAGTCTATTGCTATTAGAATCCACTTGTGTCCTTGGCTTGAGTTTGGATTAATGACTCCAATGAAGTCCAAACCCCATTGCATGAATGGCTAGTCAACTGAGATTGGGTGCAATGGAAGTGCTGCTAATCTTTCTTTACCTATGAAGAATGCACAATTCTTGCACCTCTTGATCCATGCATAACAATCACTAAAAATCTTGGGCCAATAATAGCTAGCCTTCATGATCTTGAGAGCTGTTAATCTTGGAGAAAAATTACCCCCAACTGATCCACCATGGAACTCTTATAATATTCTCTCAATTTGATTTGTCCCAATGCATCTCGAAACACTCCATTGATATCATTTTTGAACAAGATGCCATCAACAAGTGCATATGGAATAGCCTACAATCTGAAGTGTCTTCTTTTGGATTTTTTTCATCTCTAGAGGGCATAGGCCTATTTGTAAGAAGTGCATTATGTTTTGGGTCCAACAAGGAGTGAGCATAACACCATTTTCTTCTTGAACATCTCTTTGTTCTTGGTTGTCTTGCAACACCAAAACAACATTATTTTCTTTGCTTGCTTCAATTGATTGGCTCAAGGCCAATTCTCACACAATCCCTTTCCTCGGACCAGCTTGGTGACTTTGATTTCAATGTCATACTCCATGACATGAGTAATCCACCCTGCACATTTTTCATTTAGATCTTTGTTGAGGAGGAAGTCTTTAACTCCCACATGAGAAACCATCAGTTGAACCTTGTTGTTTGAAACTAGATGCTTAAATTTCTTTAAGCTCCTAATCACTGTAAGAACATGCTTCTCAATGAAGGAATACCTTACTTCATAGTCCTCCAAGCTTTGGCTAAAGAAGGTAATTGGTTACTCTAAATTTTCTTCATTTACATTGTACTAAAATTACGAAATTGTATCATCACCGCTAAATGCATAAATGATGAAATCTTTAGAGAAATCTTGGTTAATGAGAGTTGGAGCTTGTGAGATAGCCTCTTTGATTTCCTCAAAAAAAAAAATTTACCTTTAAATATCCATTTGAATGCCACACTCTTCTTCAACATCATATTTATTGGCATGACAAGGGTTGTAAAGTTTGGAACAAACCTTCGAACAAAATTGATTCTTCCCAAGAAGCTTTGAAGAGCCTTCTTATGCTTTGGCAATGACAGTACTCTTATTGCTTCAAATCTCTTTGGATAAATTGCTAATCCCTCTTTGGAAACAACATGGCCTAGGAGCTTGCCTTCATGAGCTAAGAAACTACATTTTACGGGATTCAAGGATACCCCAAATCTTCTAAATCTTTGGAACACTTGTCTCAAATGAAAGAGATGATCTGCTACACTTTTAGAAAATATAGTAATATCATCTAAGTATATTAGCACTATTTTTTTGATCAATCCTTTGAACACCATATCCATTGCCCTTTGGAAAGTAGCTCCAATGTTAGACAACCCAAATGACATTTTTCTATATGCATAGGTTCCCCATTTGGTGGTGAAGGTTATTTTGAATTGATCATATTCCTTTACAATGATCTGATTATACCCTGAATAACCATCTAGCAATGAAAACCTCTCAGAGCCAGCAACAACTTGCAAAATATGCTCCATAGAAGGAAGTGGGTAGTGATCCTCGAGGGATACTCTATTCTCTAAAGTCGACATATAACCTAATTTCTCCACTCTTCTTTCGATTTGGAACAAAGTTTGCAACCCAACTTGAATGCTTGATGGGGAATATGATACTTGCCTCTATTAACTTATTCAATTCCTTCTTCATGAGAGGCTCAATGTGTGGATTGACCGGTCTTTGTTTTTACCTGATGGGCTTAGCACTTGGATCTAGTTCAATTGTGTGTTGAGATAGCTTGGGATTGAAACCTCTCAAGTCTTCATAGCTCCAAGAAAATACATCTGGGAACTCTTGGAAAAGTTGCATGAACTCATACCTTTCTTGCTCGGTTGCCACTTTACCAATTTGAAGTGACTTGCCTTCTCCAACTAAGATGGGCTCTGAATCCTCTCCCTTGACTTGGATGTTTTCTTTCTCCTTCCTAAATTGATCATTAGGATTGAAGATAGACTCTAAAGTCACAAGTCCTTTTGGCAGTTTGTTGGTTCTCAACTGTACCACTTGATCACCATACTGTTGTTCTAACTTTTCCTGATTTTTGGCTGAGAACTCAGCTTCTTCTTGCAAGAAATTGATGATTTGTTGGTCACTCTCAAACACTTTCCAACTTACATTATTGTCTGGTACTAATGGCCTCACAATCACATGGATGTTTGGCTGCATTTTATCCCTTTTGATACTCTCTACAACATCAAAAGTTGCTCCAACTGCTGCAAGCCTATCAACAACTTGGTTTTCTTTTTTAGGGATGGAATTGATGCCAAAGCCCTCAAAATCCTCAATGAGGTCCCACACCCTATTCTTATAACCCTTGAGCAAGTCATTCTCGGTGGCATGTTGTCCTTTAACTTGATTAACAATAAGCTCACTATCACCAAAGACTTGTAAGCTCTTGATGCCTCTTTTCCTTGACTAATGCAACCCATGTATCAAGGCTTCATATTCAACAGTGTTGTTAGAACATGCAAACTAAAATCTAAAGGCTGAATAATACTTAATTCCTTGAGGTGAAACAAGCATAGCTCCTCCTCCTACACCTTGTCTACTTCTTGATCCATCAAAGAACAACTTCCATACCTCATTGTCATCTTTATGGTCTAGCTTGGTGATGCTAGGAATGGGCTGATTTTCTTCATGCATGTAATAGACTCCTAGTTCAGATTCCTCTATTTCCTTGTAGGGATCAAAAGCATGTATCTTGCTTTCCCATTCATCAAGAGTTAGATCTGGGATGCTTCCAACTTTGGTATCAACTTCATGTGTGCTTGGATAATCTTCTTGATCAAATGTTGAACAATTGGCATTGATTGGGCTTGGAGTATGAGGCTCAATGTGGAAGTTTGCAATAGGTTTGGACCTGATTGTGGCCTTGGCTCCATACCTTGTCCTAAACAACATGTGTGACTAATCAATAGATAAGTAGCCTCAATTTTAGCTGTGAAATCCCTTGACAAACATATGACAAAGAGTGGTGGAAAATCTATCACTGACACATCTTGCAAAACAATGACATTGGGGCATACATGCAAAGTGAGGCTCAAATCTTTAATTACCCCAACTGTGGCTACTACTGTCCCATCTAATTACACTACCCCCTTAGATATGACTTCATATTGGAGGCCCAGCTGATCAGCTATTTTCTTGGGCATCACGGAACTACTTGCCCCAGAATCAATCATGCAATTATGTACTAGTTTATCCCCAATGATCAATGAAACATAGAATGGAGGGGGCTTCAAAACTTTACCTTATTGTCCTCCAAACTTCCCCTTAGGCTGAGTGGCATTTGTGAGTACCTTCTCTTGCATATGAGCTTGTTGACTTGAGGTTGACCAATTCTTCATGGCAGCTTTTAGTATATATCTTTGGCCTGGGATAAATAGTGACTCCCACATAGATATGTTCACATTTGTCTTCTTCATTTGTTCAATGATGCTAAATGGGGTTGAAACATCCCTTTGTTGCCCTTTAATCTGCACATTCTTCTCTTGTACATGGGCTGCAACAACTGGCATTTGAGCTGGTCTAAGAGGTGGCTTGGGCTGTCCTTACACATTTGGAACTGCATTTTGCTTACCAACACCCTGTGGAGTGATGGAAGGTTGTGAATCACTTGGATCTAATGACTTCCCTTCACCAATATTCCTCTTCTTTGACCATGTGTTAGCTGCTTTACACTCTGAGAAGTTGTTTGATTCATACCACAAAAATCTTCAGCTTGTCCAGTTCACAAGTGTAGTCTCATTTGGAGTTGTATCTTGTTGAGATGTCCCTTGTTGTTGGTTTGTTTCTTGACTCACCTCACTCCCTACACCAGTTGTTGTCACCATCAAAGCTTGGTTCAAAGCACCATTGAAGCACATAGATTGGTTGTGAGGTTCACTACATGGGAAACACCAGTCATACTCTTGAGCTACATTATTTTACACTGGCACTAAGGCTTTAGAGGTAGATGTAGCATTGGGGTTATAGGGCTGAAATGGTCTATTGGCAGGAGGCCTTACTTGATTCTGATTTGTAGTTGGGTTGGGTGGCCTATTAGGCTAAGTTTGAGGCTGATAAGAAGGCCTAAAACTTTGAGCTTGCTGCCTCTTGAGCGTAACTAGCTCATTGCATAAACTTTGTAATTGTTTCATAACTTCTTGAAGCTCATTTAAGGCACTAGAGGATGAAGTAGAAGTTTCATTTGAGATCTGATTTCTAGGAGTGGGAATAGGAGCTAAAGTAGGTGCTTGACTAGTACTTGGGATTTCCAATTCTAGATATAAGGGCATAGGAGGCCTAGGTGCAAGTTTACCAACTTAGATCAAACAATTCTCAGCCCTAATGGTGATGTTATAATCTATAGGTACATTTGCACCTCCCATTGATTGGATTAACATAGAAATGTCATAATTTAAAGCCTTGAGAAAGTATAAGAATGCACCTTGAGCTATTACCTCACTGTTAATGGGATCCTATCCCATGTTCTTTGAAATTTGAAATTGAATTTTGTTAGCTGCTCATTGGGAGCTCTCTTGATAGTTTTCAGTTGCTCCAATAGAGACAAGTTGTCCCCCTTTTCTCCAAACTGGTTGTGGAGAGCTATGCACAATTGGTTCCAATTTTGGATAGAGCCTACCTCAAGGCTCCTGAACCATTGCAAGGCTTTCCCTTTGAATGAATATGCCAGCAATTTGACAACAATTTACATCTCAACAATCTCATGGATTGCACAAACATTAGCAATGCATTTGACATGATCACTAGGAGTAGTCTGATTTTCCCCAGTAAAGTATGATATTATTCAATGTTGCAATTGGAACTGGGTTTTGTGCATTGAGATAAAGTGGGATATTGCCAATAAAGTTGACATAAGGATTGGGTTGTGCCATGATGATTGGCCTGAGAACCCTTGTTGATTGGGTGAAAGGTCTACCAGGTGGAGGAGTTGATAGAGTTTTGTTTGGTGGAGATGGAGACCTTTGAATCCTTCTTCCCCTTTCTCTTCTTCCTAGGGATAATTACGAGATACTCAGAAAATCCCTCTTCTCTAGCCCTTGACCTTGTTTGGATTCTTCTCATGAATCTTCAAGCTTGGACTATTGAAACCAGTTGATTCTATCCTTTTGGAGTCGCCAGATGTGCAAATCAAGGCTATTTTCAAGCAAGAAACTTATAACAAATGCACATCAACTTTTTTCATGAAGATGAAGACCTCTAAGGTCCCACTAGTTGTGCCAAAACTGTTAGTGCAAATATACTGAGACCCCCTAAATGAGTTTTAGATCCGTAGTTCAGAATTGGGTGATTTAGTGTGATTGCACAACATTGAATTTTATCCAAGGTGTGGGACCTTGCAGGTGAGAAAATTCTCTAGAGAAAGTTGGTTCTTACTCCTTTGTCTAAGTGTATGCATGAATTTTGTAGAGGTTTAATACTAGATCCTACTCTAAATTCCAAGGAGACAGAGATAAAGGATGTAAAAAAGGAAACAAAACTAAGTAAAAATGGTGATACACCAAAGAAGTGATGAAATTTTGTCTTGCAAATATACAAAAATCATAGATATGTAACACCAAGGATGCACAGATTGCCAGAATGTAATGAAAGACAAAAAAACAATAATATATTCATAAGAGGATTGGAAAAATCATTCACAAAACATGCATTACCATTCCCAAATTTGATACAATGCATTACACTGGTAGAAAGGTAAAAAACATGTCACAGGTTCCATAGAAGGTCTGAAAATCCTCAAATTCATGTGCCAAGAGGAAGAGGGAGTCTGCAAGAGCAAAATGTCCAACCCTTTACAAATGAGCCAAATCTGGCTTTTAATGGCGAAGTAGAAGAAGGGAAAGCAAAAAACGTGGGAAAAATGATTTATGAGTTCAACTACCAATCAAATCCCTTTAATTTTTCCTACAAGGTGATGGGCTTCATGGAAAAACCCATACGCTAAAGTACATTTCTCTGCAGATCCAAAAATGACCCATACTTCATTAATTTTGGTGGTTGAATGTCAATTCTATATTTTTATGTGCCAGAGATGTTTTCTCATTTTTCTCCCACCAAAATCCACTAAAAACAAAATTTAATAGTCCATTGTTTAGAGGGTTTCAATATATTTCCAATTATATAAAGAACGTGAAATCCAAGCTCTAGATTAAAAGATATGGCCCTCTGAAGATTTAGGTTAAAACTAGCAAAATTAGGGAATGGATTCACGGACCGAAATTTGATTTTTTTGCTTTTTGACTTTGGGAAAATTTCCCAAAATTCCCCTTTCCCCACCGCTTCATTTCCATGTGTCACCTTCCCATTCACTATGGAGGTGCGGGCTTAAACCTTTCCTTTTCTCCTTTGATTTCATTTTGGGAAAATTCCCCAAACACCCTCGCGCCCCGCTCCTCTGCTACTACGTGTCGGCCCCTGATTTATCGATGGGATCGCGGGCATGCATGTCAATATTTCCCCTTACACATTTTGCCAACTCCTTGGAAATTTCTCCAACTTCACTCCATCATCCCGACCTTTGCCGCCGACTAGACACGTGGTGTCCTCTAGTTGGTCCGCGGGCTCGCGGGCCAATTTTTGATTTTTTGACTTTCACCCCAAAAGGGGCTAAGTGCCCAAATTTCTCCCTACATCCGCCACCGCGCTTCCTTCTTCTCTGCGGGAATGCACTTCAATATTTTCCATTTGCACCCTCCGCCAACTCCTTGGCAATTTCTCCAACTTCACTCCGTTGGCCTGACCTCCGCCGACACGTGGCACCTTTTATTGGCCACGGGCTTGTTAAGGGAAAATTTCCCCAAAAAATTCTACCGGGCCATAACTTGCAAAATACAAGGAGTTAGGAGGACTTATTTACCTTTCTAGAAAGGGGAGAAGATCCTCTATCTGATGAAGCAATACCCAAAAAAATTGAGTGCCTCAAAAGTGAAAAAAATTGACTGAGGCACAAGGAAGTAAGGAATGAAGGAAAGTAAGCCAAAATAAGTAGGGGGCTTATTTTGGATAGTAGGTACCTTTATTTTGTGTGTTCATGTTTTTAGGTGGATGAAAAGTTGACCATCGATATTGTATTCCTTTTATGTTAGATTAGGTCGTAGAGAGGATTTAGTTGATGATGATTGGGAGCATTTAGGGCTAGTGGCATTTGGTGGTATGAGATTTTATAGGCGGATTCATAGGTGCGCAATGATTTGAATCTGGATTTATTAGAGCGGTGGAATCCTTCGAGGGTATGGCCTACATTTTTATTACTTTTTGACCTTTTTTTGTTTTGAATGGCCATCCTTCATGGGATCAGTCCATGATTTTGATAGGTAGTTGTCTTTCGAGAGAGCAGTCTACTTTTTGATAATTTATATTTTATAAATAATTGTCTTTGAAAGGATCAATCTATTAAGCATCAATACGTTTTATTTGATTTTTTTAAGGTGAGGAAAACAAACCCCGATAAACCATTTTTAGAGGAGATGTGGATCATATAGAAGGACTCAATGAAGATGTGGGTTCTTTGGGAAAATTTCTTTTGCGGCGAGATCATGTAAAGGTCATAAATAGGAGTCAAGAAGACATCGGGTGCTTGTGTTGATTGGTGAAATATTGTTCATTCGATGTTTCAAAGGGGTTAGTAGAGTTGGTAGAGATATGGGCTTGATTATTGTTTGGTGTTTTGGGTTGATTTGAAGTGTATGGATATAACTGTTGGACAACAAGGTCTTGGTTTTGATCAATGAGTTGTGTAATGGAAGATGAAGGGTTGTGAGTGTATGGAACAAATTAGGGTGTGAATGGTTACATTTGGACATTTCTTGTTGCTAAATAAGCATTGAGAGAAATGGGATTTGAGTCTATCATTTCTTCAAAAATAGGGTCTCCCTATTGTAGAAAGGAGGCTCGGATGCTCTAGGAGAGAATGGATGTTCTAATTCTAGTGTATGAGGAATCTGGCCATGGTAGTGTTGTGGAGAATAGAAAGATTGTTGTTCTATTTCATTTTTATAGTTGAATCTGATTCATTCCAAGTTTTTGGGTGTCAGAAAAGGGATTGGATGTGTCCATTTGATAATAAGGGATTTGTTGTTGTATTGGTGTTTAAAGTGAGGTGGTGTAAAATGGGGTATGTTGTTGAAATGTATGGGGTGGAGTAGACATGTCTTCATATGTTCTGGTTGCAAAGTTATTGTCTAGTAAATACCATGATAAGAAAACACACAAACACCTAGGAAATAAAAATTAACTAGATGGGTTGATTTACAAACAATAAGCACAAACAAGAAAAATGTTGTTTTGTATTAATCTTGATTAATTATACAAAAAAGTGAAATGTGTAAGATGCTTAACAAGGGTCTTAGGAAATGGTAAGCCATAGATAGTTTCAAATGTGTTAAGGGTGGAGTACTTGATATACTTGAAGTTACGTGAGGCCCAAATCATCTTGTTGTCGGAAAGGGAATGGTATTAGGGCTTACCCCTCACTTCATCGTACCACTGCGATAAGGGAGTCGGGTGCTGAGCCAATATATCGAAAGAAAGAAGATTATACTCTGTAGGAACATCGAGTTGGCTTCCATATTGGTTGATGAAATCCCAATAAGTTTCACCTAGGTGGGATTTTTTTGAGTGCATTTCTAATTTTGAAGTGATTTGGTTGTGTGAGGGAGAAGTGAAATGTAATGAATTTACTTCCCTAATTATAACTTGATGATCAAGAAGTATGAAAGAGTTCATTTTAAAACCCCAAAATGAAATATTGACTTCGATGAGGACCAACAAACAAGAATGTAAAATGGAAAGTAAAAGGATGGTTTTAGAACTTACCATGAGAGCGCTCCTTTTTTTTTAATTTAAATTTTAGCAATTTTTCCAAAGCGTGTGTTTAGAAACTCCAGAAAGTAAAAATCCTAGGAAAAGAACTCTGCAATCATATTAGCAGAAGCAGAAAACAAAAACAAGAAATAACAAACTGATTATGAGTTGATAAGAAAACAACATAGGGGAATCACTAGCGATCGGGCTAATCACATGTGATTGATCCAATCACTTTGGCGATTGGTAGTCGGTGAAAACAATGATCAAATTAATGATAAAATGAAGCAATTAAAAGGAATAAGGGTCCCACCAAGGTGTGCCAAAATGTCAAGCACAATTTTTACCTTTGTTTTTCTTGATGTCTCAAGGGGTAATAACCTGACTCAACCTCAGTATGGTGGGGTTTTATGAGATACCCGTGGTGTGGATTGTGTTATATTGTGCCATTGTGAAAGAAAGTGAAATCAAGACTTCTTTTCCTATAACCAAACCTACAAATCAACGCACTTAAAACAAATAATATTAGAAAGATAAAAGGGAAGGTTATCTAGAAAAAGCCATTCCCGAAATCCCAATGACTTCCTTTGAAGGATATTAACCTTCTCAAGAAAAAATTAAGTCTTTTATTGATAACAAGATTGTGATACAATATGATAAAAGTGAAAATATGACTATTTGTGTCACTTATTTAGGTGGACATATACATAATAATGACAAGCTTAAAACCATAGATCGATTCTTGATCGTGGAAAAAATTTCAAAAATTTTAGACCCTACAGATTCAACTAGGCCTTCCTCTTCAGTGAATTCAGATTTGGGTATATAAATGAAGTCCTCTGCAAAGAAATCTAGACACTTCCTCCAGAGTGTCGTAGAGATGGGCTAGTGTGGTGTCAGTATCAGGGATGTTAGTGTGACTATCAAGTATAAAATTTAGTTACTGAGTATGGTATTCTTCGATAGATCTAAACCAGCCTTGTAATTGTGCTCATACTATGCAAGGTCTTCATGGAGCCTTTGAGCCTCGTAATACATGTCCCAACATGGTTCAGTTACCTCACGGATATCTTTGTGTTGTTGCAAAAACAACTTCTAGATGGTTAAAGGGGGGATCTGAATGGCACAAATCTCTAAATCATGAACCAATTTGTACTACTCCCAAGTAAAGAGGTTGATAGATAACAGGAAATTCTCCAATGTCAATAGCAGGTAATTGATACCTCCTAAAGCCATCTGAAATCACCATGTTGGTAAAGAAGTTAGAAAACAACAAAAAAAACTAAGAAAGATTAGGCGGAGTTATGAGAAACATGCAAAATTAAAATATTACACAGAATTATTGGTGATTGGGAAAATTAAAGGCGCGATTTGTAAATTTTCTGATTCGTAAAACAGAGACAAATTCAATTTAAAGTATGATCTAAAGTGCATTTTCAGAGCATATACAACATATTAAATGTAATACAAATAATATTACCAGATATTAATGATCAAAACAGATAAGAATGATGATGGTTACCTTACGTGAGTGACTAGATGAAAATAAAACGGACAAGGATGCTCGATGATGAAAATGGACAATGCGATGATCAAATTGACGATTCTAGAGCAACATGATGGTGATGAATCCTTATGGAAGATAATTGATCTCTAGGATGTCTGAAAATGAGAAACATTTACATGTGACACACCAAAATCCTCCCCACCAAAGGAAGGCATAAAACCCACTTATATAGATTGTCGACGATCGGGAAAATCATCGGTGATTACAAGAAATCTTAGTTAGGTGTCCAAAATGAGTGATTTTCCTTCTATTTCAAACTGGATTTTGGAGGATTTCAAAATGGGTCAGATAAGAGATGGGGAGGGACTTTGAGCTAAAATAAATTGATTAGGATGAGGGTGAGAGATTATTTTAGAAATTTGTTTTATTTATGGATAGTTATGTGGGGAGCGGTGGTTAGGGATAAATTAGGGGTGATCTAGTTATATTTTCGGAAGCTTAGAAAACTAGTTAATTAGTTGATTATATCTAGTAAGGTGTCCAAGCTAGCATGGCGAGGTGCAAGGCTATTTATTTAATTTATTTAATTATTTAATTAATTTAGAATTTATTATGTGGGAGGGTGATTATATTGAATTAATAAAAGGGGCCAATGGATTATTTTAATGTTGTGCAATGTCACAAATGGGTTATCTATGATTGTAAATGAACATTGGACAAGGGATGTAGAATTTTAGTGTCTACAACAACCTTGGGGATTGTTTTCTTCACTCTAATATGAGTCTTTAGCTTTTCTCTCTTATATGTACATGCCTCTCTTCATTATGTAGCCTTATTTTCTCCAAAGGTCATTACTTGTTCTTATAAATTAGTTTCTATGGTCAATGATTTCATTTTTTGTTGATTCCATTACTTGAAGTCTTTGTAGATTCATTCTTTTGCACTAGCTAGAATGAACTTTATTATTTCTTTGTCTCTTTGGATCCATCTATTATTCCTCACTTATACAGAGTGACCAATATGTTTTCCTCAATTCCATTGAGGTTGATTGTTACAAATGTAGTTTTTATTTGAGGTACAACCTTGTTTCTTTAATCCCTTCACAACAATGACCTTCATTTGTTCATATTCTACATTCCCCCTTTCTAATTTGATCAGGATGGAGTGTGACATAAGTGTTACTAGGGTCATTTCTTCATTATTAATATTTTGGTTCAATACATGCACTCACTCTCTTTATATATTTCCATGTATACCACTCCTATCTTCTAGTAGGTTGTTTACACCCTAATAAGATTATTGTTATGAAATTCACTACAAGAGGATGTAAGTTTTGTTACATGGGGTTATTCTGAATAATTAACTTCCAAAAATAATTATGAAATATCATAACAAATTAATACTTGTAATTAGTGATAATAATAGGCTATAGGTTGAAAAAAATAGGATAGATGCACTTAGTTTTATTGAGTGAAATAGGAGAGACTGGATGCACATATTAGTGAATATAAAACTATTGAGCCTTAAGATGTTTTGTTGTTGATATTGTAGCCAAAAAAATACCTACTATGGAACCGTATAGTTCTGCCATGAACATTTATATGACCCTAGACCTACTCAAAGTGTGGATCTATAACTTCCTATCCACTTCACTTGCATAAAAATGTTAGTAATTTTTAAACCCTAAGTATTCACAAAGTTATAGAACCATCTAAATATTTTGAACTAATCTTAAACTCTAACCATGGGTGAAAGACCCTATAAAAATGATAGTGTTTGGGTTAAAGTGTAATCCAAAAACCATCTACATTAACACTGCGCTAAAGAGGTCTCAAACCACATGCATTTCTCCACCTAACATGTGATATCTATAAGGATGCAACTATTTTGGAAACGTGATTCACTTTGAAAATGTTTGGGATGATTTTTATTTTACTAAGAAATTGAATTCACATCTTCATATGCTTGAAAATGTTGACATATGGACTTCTTTGCCTGGTTGAGTGCTTCAAAACTATAACAATGACTTCCCTAATGGATGTGAATAATATTTGGTGAGATTTAGGGATCCTTGAGTGATTTTATTATTAGTATTTGAAATTCAATCTTAGAAGAGTTTGGGTAAGTAAATGAATTCATATTAACTTGTGTATATAGGGTTCTCAAGGTAATTTTTCATGATAAGGTTGACCCATGAAGATGAAATTATTCAAAAATATAATAAAATTGAAAGAGAAGATAGAGGATGTGTCATTAAATGACCATATAGGTTGTTTACTGCGATTCCACATTACGATCAAACGTGTAGTATTTGACAAGGTGACAGTACATACTAAAATATGTATCATGATAATCAAAGGTGGAATAGTTATTTTATGCATTTATATTCAGAATTTAATGAGACATATGTGCGTAGAAGTAATAAAGTTGGTAGAGAGAGAGAGAGATTAATATGTATTGAGCGAGGATAGAATGTGGAAATTTGTCTTAGAAAAGGAGATTTTTCACAACTAATAATGTCAAAGGGTAAATTTATGAATTTGATTGTCTACATTTTTCTCCTCTTTAAATATGAAATGAAAATTACATGCTTAAAGTTAAAAAACTTGAGTGTGTAGACACATATTTTATTTCTCGAGTCCTTTTCATCTAGATGTCTTTGGTGTTTTCATGCTCCATGGTGAAACCTACAACATATATTGTAGTCAATGTCCATGGTAGAAATTGAATTGTAACTCAAATGTACATGTAGAATTTTAAATTTGAAAAAATGAAATAAAGAGATGAAAAATAGGGAAGGAATACACATATTTATTTTGCATAGAGAAGATCTCCCATTATTTACTTGCACTTAGATATTTGGATTCTACTCCTAAACTTGTCAAAGGATTGGGGGTGATCAACCCCCACTTGTGTCGAAGGAGAGGCTAGAGTATTAGGTACATGCAAACTAACACTAAATGGAAGGTAGAGAGAAGAATAAAGAGGTACAAAATCACCCCATGAAGGAAGAAGAACATGTATAAAAGTTTTATAATATCCCTAGTATCTTTCCCTTAGAATGTGCAAGATGATAAAAGGACTACCTCTAAAAATGTAGTCACTTTGACACCTTTTGTAATCCCATGGACCAAACATCTATAGACATATTTAGGCCCAATTTTGTATATATTTAACATATATATAAAATAAAAGGTGTGTACCCATGCCCTTCACATGTGTCACACAAATAATTAAGAGTGTATAATATGTCATGATAATGATGGAGAAAGAGAGCCATTCCCCCAAAACCATGTATCTATAACTAAAACTAAGTATCAAACTAGAGAAGGAGTGAAATATTCATGTTCTGTAAATTACTCTAAGTTGTGCCAATTGAGTCTAAAACTACGCCAAAATTGTATCAATAAGTAAAAATATAAAACTATAGAAAAACCTAATGTGAATGCTCGTAGGGTATAAACATGTGTGATGGTCAGGAATGTCCATGTGTTCGACTATGTTGTGAGTTTTAAACTTTTATAATTTTTTTCCTAATTTTTATATCTAACGATATTTATGAGAACATTTACCCTATGAAAACTTGTACCTAAAACTAGAAATCTATTTGTAGGTGTAGAATATTTCCCAATTAATTTACCCTCGTGAGGTGTGTGTGGTAAAAAATTTGATCATGCAAATAAAAAAATATATTTTTATCCATGCATAATAAGTTTGATAATCATATTAGTAACACATATAATATTTTAGTGTTTGTTGAAGATGGGATCCCATTTGTATAAATGGTATGTACATGATGGATACCATGTCACACAAAGAAAAAGGCAATAATAGTAGTAGTGGTAATAATAGTAGTAGTAGAAAAACTCATTTGTAATGTAATAAGCATAGAGACATTGCAGTAGACAATGGATCAAATAAAATAAATAATATGTATAAAAATTCACATCAAGGCATAGAGCTACAAACATGGGACACACATGGTGTCACAAGACACTCAATGCACTTAGGATATAAACTAGAGAAGCAATGTCATGCAAGAAATGTATAGAACCAAAAATATGGGACAACTACACCTTTGTTATAAGACAATCAAAGAACTTAGGCTACATATAAGCGAAGCATGAAATTAGTAACAAAAATAAGTAGCCAACATGTATAGAAAAAAATGATGTTAAACAATGATAAAAGCATCATAGCAACTAGTAAAGAAGTACATAGATTGGGATATCTCGGGCGTTACTAAAGGTAGGTGTTAGTCACATTAGATAAAAATATATCGTATACACAATATAAGTAATCAAGCTTGATGGGAAAGTAGAAAGGAACTAAAATGAAAAATACCACCTATATATAATGCATATGAGATTCCCCTAAATGATCCTGGTATTTGGGAATGGCTAGGATGAAACTTAACATCATGTAACACTTTGTGTGTGTCCTACGTCAAGCTCAATATACCTCATGAATGCATGTGTAGATATTATATAGAAAATATATGTATATATCAAACCATAGTGATAAAAAAATATGTAAAGTAAAGTTATAATAATTCAAGTTATGTGTATAGGTCCTACTATTATATTTTTACAAATATTTGAATTTTTGTATTTTTGAATTTATCTACGTATAAGAAAGTGGGTAATATAATAGATACCCTAATAAGAGTATCATCAAGGGAAAGATGAACCCCAAATGGTGAAGGAGGTATAGGGATCAAATGTGTCATAGTATGATAAGGAGAATCATGTATATATTGTAGAGGAGTCACAATATGATAAAGAGCAGAAGAGAGATATACGT
Organism: Taxus wallichiana var. yunnanensis; assembly: GCA_018340775.1. NCBI lineage: Eukaryota > Viridiplantae > Streptophyta > Pinopsida > Cupressales > Taxaceae > Taxus > Taxus wallichiana. Next base: position 285,296,045 of record CM031243.1, on the reverse strand, counting down.
ATCTTAGAATTAATATGAGTATAAGACATTGAATTTAGATTTTTATTATAGAATTATTTCTTAAGAGATTACAATTGATTGATAATGATATCAATTTTTATTTTTACATGACACCCATTGTGATTGAATAAATGTGATATAGCTTGTGATGAGTAGGGATAGTATTAACAATATTATCAAACATATTGGAAGCATCACCCATACCAAAGTATGCGAGAGACATATATGGTACAGAAACCTATCCTTAAAATAAATAAGGGTGATCCATGTATTCCCCTAGGTGTTTTGAGAAGGGATTATACATTGGTGCACTTAGCAAAAGACTAGATATAATGTGACAATTGATAGAATAAAAAGACAAAATTACGATGTAGAATCATATGTCATAGAATTTGTATTTGTAGAACCGAGTTAGGGAAAATATTGATTAAATTATGTATCTATTGAATTTAGGAAAAACCCAACTTATATGAGAATGAATTTTAGATGGATCAATTTGAAAATTCCCGATGCCATCAAGGATAAGGAAATAATCATCATTTTCATAGAGAAATATACTTGGTATATAAAATTTTCATCATTATCACTTTGGAATCCCAAATAATGACCTCGCATTATCGTATTTTCCAACATGGATATGTATTGGTAATTTGGTACTATCCTTGATTTTTTCCTTCATATTACCCCCATGGGGATGGGAAATATAGTAAGATATGATTTTGTATAAGAAAAATTAGGATTAAGTTTATATGTACCTATGCATGTAGAGATATACATATAATCATCATTAATCATATTTATAACATCCCATACATGTGTAGTAAGTTCCACCTTACTAGTAATTAAAACTTGAATAAGATCATTCATATTTACACTAGAATTAGTATTACAATCAATATCATTATTCAAATCAAAATTTGTACCTACTTGTTATGGAAAAGTATAAATATTTACAAAATCCATTTTTTGTTTCCCCTTGACTAGTCTTTTATATGCTCTATGTGCTCTTAGGCCATGTGTATATGTCCATGCTCAATTGGTATTATTTTCATTTTCCTTTGCAAAATAATAGGATGCAATTTTACCACTGAGAGTGGCTCATATGAAGGAGGTATTAAATTCTTATCTTCTTCCTCAAGGTGGTGGTTCTTGTACTATTATCAAATTGTTATCATTCAATATAGAATTATGTTCATTATACATAGATGTATTAAATTTAGAAACCCATTTAGATTAATAGATTTGCAAAGATTGAGTAGAATAATGTCATGTATTGAGGGAAATAAAGTCCTTATTCTCATTTTTAAGATTCATCATTGTAAATGATAGTAATCGTTGTCACGATGTTCGTTAATTAAAAAATTATTTGCCTTTGATTTTTGAAGCAGATAGTGGGGATAGTAGTGAGTAGGTAACAAAGTGATTAATTTTTATCAAGCAACTCATAGAGGATGTCATGTTTTATATTTTTGTCAAGCCAAAGAGTTTTTTTCTATTATGTTTTCCTTAGTATTTGAGATTGATCTTTTGGAACATACACATTACTACCTTTGTGTAGAACTTTCACTTCTCTTGTATGAGAATATGTATTATGCATAATGTTTGTATCCCATTACTTCTCGGTATCATTAGAAGTATGTTGATCATGATGCATAGATATGTTATTGACATGGGAATTATAAGAATCCTTTATATGTGCTATCTCATCCTTCTTATTTTGATTTCAATACTCATGTCTTGAAATTGGGTTTGAAAAAAATGTTATAATGCTTAAATGGAATATGGGATATATTTTATAAAATATGGCATCGTTATTATTAAATGGCATAGGTCATGATGGAAGATCCTTCAATTAGATAATAAATAATTATAATCAGCACATGGAATGTTGACATTCAAGAGGCCATAGAAGATAAGACCCAAAGGGGATGTTTAACAAAAATCAAAATTCAACAAATTATTTAAATGGACATTTTAAAAAAAAAAAAGTGAATTGAATGAAAACCAAAAGATATATTTTGAATCTAATTATGTGGAAGGAACACCTCCCATGAATTTGCAAAAAAAAAAGTATATATATTTTTATTATGCCCTAATTACTAAAAAAATAGAAATTTTTCATTTTTGATAATTTTCCTATGATAAGGAAATCAAAAATATTATTTTGTTAAATAGATAAAATTTAATAAAAACATTAAAGGAATTTCAAAATAGATCCGTTATAGTTGAGATTTTTGATGAAAGGTGATTTGGAAATTAGGAATCCCTAGAAAGAGACCTAAAGGGTAGGACCAACCATGAGACATTAGAGAAATTTTTGCAAACCATATTTAGGGAAAGTGATAGATGAAAATCAGGTTTACTTTTGAATATATAGTAAAAATATGGAATCCTAGGGAAACTAAGGTTTGAAATAAGGTTAAATATTCAAGCTTGAGTTAGGTTCATTAATTTTTACACCCTAATTAGATTAATTATATAAAATGCACTACAAGATGATGTAAGGTTTTTACATACGGTTATTTTAATTAATTAAATTCAAGGCTTAGGATAAACGACAATCCTCAAACCATTTTGATTTTAATTTCATTATTTTATTTGATGAAATATAATTAAATATGTCACTACCATTAATTTTAATACTCCTAACTACACATAATCCATGTGGAAAAAAATGTTTGGCTTCCTGTAGCTAAGCTTGACCATCCATGTTAACCACACCTCAAGTGTCAAATCCTATAAATATGAATATCCAAAACTATCATCCAACGATAAGTCTTTTGGTGCCTATGATCTTGTCAAACAATTAGAGATGACACCCGCGCATATCTCCCTCATAGAGATACTCAAATTTTCCCTTGACCTTTAATAAATCCTTACTTATGCTCTCCATGAGGCACGTGTTCCTTATGATATCAACACATAGCAATTTCAATTACTCAATGCCAATATTTAACCTAGCAGTACCATATTGTCATTTGGTCCTTAGGACCTCTTAAACCCTAACATTCAAAATAATAACTCATTGTACATTGAGGATTTCATCACCAATCACAAAATCAAATGAGTGTTTATTGACAATGGAGTTACTTCAAACATTTTATCTATGAAGTTACTAAGATGCCTTGGGCACAATAAATAAATTTTAGGAACTAATATTATAATCATTCATGGTTATGATGGTGAACAAAAATCATCCAGCACAATCACCTTATCTATACAATTTGAACCGTGGATGTTGGACACCCTTTGTCATGTTGTAGAAGTTGAACTGTCATCACCAATCTGGCACTATGATAATTCTTTACCGGGAACTCCTCGTGCTATGATTATTTACCAATGCACAACTTTTAGTTTGGTGGATGGAATCTAGAAACACAACAACAAACATAACACAAGAATACCATAGACTATGATAAGAAGGAATGATGATAAATATGAAATATAAGTGTAACTTATAATATCAACATGAAATTGTTACAATCTCACCCATGAGGTACTTCAAATGTTACTGACTTCACTTGCCTTCCAACAATAACTATGGGAGAAACTACACAATTACACCTCTTAATGGCTTCTTTAACACACCTTCAAAATGATGGCTTCCTTTACACACTTACTCATACAATATTTCTCACGACTTCCTTCTATGCTAAATGAGGGGGGTGGCCTCTCTATTTATAAAATTCCATGCTTATCCATCTTATCTTTAAGATAGGATAAGAAATCTACTATGACGAATCATATTTCATACCTTAACTCTTATATGTACATGTAAGCTTATCTTTTAATATAAGATAAACCTTATCATTTCACATGGGTTCCATATTTTTAGACTTTTTACAAATAAAATACACAAAATATTTATGACCTCACTCCTTGTCTTTATTACCAATATAATATTTCTAATTCCTAATCATGTAGACCCTACTTCTCTACTTACCCTAACTTTGACATTTTAACATTACCAGAACCACTTACGATAAATATTTACTTTTTACCACAACATTCCTATTGTACTTTTGAATATTACTGTACTATACATTATTGGCGGCATCATACCATTAGCGCTGTTATCTTCTATTGGATGCTACTACTAATTATACTTAACAACATCATATTCCTAATACACACATTAATGAAATAGAAATTACAGAGGAAAATTTAAGTGTCGACATCTTCCCCCTTCCTAGCTTCTACTTCGTCCTCGAAGTAGACTATTCAGTGCTTGGAAAATCTTTAACTTATCGTGGTTGACCCATTTTGTAATGGGAGTGCCATCCAATTCCTCCCGGTCGGTATGTACAATTTCCATGCAAAGCTGCTATTTTGTAGGGCCCCATCCATTTTGGAAGAAATTTTCTTTGTCTTTTTCTTTTATATCTGGAATCATATACTAGAACCAAGTCATTCACTTCAAATGGAGACCAACGGATCTTTTGATCAAAGTATTCATTTTACTTCATTTTCTCCTTATAGCTTGTATCCTTCACTATTTCCCTCATTTCCTCTAGCAAAGAAGATGTACCAACCTTTCTTTTACTGAATGACTTTCATCCATCCTTTCATTTTTCATAACTCTCACAGTGGGAATATCAAACTCAATAGGAAGAACGGGATCAATGCCATAAGCCAACTGAAATGGGGAGTATCCTGTTGCTAACTTTGACGTTTCCCTATATGCCCACAATGCTACATGAATCCTTTTATCCCACTGATGCACCTACAAGGCTGCATCTTTTGCTAGAATTTGACACAACACAATTTATTCGTTCCACTTGTCTATTTGTGCTAAGCTTATATGTTGTTTCCTTCTGTGCTTAATAGAAAACTTGTTGACTAGGGATTCGCCACCTCATTAAGAAATGGCTTCCTTGATCTGTTATAATTTCTAATGGGAAACCAAATTTGGTGACAATGCGTTTATATATGAACCTTACCACTTCATCCATAGAAGTTGTTTTCAATGGCATAGCTTCAACCCACTTGGTTAAATAATGCTGTGGCAACTACAATATACTTATTTTGGCGTGGGGTAGTTGGAAGTGGACCTACAATGTCTATTCCCCACTTTTCAAAGGGACCAAGTGGAAGAATAGGGCATAATGGAGCTGATGAAGTCTTATGGTTACCATGTGTTTGACAAATATCACATGTCTTACAATAATTATAAAAATATCTAAAAAGAGTGGACCAGTGATAACCTGCATCCAAGATCCTTCTTGTTGTAAGTTGTTCAGAGAAGTGTCCTCCACATGTACCATTATGGAATTCTTCTATCAGCTTCTTCCCTTGATCACATCCAACTACCCTCTTATACTATCCATCAGGCCCTATTCAAAATAATACTCCATGCAGAATAGAATATGGACGACTGGCTTGAGTAATCTTCCTATTAGTATTTGCATTGGCACCATCAAGAAACTTGAATTCATTAAGATAATTCCAAATATCTATGTATTCACTAGGGATTGTGTCAAGGGATAACAATGTTGCATCTGGGAAATCATCATCATCACAAGATGAACCTAAACCCTCATAGGCTCGAGAGAGTGCATCTGCATTGACATGCTTCTTTCCTGGCCTATCTATAATATCAAATTCAAATTCTTGTAGCAAAATTATCCATCTTGCTATCCTCTCTGATGGGTTAGGCTTATTTACAATATATTTTAGAGCCTGATGATTTGTTACAACTATAAATTTCTGCCCTAGCAAGTAATTTCTAAACTTCTTTACAACAAAAATGATAGCTAGAGCCTCTTTTTCAGTTATAGTATAATTTACCTCAGCACTGCTCATTTGTTTGCTCCCAAAGTAAACTAGATGATCATTCCCATTTTCATCCTTTTGGCTCAGAGTACTTCCTAGTGCTACATCTGAGGCATCAGTATACACAATGAATGGCTTACTCCAATCTAGATTCTTTAAAACAAGTGAAGACACCAAGGCTTCCTTCAGTTGTTCAAAAGCTTCATGCACCTTATTTCCTGGTTCATAAGTAACATCCTTCTTCAAGAAATGGGTTAGTGGCTGTGTAATCTTTGAGAAATTCTTGATGAACCTTCTATAGTAACCCACATGGCCTAAAAATGATCTCAACTTACTTCTATTCATAGGAAATGGTAACTCTTTGATTTTTGAAACTTTATCAGGATCAATACCAATACCATCTCTGGATACAACATGCTCTAACAAAACACCTTTAGAACATCTAAATATACACTTTGTAGGGTTTAGTGAGGCTTGTGCTTCATCTAACCTGTGAAATTCTATCTCCATCTGGTGCAGGTGGTCCATCTTACTCCCATAGATGAAAAAAACATCCGAGAAATACTCGATGAAGTTCCCAATGTAGGGTTCAAACATCCTATTCATCAAATGCTAGAATGTTGCTGGATCATTACACAACCCAAAAGGCATAACTCTATAAGCAAACGTTCCCCAAGGAGTGGTGAACGTGGTCTTCAATTGATCTTTCTCCACTATACGAACTTGGTTGTATCCGCTATATCCATCAGCAAAACTATAGCACTCCTTGCCAGCTACTTCGTCCAAGATCTGATCTGAGAGTGGAAGAGGGTAATGATCATTCTTTGTTGCCTTATTGAGCTTCCTATAATCAACACAAATGCATAGCTTCCCATTCTTTTTTATTGAGATCACAATGGGAGAAACCCATTCGAATTCTCCACAACAAATATGAATTCTACATTAAGCAACTTATCTATTTCTTCTTTTACAGTCTTGGAAAAATTAGGATTCATTCTATATGGCATTTGTTTTATGGGCTTAGCACCATCTACCAGCTCAATAGAATATTCTACCCAACTTACTTGATGGAGTTCATTGTAATCAAAAAGAATAGGTGTATGTACCTTCAAAATTTGGAGGTAGCATTCCTTCTCGTCTTCATCACAACATCACCAATCTTTATTTGTTGGAGACGATTGTCAATTTCTTTTCAAATAATTTTATGGGTTCATGAGTTGGTGTGACTGGAAGGATATCCATGACCAAAACATCAACCTCACTTTCTTCATCTTCTGTGTCCACTTCATTGGTACTAGAGTAATCAGAGGATGTCCAATCATCATTTTCATCACTTGAATCCATAGGGTCTACCTTATGATGCCGAGGGATCACATTTATCTTCACCCTCTCTCTGCCACATCCAAGTGTCATGAAGCCTTCATTCCAATAGTTTCTTGCATGAACTCTCCTTAGCCATGGTCTTCCCAACAACATTGGGTATGCACTGCGATACCATTTTTCATCACCTAAAAGTATACCACACATACAACACCCATAACATGATATTGCCACATTTGAAATAAAACCTTGGTTTAATTTTTCCCTTATTTAATGACCTTAACATAAGTGTTGAAGGGGTGATCAATTTTTAAACCCAAAATATTCATTACAGACTCGGTCATTACATTAACTGCAGCACCTCCATCAACTAAGACATCATGAATTGAAATACCATTACATAATACCTCATCTTGTGGAGCATAGGGATCCGCCTCTACCTCCAAAACAGGGACCTCAACCTCCTTCCTTTGACGAGCATTGAGTCCACTTTGTAGCTTCCGCCTCTTCTCAGAAGACATAGCCAAGATTTGACCATATGTAATATTTGCAGGCCTTTTGGACAGATCTTCTAAGATGGAGTATGGTCCTTATCCCTATGAAATCAGAAAATCCTGCACACCCAACTTTCTTCTCCTATGTTTCTTACTAGTTTCTCCTTTCATCTTCTTAGGATCATTTCCATCTTGGTTATCTTTTCTTTCTTTTTATTACAAACACATCTCGCTTCATTATTTATGCTCTTATCTACTACATCAAAATAATTCACAGTGCTTTTCCTTTATCATTATCTCTTGTACGGATGTAGAATCTCTATTTGGAAAATTATACTTATAATGACCCTTTTTATGACAACCATAACATATAACTTTAGAAATATTTCTTTTTTGACCTCTATCTCCTCCCGAGAACTAAATTCCTTTCCTTGAAGAAGATTAATAGTTAACTCGACCCATATTCTTGAGCGAGATCTTCATACTTAGTAGATGTACTAGGGAAAAGATTTTTCTCACAGAGAGTGGTTGTGGATTCTGGACCAAAGGTGTTGGTGTAGGCTCTACCTTAGCAGGTAATTTCTTTGGGCTCCTCTTCCTCGCTTTCTTATTTCCTTCTTGTAATCTCCTTTTCTTATTCAATGGTAGCTAGGCGGTCATACTTCACTCGTTATCTGATCTCTGGCTTCATCCTAAGAATGAAGTGCTTACAGAGGAGATTATCCATGTCATTCATCAACCCATCCGCTAATCCTTCCTTCCGGATCTGGGCATCAAGCTTCCTCCTTAGCTCTAGAACATGAGCATGATAATCCCTTATCTTCTCCTTCTCTCCTTGGGATAGCTTTGTGATATTGATCATGAGATCTGCATATTTTTTTGTTCACCAAATTCTTCAAGAAAATTTCAGTTAATAAATCCCATGAGTTTTTCACATTATCACCTAGTGTTTCAAACCACCTAAGGGTTGAACCATCCAAAAAGGTAGGAAAAAAATCAGTCCATTGTTCCCTTCTTATGAAGCCATTACAAATGCAAGATCGTTTAAACTCTTGAATGAAAGAGGAATCATCTTCATTAGATTGGGCTGAAAAAATAGGAATCTTCCCCATTTTCAAAAGTAACCACAGTGAAATACCAACCCACAAGTACAATCAACAAAACTTATGTGCACAAATAATTAGAATAACTATAATAGAAAGTTACTTTACACCTTCTATAGTAAAATAGAAATGACCACGGTAAACTATGGTAAAACTTGACTTACTACGGTAAAAATGACTTTACTGTGGTAAACACTATTCATGGTAAAAAGTGAAGTTACTGCAATAAATACTATTCACGGTAAAAAGTGACTTTACTGTGGTAAATACTATGCACAGTAAAAACAAGGTTACCCTCCAAATGTTTTCTGACTAAGTGGGAATATCTCTCCAAAAAATCCACCAATGAGGAATGGTCGAACAATGGAACCAAAATGTCATCACCAATCTAGCACTATGATTATTTACTAATGCACAACTTTTATTTTGGTAGATGGAATCTGTAAACACAACAACAAACATAACACAAGAATACCATAGAATATGATAAGAAGGAATGATGATAAATATGAAATATAAGTGTAAATTATAATATCAACATGAAATTGTTACAATCTCACCCATGAGGTACTTCAAGTGTTACTGACTTCACTTGCCTTCCAACAATAACTATGGGAGAAAATTCACAATTACACCTCTTAATGGCTTCTTTAACACACCTTCAAAATGATGGCTTCCTTTACACACTTACTCATACAATATTTCTCACTACTTCCTTCTATGCTAAATGAGGGGGTGGCCTCTCTATTTATAAAACTTCTAGGCTTATCCATCTTATCTCTAAGATAGGATAAGAAATCTACTCTGACGAATCGTATTCCATACCTCAACTCTTATCTGTACATGTAAGCTTATCTTTTAAGATAAGATAAACCTTATCATTTCACATGAGTTCCACATTTTTAGACTTTTTACAAATAAAATACACAAAATATTTATGACCTCACTCCTTGTCTTTATTACCAATATAATATTTCTAATTCCTAATCATGTAGACCTTACTTCTCTACTTACCCTAACTTTGACATTTTAACATTACCGAACCACTTATGACAAATATTTACTTTTTACCACAACATTCCTATTGTACTTTTGACTATTACCGTACTATACATTATTGGCGGTGTCATACTGGCAACGCCGTTATCTTCTATCGGAAACTACTACTAATTATACTTAACAACATCCTATTCCTAATACACACATTAATGAAATAGAAATTACGGAGGAAAATTTTAGTGTCGATGAGAACCTCATAACACATCCTTTTAGGTCACCCATGGATGCATGACATATAAGTTGTGCCTTCTAAATTTCATCAATGTATAAAGTTCCCTCATAATGACAAATAATTCACCTTGCTTGTAGATGCCAAACCATTTGAATATTGTAAGCACTTAGAGGCTAGATATAATCGGATGAACTATTATTAATTTGTAGACAGACCGACAACTCCGTATGTTATACCTCTCAAAGATAAAAATCATATTGACCTTGACACACTCTTCCAATCTCAACCTTCTATGTCTTATACACAACCTAGAATAAAAATATCTCATAAATCTATCGTTGAGTATGAGCTTAAAAATTCCTTTCATGTTGGTAAATTTCCATTGTCTCTGATAGTTATGAAAGACCCAATGTTATCCACCTTAAATTAGATCTTGTCTACCATCTTGGAAATACTATATGGAAATGGTTTGGATATTTAGGAGATGAACACATTCATGACTATTCAATTTCTTAGTTATATGAAGATTGGATGGCTAGTTTCTATGAATACTCTTAATATAATAAGGAAAACAAAATGATGGAGTACATGCATTGGAACGAAAGAGGACTTGGTAAAAAGGGACAAGGTCATGTAGAACCATTTATGTACACAAACAATCTATATCTTCATGGTCTAGGTTTTGAATTTTTTGAAAAACAACCAATAATATTCGATGTGATGATTAGTGGTGAGGATATTGAATCCAATGTTGATACAAGTTCCACACATAGCCTCTTTTAAGAATTATCCGAAATAAAAATACTCATTAAAAACTTCTCCATAAACACCATTGACTTTGACATCATCCATCCTAACCTTATTAATCAAGAATAGCTAAATCACATATCCATGGACCTCTTTCATAATGATGAGGCCATCAAAGAGTTTCACGAGACTCAGAACCCTATACCCCTTTTAGATCACAAGAAGGGATTCAATATTAACCTTAACGCATCAAATTACTTTGGAAAAGAAATCGATTACTCCATTCCACTAAATAAAAAAAATAAAAATAAAAATCTAATCTCTTATAGTGAAAACCTCACAGAGGCACTATTTTAGAAGCAAAAATTAAAAGGAAGAAACAAATAAGAAAATGTAAAAGGATGTATCTCTTGGTGAAAACCTTTCCGAGGTGCCAAAGTGAGAGGCGAATCACTTCTTAAAAAAAAGAGTAACCTATAACATAATTTCAGGACACATACATCAAAAATTCTAGTAGAGAATACTATTTCTATCAATATTGGTACAAGTGAGAATCGTAAACTTCTTCAACTTGGTGCAAGTTTATAGTACATTGAAATAAAAGCATTTATAAAACTTCTTGTCGAGTTTCAAGATGTTTTTGTTGGAAATTGTGTCTTATTTTGTCATTGATGTTAAATCCATTGATGGAAAATGGTGTTATGGTGTCATATGAGTCTCCATGAGGTGTTAGTAAAAATTCAAACATGAAGTTTGATTGGCAAAGTGTCATGTTTGGTGATGTTCTATAAGGTCCTGGTGCATGGTTTAGATTGCATAGTCACTATATGAGTTTTCCATAGTTGGTTTAAAGTTTTCATGAGGTCAAACATGTCCCTAGAGGTATTTTATAGGTGTTAATGATTCTATAATGAGTCACCATTTTAATTTCATGAATTGGCATGGTTGAGTCGGGTCATTCTAGGCCTATTCCTAGTCCTAGAACATGCAAAATGGTATTGGGGGTATGATTTTTGGAGCTGATAAATTTTTTTGAAGTATGATAGTATCATGGTAATATTTTACATGACATATATGATGATTTTTAGGTCATTTCTCATAGTTTTGGTGGTGCTTCATTGTCCTTGGGAAGCAAGAAGGTGGAGACAAGCTAGAAAATTACAAGTAAGTCACTATGGATAGAGAGTTTCAGAAATATTTGATATATATGGCTAGTATAGATAGTTATATTATGTTTTCATGATGCTTCATGACAATTTTTAGGTCAAAGTGAATAATAATTTGCAAGATATGAAGTTTTTGCTAAAACCGGGTTTTCTAGAGTTTGTTTTTGTGTTAAAAATGGACCTTCTAATGCTCATTGTGAATTATGTGATTTTCATGGGACCCATAGGTTTTGGGGATATTTTTACATTTATCTAAGAGTTTTTAAAAAAATAATTAGGTAGTTTGATCGTCTGGGTTTTATGAAGAATCGATAAAAAGGTAAAGTGGTTAAAAACCCTAGTTAAATCCTATCTCAAAGTGACTTGCTGAAAATTGATTGTCTGAGCCAATTTTGATTAATTTTGAAACTTTAATTATTTGAGGTTTAATATGACTCCTATATATTTATAAAATGGTATAATAGAGTTGTGACAATATGTGGGTCCCACTCAAACATGCATGTTTAGGAGATCTTTAATTTGTGAAAAAAATTCCATTGAAGGTATTGAATAAGTTGACATTGATTAGATACTGAGAGTTTTACTAGATTTCCATGGTGTTTTCAGGTCATGGTTGAATTCCTAGAGGGAAAAGTGTTCCCTATTTATGAAGACTGGTCTTTGGGCCTAAAAGGGTAGTTTTGAGAAGTTGCAGAGATTGACCTAGTTAAAGGCCTTCCACTTAGATTTGGAAGGAAATGTAAGATGTTTTGGAAATTATATTCAGATACATTTCCAATGATATATGTTTTGTATCTTGATGAGGTGATTTAATAGGTGAACCATATCAATTTATGAAGACCAAGTTTGACTATTTCAAAAGGGGATTGCTTTAGGTGAGAAGATTTATGTATAAGACTCATGTTTGGGATTATCTGATGATTTATATCTATTAGAGATTTAATAGGGATGAATTTTTCCCTAGTGAAGGAATTTATATGTATTTAATGTATCATCAAGGGTATAAACCAGTTGAGTTTCCAAAACTACTTTCTAGGTAGCTCAATTTGGTGAAGAGGAAAAGAGGTGTGGTTTTCTTTGTTGGATGTTTCATGAGGTTTATAAAGCATGGGTATGTTTTATAGGAAATTTTATTTATTAAGTTTTTACATTCCATATTTTATGTGTTCTTGGGTGATCTTGAGCATGCTAGGTAAAGACTGGTTTTTGGAAACAATTGTTTTGTGAAGGAAATGGTCCTTCTTGATAGATTTATGAAGAAAATGATTGGTGAAAGGTAATGTGCAAGTAGTTATGAATATTTAATGATGTATTTTAAATTTTTGAATCTTTTGGAGGATTTAAAAATCATGTTGATGAGTTTGGAGGTCTTTGATGTGCATTATGATGGGGTTTTGAGCCATTTTTAACTTGTTTGGTTGTCTTGGGGCATGGTTGAACTACATGGGTCCACCTTATCAGTTTTATGAATGTATTTTTATATTTTAAAGTTTTATTGGTCAAGATATTTTTTTTGTACTGATGTATGTTATTTTTTTAGTTGAGAAGCATATAAAAGTGCATGTTTGGTTTAAATTTGCACTAGTTAAAAAGAGACGAAAAATGTGACCTAGGTGAGAAAGTGAAGAAGGATTAAGGGAATCAAGAGAGAGATGATAATGTATGAAAAATTATGAAGAATTTAAAATATCATGTGTGCAAAGGTATAAATAAAAATCATGTCATGAAAGATCAAGATATAGAAAGTTAGAAGAAAGAGGGTTTGAAGATGGTTTGAAGGTGTGTGAGCTGAATTAGTGATCTCCATAGGTTGTGGCAGAAACATTGCATAAGATATATTTATCCAAAGGTTTTTGATTTGGTTCTTGATCATCTTAGGTGGTTGTAGTCTCCTTGTGGAGTTGTGCTTCACTACATTAGGGGTTGGTGCTCTTTATAGGTTTGGTGCTCCTTCCGAAGTTGGTGTTTCACTAAATCTCTTTTCTTTGTGTAATATAAGTATATTCTCATTGTATTTTCATCCACTTGAGGTTTTCCCACTTAATTTTGGTTTTTATGTACTCTCTTTCTCTTTCTCTTGTGTATGGTTGATTCAATGCTTAAGTAAACACACATATGTTTAATGTTTTATTGAATGGTTATATGAATGATGAATGGAAATAGAATAAAGTTTTAATGGAATGATTCACCCCACCCCCTTTCAGTACCTTTTTCTTCAAAAAAGTTTACATAGTAATAGAAATACATGCTAGGTTTAGATCCTTCCTTTGTAGTGCACAACCTTGTGGTTCACCCATAACCAAAAGCTGGTCAAGAAAAATTTAAGAAAATGCACCCTAAAGTGACATTGTTGGTTAAAGTATAACTATAGAAACTATTAGAATCAGGATTCATTAGATTAATCGATTATTAATAATGGATATCTAATATGGTACCCATAAAAAAGAATACAACAGGGATAATAATCTACACCAACTTTCTTGATATAAATAAGGCTTGTCTAAAGGATGACTTTCCATTGCCCAACATTGATATGATTGTTGATTATACAGTGGGCCATGAAATGTTATCTCTAGTGGATGGTTTTTTAGGTTATAATTAGATACAAATCTCTAATAATATCAGCATAAAATAATTTTTACAACACCTTGGGGCACATTTTGTTATAATGTTATGCCTTTTGGCTTTTAAAATGTAGGATAAACTTATCGTGAGCAATGAAAGTCATCTTCCATGACTTGCTACATGACATCATAGAATATTATGTATATGACATCCTTTCCAAATAAAAAAGAGTGGACAATCCCATTAGTTTACGATGAAAATTTGAGTAATTATGGGAGTATAAGATCATACTTAACCCTAAAAATGTATATTTGGTGTCACTTGAGAAAATCTCTTAGGATTCATCATCTCATGGATAGGAGTTGAACTTAATCATTCCAAAGTAAAAAAATCATGGATATGCCTCCCCCACAAAATCTATGCCAATTAATAGGTCTCTAGGGAAAATTAAATCCATTCGGTGTTTCATTTCTCAACTAGCGGATAAATGTTAGCATTTTAATCACCTAATGAAAAAGTTGTAAAATTTAAATGGACTAAGGAATTCCAAGATTATTTCACTAAGTTGAAAGAATATTTATCAATTCTATTAGTACTAATTCCATCCATTTAGGATAAGCTCATGCTTCTTTATACATCCACTATAGAACATGCCATATGAACCTATCTTGCACAATTTAATGACAAAGGGCAAGAACAAATGGTCTATTATCTCAATAGGACTCTTATTGTTCACAAAATCCAGTACTCACAAGTTAAAAAGGTATTATTAGAAGTAGCATTCACATTTCACAAGTAGTGCCACTACTTTCTCAATCATACAAATAAGTTCATTGCTAAAGTCAATCCTATCAAATATTTGTTTTCTAAACCTATTTTAATAAGTAGAATATCTATCTAGGTCATTCTACTCAATGAATTTGACATATAATTTATCAATCAAAAAGTAATCAAAGGGAAATCTCTCACCAATCAACTTACCACAACACTATTGTAAGTCTCAAAAGCTGCTTCACTTTAAATTCCCACACGAATACCTATTATATGTGGAGGTATTTCCTTCATGGAATTCATTTTCAATGGCTCAAGTGCAATATTCATGGTTTAAGGGCTGGTATTCTACTATGAATGAAGAATAGAGATATTATCCCAAAGTCTTATTATAATGGTTTACCTTGTAAAACCAACATCGCTAAGTATTAATCCTTAATAGAAGGTTTAATTTTTCTATATCTTTGTGGCTCAAAGAATTAACATTATATGGAGATCCTCTTTTTATCATTAAGCAAGTCAATGGAAAATATTAAGTCAAAGATGATAAATGTGTTCCCTACTAGCTCATGGTAGATATTCTCAAAGTTTACTTTTGTCTCATCACCTTCGTACAAGTTCTGCAAGCATAAAAAAATTAGGGAATACCATTGATGCAAAGCTCCTTTAAAAACCAATGCATTTGGAAAGATAAAACACAAAATTCTTTCTTCACTCTAGGTACTCTATTTTATAAATATTTTCAACTAGTTTATATGACTTAAACATGCAAAAACTACCCATTTCATCTCAATTCCTTCATTATCCCTTTACCTTGTTTCATACATCACAAGAAATTTCCATTCAACCTTTACAAAGGTCAGAGATCTAAGAATTCAATATTATGATAGTCATCCACATCATTAAGAAATAGTAAGTTAATCAAGAGCTCATTTTTCCATTGTTGTCACTCAATAGTATTCAAATGATCATGCACAAAGTAAAAAACTCTTGTAACCTTTAGCCTAAATTTTTCCAACTAACCCTAACCCTTTTTTCATGAGCCCAATCCAATGAAAATACCACCACATACTTGATGCCACAAAGATCAAAACACTAACTTACCCTTTTGTTCTTAAGAATTATGGCCTAGACAAGTTAATGGTTGAAGATACCTATATACCCCCCATGAAAAATGAAAAACACTTTCAGGAACCCTTCTTGGCTCTTAATGTGAGGAGTAAATTTTGTGAGCTAACTTCTTATCCTCTTTTCACAATCCCACTTTCCTCTTTCTTGGCTTAATAACCCCTACTAGCCCCGCCTAGACTTCATTACCACATAACTTTCAACTTAAACATTTTCCAAACAAAATTGAACTATTTTAAGATTCCATTTTTCCTAAGAATATATGTGCCAAGTTTTAGGATCTTCTCCAAAGAAAAAATTGCTTAAAAATCAATTTGGCATGGTCAAATTAGGTCTTTCATTCATATGGCAATCTCCTCAAGGAAACTATCATATCTAACAACAAAATGGAAGAAGTTGGAGTCTTAAATATTATTTAATACTTTAATTCAAGTACCTTAGATGATTTCTATATAGTTTCAAGGGTTGTTTCCAAGGATAAAGGCTCCAATTTCTAGTTTTCTCTCAAACCCTCACCGTGTCGTTGTAAATTTAGCTTTGAGAGATTTCAATACTTCATAACATGTATTTCATGTAATTACAAGACCCACAATTTGGTTCATAAGTATGTTTTTTCTCCCTCTTCAATCATGAGCTACTAGTGATATGTGAAAATGAGAATGATATCCTAAGAGATAAAAATTCTTATCTACATGCACATGGAATAGGGTATATGAAACCCTCAAACCTTAACTTGATGAGATTAGAAACTTATTTAAAGCAATATTTATTATTTGTTCAAGGAACTACTCCCATATGATCTCAATAAAGAAAACATTTATTCCATGTACTTATCATAATGACAATAAACTCAATATTTGATCAACTATGAAGGCACAGTCATAGTCTCCTTATTCTGAAGGGTTTTTCATGCATGCACCTGGAAGGTAACAAGCTATTCAATATCCAAAGATTATAAATAGCATATTTTTTCACCTTTCTTCACGTGTATATTGTTACAATTTTTTTTTTATCATGATCATAATCAAAACTCACCAAGAACCTACTAAACATTTATTCACTATCATACACAGTCAAAGCATTAACCTCATGCTAAAAATAGAGTATGCAAACCAAACCTCCAGTACACTATTCAATGGGCTCCAAACACTATATAAATTCTCTTGAAGAGGAATAATTAAATGTTTAAACCACAATCACCATACACATAATTCTTGATGAAGAAGCATAACATAAGAATCCTTACAAAAATAGAGTTTTCATCATATTAGCTAAGTATATCATACAAAATTTCTTGTTTCTTTTCATTCTTCCTCTCCTCAATCCTCCTTGTCCTCGAGGAATCACCAAAAACTACCTTCTTCTTAAAATTTATCTCATCCTCTTTTCTCTTTTCATACATACTTTAAAACATCCTTTCAACTCCTTTCCACTCTTTGAAAACCTTTTCCAAGTCATATTTTCACTATTTACAAACTTTATAAGTTTAAATCCCATTTGGAGGAAAATTACAAATTAGAGAAAATTCAAAATCTAACCCTTCCTATCCTCTTGAAATAACTCACATTGATTCTCTAAGGACTTTAACATACCCCAAAAACTCAAAAAAATAACAAGGAGAATAATTGAAATTTTGATGCTCTTCACTCTCTGATGCTCCTGCATCATACTTCCAAGGTGGAGAAAAGGATCCATATACTACAACGTTATTTCTTCGATGACTCTTGATCTTATGTTCCTACTATCTTTTCTTGTCTCATGACCACCTAGATCCCATACATTTTTCTTCATCCTTGCATTTGGATTTAATATTCTTCTCTTCTTCTTGAGTTTCATCTTTATCTTATTCAAATTTAGTCTCCCATTAGTTGTACCTACAAAAATAAATGACACAAAAAATATACATTATTCTTCATGTTTCCTCATATTTTTATTCCCGCATATCTTTTACTCATCATGTTTTCATCACTCACTTTGTGTTGTACAGGAAACTTCATTCTCACATGGATGAAAGCCAATATTGGAAGCCATGAGAAAATTCAAATTATGGAGGGATTAGGACCTCGATGTGGAGAGAAATTTACGGGCGCAAAGAAGATAGATCTCTGATAATATCTGTAAAACTGAAACATATGTGATTAGATAGTAATATGTGGGGGTTTCCTAGACAATCTTGGTTCCAAGAGGATGTTAACTCCCTTGGAGGATGTTAACTCCCTTGGAGGATGTCAACCCCCATGTCTAGAAAGATAACAATAAATGATGAACAATAGATATCATGCAGAAACAATGAAATATAAAATGCCAAGTAACTGGAATGATGAGGGGACTTAGCTAGTGCTCTGGTATGGAGATGAAATGGGCATCAAGATGGTAAGATGACAAGCAATCTCAAAGCTTTCTCTAGCACTCCTCACCTCTAACCTCTAACAATGGCAAAGGTTTTCCTTGACCTCAAACTTGCAGAACTTAATTCAACACTTTCTTCTCCTCTCCTAAAAACTTCAATAAGCAGAGATTTCATATTGATTCTTCCTCCCTTTTTCTCCTTTTTGAAAGAAGGGGAAGACCCATATTTATAGCTTGGAGGTGAGGTTAGATTGGGGTTAACAAGTAACTGGGGTTTGATAAATTAACCCTAGTCAGGTGAGTGGGGGACATGATTTGACTGGGTAGGTGAGATAATAGATTTGATTTGATTGAGTGGGGCAATGTGATTTAATTAGAATATTTGGACATTATTATCACATAATGTTGTTTAAGGATTGAAAGGAGATTAATTAATTAATTAAACATGTAGGTTTGGTGGGAAATGGACTAAGTCTTCTATGGGGTAATATAAAAAAATTTGTCTACATTTTCCCCTTTTTGTTGAGTGGCTTGCAATAGCAAGCCACGAGACAAAAACAAAAAGGGTTGAATGAAATCATGTGTCCATAAAAGGGATGGGGATAGATAAAAACATGACTAAAGGAAAGATGCCCCAAGTGAAAAAGGATCGTAATAACAATGAAAAATATGGCAAGTGACCCCAATACCACATCAAGTAGAGGACAATTGCGGTCTCAATGGAGATGGGTGACAATGTTCTATGGACCAGTGAGTGGGTGGAAACCACGGCAAAGCATTGATGTAAACCTGTGATGACCAATGGGTCATAGGAAAACATCAAAATATGTGCAACTGAATGCAAAGAGTATGTAAAATCCTTCATACATGAGGAATCGAGTGAAAAAAATCATGCGTTCATAAAAGCGATGAGGATAATGATGCCCCAGCACAAGGCATGATATAAAAGGTAGATATGTAAATAAAATTCCCCAGAGGGAATAATCATGAATGTGGACATGATGAGAAGATGGGATAGAAAGGTGAGATAGAATGCCCTAAAAGGGTGATAAATATGATGGTAATCATGTTTCATAGGAAATATTCATAAGTGACGGAAAATTAGTAGGTGAAAAAGAGAAAGCAGTCCCACTTCTTCGGTAAGTAGGATAAGAAGTCAAGGTACTTTTGCAATGAAACAAAAGTAGAGTAAACCTTCATGGAAGAGAATAAGATTAGATAGGTGATTTCCATTATGGTATCCTCTAAGACAAAAATGTCAAAGGAAGATGGAAAAAGATTATTAGAAATGGATATGATGATGCCCCTGCGAGAGGACGTCGAAGATAAAAATGTGAAAAAGTTCTCAAAAAGAGAAGCGATCAATGTCAGCAGAGAGAAGAATGAGAATGGTAATGAAATGGATCGAAAGTGGAGAAACATCAAAATTGATTGTGAATGCTAGGTGTGAGGGATGTGTTGAAGGATGTAATGAGAAAGAGAAAAGTGAATGGAAAGGAGGAGTGGTTGATTATGAGAAGAGAAAGAAAGATCAAAGGTGAAGGTGACAGGGGTATGGAATAGAAGGACGAAGATGGAGGAGAAAAGAAGGAATGAAAGGGGAGGAAGAAGATAACAAAGAAGGATTATAGAGGAAGGGGGAAATGATGAAAGAAAAGAAATGAGAAGACAATAAAATGACAGAGTAGAGGGTGAAATTATGAAAAAGGGAGAGAGTTATTTAAAACGAAAGGTGTGAAGGAGGGTGAAGTAGATGAAGGTAGAGAGGTAATGGAAAATGAAAGAGATGATAGAGAAAATAAAATTGAAGGAACCAGATCATAGTGAGGAAATCCAAGGAAAATAATATGGAACTGACCACATGGAAATGCATGTGGATGGTGGGATGATAAAAAATATGGGACAATGCTGAAGAGTCAGGTTATCGATGGGGAAGTAAGAAAGAAGTGCGAGGTAAGACGAGGAAGAAGATGATATAGAATAAGTAAAATAAGACAAGGATCAAAAAGGAGGATAGGACAATGGAGAAAATTATGCAGAAGGAAGGGAAGTAAGAACAGATATATTCGATAAAGAGTGAGTAGCATAAGGAACGTAAAGAGAAGCTAGAGGGGAGGAATGACACATATTGGAAAAATGTAGAGATGCATGAGATGAGGATAAGTTTATGACAAGAAAATAGAGAGAGGGTGTATGATGAAGAAAATGAAGAAATCGGCAAGGAAGAATGGAAGATGGAGAGGTGGAAAAGAAAAGGAGAGGAAGCGATAGGAGAGGAAATTCCAATGAATGGATGTTAGGAGAAATCCACTGATAATGATCAGTAGGGAAGGATGGGACAAAAGGTGAGAAAATGGGGAATTTAAATGAGGATTGGAAGGGGGAATTCCAATTAAGGGATGTTAGGAGAAGTCCCTAATAATGATCGAGAGGGCATAGAGGAAATAATTAATGAAGATAGAATGGAAGGGATCAAAGAGAAGGATCCATCCTATGTAGAATGGGGTGAGTGATTTTTAGGAGAAGTGCACCAATAATTATTAATGCAGAAATAGAAGATGATGATGAAAGAATGTTAGGAGATGAAAAATGGAAATGATGGGTAAGTATGGGGGTAGATGTGTGGGAGAAATCTAGAAGATGGAGTGGAAAGAGTAAATAAAGTATGGATAACGATGTGTGTGAAGATGAAAGCGAGGAGAGGACGTCATGGATGAGAATGAATGAGAGGAAAATGAAGAAACAAGACACGAAATGAATGGGGAATCAATGGCTAAGTAATATTACCAAGAAAGGGATGATGGAGATGAACTTGGGGTGTAGGAAGTGGTGCTTTGCAAGAATGGAAGTGAAGGTGAGAGGATGTGATGATGGGGAATGATGAGAAAATGTAGATGGTGAGAATGTGGAGTGGTGGGTGAGTTTAGGATGATAGATCATCCTTAATAGGGACTCTTAAGTAATATATCCAAGCCACAAGAGGAGTTAAGTAAGATCACCGAACTGGCGCGGTGATGATATGGAAGGAAAAATACAACATTGTATTGGGTACATGTGTGGAATGGTTAGTTGGAGAAGATAATTACGACAAGAGATGGGAGATAGAAGATGAGGGAAATATGATGGGACATGGAAGGGTTAGATGGAAAACCATTCTTAAGAGGGACTATTAAGTAAGATCTCCATGCGATGGGGATGGTTAAGTAGGATCGCCAAGCCAAAGAAGAAGAAGAATGATAAAAATGATGAGTTGTGTATACCAAAATGGAACAAGAGATGAAAGGAGGTGATAACAAGGAAACAAAGGAGTGTGACATGAGTGGATGGAGGAACATATGTAGTGTAGATGGAGAGTGTAAGGGAAATCCTTAATTGGGATTCCCATGTGGTGGGAGTGATGATGTAAGAGTGTCAAGTGAAAAAGGAGGAGTAGAAAGATGTTTGTGGTGGTGATTGTCATCCTGCTAAAGAGGAAATGGTGGAGAAGATTCTACAATGGGAGGATCCAAGGAAGAAGATATACCTTAACTAAGATTCTCTAGCTGTATGGATGATTAAGTAATATTGTCAAACTAAAAGTGGAAGAGTGAAAGGGAAATTCAAGAGGAAAGGCAAGTAAGATATCCGACATGGTGAAAGGGGATAGAAAGGTGAGAAGGATGATGTGGAGAAAAATGGTGATGAGTGGAAATGGGAGTGAAGAGAAATGGATCAAAGACATTTTTGAACATGTTGGGGGATAAGAATCTGTAGGATAATGAAATTTCCTTGAGAATGATCCTCAAGTAGGATTTGTAAACCGCAACAACGATCGGGTATAATTCGTAAAATGAAAAGTGTGTTTACGAGCGCATTCATGGATAGTATGGATAGATATAGAATTCATAGTGTGAAATTTGATGTGATTTTGATAAAAGATGATCTTGATGAGATGAATGAAACATATTCATATTAATGGAATATAGGGAAACCATGCTTCGAACTAGATTGGAGATAAACAAGAAAGGTTACCACTCAAGGCATTACACTTGCAGCCAATATCAGGTGTTAACACATAACCAACGATAGTTATACCAAAAGACCATGCGGAAATATGGATGAAAGATTCTCATAGACCTAATTTTGACATGACAAGGGATTTGAGATGTAACTTTTATGTGGGAAGATATTTCTCAAAAGGTGGTGTTCCTTATGCCTATGCCCCAACTCTGGGAAGGGAAAGAACAATAGAAGAAATTTGATCAAAACGGGAAGATTTCTAAATGCCATAAAAGAGTATCCATCCTTCAAGGGTATGGTCTACTTTATACATACTATGGATGGCAAGAATAATATATATGATATCATGTACTTGAGGTATGGGTCTATTTCTTTTGATTTTTCTTTGATTTTGATTTGTATGCTTTTGTTTTTAGTTCCTTTTTCTCTTTCTTTATTTTTTTGCATGAATAGTTTTCCTTCAAAGGATCGGTCTTTTTCTTATAACTTTGATTTTGCCTTTTGCATACATGAATTTTATCTTCACATGGGGGAGAGCTGGGAATATCTAAGTAGACCACTTAGGAGGGGATGATGATTGTACAAGTGACACCTCATGGACCCTTTGCATGGCTCCAATAGGAGAATGAGAGGGTGATGGATGTAACGATCGTAGAGCTCTCACCAAATGGGAGAACTTATCCATAATGAATATGTTATGAGTAGAGTCGTGGTACTCATATTCAAGGTCATATCAAAGTAGTGATGGTAGACCACATAATTCATATCATTACCATGATAGATGAAAGGGGATAATGATGGAGGATTGATCTAAGGATATAACTAAGTGTTCATTGGTAGATATGTTAATAGTAGACTAGTCAAAATTACAATGCATTAAGAGTTTATGTCTATGGTTTACCATCAAGAGAGGGAATAAATTGAGTTACTGACAGGATGAGATGATAGTTTCAAAGGATTAGATATGATAGACATGTGAGAAATAAAACTATGTCCTTAAGGAAGGAAAGATATGACCACAATGGTGGATTGGGATGAAAATGGATGATGCCCCAAGACACACAAATATGGATTTGATGAAACATATGGTGCCCCAAAAGAGGCAAAAATATCACCATAATGGTAGAATTTGATAATAAAATAAGAAAAAATGGTCCCTCAACGGAAAGACAAACATGGCCTCAATGGAGGACTTTGATGAAAAATAAATGTTCCTCAATCGAAGGAAAATATGACAACAATAATGGTCCTTGATAAGTGAAAAAAAAAGGTCCCTCACTAAAGGAAAAACATGGCCACAACGTTAGTCTTAGAATGAGATGAATATTTGGACATAATTAGTTTAGATTGGATGAAATTGGAGGAGGTAAATAAAACAATGTCAAGGAACGAAGTCCTTGAGTATCAAGGATTTGTTTAGATAGATAATTTGGATGATATGTTCAAGGACTAGGTAAGGTTTCTCCCTTAATGAATTAAACATGGATTATTTAAAGGATGTTGAAAGAGTTTAGATGAGATTGTTTTAGATTTGGATTGGATAAATGGTCGGAGACTACAAGTGTGCTTGGAAAGATAAGTAGTATTGATGAATAATGGAGGACCTTCCTTAGGAGGAATGTTATGTGTAGGAGGGATGTTAAGGGATGATGTGGATGAAGGAATCATGGGAAACCCAATGGATATGATACAAATTTTATTATATGTAGATGGAGAAGGATTTTTCCCCTGAATGAGGAAATCATCTTTCTCAATAAGGTTATGGATGATTGTTTGAAAGGCCTTACAATGTTCAATGTCATGGCCCGGGGTATGATGATAAGAACAACTACAATTAGGATTGAACCATGATGGATTTGGACCATAGGGATTAAATTCTTTAATGGGAGGAAGCGTGATGATGGAAATTCAAGTTAAATGTCGAAGGATATTTGTGTAGGACCCCATTGAAGTGTCATGGGGAAGGTAACTCTTGTGGGTTTTGATAGGATATCTCGGCTTAGAGTTAGGAGAAAAAGTGGATGTAGATTGGATGGGTAAATTATGTGTTTTGGAAGACAAATAAAATTTGGTTGAAGGATTTTATTGTTTGGATGTGAATTGATCATTACGATATGTTGTAGATGGAGAGACTGATCCTAAAATAAATGTTGTGGCATTGGATTGTTGAAAAAAGAAAAAGTTGAATGTTTACAAGGATGCACACGGGGGTACTTTCAGGATGTTTACCATGAGCCTTAGACTTTGAAAGAGAAGAGTTACGCTTAGCACAAATGATAATCTCAACCAGAGGATCTAGCAATGGTGGTGTGGTTATTAATGGAGAAAATGTTCTAAAACAAGAGGATGTTAATAGAGAAATAGGTGTTTGTATGATGTGATTATTGAGATCTATGTGAGATGTGAATTGTTTAGGTTTTGGTAAGGAAAGATTTAATTTTGGATAATGTAGATCATATTTATTTGATTTAAGTGGAGGTGTTTTTCAAGTAGATGTTTCAAAGGGTATCTTAGATAGGGTTACTGAGATCGAGAGGATTTGGTTGGTGTGATAGAAGGATTAGGGAAAGAACATTGGGATAAAAATTGTAATGTGGCCATGGGCGAGGATATAGGTAAATATTTCAAGGTAGGGATAGGTGGATTTGTTGATATGATAGATATAGGGGTAGTTGGGATGGATAGGGATGTAGGAATATTTGGGATATTTGGAGATGTGGGTGATGCAAGATGGCTTGGTGTGAGTAGACATTATAGGTAATGCAGCAAATGCAAGAGTATTATTGGGTGTAGAAGTAGGTGGGAATGGTTGCTTCATAAATTCTTCAAGGGTAAGAATGATATGTTTTCTAATGGGGTTGATGTCGGAGGTGGGGTTGTAAAGGTACATGTGGTAGAAATGAGTTTAGTTGGGATGGTTGTGAGTAATGTAGGTGTAGTAATAGGTGTGTTTGATGCAGATGTGGGTGAAGGCATAGATGTGAGAGATGTAGGGATATGTGTGGATATCAATGGGGCTGAAATAGGTGCTAAGGATGAATTTGATGTGGTAGATTGGGGCATGATTGAAGTGGATAAAGTAGATGTTATAGTCAAATTTGATGTAGATGTGGTAAAGGTAGAAGAAGGTGTAGGTTCAGGAAAAGTAGTAAAAGTTGACATAGGTGTGATAGTTGTGGGTGTAACAAGTTCTGCATAAGGAGTGGGCATAATGTCTAAGGTAGGAACATGTAGAGTTGGTGATAAGATGAGATCTTGATTGACGGTGTCAATCATATAAGCATTTGATAGTTGAGATGTAAAGGGCATGGCTTGATTCGTTGGTGGTTGATTAGGTAAATTTTGAGTAGTGGAGCTATCGATTTGGATATCCCCTTGATTTATGAGTTTTTGGACACGATATTTGAAGGAACAAAATTTCTCAATGTCGTGACCTTTGACTCGATGATATTTACAATAGTGGGCTTTGTGATACCAAATAGGCTTGGCTTGCGAATTGTCCATGGGTCATATGGGTGGAAGTTGGATGGAGTTTACGGCCACCAACTTATCAAATACAAAGCTATATGATTCTCCCAAGGGGGTATAGTTGATTGTTGGTTGAGGGGCTTGTTGTTGAGGCCATGTGTTAGATGTAGATGTGGACAAGGGATTATTATCCACGGCATTGGTCACACCCTTAAATTTTTCGTTATGTGTGAATGGTTTAGTAGATTCGATTTTAGGTTTGGTGAATCGAGTTTAAGATGACCTTGTTAAATGGCATGGGTTTTGAGTTTACAAGCCATTGTGAAAGCTTCATCAAAGGTTCAGAATTATTGGACTTATAAAGTAGACAATATATGTTTTGCACATAAACGTGAGAAGATTTCAATGAGTTTAGTTTGTATAAGAGTAAAGAATAATTGGTTTACAACACCATGCCATCATGTGAAAAATTTGGCAATGGACTCATCATCAAACTGTTGGATGGTGTATAGGTCAATAATAGTAGTTTTGCGTGCAATGTTAATTGAAAAGTGTTCTAAGAACAATTATGTGAGTTGAGTGAAGGACAATATTGAGTATTGGGGGATACTATTGTACCAGTCTAATGTGGGACTCGACAGGGACATGGGGAAAGTGTGAAGTAGTAGATCATGATCATGCGTAATAAGACAACATGAGTGTTTAAATACACAAATATGCTGTTGGGGATCTTCCTTGTTGTTGAACTTAGTAAACACAAAAATTTCCAATGAGGATGGTAGGGTTTGATTGGAACCGATGGATGAATCAGTTCGTTATAGATTTGTTCATAGGATAAAGTATCCTTAGGTGCCAAGGTAGCGGCTTCTAAATTGGCCAATTGATTCATCAAAGCATGAATAGGATCATTTGACATGATGTTAGGTTGAAATTGGATTGGTTGTGTGGTTTGAAAAGTAGTTTGATGAGCACTAATTTGTGGATATGTAAGTGTTGGGTGAATCATTTGATAAGGTGGTTGATAAACTTATGGGTGTGCAGGTGTGTGGGGAACTATTTGGTAATGATTAACATGTGTCATGGGTTGATATTGTTGCATAGGATAACTTTGAACAATAGGGACATGATGTGTTCATTGAAATTGGGTAGGTTTTTGTGGTAAATGATAAGTGGGGATATGGGTGTTAAGAGGTTGAGATAGTTGGAGCATACGATGGGTAGGAATGTAAGTGTGAAGAGGTTGAGATGGCTAGATAGGAATATTAGTAGTGGATGAAATAGAATTGACAAAAAGGGATGTGGGTGGAATGCGATCCACCAATTGAGGAGATTGGGAGGATTGAGAGATTGTGGGGAGATTTTCAAAATATGAAATCATATATGGGGTTAGGAGGAGGCCCGAGTGTCTCTAGAGGAGTGGGAGATGATGATGCAGTTGGTTTAGGAAGATTGGCTTGATGAGGGATATGAAGATTAGTTTTAAGATAGGTACAATCTTGGATGACATGGTTCTCATTAAGCAAGGTCATAGAGACATGGGGTTGGGTAACTGAAGGTGTGGTTTCAAGTTTAGAAACTTGTTGGAAAATATCATTAGGGGGAGTGACGTCATTGGATGAAGTGGATTGCTATGTTATTTTGATTTGAGAGAGAGTGTGACAATAGACATGAAATAAATAAACATTTGTTTATGAAATTTTTTAATGAACAAATTAAGAAATAATTTTTTATCATCATGATTAATTTAGAGAATGTGAAAAGAAAAGTGGATAACAAGCTTCCTAAATAACATAATTCTAAGGATGGTTTTAGGTAGTTTTGGCTAAGGAAATGTCTGAAATGGTTTCCTGTTGGGTGTTCAAATCCCAATCAGTGAACCAGGTGAAAGGAATGTTTCGATGTGTTGATTTTGTTCATGAAGTTTTAGGCTATGTGTGATAATGTGGGATGTAGAAGGTTAAACCCTATTTAGGCTATGTGAGCAAGCAAGATGCATGAGGTTCATTTTAGACCAAATTTGAAATGTGAAGTTTGATGCAGACAATCACTCAGAAAAGGGAAATTATAATGCATAAAAGAGAAAATAGGAAAACAAGTAAAACACAGAAAACACTTTTCTGTTTTAGTTGATTGCATGTGATAGTGATGTATTTTGAAAGTGCCAATCAGTGGCTTGGAATGCCCAGTACCCTAAAATGGCACCATTTATGATACTGCAGAAGGGGTGCAGTGAAAGAGAATTTAGGCGTATTTTTTAAAATGGTTTTCTTTGTGAACATAATTTTGTGGTCACAAGGTCATAGACATTACCCTATAAAAAGAAAAGAAATGTAATTAGCTGATGTGATTAAAAAATGATATAAGTGTCATAAATATTTTTTTACAACAAGTGTTGTCATGAAAAAAATATAAAAAAATAATAATTAATCTAATTAATTAACAAAATCATAGTTCAAATTTCCTATTCAATAATTGTGAGAATGAATCAATAGACTAACTATAAATTATGAAATAGACGTATGAGATAAACTATTAAATAAAATTATGAGAGCATATGATACAAATTATTAAGGATGAGGTGAACTACGTTATAATAGGATAACCTATAAACGACAAAATATTAATGTGTGTGTTTTGATTCTAAGTTATAAATAAATAAAAATAATTATAAGCAAAATGACCAAATGTGGAATTTAAGAAAAGATGAAAAGTGGGTGGGGAGAGTAGACTTTTAGGATGGGAATGTGGACTTTGAGAGGAAAGGACGGAAAGTGGGTAAGGAGAGAGTAGATGTTTAGGACAGGAATGTGGACTTATATGTCAAAAACGTGGACTTTGAAGGAGCACAAAGATAAATTTAAAAGAAAATATTAAGGTAGATATAGTAGATGTGATGGTGACTAGAGTAGAGGATGGGTCATGTGGTTGAATCCCATAGACTATATTAAAAGGAATAGGGGCTCAAACAATCAGCTCACCTCAAGATTTTGTGGTTAGGTCTCATATGCTTGTTTCTCGGGAGTTGTTATTTGTTTAGCCGGATGAAAAAGTATGGGAATTTTCATCCAAAATGAAGCCCCCGATGCTACCAGAGGCATTTAGTGATTCTCGTTTTTTATAGTAACAATTGAAAGATTTCTAATTCACAACTATGATGCGATAATGCGGGGATGTGGATGTGTCATGGAGGCACTATGAGAGCAGGTTGTGTGTGGAGCCCGAGTTGGGTGGGGAGACAAGGTCGGTGTGATGGTAGAATGGGAGGTAGTCGGGATTGGAGGGAAGCAGGATGATTGTTTGCAAAGGAAAATGGATGAGATTGAACCACGCAAACAGGAGTTGTCCAATGTGGTGCTTCACAATCACATTGCAAAACTCATTCGCATCTGTCTAGTAATGCAGCTCCCTATGTTTCTAAATGGCCTCAAGCATTAAGTATCCAGGCAAATCCTCTCAACCATCCAACAAGTTTTAAGCGAAGAGCCAATTTAATAGATGAAATTTGGTAGGCTGCAGTGTAACTGCTCAAAAAATGTTGATTGGTATGTCAAGCGCACCCTTCTACGAGGAGTTTATACAACAACAGAGCTTTACATGCTAACTAATTACTTTCCAAAATTCAGGAGACTTGGTCATTTCTAGACAACTGTATCAGAGATGCACTTGATGACCGTAAAAATGCTCGAGCGGCAATATAATTGGCGGCTATTGATGTCATATTTTCTAATACAATCTAAGAATTTCAGTGTAGATAGTCCTAGGAGTGGCTCAAAAATAGCGTGTGTGAGGTGACCATCAAATGAAGAAGAATTTTTTTCCCCTACATGGTTTTCACATACCTATTCTGAGAAGTTTTTCCACCTGCCACATGATTACAAACAGAAAAATCGGGATGTTCGAGATCTTGCATGCCAACCAAGACACTCGAGATGATGGTCTTCCGTGAAGTTAAATGTTTTGTTTGACTGGTTTAAAAAAATGGTTTCTGTAATATTCATAACATGGTGAAATATTTTAAAACTCATTCCACACAATATTTTATGGCTTCTTACATTTCATGTTGCAAGAGAAAGTAGATTACAAAAGGTAAGATATAATTGGAAGGAGTCGGGAATTCATCAAATGGGGTGTGGGTGTGGCTCGACATTGAGGGGAGATGAGGAGTGAAGTGGCTTGATGAAAGAGGTGGATGGGAGAAAGGGACATGGGTGGAGCATATGTGGAAAGAGTGGAGTGAGGTGAGGGTTACGTGGGTAAGAAGACTCGCAAGGAATGGTGAGTGAAGGAGTGTTGAGGATAGATCTTAGGAAAAGAATGGAGGTAGATCAATGGATAAGTAGGTGGGCCATGTGGAGCCAAGTGGATTGGTTGTTCGAGGTGAATTAGGAAGGAGTGGAGTGAGGTAGGTAAGAGAATAGGTTAGAAGTGTGATTTGAGGGCTTAGGACAGGTCATTGGGACGAGGAATTTAGTATCTTCTGCGAGTAATGAGTGGGAGTGGATTGAATGGATGAGTGGTGAGAGAGAAGAAGGGATCTTGGTGGAGATGGGAAGTCAAAAGTTGGATGTGTTGGGAGATGGGGATCTTGGTGAGAGTGGGGTGAGGCTCGGGAAGGGTGTAGTGGGATTAACTCGGCAGAGGAGCCGAGTTGGGAGATGGATTTTGGGAAAGGGGATGGGTCGGTGGGAGGTAGTTTGATGGTAAGGATAGAGCTTGTGGAGAGAAGGGAATCATCTCGGTGTGATTATATCCAAGCTAGCCGAGTGTTTGAAGGTGAGTTGGAGATGGGAGCTCGTAGGAGTCGGTGTGTGTGTGGTGAAGCGAGTGGAGTTAGAATGAGAGAGATGGTAGATGAGTTGAAGATGAGGGGAGTGGAGAGAGGTGGTGGATGGTTTATGGTAGCTCGGGTAGGGACAGATGGAGCGAGTGGTTAGTGGGATTTGGTGTAGGGTTGAGGGTAGTGAGGAGATGGCTCGCCAAGCCGGGCCGAATTTGGGAGGAGAGGGAATAATAGATAGGAATTATTATTATTGTTTTGTTTTTATTTGATTTAAAAAAATTAATAAATGAATATGGACTATTGCAAAGATATAGATTATTATAATTTGAAAGGCGAGATCTATATCTATTGTACAACTAAGATCGCAAACAAAAAGCCAAACAATAAGATTACTTTCTAGTTTTATTTCCCATGCGAGTAAAACTAAACTTGAAACTAAATACCAAGATGGTTAAAAACAAGAAGAGTACTTGCCTTGAATATGGCACAAACCTCGATATAGATGAAGATAACACCAAACCTGCATGAGACGAATAAAGGGACAAAACAAACAAAAATGACCATATCTTGGATTTGGTCCCACCAGGCATGCCAAAATGTTGTACAGGAAACCTCGTTCTCGCGTGGGTGAAAGCTGATACTAGAAGCCACCAAAAACTTCAATTTATGGAGGGATTAGGACCTCAAATGTGGAGAGGAATTTATGGGCACATAGAAGATATATCTCGTGATAAAAGAAGATAGATCTCTCGATAATATCTACAAAAGTGAAACAAATGTGATTAGTTAACAATATGCGAGGGTTTCCCAGAAAATCTCGATTCCAAGAGGATGTTAAATCCCTTGGAGGATTTCAACCCCCATGTCTAGAAAGATATAAATAAATTATGAACGGTAGATATCATGTAGAAAAAATGAAATACAGAATGTCAAGTAACTGGAATGACAAGGGGACTTAGCTAGTGCTCTGGTATGGAGATGAAATAGGTATTAGAATGGTAAGATGACAAGCAATCTCAAATCATTCTCCAGCACTCCTCACCTCTAACCTCTAACAATGAAATTTTTTTTCCTTGACCTCAAACTTGCAGAAATTAATTCAACACTTTCTTCTCATCTCCTAAAAAATTCAATAAGCATAGATTTCATAGTGATTCTTCCTCTCTTTTTCCTCCTTTTTGAAATAAGGGGAAGACCCATATTTATAGTTTAGAGGTGAGGTTAGATTGGTATTAACAAGTAACCAGGGTTTGATAAATTAACCCTGGTCAGGTGAGTGGGGGAGACATGATTAGATTGGGTAGGTGAGAAAATATATTTGATTTGATTAAGTGGGTTCATGATTTGGATGGTGGGGGACACAATTTGATTGAGTGGGGTAATGTGATTTAATTGGAATATTTGGACATTATTATCACATAATGATGTTTATGGATTGAAAGGAGATTAATTGATTAATTAAATATGTATTTTTGGTGGGAAATGGACTAAGTCTCGATGCAGGGTGATACCAAAATTTGGTGTCTACACTTTGCTTGGAAAGACAAAAAATTGTCCATGATCTTCATTTCCTTTCTTGATTTCTTACTCCTTCATTTTTTCCATCATAAAAACATTCTTCAGACCTATACATGTACCTTATTTACCCTCATTTAAATCATCATTTTCCATAGAAATAATCTTTCTCTCATCTATACCTTCACTTTTATTTTTTCATCCATCATACACAACAAATCTTGTAAAATATCATCCACTTCACCTATGAAAAACTGATCATCATACTTTCCATGTTCACCATTCCACTCAATATTTCTTATCTCATTCCATTTTTTCTCTCCAAATGCACTAATGGAATCATTTTCTACAATTTCTAGGAATTCACCCAAAGAAACATCAATATCAGTTATTAAATAAGCAAGCCTTGAATCAGCTTTTTTAACCTTATCTTCATAACATACATGCATAAATTATTCATCCTCTTTTACGTATTGTTCCAACTCTTCTTCACCTATACTCACCTCATTCAAATTGTTTCCCTTCTTTTCAACATGTGAAAACAAATTTTCAAGAACTTTCATCTCTTCCTTTAGCTTAAAATCATCCAATTCTTTGTTATCTTCATCATATATAGGACTATCAAATCTGATTTCCTCTTCTTTTTGTGTATTTACAAACAAGAAAACTTCAATAGGCATACAACTTTGTTCACATACCTCATTATCATGTTGA
This sequence comes from Taxus wallichiana var. yunnanensis, assembly GCA_018340775.1. NCBI lineage: Eukaryota > Viridiplantae > Streptophyta > Pinopsida > Cupressales > Taxaceae > Taxus > Taxus wallichiana. The sequence continues at coordinate 285,262,923 of CM031243.1, read as the reverse complement.
TCTACTGCTACTACATATTCTTCTTCTGAAAGGAATGATAACCAGATCGTACCAAGCCAAGAACACAGATGCTAATCAAACACCACGATCAATAAGATGAAAGTAATTCGCTAGAATAACTTTACATAAAACCTTTGCAAACAAATGAGAAACAATATCATATATTATTATGGAACTCAATGTAATACATTGAGAATGGGCCTTGCTTAAATAGGCAAGGAATAACAATCTAAGAACCAGTCAAGGTCGTAGATCAAGCCATAAATCAAGGAAATAACTAGTCATCAAAGAACTAGTCAAGACCATAGATTTAGGAGAGAACTAGACATCAAGGATCTAGTCAATACCATAGATCAAGGAAAGAACTATACCTAACAACTAGATAATATCTCCTAATATCTAAATAAGATAAAATAAATATCCACACACATAAGTGGGTGAGGATAAATACAATAAAGGTAAATAAAGTACCTAGGTGAACATGAGCTAAGGTAAATACCTACTCTAACACCCCCCCTCAAGTGAAGATAGGGGCCAAAATAGAAGTGGCATGTCCACAGTATGAGTCTTGACAACTAGGCCTGATGAGGTACTCATGTACAATGTATGGGAAAAAAGGACACCACAAGGTACCCAAAACTAGTAACAAGAAAATAAAGAGAGTAAATACCCGCTCTAAGGCAACCCAAGAAGCTCAGCTCAAAAAAATCGTACAATGCTGAAGAAATTTTGTGTTTACTATGGTCTGAATCCACTACTCGATCACAAAACTCAAAAACAACTGACACTGGGTTTCACCAGAATAGCTCCATACAAGGAGATTGTCAACGGAGTGATGTTGAAAGTGCAAAAAAACACCAAACATAATTTGATCAACTGCTGCAAATAGGTGTGCCACGATCCAAGAATAAAAACCAAATCAACAAGGCAAGGACACAAAATCCAGAGTGTTGTGATCTAAGAAAAGTTAAGGTAACAAGGCAAGGACACAAAACCCAAAGAAGCAGGATCAACACCACACCCTCCCATACTACTAAATGGGTGGAGTGACGCTACAAATTTGTATGAGTTGTCAAAACAACTACTCAAACATTGAAAAATAACACTGGAATGCACCAGAATAGATCCCCCATAAGAGATACTGTCAACATGCCAAAAGCGTCAAAAATACAGATACAAAATCTCTCAACAAACAAGAGAGATACACTACACCTGCTAAAGAAAAATGCTCAAAACAAGAAGCATCACAATGCATAAGGTATAGAAAGTGGAGCAAGAGGCCGAATGGTGGAGGAGCCATGCTGTAGAGTCCTCTCAACGAATACCTATGTTTCCTCCATGAGTGATCAGATATCCACCCAAATCAACACGGATGGATGAAGAAGATGCCTACATATGACTTGGTGTAAAATGCACAATGGGTGCATGAAAAGAACATCAGAATGTGTGTTAGGTTGATCATGTCTGATAGTTGAAATCTCAGGTTTCTCAATCCTGAGTGAAGGTGCAGAAATCATGTGTTGCTCATGATCCTCAAAAAGAGTCGAGCGAACAAAAAGGAGCTCTGTCAATGTGTGATCCCAATGAAGTATCTTCTTGAAAACTAATGTCATGATGAGAATTCCACTTAACATGTGGAATAGAGGAAACAATACCTGTGAATGTCTATTAATGACTCCACTAGTGAGACCCATAGAATGGAGCATGCGAGAACTGAATGCAGTGGTATGCTTCTTAAAAAATCCATGCAGCTGAGTAGAAGTAGGATACACAACATGTGGTACTGTAATAGGCACAGATGTGGAAGAGCATGCAGTAACAAGCCTCACAAGTTTAGAAGCATCAAAAGAAGTTCAGGCTCAAAGAATGGCAGATCAATGTCATTGGGTACAAGAGCAACAGCTGCAAGTGGACTAGGAGCATGGATATGGTTGTCCACAATATGATGGTGATGTTGTAGGCTAGCAAGTTTGTTTCTGCAGGGAGTGTATTATTGTATCCTTATCATGAATGAGTGATTGTAGAAGAGAATTTCACTTCTTGAGTGATCTATTTTCTTCCAAATTTTACAATATCCTCTTGAATTCCACATACTTCAGAGAAAATCATATCATTCTCGAGAATCCGGGATAGGTACTGTTGTAACTCCCAAAATTTAGGACGTCGGGCTCAAAATTGCATCCACAATTGATTACAACACTCCTCCATATTTGGAACTCTATAATTATATTCAAAGCCTCAAAATAAATATTTCCAATGGAAAGAGCACAAAAAAACAATCACTTTTTCAAAAATGGCACTCAAAACCGAGTTATTGATCAAAAGTTACAAGCTTTTTAATATTTTGCTCTGTTATTTATTTTAGTTGCCACTAAAACAAAATAAATTGTTGTTGCCTTCACCACACAAATAAAATTAAAGGGGGCTGAAGTTAAAAAAATACTAGTAGGAATCACAAGTTTAAAGCCCTCATATGACCATGCCATATGACCAAGGGCTAAGGATTTTAATGGGTGTTTGCACAACTTACTATTTTGGGGTGTGTCGCGTGTTTTCGAGAAAGTCACATCCAACTGCCTCTTCTGGTAAAAATTACTATTTCTCGTGTAAACCGAGACAAATACGCTGCAATTGAAAATTTCCCTATGCGGATCTTGAGAAATCCAACAGACCCAAAAAATAATCCCATGCTTTTTTCTTTACATCTCGAATCCTTAGAGATCGGTGTGCTTCCCTGCAACAATACAAAAAACCAAAAAAAATGACTGCCTCCAAAACTAGTCAAGCTTATAGTCGATCTTAAGGTTTTCCCACCTTCCAAATCTAATGGAAGCCTCCATTTTGCATAAAAATTCATGCAAAAAAAAATGACCAAATCCCAAATATATGAATATACAATGAATTTATTTGCAAAATAAAACTTACAGACGGATGTCAACAACAATCTCCAGCTCTGATACCATGAAAGGAATGATAACCAAATCATACCAAGCCAAGAACATAGATGCTAATCAAACACCATGATCAATAAGATGAAATCAATTCACTAGAATAACTTTACATAAAACATTTGCAAACAAATGAGAAACAATATCATATATTATTATGGAACTCAATGCAATACATTAAGAATGGGCCTTGCTTAAATAGACAAGGAATAACATTCTAAGAACCAGTCAAGGTCGTAGATCAAGCCATAAATCAAGGAAATAACTAGTCATCAAAGAACTAGTCAAGACCATAGATTTAAGAAAGAACTAGACATCAAGTATCTAGTCAATACCATAGATCAATGAAAGAACTATACCTAACAACTAGATAATATCTCCTAATATCTAAATAAGATAAAAGAAATATCCACACACATAAGTGGGTGAGGATAAATACAATAAAGGTAAATAAAGTACCTAGGTGAACATGAGCTAAGGTAAATACCTACTCTAACATCTTCACCTTCATTTTCCTCTTCTAACTCATCCATGTATTCAAGTAGTTCTCCTTCTTCAGGGTAGCAATAGATTACCTCTTCATCACTAAATTATTGTCCATCTTCTTCTTCACTTTCCCATTCATCCTCTACTTCTAAGGAGTCTTCTTCATCTGCATCTTCTTCTTCCATGTTCAATATCAATTCCTCAAACTTTTCTACATATTTTATAAGTTCTTTCAATTAGTTTTCAACCCACATCTCTCTCTCTCTCCCTCTCCCTCTCCCTCTCTCTCTCCCTCTCCCTCTCCCTCCCCATTTTATATTTTCTTCTTTCCTCAAGTAATTTCTCTCACCTTGCTTCTTCTCCACACCTCACCTAGGATTATTACCTAGTCATTTGGTGTATTTATCTCTTCTTTTCTTTCACTCTCACTTCTTCTTATCTTTTCACTTAAACCTATCATGCTCATTCACACACTCATAATTCATTATTAGCCATAAACAACCTTCAAATATTAATAATATCCTCACCCCGATACCAAATGATGCGAGCTCCTTTCAAAATAAATGCATTTGGAAATCTAAAACACAAAATGCTTCCTTCTCTCTAGGTACTCTATTTTATAAATATTGTCAACTAGTCTATATGACTTAAACATGCAAGAAACTTCCCATTTAATCTCAATGAATTTATTATCCCTTTACCTTGTTTCATACATCACATTAAATGACCATTCAACCTTTACAAAGGTCAGAGATCCAAGAATTCAAGACTATGATAGTCATCCAAATTATTAAGAACTACAAATGTAATCAAGAGCTCATTTTTCCATTATTGTCATTCACTAGTCTTCAAATGATCATGCACAAATCAAGAAAATATATTCAAAAATTTAGCCTAAATTGTTCTAACTAACCCTAAGCCCTTTTTCATGAGCCCGATCCAATGAAAATACCAACACATAATTGATGCCACAAAGATCAAAACACCAACTTACCCTTATTTGGCTCAAAACTATCTTGTATTGCTCTTAAGAACTATGCCCTAGGAAGGTTCATGGTTGGAGATACTTGGAGACCCCCATGCAAAATGAAAAAATTTCAAGAACCCTTCTTTCCTCTTAAGTTGAGGATTAAATTTTTTGAGCTAACTCCTTATCCTCTTCTCATAGTCTCACTTTCCTCTTTCTTAGCTTACTAACCCCTACTAGCCCTGCCTAGGTCTTCCTTCCCACATAACTTTCAACTCAAAAAAATTCCAAGAAAACTTGAACTATTTTAAGATAACATTTTTTCCTAAGAATCTCTATACCAAGTTTTAGGATCCTCTCCAAAGGAAAAATTTCCTAAAAATCACTTTCACGGGGTCAAATTAAGTCTTTCATACTCGTGGCGGTCTCCTCAAGGAAATCTGTCCGAAGAGCTAACAACAAAATGGAAGTAGTTGGAGTCTTAACTATTATTTAATCCTTTACTTCAAGTACCTTATATGATTTCTATAGAGTTTCAAGGGTTGTTTCCAAGGATAAAGGCTCCAATTTCTCGTTTTATCTCAAGCCCTCACTATGTCATTGAAAGCTAGCCCAAGAGATTTCAAACCTTCATAACATGCATTGCATGTAATTCCAAGACCCACAATTTTGTTCACAAGTCTTTTTAACTCCCTCTTTGATTGTGAGCTACCAGTGATGTGTGAAAATGAGAAAAATATCCTAAAACATCAAAATTATTATCTACATGCACTTGAGCATGGTATATGAAACCCTCAATCCTTAACTTAATGAGATTATAAACTTATTTGAACCAAACTTTATTATTTGTTCAAGGCACTACTCTCATATGATATCAATGAAGAAAACATAAATTTCATGCACTTATCATAATGAAAATAAACTCAATATTTGATCAACTATGAAGGCAAAGTCACGGTCGTTATTTCTAAAGGGTTTTTCATGCATGCACTATAAATTAACAAGTTATTTAACCTCCAAAGCTTAGAAATAGCATAATTTTTCACCTTTCTTCACGTGGATACACGATACAAAGGTTTTTTTATCATGATCATAATCAAAAATCACCAAAAACCTATTAAACACTTATCCATTGTCATACACAGTCAAAGCATTAACCTCATGCTAGAAATAGAGTATACAATCCCAAACCTCTAGAAACTATTCGGTGGGATCTAAAAACTATATAAATTATCTTGAATAGGAATCATTAAATGTTTAAACCATAATAACCACAAGACATAATTCTTGATGAAGAAGCTTGAGACACTAAATCATGCATTTCGGGTATATTTCTAGGTCCTAGTCACATACCACTATTCATATGATTCCTAAGTGAGAAAATTACTAATTGACCATTGTCTTTGGCCTCTTTGCTTTCTTTTTAGTTTTCTTCTTGGTCTTACACACCTTCTTTCCCAGTATTACTTTTGACACTTTGGTTTTTCCTGAGTCCTGGATACCGCAAGCGCCCAACCATGACGCCAACATCGGGCGCCCTCAACCTTTTTGTATCTTTCTTGCATCTTTTGGGTCCTTTATATTTGTTGGCATCTTATTTTCTTGGTGGTCAGCCTTTTAATGGTTAATTATAAAATTCAAACAAGGGAATCATATAAATATAAAGCTATGTGACCATAATAAAGGACCAAGCACTAAGCATTTACTATCACCACCTAAGGTTGCATTCAAAGGCCATTACAAGAGCATCAAAGCATCCATCTAGCACTCACACAAGGGACAAGGGACTTCATTCTTCTGCATACACTTCATAAGAGGGGAATTTCATTTTTCTATACACACATTCTACTACATTTCTACATATAGCTATTTGCTTGCTATTGAAGTGTGTCTCGAACAAGAGCTACCTAGGGCACTATTCTATACACTGTGCGCGAGAACTACATGGATTTTAAGATGTAGTGCAGCATCCGGATCATAAGTTCACTCTGTTTGTGATTTTGAGGTTAATCCAACTCCCATTTGTAACTTTTATTATTTAGTATTTGATGTGTTTTGGGATGTTTTAGGATATTATTTGTTTTACAAGTTATAGGAAGATTCGAGACCATATTGCGACATACGGGTGACCCAAAAAAATATAGATGTTGACGACCTTCCAGGACACTAGTGCCCAGATCGGTTCACTAGAGCCTAAGGAACTCCTAACCTTCTCGTAGGTGCTAGTATATAGCCTCATCCTTCAGATCCAAAATTTTATCTAAGTAGTTGTGACACTTCCCTTCTCTTGTTCATCAATTATTTAGCTCAAGCACAACTTTGGGATTATTGAAAATTAGTTAAGTCTTCTTTCCTCCCTCTTGCACTTAGGGTTTTACGTTAATCTTTCTTATTTCTTGGGTTAGAATTTTCACTTCATTGCTTATTTATTTACTTCTATATATTGCAATTAGGGTTTAACGTAAAATTTAATTTGTGTTAAATCATTTGGTGAACTCTTCTCATTCAAACACTCTTGGATCCTCATTTTTATTCTCTCATGGCTCCTAAGGTTCATCAAATATATTTACATGAATTAATTCCAATGCATCCACCTTGCAAATATGTTCTTCAAAAATATATAAACACCATGTATCTTCCTAAAGATATGATACCCACTCAAGTCAGTACTATCTTCGATCTTCTTTCTAATGACTCTCTTGGTTCTAATTCTAATCAATCTATTTGAAAAATCTATTCAATCTCTTCATTCTTTATTTCAAGATAATTTTTAGGCTATGGAATCCATGATTATATCTCTTAAATCTAAAATCCAATATCTTAAGGAAACTTCTTAGGCTCATGTTTTTGTCCCTTCTACATCTCATCCTTAATATATGTCTTCTACGTGTGCTCATATTAGTGAACCTCAAATCTTGTTGCTCCACACGCCTCTCAAGTTTAAAATTAATGCTAAGCAACAAGATATCAATTTGTATCTCACAAATCATCAATTTATCGATTAATATCTACGCATTGTTATCCTCCTTATCATCTTACAAAATATAAAGGTCTTCCATATTCAATTATCACTAAATAAATGAACATAATGAAAATGATTATTATGGTTTACAATGAAGCATCAAGTACCTTGAGCATCATATTTTTCTCTCATTTACTACACAACATTCTAATACATTCCCATATCTAATTGGTACATCTCGTTGGGTTCTTAAATCTGATTCATCTATTTCTAATGAACATCATGCCATCACTTCTAAAGTTTCTTCTTCCATAGAAAGTAAGAAGAGAAGTGTCCATTCACAATGTGCATTCACTTTCCTTCTATTTTTGAATGCAACTTTTACAGAGATCCTTACACATAGTACAGATGTTTGGAAAAGTACCTCTTACTAGTCCCACAACGGATCTTGGGAGCATCTACTTTTGTGCTCATCACAGGTACTATTTTTTTGGTTTATACTATTTCTTATTCATACTATCACATTATTATATCATATCATACATGCTTTTACATACATTATATATTTCTAACATGTTAACAAGTGCTTCATGTGTAAAAGTTTCTTTATAGGTTTATTTACCACCATGGTTGTATGTTACTTTTCTTGTTATTGTTTGTTATTGTTTTCCATTGTTTTTGGGATTTTCCTTTGTCTTGTGTGCATATTGTATGTTTTTTTCCACTTCACCCTTAATTGTCTCACGATATTGTGAGTGATGTCCCATGTTTGAAACCATATTTTCATGGTCTACTTTTTCTTCTTACATGCTAGATTACATATTGGTTTTTATATGCATGTTTACCTTGTTTTCACTAACACTTATTTCCACCCACTTTGTTTGCATGTTCCTTAGTTTCTACCAAGCACACTCCCACCCCTATAGGGCATCATCACAGTTTTAGTGGTTGGTCCTCCTTTGGTCCACATACTCCTTACGACATCATATGTACCCCAAACGAGGGGGGGTATTATTAGGTAAATCATTCACCCTATACATCAATCTATAACCACAATACAACATAGTTTAGCACTGGTACAACACAATATTTAGTCTCATAAATGGCCCAAAATTTGACTTGATTCTTTAGTAAAACACAGAATTTAGTGCCCAGTACTAGACAGTAGCACATGGGAACCCCTAACCCTTCTTGGGAACCTATGACTAGGGGAAGTTACATTGTTCTTCTCAAACCAACATAGTTTATAGTAGTTTACACATCAAATTTTACAGGATAGGTACAATCCTTCAGACTCAACACGCATGCTTTCTCCTCTTTTTCTATTTTCACATTGGATCAGATTTGAACACACCATTTACAGCGGTGTTTATACTTTGAGAATGATGCGGGAGCATCACTCATGTGGAGGATTACGTGTATCTAGTTCAAATTTTGGTTTTCTAGGTCTCTAGAGGTGTCTAGGAGTCATTAACATTCCTTATTGATCTTCTAATAGTGTTTAGTTATGCTCTAGGAGTTCAAAATTTAAATAGGTAGGTTTCCCTCCATTTTGTACAAGTTTTAAAATATAAATTTTTAGAGCCAATTTTTGGATTTCTAGGCCAGTGTAGGGGGTCATAAAGTGTTTTTCAAGTATGTTGTAGTTTATTAAGGTAATTATGGGACCTCCAATCCTCATTAGGATTTTGATTTAAATTTGTAACTCTTAATCATGGTTTAATCCCTTCTATGCATGTAACTCCTACTTTTGTAATCATGAGTGTGAACCGAGAAAAGCTAGTTAAGGAAGAGCACAAGCCAAAAAAGAGGATAAAAATAATTTTTGTAATAGTTGTATGCATTTATCAATCAAAGAAATGAAGTTTTAGAGCTCCAAGTTACGTGTATTAGCAATAAGACACATGAAATGTTGTTATTCCTTTGTTTTCCAATACTTTGATGCGTAATCTAGGTGTTTGCATGGATGTTGTAGATTCATAATAGTAGGATGATGAAAGTATATGAAAACATTAAGGTTTATTTATTGAATCTTAATAGTTACATAAGCATATAGAGGTGGGGGAGTCCTCAATTGAATGTAGTAGTCATATTAGAGTTGAAATACCTACTATTTGGAAAATGTATCATTTATCTTGTGCATGAGGAGGTTTGGGAATGTTTTGTAGGGCATATATTGCTTGTTAGAAGAAGATAAGTCTTTGGGGATGTGTAAGGAACCCGGTTGAAAATGCTAAGCTGAGTTGATAGTTTGAAATCATATTATACCTGGTATTGAGGTAGAACATAGCGAATGGTGACCCAAAGCACATGTTTCCAAGCATAGAAAGGATACTCAGTAATCTTAAGAGCTCAAAAATGTTAACACATAACCTATGGAAGTGATTAGAAAGCTTGAGAGTGTGCTTAATTATTTTGGTAGAGGAAACTCAGTCCTCGAGCCTATAGAAAGAAACACTTATGGTTTTAGAATAATTGGTCATTAGAGGGTTTAGACTCCATTTCAGAATCCAAAAACTTAAATAAAAATCTACACATACCTCCCAATAGTAATCTGATTAAAAGTTTCATAGAAAAGTTCAAATGGGTATTCAAAAATTTGAAGGGTTAGGGGAATGAGTCATTAAATCAAAAGATACATCAAACTTTGATGGGTGTCAAGGCAGTGAACAAGAAGAAGTCTAGAGTAGAGGGTGCGAAGAAAAGTATTTGTACACTAAGAACTGAATCAAACTATTTTTCCTACACCTCAAACACAAAAACCGGTATTCAAATCACTTCACACCTTTTCTTTGGGCCTTGTATAATGCTCTAAACTCAAACTCACCAACCTCTTAGCTCTTAATAAGACAAGCTGATAGTTAATGTAAAGAGTGATTAAAATAGCTAAATCTAGTGGTTTGAATCAATTTATTCAATTTAATAGCATCGTTAGCAACTCAGAACATGAAGAGGAGGTATCATTAGTATATTTTCCCTATTAAAGCCAATTTTGTAAGTTTTAGGAGTTATCATGAGTTGTAAAAATCAAACATCTTATAAGTTAAATGTGAATATTTAGATTTGTGAATTTACTAAGCTGGATTAAGTGTGTTGAGATATTTATTTGATCTACATCATTTGGTATTAGATCATGGAATAAAAGGAAATTGGAAAGAAGAAGATATGTAAGAAAGAATATCTTTGTAAACGGAAGATGAATTTGAGAAGATGTCACCAAGGAGGAATCCAACAAGGAATCACAACACACAACACACACACACACACACACACACACACACACACACACACACACACACACACAAAGAGAGAGAGAGAGAGAGAGAGAGAGAAGCTACATTGCAAATAGGTGATGTTATTCTTTAAGAATTAATGAATATGATGGATAGTTATGGTGTCGGGATTGCAGCGGTGGAGGCTAATCGAGAAGAGGAGTAGAGATAGGTGACTTGAGTGGTCAACAATAAGAAGTGGCTCAAATACTACAAGAACTAGTTGAAGAAGAGAGAGATGAGGAAGAAATGATACTTGAAAGGTTCTTGAAGGAAGTGAAGAGTGAAGGATAAAATCCTAAAATGGAGTTACCAAGTATATTCGGGGAAGCTTGAATGGTGAATAACCACGGATTGGATAGAAGAATTAGATAAGTAATTTGATTTTGAGAATATGCTTGAGGATCAATAGGTAAGGTTTTCTAGGAAAAATCTTAAAGGTCATGCATCTCTTTGGTGGGATTATATTCAAGAGGAGAGGAGAAGGAAGAAAAAATCCAAAATCAATTCATGGGATAAAATGATAGCCAAACTGAAAGGTAAGGTTTTTCCTAGTGATTGCATGACTATTTTCTATAGAGAACTTCAAAATTTTAGGAAAAAAGACTTAAGTGTGAAAGAATATACTGAAGAATTTTATAATTTGAGTATCAAATCAATTCAGATGCAGGATGATGTGGATAAAATTTCTAGGTATCTTAATGGGCTAATGTACAATATACAAGATGAGCAAAGCCTTTCTATTCCTAGGACACTGGAAGAGTGTTACTGTACGTACCCAAAATTGTAAGGTATTGTACTACCAGAACAACATGACACGTGCCCCAATGATGATACAGGTCTCCTCGCAAGGTGTTCGGGATCCGGAAAAACTCTCCGAGTGTGTGTTAACATCCCGCATGCCCCGCTTAGCCCCGCATGCTTTATTTTTTCCTTTTCCCCTCTTTTCTTAGCCTTTTTCTCTTCAAAGGACGACATCCTCGCCCTACCCGGGTGGTGGTCTCATGACCACCGCCTTGAAGGTGGTGGTGAGCGGTATAGGCGGCGGTCCTTACGCATTTTCCAGAAAGCTCTTTTAACACGACTCACGTAAATTCAACATTTTACCAAAGATTCTTTCACCGCCATAAGCTTGCAATTATGATTCTGGTTCCTTGGAATAGTGTTTTCCATTGTTTATAGTTTAAGAGTTCTATTTGGCTTTTACCTTGGGTAAATGCAAATGCTATAAATAGTTGGCTTGTGCTCAAGCAAATGGCCCCCTCAAATTTGCCTCTCACTTCTCATTTAAGTAGTCCAGTCTTTTATTTATTTTAGGATTCATATTTTAGTTCATTACATGCTCGATTAGCATTGTATTATAGTTAGAAAGCTACAAATCCATCTTGTGCAAGTGCATTCATTATTTCAAGCCCCCTCAAATTTTCCTCTCACTTCTCATTTGATGTAGTTCAGTCTTTTATTTATTTTAGGATTCATAGTTTAGTTCATTACATGCTCACCAAACATTGTATTACAGTTAGAAAGCCATAAATCCATCTTGTGCAAGTGTTGTCATTACTTCAGGCCCTTCAAAATTTTCCTCTGATTTCTCTTTGCAATAGATTTAGTTTTCCTTTTGCTTAGAATGTTTAGTTTCTTTCATTACATGCTTAGTTAGCATTTTTTTACTGTTAGTAAGCCACATATCCATCTTGTGCAAGCACTGCTGTTATTTCATCCAATCCATTGGAGTAGAATAGCTTAGGAAGCCATTAAAGTTACAGGTTTTACTCCTCACACAGGATAGTTTCAGGTTCTGGATGCTTTATGTTGCATGAATCGCAATACATCCCGCTAGGAATTGCATAAGCCAAGCTCTCGTACTCTTGCGCTATCCCTCTCCTATTCACATTGTATTCAGTCAGTGTTCTGAGCTGCCTTTATCCCAATATCTACTTCTATTGATGCTAGCATTACACGCTTTTCTGGATCCATGTGAACATGAAGGAACGAGGAGATCACACTGAGGGAACAAGATCACACACACCATCAGATTTGCCACTATTCTATGGAATCCAGGTTCTAGCTTTCAAATTTCTAGTTAGAATCATATCAAATAGAGTAGTTAATTGTTGTATTTCAGTTAATTCTACCTCGGTATTACCGGGGAAGTTGTGGGGATTAATAGTTTCGAGAAACTATGATTCACTCCTCATACGAGGTAGGATTGAGAGTCTTGCAAATAGATTAGATAAGCTATTTCTTTGTTTAGAATAGATCTACAAATTACAGACAAATAGTTACACTCGGTTATTTTGTTTGTTTTAAATTGATTATTTTAGTTGTCATTTCTAGATATTTTAAATAGTTGTTTTCTTAAATTCGTAAAGCTCATCGAAAAAACAAAAGAAATATATATAGAGAAGTCATACATACTATAGATATACTTCACATAGTTAAATTTTATTAATATGTAGTTCATTTTACATTGTTGCTTTTGTATGACAATCACGGGACCTAGAGAGCCCGGGAATACATATTCGAGCCAATCATGCCCCAGACCCAATCTCATCATGGCAATAATCGATATAGATCAAAATATTAGGATTCAAGTCTTCTGAACAACGGTAAGCTTGTAACAAATCAATTCCCAATTGAGTGGGTTAAACGTAGAAGACGACCAAGCATACACGTTTTGGTCGAATCAACCGAAATACAAATTACCCTAGGAAACATTCATATGATCAGAAGGGTTTGAAAGAGAACAAACCTTTGGTTGTGATCCTTTGGTCCCACAGCCAGATTCAGGAGACACTCTTCTAGATATAGATACCGGCCTAAGAATCCAGGTTGCATGAACGCCTGTAGGGTATTCTAAGAAAATCACATAGTTATTGATCCTAAATATAGAAGCGAGAAAGCATACGACTCACCGGATATTAGGGATTAGGACTTGATTTCATGCATGACCATAACAGTCCACAACAATTAAGAATCTATGGTTGTGACCCACAAATCCCATGACCCAATGAATCCATAGGAGAATTAGACATAGACACGGCCTACGCACACTAGTATTCCGGTCTACCCTACTTTCACCTATTATCATCGAACAATTATCCTTGCTAAACACAACAGCTAATGAGCTAGGGAATTCTAGACTAGGCAGAGAATCATCCATAGAATTGACTACATTTACCATCCACCATATGACTGTCCGGGAGGAATACACAAAACTATCCCGAGATCATTTTCCTCGTATTCCACAACCTATAGATCGAATCATGCAGAGCTTGATATTGATTGGAACCTTCGAGCAGTCATCCTTGTTGATCGATCTATCACACCAATTCAAGTTAGGAGGGCTTTCTTTGCCTTAGATTCACAAGTTCCACTAGTGTGCATTGAAGACGTTAGATTGCCTAACTAGTTTGTCTCATATCTAACACATATTCTATCCCCACCGGGCATTTGTCTCAAGCACGACCTGGGGAGGTCGGGTGCGAGGAAGAGTTACTTGTAGATTCCCACGCTCACTTGTCACTTTTCCATCGTATAAAATTGGTGAACCCGACGTGAAAAAACAACTATTTCACCTTTTGTACCTCATTATCCTTCACATCAGCTTCACCAACAAAATTGGTGAACCCAACGTGAAGAAAACAACTGTTTCACCTTCTGTACCTCATTGGCCTTCACATCAGCTTCACCAACAAAATTGGTGAACCCGACGGAAGAAAACAACTTTTTGACCTTCTCCATCTCATTAGTCATTCATTAACCATCACTTTCACTCCTTCCCATTATTCTCGCGGGTATTCATATACCCCCGAATATGTCGGATTTGATGCATATGGCAGACCCCTCTTGGGTCTTGAGGCACCAAAATAGGCAATCATCACCCTCACTCTTAGTATGGGGTGACAACTACTCAACTAATCAATTGTCAACACAAACTCCGAGAGTCGATATAACTCATCATTTCAAACTGAGGAGTTAGATCAGCTCGCTCAAACGCAACAAACAGAGCCTTCGGGCTCGAACAATATGACATTCAGGAGAATCTGGTTCATCTCCTCGAGATGCTTTGCTTAGACCACAAATTAGTAGACAATCAGACTCATATCGAGGTTTAGACGATGAATATTACGTTATGCCAGAGCGACCAATGTTCTCGAGGTATGTATCCACCGTAGGAGGTTTACAAACACAACTCGAGGTCTCTTTTCAAGAAAATACCTCTATGCCACTCCATATAAGAAATACCCTCGAAGAAACTTGGTAAGATAGCGATCAATTCATAGCAGGATATCACATGCCTATACAACACCACGGTATACAACAAACACCACTACAAAGCCAAAACACCGTGACTTCACCAAATGAAGTCATTTTAACTCTAATAGAAAGGTTAGAGGCTTAGAACTTTCCCAAGCAAGTCAAAATTTGCAATTCATGCAGCAGGAGTTCCAATCCTCCACACCATCCTAGCCAAGTGGATCTCCTCATAGGAGTAGGCACCTTAGGCATGACTCCTCAGTATTCACAATAAATGCCAACTAGACCCATCATCTCTAACACTGTTCCTCCCGGTCTAGTACAAAACAATCCATTCCTGGATAGTACCCCGTCATACTTAAACATGTACTCCAAATCACCACAAGGGGATATGTTCTCCTCTCCTAGCATGTTTTCTCAAACACAGGTGTTCCCTTATGCCACTACCAACGCATACGCAACGTCATATCAACAACCCATTCCACCATCGCTCCCTCAATAGGCACCATCAATGGTCGAAAAATATGCGATAGGGACTTAATCAGAATATTTGAAAGAGCCCCTAAATTTCACCATACGAAGCGTCATGCTTCCAAGACCTCTTCCCGATTTACCCAAATACAAAGGAGAGGGAGATCCAATGCGCATATCAAAGCTTACGCTACAGCCATTCGAGAACTACTCCCATGGGATGGGATTGTTGCTAAGATATTCCCAAAAACTTGGAAGGCATCACTCTCGATTGGTATTATAGAATACCTGAGGCTTCCATCCATTCATTCAAACAACTTGTGTCGAGTTCATCAAGGCCTTTGACATGAACAAATTATTAAGAACAGAATCGAGAGTTCTTACACATAAAACAAGAACACAACGAATCATCACCCATTTCATCCAAAGGTGGCGTATAGTTCTTTATTCTTCGGAAAGTGCTCCAAACATGGATCAAATGGAACTATACAATTTATTCCTTCATTCTCTTAGCAGAGAAGTGAAGGAAGAAGTCCAGAAGTTCCCATTAAGAACTTACGATGAAGTATTAGAGAGAGCTCTTCGAATGGATCAAGTAGCAATTGATAGTGGTCGCAAAACATATGGAGCAAATGGGAGGTTAATCACCCCCAACCGAACACTACAACTTATCCTACTACCATGAACGTCAATCACGTACCAAAAATCCTTAACAAAAATCGGGGTGTAACAACAGATGGAGTAACCGACCAGCCTAAAAAGGTAAATGTTGTCAATAATCCATCACAGACTCACAACCAATGAAATAACAAATTTACCCCAAAAATCAATACAATGGATTTTAACCATCCATAACAACAACAATAGTGGAAAAATCCCATACAGGGTCCAAGCCAAAATCTAACTAGGTACCAAAACCAGAATTCAAACCAAAAACAACAAACGCAAAATTTTAATAGACAACGGTTTGATCAAAATTTTGGGCCACAATACACATCAAACCAACAAACTAGGAATTACAATCCTAATTCGTATTGTGGTTTCCACAAAATTTGGGGCCATGACACTAGAACGTGTCATGACTACAATAAATTCATGCAACGCTTGCCAGATGAACAAAGACAACTTTTCATGGATATGTTCTTGGCAGATCCTACGTCACCAACATCAAATACCTTTTCAGGGGCAGTTTCCCCTCAAAACGCACCCCTGAAGATCTTTAATGATCCACTCCCAAATCATGATAACAACAGGCTAAATCTAACTAAGACGAACAAGGGTACGATGACAGGAAACAATGATCATGAAGCCTCAACCTCGCTAAATCCATTAGTTGCGCCACAACTAGGAAGTCAGCCACGACCTAAGGTAGTCGGTTTAGTGGAGTTAGACATTGAGCTACCCATCGAAGCTATAACAAGGACGCGAGAGTATTTCTCTCAGCCAAGTCCAAGCCACCTACCAGAGGCGGATGACATCCAACAAATCGTAGCAAAACCTGTGGGTGCCTATGATTTAATTAATGACCTAACAAAAACCTTCTCACACATTTCATTCTTAGACTTACTAAAGAACTCTCCTGCCCACAGGGCTACTCTTTTAGAAGCATTAGGTTTAGGTCATCTAATTAACATCACTCCACCGCCTGAAACACAGGTAAATCATGTGGACTTTGATGTTCATCCTCTAGGGCAGGCAGATAGGGATGTCAAATTCATATTCGAGATAAACAAAATGCCGACAGATGCTGAGATCGCACACCAAGGTGATCCAGCCTTACATTTGCAAGTATGGGTTTATAACAACTATGTAAAGCGTGCAATGGTTGACGATGGGGTGGCAGTTAACATAGTCCCCTTCTCTTTCCTCCAAAAGCTAGGGTATGGAGAAACCAATTGTTCCACAACTCGAAATACACTAAGGGGCTATGATAGTCTTAAAGCCACCTCGGTTGGAACTATAATATTACCGGTCACCTTAGGACCCAAAACCATCTTGACTGAGTTTTATATTATAGATCGGGAAACTAACTATAATATGATCCTCGGTCGACCATGGATACACCGCATGAAGGCAATCCCTTCTACACTATTTCAAGAAGTAAGGTTTTTACATTTAGGAAAGGTATTCATGGCCAAAGGTGATCCAAAACCATTTGATGTACACCTAGCTGACTTAAAGAAAAGACCAGGCGTACACTCGGAGTTTGAACTCCCAACAAATCAACTTAATAAACCTACCAACGCAAAAACAAATGAAAAGTTGGTACCTACGACAGATCTTGAAGCTATGAGCCTAGCCAAAGTAACCCCAACCCCAAAGATGAGGCTAACACTGTAGAAATAGTATCATTAGGAACTACTACAAAAATCATTGAATTGCTAGAAAATGATCTACCAATATTCTTACCATTCGATTCAGTAGGCATAGGATATTCCCTAGGCATTGGCTCTCTTCAAGCAGAGGATCTCTATATGGTGGAAGTAGAATATACAAACACAATAGATATCCCACCGTCCATATTCCCAGTCAAATATTGGACACTCCATTTTGATAGAGCTAAATGTTGTTACGGAGCGGGGGCAGGTGTAATTTTTACTACCCCCGAAGGAAAAGTCTTACCTTTCACCTTCAAACTAAATTTTGAGTGCAAAAACAATGGCGCTGAGTACGAAGCCCTCCTCCTTGGCCTCATCTTAGCTAAGAGAATTGGTGTTGATAACATCAGAGTCTTAGGAGACTCGCAATTAGTAGTGAAACCAAGTCTCGAGGTATATGAAACCAAATTGAGCACTTACAACTTTACAAAAAGTTGTATTAGATTTAAGCAATGATTTTGACTTCATATCGATTGAAGCAATCCTGCGAGAGAAAAATCTTCTCACTAATTCAATAGCAACTTCAGCGTCACGTTTTACTCCAAGCAATGAGTTAGAGGATACCCGTTTCATGGTATCCCTTCGTGATGAACCATTGATAAAGATAATGACAAATTCTCTTTAAACGGAAATGAATCTACTATACTAGACCATGCCGATAATGATATGGCCACATTGGATTACTTAAATGCCTATGCGGCACTACATCTCTCCTATCATATGATAGATTTGTCCTTAATCCCACATTCGTCTTCCTACTTCGGAAATCCCATGATGGATCTTCCCTCACAAATGGAACCTAGCATATACATAGTAGAAAATGGGGATGATTTGGATTTACCTCCAGTGCCACCTGAGTTTGAAGAGGGTAATGCCTCTTTGATCGAAGAAACAATTGATATTAACATCGGAACAGAAGATGAACCAAGGATATTGAAACTAGGGTCCTCGTTAACCCCAAAGGAAGTAGAAATACACACTCGGATCCTCAAAGAACATCAGAAGGTGTTTGCATTTAATTATAAGGAAATGACAGGAGTTACACCCCACATCGCGGTGCACAACCTCGTCACTAAATCTGATGCAAAGCCAATTAAACAAAAATCGAGACCCATGAAACCCAAGGTAGCTCTCATGGTAAAAGAGGAGGTAATAAAACTCCTCCAAGTAGGATTCATCAAGCCAATCGATTACTCCCAATGGGTATCTAACATTGTTCCCATTCTCAAGAAGAATGGAAAGATACGCATCTGCATAGATTTCTGAGACATCAACAAAGCATGTCCTAAAGACAACTTCCCGTTGCCATCCATTGATGTAATTGTTGATGCAACAGCTAGGTTTGAACTTTTGTCTCTCATGGATGGATTCTCGGGATACAATCAAATTAAAATATCTGAACAAGATCAAGCTAAAACCACATTTATAACTCCTTGGGGAACCTATTGCTATGCTGTTATGCCATTCGGTCTCAAGAATGCTGGTGCTACATATCAACGAGCTATGACATATATATTCCATGATCTAATTCATAAAATCATGGAATCCTACGTAGATGACTTGTTGGCTAAAGCCAAGAAGCGTTGTGACCATCCTGGAAGTACTCCGCATCATTCTCTCACGTTTGATAGAGTACGGAGTCATGCTAAATCCAGAAAAATGCGTCTTTGGTGTAACAGGAGGGAAGCTCCTAGGTTACATCATATCGTCACGAGGGATAGATGTTGACCCAACCAAAATTTGGGCTGTCCTCAAAATGGTTCCACCTTCGGATGAATCTGGAATCAGGTCATTCCTCGGAAAGTTGGGTGCAATCCGGAGATTCATCCCGGACTTAAGTTTCGCCATACATCCAATCAACAATTTACTCAAGAAAGACTATAGCATTGATTGGACTGAAGATTGCAATAAATCTTTCAATGCAGTTAAGCGTTTCTTGTTGTCACCACCTACGCTAATGCCACCTAAGCTAGATCACCCGTTAATTTTATACTCACGAGCTACCAATGTCTCGCTAGCCTACATGCTGGCTCAAGAAGACGATGACAAGAGAGAACGCGTGATTTATTTCATTAGCCGAACGTTGCTCGACTATGAAACACGTTATACACAAGAAGAACGAGAATGCCTCGCCATAGTCTTTGCAACCAAACGCCTAAGACATTATATGCTAAATCAAGAAACAAGGGTCATGGTAAAAATGGACCATTTACGAAATTTCCTCACACAAGGGTCCTTGTCTAAAAAGGCTGGATGTTTTATAACCTTAATGAGAGAATTCAAATTAACGTTTGAGAATCAGAAGTCAGTTAAGGGAAAAATCATTGCAGATTGGTTAGCTGATAACCCATTAGATGGAGGTGATCTAGTAGATTTAGATTTTCCAGATGAGTGTGTATACTACATCGAAACCCGACCCTCTATCTCTGAGTGTCCCTGGTACACTGATATCATTAATTATATCATGGACCATACGTATCCAGAAGGAGCTACACCACAACAAAGAAGGCGGTTACATATTATCATAGCTAAATACATCATTATAGAGCAAGTGCTCTATCGGAAAGCGTTCGATGGAATGCTCCTAAGATGTGTCGACATGGAAGAATCAAAGAAGATTCTCCATGAATCCCATAGTGGAATGTGTGGAGGCCACTTCGGTGGTCATGCCACCACTCGTAAAATACATCGAATGGGCTATTTCTGGCCTACTCTAGAACACGACGCAGTAGAGTTCATACGCAGGTGTCATAAGTGCCAAGAATTCTCCCATGAGATCCATATGCCGGCACAAGCTCTGCAACCAATCACTACTCCATGGCCCTTTTCTACATGGGGCCTAGATTTAATAGGGAAATTCTCTCCCTCATCCACAGACAACCATAATTTTATAATCACGGCCACCGAATATTTTACCAAATGGGTAGAGGCTATGCCTCTTACTACTGTACCTAGTTCTGTAATCGCCAAGTTCATTTTGAACCAAATCATTTGCAGGTACGGTATCCCGCAAATCATTATCTCCGATAATGGAACTTCTTTTAAAAATGAAGAGGTTCGTGAGCTATGCAATAAATTTAAAATAAGCCATCATACGGCTTCCTTGTATTACCCTCAAGCCAATGGATAGGCTGAAGCGATGAATAAAACACTAAAAGCCATTCTCCTTAAAACGGTGAAAGAAAACAAATGAGATTGGCACTTGAAGTTATATCCGGCCTTATGGGCCCACCAAACCTCAATAAAAACACCAACGGGAGCAACTCCTTTCTCACTAGTATTCGGGGCAGAGGCAGTTCTCCCACTCGAGGTTGAAATACCCAGTCTCCGCATTTCATTACAAGGGATTCTGGATGAAGACGCTTACAGAGAAGCACGTCTTTCCCAACTAGAAAGCCTAGATGAAACTAGGTTAGATGCTGAACAACGACATAGAGTCTATGCCGACCGGATGTGCCGGCAATATAACAAGAAAGTCTATGAACGTGACATATATGAAGGTGATCTAGTTCTAAGGCTAGACAGCCGGATCGACAAGAAGACCGGTGAAGGAAGGAAATTCCGGCCTAAATGGTTGGGCCCATACTAAGTCATGAAAGACTATGGGAATGGTGCATACCTCTTATGTATGCTAGAAGGTGAGGAATTTTGCAAAACAGTCAATTCCCTACACCTCAAGCATTTCTACGCGTAAGCAGCTAGCACTACTTATATATCTATCTACATTGCATCTTCATATAGATTAGGATCATATTGTCCGCTTGTTTCATACACAAATGGTGATCAAGGAATCTATTCTCAAAGTAATTCATTACAAACTCATGATGTTGTTGGCATAAACACTTTAATCATACTTCTCCATTTTCATGATATCATCAAATTATCTCATAATCATTTTATCAAATAAAGCCATATATGACAAAGTCTTAACGGTAACCATACCAAGATCTGCAAGTTTATTCTCACTATTGGTTTCTTCTTAGGGTAGGTGTCTGACTATGGTCCTTTCGAAGCTTCATGGTGTCACATCTATCCCATATGTATATCTCTTTCGAAATAAACACATACCGACATTTTACTTAAACAAACAAGTCAAACATCGATCAAACAGAAAATTTTAATTTTACACATTTCCTTGCCCCACCAACCTTTGGTGATGAGTTTGCGTCTCTTACTAGTGACGTAGGGTTTGGAAAGGATGGAAATGCCCTTACTCGCCTATGCTTTACCCACGGTGATAAACCCACGTTTCTTACTAGTAGCATGGGGCAAAGTGTAGGGGTCCTCTTGACAAATAAATGCAAAAAGTCATACACAAACAATTCAAACTTTGAAACTTTGAGTCAAAAACAAATGAATTAGATGTTCAAAATCTCAAGAGAGTTAAAATCCTAAAAACCCATATTTTTCTACTATGTGGCCATCTACGGGTCTAAGTCCTGGATAAACCGCAAAGCAAGTGCATCCAAAACTATGAAGTCATTCGAGTGGAGTAGACTTGTGGTGTCCTAATTTGGTTCCGCCAAAGCTTTTTCTATCTTTCATCACTACCATTTCACTACACCTCATGACTTGCGCCCTTCCCAACTCTTGGTGATAAGCCGTCGCGTCTTACTAGTTGTGTGGATTGAGGGTTAGGGGTAGGTTTATCTGTTCATCGTACCAGTTTACTTTCATCACTTTGCCAAAACAAACATGAAGTATCCAAAATTGCTTACATAAACTAAGATTCAAAATCACATTATATCTACATCATCATATATCAGCATCATAAAACACAAAAGGAAAGTAAAACACTTGCATCATTTGTTCACCATTGCATATATTCTAAAAAGAAGCATATAAACATACATCATAGTATAGGAAACTGGAAATAGAAAGTGAGCCATGAATACCAAGAGTTTGATCCAGAACAAAAATGCATATATATAAATAATCAACGTTTATATACAATGCCATCATGCACTAAGCATGGTCAAAACGCTCAAAGAGCCTGGGATATACAAAAGAATATATAGTATAAAATCTACGAGAGCCAAGTGGCTTCTCAATCCCTACGAGACCCCTCTGAAGGTGCACGCCCATGCCTAGGACTTGGCTACGCCGCGCTCGAATGCATGGAGGGCTCAGATCCCGAGGGGCAACCACGGCCTCACCACGAGAATGGCTGGCTCATCAAGTGCTCACTGCCCATCCACGTACTCCCGCTAACTCGTGCGAAGGGTCGATACCATCCCCGGCCACATGCTAGACTCGGGAGTGAAGATGTCGTATGTCCGCCGGCCGGCCAAGGGCTCCCAAAGATCCACTGACAGCTCCGCGCGGGTCCTCTCCATGGGGATCATCAAGGTATCGGTGCATACCCTGCGAATCAAGTCCCGCCACTCATCGGCTGTCTCTGAAAACCAAGGAGAAAACAAATTAGAAACCAAACAAGAAATTAAAAGATACAAGATAGCAACTAAGGAGATCCTAACAAAGAAACAAACACTAGAGGGAGAGAGGGTAACTTACTCGGATCACCAAGCCTCCAAGATGGATCTATGGGATCAACACCCGCCACGGATGCCGCTATCGACTGAGGGGTTGCTCCTGTGGCTAGAGCAATGTAACGCCCCGCAACAAACTCATCCTCCCCATGGCCCTGGGAGAGTGGCTCCTTTGAAACCAGAGTCACCCTCTCTACACTCTGCTCGGCCCTCTCCGCCTGCATGATATCCTGGGTGTCGTGCCACTCAGGATCACTATCCTCGGTCTCCTCCTCTATCTCTCCCCCGTAAACTCCTCAGACTCGGAGTCTACCTCAATGGGGTCATCGCCATTATGGGGCGTGGACCCATGGCAATCCAAGCAAAGGTGCCTAAGGTGCACCGACTCTTCCTCTCAAGCACGTACTATCCTCCTGGCTGCAATAGGAACGCCAGGAGTAACCACTGTCCAACCCCGGCCTCTAGGCCCCCCTCTGGCCTCTCGGACTGATCTATATACTAGCGCCACTGGGGGAAGCATACCCATGTATGGTAAGCCAAACTACTGAGGAACACGGCCAAAGGGGTGCATCTCCACTCACCCCACTCTATCAATAAGTTGCCCTGTGGTGGAGCAGGAGATCAAGGTAAGAGCCTCCTCGCCCCATATGCCGCCTATGGGCCTCGGTATGGTGTGGCCTCCATGCCGGCAAGAGAGTCGGGAGGCAACGGTGGGCGATGAGGTGCTCTAAGCACCGACATGTCTGTCCATCTGGCTGCCCTCACAGCTCCAGGATCTGCCACCTCCACACCCCTGCCATAAGGGATGAAATGCTCATAGACCCAACTCATGACTAGGGTCGGGTGGCTCAAGGATCGCTTATAAATGGACCACCCTATATAAGTCATGGTAGGTGGTCCAAGAATATCTCCCCCCCTGCATATATCCGACCGTGCCCCTCTATCTATGTAATAATGGGGGACCAAAGTATAATAATGTGTCTCCTCCCTTATCCCCGATCAGTCTCGAGGCAAGGATCCCCATGATGGCCTGGCGAAGTAGGGGGATGGGCAAAGAAGGAATAGATCGAACTCTAACCCCTTCTTCGACCCCATGGAGATGACTGCATCTCCCATATATGTGGCCCACTGTGTAATCTGTGCCCGTGAGCCTGCTGTCTCTAGGGTGAGTCATCTCCCGATGATCGGGACCCCTAGAATGCGATAGACGTCCTCCAATGTAATAGTCCACTCACCGTGGACCCCTGGCAATCGGAAGGTGTTCCGATCTGCATCCCAGTATGAGAACAAGTCACAAAGGATGTGACTAGATGGTGTAACGTGGGGCACGCATGAAATGCGTAGTATCCCAGCCCACTGAAGAGTGTCCTCCTCATCCTGTGAGAGGGCATCTAGTACCCCTGGGAGCCAATCACACTCCCTCTCTCGACTCCACCGGATATACTCCTCTCTCGCCTGCATACACCCAAAAACACACAAAACAAAGCAAGTTAGCATCCAAGTAATACTGGAAAATCATGAAAGCACGTAGAAATGCTAAAAATACAAACACAATCTCAAAAAGATGTTCCTTTTCAGCATTCTCAGGCAAAACCGCCCCGAGCAGGAGGCGGCCAGAACCGCCGCCTTAAGGGTGGCGGCGTGTAACCCACCCCCCTGTAACAGGTAGGGTGGCGGTTGTGGTCCGAAAACCCGTGTGGGTTTTTTTAATTTAAAAGGCCTAAAAAGTGCAAAAATGACCATTTTACCTAAAAACAAAGCCTACTCAAAGAGGCGCCCCCTAGTGGACCTTTTAACACTAACATTTTCAAAAATTACCCCCCCATGACAAAGTATTTAGCATTTCAAATTTAAGGGGGTAAAAAGGATAAACTGAAGAAAACTAACCTGTGATCTCATGGGTCGATGTTCCACACATGGAGGCATGATCACTATCTCGTCACGGATGTTTCGACTCTACTCATGCAAGAAACCGTCACCGTGGGTCCTAGAGCTCAAAATCAATCAAATCAACTCGCACAAATGAATAGGAAAATGGGCCCACTTTCATATATATAGTGCCTTGATTCGTTTTAAATGACTTTTTCACAGGTTTGGAGCGCCGACGGAGGTAAGTTCCTATCCCCGCACAAATGGTACGTTCTCATTTCCCTATTATTTTAGGGTTTATTTTTCAAACTATTGTGTCTATCTGCACTTGAGTTCTCTTTTCGTTTTGTAGGTAGTGGGAATCTTGGACGGTGTCATTTCAACACACTAATGTATCAGGTATAACTTCTAACTTCCCATTTCAGGACCGCCATACTCGGACCCACCATTTTACGCCTCTTCATCGCTAAAATGCTTCTCCGAGGGGGAAATATGTACATACCTAAAATTGTAAGGTATTGTATTCGCGTAACTTGACACATGCCCCAATGATGATACAGGTCTCCTCGCAAGGTGTTCGGGATCCAAAAAAGCTCTCCAAGTGTGCGTTAACATCCCGCATGCCCCACTTAGCCCCCGCGCTTTATTTTTTCCTTTTCCCCTCTTTTCTTAGCCTTTTTCTCTTCAGTGACGAAACCGCCGCCTTGCCTGGGCGGCGGTCTCGTGACCGCCACCCTGAACAGGGCGGCAGTCCTATAACCGCCACCCTGCTCAGGGTGGCGGTCCTTTACATGTTTTCTAGAAAGCTCTTTTAACACGACTCACGTAAATTCAACATTTTACCAGCTTTCTTTCACCACCATAAGCTTGCATTTATGATTCTGGTTCCCTGGAATAGTGTTTTGCCATTGTTTATAGTTTAAGAGTTCTATTTGGATTTTACCTTGGGTAAATGCAAATGCTATAAATAGTTGGCTTGTGCTCAAGAAAATGGCCCCCTCAAATTTGCCTCTCATTTTCTCATTTTAGTAGTTCAGTATTTTATTTATTTTAGGATTCATAGTTTAGTTCATTACATGCTCAGTTAGCATTGTATTGCAGTTAGAAAGCCACATATCCATCTTGTGCAAGTGCTGTCATTACTTCAGGCCCCTCAATTTTCCTCTCATTTTCTCATTTCAGTAGTTCAGTCTTTTATTTTTCTTAGGATTCATAGTTTAGTTCATTACATGCTCAGTTAGCATTGTTTTGCAGTTAGAAAGCCACATATCCATCTTGTGCAAGTGTTGTCATTACTTCAGGCCCCTCAAAATTTGCCTCTGATTTCTCTTTGCAATAGATTTAGTTTTCCTTTTGCTTAGAATTTTTAGTTTCTTTCATTGCATGCTTAGTTAGCATTGTTTTACTGTTAGTAAGCCACATATCCATCTTGTGCAAGCACTGTTGTTATTTCATCCAATCCATTGGAGTAGAATAGCTTAGGAAGCCATTAAAGTTGCAAGTTTTGCTCCTCAAACATGATAGTTTTAGGTTCTGGACGCTTTATGTTGCATGACTCGCAATACATCCCGCTAGGAATTACATAAGCCAAGCTCGTACTCTTGTGTGCTATCCCTCTCCTATTCACATTGTATTCAGGTCATTGTTGAGCTGCCTTTATCCCAATATCTACTTCTATTGATGCTAGCATTACACACTTTTCTGGATCCACGTGAACATGAAGGAACAAGGAGATCACACTGAGGGGACAAGATCACACACACCATCGGATTCACCACTGTTCTGCAGAATCCAGGTTCTAGCTTTCAAATTTCTAGTTAGAATCATATCAAATAGAGTAGTTAATTGCTTTATTTCAGTTAATTCTACTCTCGATATTACCAGGGAAGCTGTGGGGATTGATAGTTTCTGAGAAACTATGATTCACTCCTCACTTCTGAGGTAGGATCAAGAGTCTTGCAAATAGATTAGATAAGCTATTTCATTGTTTAGAATAGATCTACAAATTACACAGACAAATAGCTACACTCGGTTATTTTGTTTGTTTTAAATTGATTATTTTAGTTGTCATTTCTAGATATTTTAAATAGCTACTTTCTTAAATTCGTAAAGCTCATCAGAAAACACAAAAAAAATAGAGAAGTCATACATACTATAGATATACTTCACATAGTTAAATTTTATTAATATGTAGTTCGTTTTTACATTGTTGCTTTTGTATGACAATCACGGGACCTAGAGAGCCCAGGAATACATATTCGAGCCAATCATGCCCCCACCCAATCTCATCACGGAAATAATCGATATAGATCAAAATCTTAGGATTCAAGTCTTCCGAACAACGGTAAGCTTACAACAAATCAATTCCCAACCGAGTGGGTTAAACGTAGAAGACGACCAAGCATACACATTTTGGTCGAATCAACCGAAATACAAATTACCCTAGGAAACATTCATATGATCAGTAGAAGGGTTCGAAAGAGAACAAACCTTGATCCTTTGGTCCCACAAATGATGATTCAGGAGACACTCTTCTAGATATAGATACCGCCTAAGAATCCAGTGTTGCACGAATGCCCGTAGGGTATTATGAGAAAATCACACGCTTATTGATCCTAAAATAGAAGTCGAGAAAGCATACGATCATCTGGATATTAGGGATTAGGACTTGATTTCATGCATGACCATAACAATTCCACAACAATTAAGAATCTACGGTTGTGACCCATAAATCCCGCAGCCCAACGAATCCATAGGAGAATTAGACATAGACACTGGCCTACACACACTAGTATTCCAGTCTACCCCACTTCCACCTATTATCATCGAACAATTATCCTTGCTAAACACAAGCTAATGAGCTAGGAATTCTCGACTAGGCCAAAAAATCATCCATAGAATTGACTACATTTACCATCCACCATATGACCCTATCCGGAGGAATACACGAAACTGTCCCGTGTCATTTTCCACGTATTCCACAACCTATAGATCGAATCATGCTAGAGCTCGATATTGATTGGAGCCTTCGAGTAGTCATCCTTTCTGATCGATCTATCACACTAGTTTAAGTTAGGAGAGATTTTTTTTCCTTAGATTTGTAAGTTCCGCTAGTGTGCATTGAAGACATTAGATTGCCTAACTAGTTTGTCCGTATCTAACACATATTCCATCCCCATCGGTCATTTGCCTGCATGACCTCGGGAGGTCGGGTGTGAGGAAGAGTTACTTGTAGATTCCCACGCTCGCTTGTCACTTTTCCATCATACAGTTACCAGTTGGCATTCAAGGTTAAAGATAATCTAAATAGAAAGAAAATGCAGCGGGTTAAAGGGTACAAAGGAAAGTAAGTCAAAGGTATAGAGCAACAAGAAAGTAAAGAAAAACAACAAAAACAAAGACAAACGAGTAGAG
Organism: Taxus wallichiana var. yunnanensis; assembly: GCA_018340775.1. NCBI lineage: Eukaryota > Viridiplantae > Streptophyta > Pinopsida > Cupressales > Taxaceae > Taxus > Taxus wallichiana. The sequence goes on along the minus strand of CM031243.1, from coordinate 285,234,407 downwards.
AAGATAGTTTTTAAGCATAAGGTGTTATGAGAAGTAAGTATGAATGGAGGAGGATACAATCCACATGAATATTTTTTCAATGAAATATGTATGTAGGTCATAAAGCATATCGGTTTCAGTTATTCAAAAATGAGAAGCAGTAGAGGAGAAGAAATAAATCAGGTTGTGGAAGGTGAATAAAAAGAAAGTGTGGGTTCAATAACTCAAGTATAAGAACTTGAAACTTGAGAAGCATTGATGATGAGAAGAGCCTTGGAAAATGGCGGGAGTGAAGAACGTATTCAGAGAGAGAAGAACATTATTCGAACTATATGTAAGAAAAAGGTAAGTTTTGCAAAATCATCATAGATAATGGTAGTAATGATAACCTCGTGTCATTTGAGATGGTTAGAATTTAAACTTGAAAATAATGAATCATCCTCATCCTTACAAAGTCTTTTGGGTTCAAAAAGAGCATCAAGTATTGGTGAATCAACAAAGTGTTTGGTTGATTTTCAAGTAGGTAGATATCATGATCAAGTTTTGTGTGATGTAATGCCCATGGATGCATGCCATCTTCTATTGGGAAGACCATGGAAATTTGATAGAAAATCCATCCATGATGGATGGGAAAACACATATACATTTGTAAAGGATGGGATTAGATACACACTAAATCGATTGAAGGATGGGAAAGCATGGCATGAGGAGCAGTCAAGAGTGATGTTCATGGGGTTGAAGACATTATTTCAGTAGAGAGAAGAAGGTGAAGTGAAAGAGAGAAGACTTAGCACAATCAAGAAAATGTGAGAATGGATGAGTGGAGAGAAAGCACATCAAGGCATCTTACCAAGGAAAATGAGTGAGGAAAATGAAGAAGAATTTTCAGACCATGTTGAGAACAAATACAAGAGAGAGATATTTTAGAGGCATTCAAGGAAGTGTACAATTTAGATCATGAGATAAACATGAAGCAATAAGGTTTAGAGGGAGAGAAACACATTCATGAAGCAAGTACCAAATCAATCAAGGAAGCATAGTGTTACAAGAACAAGCAAAAAGCAAGAAAATAGAGGACATGAAGATCAAGGATGGTTGAAAAATGTAGAATTTGCAAACTAATTTTTCTTCTAGTGTTTTTCATGCATGTGTGAAGGATAAATTATGTTTGTAGCGGTCATGTGAAGGAAAATACTCCCGGGAAAGACCATAATTTCCCAGTTTTACGGGTGAAGTTATCGAGGAAAGAAAAGGTAAGGTGTCATGCATGAGATAATCATCAAAGAACATCAACAACCATCACAAGTGGTCATGAACCCAATGCATATTCTTAAGAAAAATGTAAAAAGGACATGGTACATTTCTCTTAAAGTTTATAAATTCATGAAGATAGCTGATTTTAGAGTAAGAAGACTTGAAAGGAGCATGACACAATCATTAAAGACCCTTGAAGCAATAATCCCAGTCAAGCAACATCCTTAGAAGGATATGTATAATTGGAAGAAAATAAAAAAACAAGGGGGTAGCTTGAAAGGAAGAACACCATGGGAAAACTTCTCACTTCCCTAGGAGTATGATGCAGAGCATCACTCTGTGGAGGCTTAGGTGTATCTAGTTCAAATTTTGGTTTTATAGGTCTCTAGAGGTATCTATGAGTCATCAAAAATCCTTAGTGATCTTCTCATAATGTTTAGTTATGCTCAGGAGTTCAAAATTTATATAGGGAGGTTTCCCTCCATTTTGAAAAAGTTTGAAATTTTAAATTTTTAGAGCCAATTTTGTATTTCTAGGCTAGTGTAGGGGGTCGTAAAGTGTTTTTAAATTATGTTGTAGTTTTTTAAGGTCATTATGGGATCTCCATGACTCATTAGGATGGTTATTTGATGGTGTAACTCTTAATCATGGTTTAGCCCCTTCTATGCATGTAACTCCAACTTTTGTAATCATGAGTGTGAACCAAGAAAGGGAAGTTATAGAAGATCTCGAGCCAAAAAAGAGGATTAAAACCATTTTTGTAACATTTTCATGCATTGATCAATCAAAGAAATAAAGTTTTGGAGATCCAAATTATGTCTACCAATAAGAATACACAGACAATACTGTTATTCCTTTGTTTTCCAAGACAGTGATGCATAATTTAGGTGTTTGCATGGATGTTTTAGAGTCATAACAGTAGGATGATGACAGTAGATGAACAAAATTAAGGTTTCTTTATTGAATCTTAATAGTTACATAAGCATACAAAGGTGGGGGATCTTCCTCAAGTGATGGCTGTAGTAGTCAGATTAGAGTAGAAATACCTCCTATTTGGTAAATGTATGAGTTATATTTCTCATGAGGAGGTTTGGAAAATATTTGTAGGGCATATATTTCTTGTTAGAAGTAAATAAGTCTATAGGGATGTGAAAGGAACCCGGTTGAAAATGCTAACCAATTTGACAAATTGAAAGCATCGTATATCATGTCTTAATGTAGAGCATAGCAAATGGTGACTAGAAGCACGTGTTTCCAAGCATAGAAAGTATTAATGGTAAGATTAAGAGCTCAAAAATGTTTACACATAGCCTATGGAAGTGATTAGACAGCTTGAGAGCATGTTTAATTTTTTTGGTAGAGGAATCTCGGTCCTCGGGAACTGTAGAAAGAAACCCTTAGGGTTTTAGAAAAATTGGTCATTTTGGGGTTTAGACTCCATTCCAAAATCCAAAAACATAAATAAAAAGATCTACATAGACCTCCAAATAGTAATCTAGTTAAAATTTACATATTAAAGTTCACACAAGGAAGAAATCATGATTGTTGGCTTAGAATCATTATAGCAAATAGGGAAGGCCTAATTAGAGGCCCAAAAGAGTTATTTTAAAACATTTTTCCCAAAGAAGGGGGTTATAAAACTCTACATGCAAACCCAAATGGGTATTCAAAAATGTGAAGGGTTAGGGGAGTCCTTAAATCAAAAGATACATCAAACTTTAATGGGTGATATTGGTTACTCAAACGTGCACCCGCGTCTCAGATCTCGGAAGGGCCAAGGTTTTTGAGGCCACAATGGAACCATCCCCACGTTGTGGGACCTTGTGCGCTTAGTATGGATCTCTGGAGAAGGTTGGTTCCTCTATCTATTTCTATTGCTATTATTACTTCTAGTGCTGAAAGGGAAAACTAAGCTAATAATGCTAAGGGACCAGGGATAGGAGGATAACATAAAAGGAAACTACACTAAAAGGTGATAGCACCGAAAAGAGGGATGAACACTATCTTTTTGAGTGAAAATGAAATGAAATATGTGAAGGGAGGCTAGACACGAGTAAAGCATAGACAAACATGTATCTATCATATCATTTTCATGGAACACAACTAAATAAGGAAGCGTAAGGGACGTAAAATAGCATGACCCAAAACACAACGCAAAAGAAAAGGCAAGAAGTAGAAATGCAAACATGTTAGGATAGAGAATAGTCACAAAAGGATGCTTCTATTACCTTCAAAAATGTACAGAACTATTACAATGATGAAGGATTCCAATATCCACATGTGAGAGCCAGATCTAGAGATCTGTAACTCAAAATATAGAAAGTATGGAGCCCTTAGCAAAATGCGTAAGGATCTAGAGTGTCCAACATAACAAATGATCCTTGCTCTTACATTTATAGATGAATCCATGGAGGAAGAAGGGAAGAAGGAGGTAAAATCCAAATTTTAAACACAACCACCAATGAGAAGCATTCAATGCCTGTGAATCCACGGAGATATGTGAAATACGCTACCCTAAGCTGTCGTCAGCATGTTGAAGAAGAAAGAAAGGCAGATTATATCAAATTGGGTGGTTAGCTCAATCAGATCTATTCATCAATGCTCAGAAAGACATCTTCCCATTTCTCACCTACCAGATCCACCAAGAATTTGAATTTGAATCTTTGGCACTATAGTTGATGTCAGTAGCTTTTTAAAAATCTAGGCATGCGCCGATCCGAGCTCTGTAACAAAAGATACAGCTTGTCAAAATATGTCAAAGTTTTCAACACATGCAAAACACATGGCACGCGTGGATTGGCTGAAATGATGGCCAACTGTGTAAATATTTTTCATTTCTGCCATGTGTCACTTGTTGATTTGTTACAAGGATTCGGTGCCCTATTGGCACGCTTTGACTGGTTACGTGCGGCACACTCAAGCATGTCAAAAGATGATCTAGCACAAAAGGGTGTGAGGGAAGGGTGCACAAATAAAATAGAGGAAGGCACGAGAGGGAGGCATAAGGGAAGGAGAGGAAGGAAAGGGGTATGAAGGGAATGTGCCAAGTGACCTTGAGCACATGCAACATTGCAATGAAGAACTTAGAGCCATAATGTGTATGCAAGTTATCCAAATCTCTAAGAGAGATATTTGGATAATAGCTTTGGTGATTTTCGGGGCCATAAGACTGCTTGCTAGATCAAGGAGATTAGTAGCTTGAATCATCCATTGGGCATGGAGTCTACTATGTAATCATGAAACTTCCCTTGTAGTCACTTGAGAATAATTTCTTGACTCTGTTCTAAATCTTGCAACTATTGATAAAAGCTCTACATTCCTAAGCAATGGAAGAGCTTGAAAGAAGAAAGAACTATGTATAAACAAACAAAGTACACATAGCACACTTGGAGGAATTGAAAATACTCTAATATATACAATCATGATGCAACAAACTTAATGCAAGGGTTTGAGATAGATCCCATTTACTAGGATTTGTAGTGTGCCTCCATCAAGATGAGTTAACTCAAAAGAGCTAGCTTCTTTACAGAACCGATGACATATGGGCCACTCCAAAGTGCATAAAACCTTTAATGGTACCCCACTTAGCTTTCTTAACATCCCAGTTTAGAACCAAGTCCCAAACTTTGAAATCTTGAGGCCTAGCCTTTCTATCGAACCATTTCTTTGTTTCTTGCTGATGTTGTTCTAGCTTGATCATGATAGAGTTCCTTGATTCCTCAAGATTAACCAACTCTGTCATTCTGATTTCTCTCTGGTATGTGCCTTCAAATTCCAGCTATTGGGAAAGCACTAATGAATTCAAATCTAGTGTCTAAGTAAAGGATAGCCTCCTGCTATAGACAAGCTTGTAAGGCAAATTTCCTATTCCCTTTTTACCGTGATTCTACCGCCCGGATCGTGCGCCAAACCTTTGTATGCCACTATCTTTGGCTGATGTTCATTATGCACTTCATGATTCTAATCAGGTTCTTGTTTGTTGATTACTGATTTGTTTCCTAAGGGTAATAGTTGGAAGAAGTCTTCAGGTAAATGCCCAGATTTAGAGCCCAATAAGTGATTTTGGTACCAAGGAATGACTTTTCATTATCAGAGATAACGGTTTGAGGAACACCAAACCTTTTGACTATACCCTCAAGAAATTCAATGATGACTAACTCGGTTGATTCCTTAAGCGTAACAACTTCTATCCATCTAGTGAAGTAATCGTAGCTATCAACACCCATTTATGTCTAGCATTTGAAGGTGGATTGATCATGCCTATGAAGTTGAGACCCCATTGCACAAAAGGTTGATCCACTTTGATTGATTGGAAGGGAAGCACTACCAATTTTTTCTTTCCTGTAAAGAAAGTGCATTCCTTGCATTTTTTGATCCACCTGTGTGCATCTACAAATAGGGTACGCCAAAATATACCTACCTTTATGATTTTCATCGTTGTAGTTTTGGTAGAGAAATGTCCACCAAAGAATCCATCATGAAATTATGCTAACAATTTTTAGTTTGCACACCATTGATACATATTGATAAAGCATGTCATAAAGATTCCTTTTGAAGAGAAGTCCATCAATCAACACATAAGGAATAGATTGTAACCTTATATGTCTTCTCTTTTCTTTGTTTAAACCAGGAGGGTATGCACCCTCAGAAAGGAATGTGATCATGTCCTTCATCCAGTCACGCACGCTAGGCTCTGTAATCTATTCAAATTCTATGCGCAAAAAGTCTTCATCCAGAAATAATAAAGCTTCAAATACAGTCCACGCATCCTCAAGCAATCTTCCTATAGAGCACACGCTTTGCCTCTTACCATATTTGTGGCTTTAATATTCACATCATACTCCATGATGTTGGTCACCCATCGTGTTGTTTTCTCACTGATTTATTCTCCCATGATAAATTCTCTGACATAAGAGTGGGAGACTAATACCTTGATATGATTGGTGGTGAGCATACTCTTTAATTTCTTGAGTGTATGCATGATGGTGAAGACCTACTTCTCTATGTGGTGTATATTAATTCATAAGCCTTCAGCGTAAGGCTAAAGAAAGCCACCGGTTATTCTAGCATTTTTTCATTTTCTTGTGTTAGGATAACAGCAACACTCGCATCAACGTCATAATCATAAAGGATGAAATCCTTTGAGTAATCTAGGTTGATGAGTCTTGGCACGCAAGCAATTTCTTGCTTGATCTTGTTGAATATTTCTTTTCCTTCTACTGTCCATCTAAAGGCTATGTCCTTCTTGAGCATCAAGGTGATGGGCTGAACCAGTCATGTAAATTTAGGGATAAAACGCCTAAAAAAATTGATCTTTACAAGGAAATACTATAGGGAAATTTTGTGCTTATTTGGTAGGTAAAGAGCTAGGATGGCTGAAATGCACTCTGGATAAATTGCAATGCCATCCTTTGAAACCACGTGGCCAGAAGCTTACCCTATGCCACTACAAAATTACACTTCTTGGGGTTAAGAGACACCCCAAATTCTCTACATCTTTCAAATACTTTTCTAGGTGCGCCATATGATCTCGCACTCTACTTTGAGAAGACTATTATGTCACCAAGGTAAACCAAGATGAACTCATTAATGTAACCTTTGAAGGCAATATCCATGGCACATTGAATTGTGGCACCCACATTTGATAGACCAAAGGGCATTTTCTAATATGCATATGTTGCCCATTTGGTTGTAAATGTTGTTTTGAATTGATCATTTTCCTTGACCAGGATCGATTGAAACCTGAATATCCATTTAGCATGGAGAATCTTTGTGCGCTAGCCATAGTCTACAAATTCTGCTCCATTGAAGGAAAAGGATAATTATCCTTTAGAGATGCCTTATTCAAATATCTAAAATCAACACAGAATCTGATTTCACCATGCTTCTTGCATACTGGAACAAGATTTACAACATAGGTAGAATATTTGATAGGAAAAATAATTTTTTCATCGATGAGTTTGGGTAATTCCTTTCTCTTGAGGGGTCTATCTTTGGATTGACTGGCCATTGTTTCTTCTCGATGGGCTTGATACTAGGATCAAGGTCAATGGAGTGTTGAGAAAAACTTGGATTAAAACCTTTGAGGTCTTCATAATCCCATGAGAAGATATCATTGTATTTTTGATAAAGAGAGATGACGGCCTATTTTTCTACATGCCCACAAGTCATGTTGAGTAGAAACTCTTTCCCCGTGCAACATGTGGTCGAGGAGCAGTTGATCTTCATGTGTAGCATGCATTTAACTTTCTTCACCCTTGAACTCATCATCAAGGCTAAACATTTTCTCTAAGGTGACCAAACATTTAGGTAACTTGTTTGTTTTCATTTGTATCACTTGGTCACCATAGTTGTCATGCAAGTCAGCTTGCATGCTTGATGAGAACTCAGCTTCATTCTTAATAAACTAGATGATTTGCACATCACTATCAAACACTTACCAGTTGGCATTGTTATCTGGAATGGATGGTCTGATCACCATCTTGATATGATTAGTATTTCCTTTGAAAAATTCCTCAGCAAGAGAAAACTATGAACCGAGCATGAGCACCTTAATTTTCTTCTTCTCAGCAATGAGCAAGCTATACACAAGCACTTCATATTCTACCACATTTTGGAGCATGCAAACTGCATCCCGTGCACAAAGAATAATTTCTCGTCCTTAGGGGAAATGAGAACCACTCCTACTCCCACCCCATTTCTTCTTGGATCCATAAAAGTATAATTTCCATAGACCAGGTTGAACTTTGTCTTTCTTGAGTGTGCATGGCAACATAGATTATTCTTCTATAATGCAATAAGTACCAATCCCAATTTCATAAGCTTCTATTTATTCAGCGTATGGATCAAATTTATGGTTTCTTTCCACCCATTCATCAAGCACTAGGTCGGGAGCAGAAGGTAGAAGATATCACTCTTGAACCGAAACTTGTTCTTATTGGATTAAATAGTTAGCTTGGAGAGGGGATGGGACATATGACTCTACATGATAGGAAAATATAGGCTCAGCTTGTATGGTAAACCGGGTACCATAGCTTGTCTTGAGTAGCATATGAGACCAATCAGAAGACAAGTAACCACCCACTTTAGTAGATAATTTTCTTGATAGACATAGGGAAAACAAATGAGGTAGGTCAATGATTGACACATTTTGAGTGATAGTCAGACTTGGACATGCATGGAGGGTTAGCTCAAGATCCTTGATGAATCCTAAGGTGGTGAAAATTGAGCCATCAAGTTTCAGGACTCCTTTAGACAATGGGCTATATTTCAAACCTAAGACATCAACTATTTTCTTAGGCATAACAGAAGTATTAGCACCTGAGCCAATCATGCAATTATGCACTAGGTGTTTTTCTATGATCAAGGGAATATAGAAGGGTGGGGTTTTAACAACTTTACTTACTTGTTTCTCTTATTCTTGGCATATGTTGATAGAAGCACATGACTTCGTATAGTTTGGATCAATGCATGGGAGTTTCACTGAGCTTCATGCAAGATCCTGCTTGAGATGGAATGGTCACGACATCTTGCATTGTGACATTTATGTTTGTTCTCTTCATTTAGTCCACAATGCTAAATATAAGGCCCCCAATTTTTGCATTTGGGGAACAACATCCCTTCTTGACTATTCAGGCACAAAATCCTGAACTTTAGCTAGAGCAGAGGCTTGACCTACCAAAGGAGGGGCGCGTGCTGCTTCTAGAAGGAGCTTTACTTGGTGCCTCCTACATAGGGATTTGAGTTCTTTTACTAAAATATTCCTTGTCTACTTCTTTCTTCTTCTGAGGATCTGGTTGCATTGCTGGGATTGTGACCTGTGTGCCTGATTCTAACATTCTCTTCTTATATCTTGTGTTTTCCACAACTTGGGCATGTGGTTTGTTTGTATCTTCTGACTTGGTTGATTACACAGAATTCCTCCATGCCAAAGAATATAAAATTTGTTTATGGAGGAACTTCTAGCCTTTCAAGGTTATCTACTTCAGGGACACTTATTGAAGGTTCAAAAGCTGAAGCATTCTAGATCATGAAGGCTTGGGCACACGCAACATTGGCACAATGATATTGACTATGAGGCATGTTGCAAGGGAAGAACCATTTTAAATCTTGTGCCAAATTGTTTTGAACTGGAACAAGTGCCTAACTCACACCAGGTCTTTGGAAGAGATGGCATGGGATGAACAACTTGCAAGGTCAAACGTGCATTATGCTTCCATCTATCATTCGTTGGTTCGACAGCGTATCTTTTAATTCCATATTGGTTTCTCAAAGGTTGATTGTTTTAGCCATGCACCTAATTAGAATTACCTCTATAGGCTTGTGCCTATTGCTTTTCTAATGATATGAATTTGTTTGATAAATTTCTAATCAAGGCATTCAATTCTTCATCTTCCTTCTCGATGCTGTTTGAGAGTAGGATGCTAATGCAACTGGTTGCACGTTTTCTCGGGAATATGAATAGGGGCCACAGAAGGTTGGGGTGCTTGTGAAATTTATGGGAACAAGGAAATAGGTGGTCTAGGGGCTAACTTTCCCCTTGAATAAGACTATTTTCTACCCTTACTGCAATACTATAAGTAGTTGGTAAAGTCTTACCTCCCATGGATTAGATCATAACTGAAATATCATTGTTGAGCACCTTCAGATAATACAAGAAAGCATGTTGGGATGTAGGTCTTACCACAAGAGGGATTATATTCCTAGTTTTCTGAAATCTAATGTTGAAATCGAGTCATTTGTTCATTGGGTGCTCTCCTTGTCATCATTTTCTCCACCGAGAGATAGGTGATCGACTTATCTTCAAATTAATTGCAAAGAGTTGTTCCCAGATCATCCTAGGTGGTGATAGATCCAAGTCTCAAGCCTCGGTACCATTGAAGTGCTTTACCTTTGAAAGAGGCTACAAGCATCTTGACTACTACATCATCATGTGTGATTAGATAGAGTGAACACACATTTGCTATATCCTGGATATGCTCCTAAGGGGTGACTTGATTCTCACTAGTAAAGTATGGAATACTTTTGAGCATGTCATTTAGAATATCATGTTGCAAAGCCAGCAGCAAGGGACTTCCTCCAACAAAATTTTCGATGTTTCTCACTGGAGGAGGTGGCTGATGCACCATTGTAGGGCACACAGGTTGTTTGTTTTGAGGAGTTGAATGGGTGTGGCATGTGGGAGAAAGAGATGTGTGTGCAGACTTTCTAGAATGGATTCTTCATGGGGATAACTAGAGGTAATCAAAAGAATCTTCAGCTGCTACACTTCTTCTTGTGTGCACTCTTCTCATGAAAGGCACTCAAGGCTGCTAAAATAGAGGTCTTAAAATGTTAGGAGTCGCAGATGTGTTGAAATGAGCCTCCAAATGATGAAACACTAATTCCATAGACCGGAACTTAGGGATATGAAATTTGATCTTTAATTCTGCTCTCACCGGGCATGCCAGAAAATCTTGGTTGCTCAAATGTGCACCTGCATCTCGGATCTCGGAAGGGACAAGGTGTTTGAGACCACAATGGAACCATCCCCAAGTTGTGGGACCTTGTACACTTGGGATGGATCTCTGGAGAAGGTCGGTTCCTCTATCTATTTCTATTGCTACTACTACTCCTAGTCTTTGAAAGGGAAAACTAAGCTAATAATGCCAAGGGACCAAGGATAGGAGGATAACATAAAAGGAAACTACACTAAAAGGTGATAGCACCAGAAAAGAGGGATGAACACTATCTATTCTGAGTGAAAATGAAAGGAAATACATGAAGGGAGGCTAGGCACGAGTAGCACAACCAAACAAGTATCTACCATATCATTTTCATGGAACACAACTAAATAAAGAACTGCAAGGGACGTGAAATAGCACAACCAACACACAACACAAAAGAAAAGGAAAGAAGGAGAAATGAAAACATGTTAGGACAAAGAATAGTCACAAAATGATGCTTATATTACTTCTAGAAATGCACAGAACTATTACAATGATGAAGGAGGTCGATATCCACATGCGAGAGCCAGATCTAGAGGTCTGTAACTCAAAATATAGAAAGTATGGAGTCCTTAGCAAAATGCATAAGGATCCAAAGTGTCCAACATAAAAATGAGCCTTGCTCTTACATTTATAGATGAATCCATAGAGGAAGAAGGGAAGAAGGAGGAAAATCTAAATTTGAAAGACAACCACCAATTAGAAGTATTCAATGCCTATGAATCCACACGGAGATCTATGAAATACATTTCCCAAGCCTATCGGCGTGTTGAAGAAAAAAGGAGGGTGGATTATATCAAATTGGGTGGTTGGAGGAATCAGATCTGCTCATCAATTCTCAAAAATAAATTTTCCCATTTCTCACCTACCGATTCACCAAGAATTTGAATTTGAATCTCTAGCACTATAGTTGATGTCGCAGACTTTCTAAAAAATCCAAGTGCGCCCAATCCGAGATCTATAGAAAAATATACAAGCTGTCAAAATATTTGAGTTTTTCGATTGCACGTAAAATATGTGCCATGTGTGGATTGGCTGAAATGATGGCCAACTGTGTAAATATTTGTCATTTCTACCACGTGTCACTTGTTGATTTATTGCAAGGATTCGGTGCCCTATTGGTTTGCTTTGATTAGTTGCATGCGGCACACTCGAGCATGTCAAAATATGACCTGACACGAAGGGTGTGAGGGAAGGGCACATAGAGAAAATAGAGGAAGGCGCAAAGGGAGGCGTGAGGGAAGGAGAGGAAGGAAAGGGGCGTGTAGGGAAAATGTGACCAAGGGAATGTGCCAAGTGACCTTGAGCACATGCAACATTACAATGAATAACTTAGACCTAGAATGTGTATGCAAGTTACCCAAATCGCTAGGATAGATATTTGGATAATGAGTGCAAGGTTGGTAAAAAGATGAAGTCTAGAGTAGAGGTCTTGAAGAAAAGGATGTGTACATTGAGAACTCGAATCAAACTATTTTTCCTACACCTCAAACACCAAAAATGGTATTCAAATCACTTCACAAATTTTATTGAGTCCTTATAGAATGCTCTAAACTCAAACTCACCAACCTCCTAGCTCTTAAGAAGCCAAGTGGATAATTAATGCAAAGAGTGATAAAAATAGCTAAATCTAGGTGTTTGAATCAATTTGTTCAATGTAATAGCATGACTAGTGACTTAAGAACATGAAGAGTATGTATCATTAGTCTATTTTCTCTATTGAATCCAATTTTGTAAGTTTTAGGAGTTGTATTGAGTTGTGAATATTTTGATTTGTGAATTTACTAACTAGCTTGAGTGTGTTGAGATAGTTATTTTCTCTGCACATCGGGGAAGGAGTCAAAGTTTGGAGAGTAACACTAGATATTTCTCCCTACACTTCTTCCGCACTTGGCATGAGATCTCCTAAAAAAAAATCTTCTTCAACATTTTCAGGATCCTTTCTATCTCCTTTCACTCGTCATAGATTAGGTGTGCATGTTCCTTTACACATTTTCTACATGTTTTTTACTCATTTAGATCAAATATTTTCTATACACATATTTGACTACTCATTTACTCTTCTCTTTTACTGAGTTTGTCCGATGGGAAGCAATAGTCACATCATAAAGAATCAAGCGACATCAACAACAGGTAGAACGTGACATCAACTAGAACATGACATCACACATACGCTTTCACCCCTAGGGTCATTTTCACTTCCTCTTCTCTAGTTGTTATGCTTCATTTTTATCACTCCACGCTTTTTATCGTCTCCTCGGCACGCGTGTTTCACCATCAATCTACATGGTTATCAAGTACACATCTCTTATCTACTTTATGTTATCAAGCATTCTCTCAACAACATAAAGTGGGGAAAATTTAGACACTAAATCACACACTTTGGGTACATTTATAGGTCCTAGTCACATACCACTATTCATATGATTCCTAAGAGAGAAAATTACTAATTGGCCATTGTCTTTGGCCTCTTTTCTTTCTTTCTAGTTTCCTTCTTATTCTTACACACCTTCTTGCCCCCTCTAACTTTTGACACTTCAATTTTTCTAAGTTTGGACACTAGTACCCAGTCACGAAGCCAGCGTCAGGAACCCCCATCCCCTTTGGGTGCCCCCGACATTTTTGTATCTTTCTTGCATCTTTTGGGTCCTTTCTAGCTATTGGGAATATTATTTTCTTGGTGGTTGGTATTTTAGTGGTTAATTATGAAATTAAAGCAAGGGAATCATATAAATACAAAGTTATGTGACCATAATAAAGGACCAAGCACTAAGCATTTACTATAACCACCTAAGATTGCATTTAAAGGCCATTCTAAGAGCATCAAAGCATCCATCTAGCACTCACACAAGGGACAAGGGAATGCATTCTTCTGCATACACTTCATAAGAGGGAAAATTCATTTTTCCATCGACACATTCTACTACATTTCTACATCTAGATACTTTCTCAGTATTCAAGTGTGTCTGGCATAAGAGCTACCTAAGGCATGATTCTACACACACACACGTAAAACTACATAGATTTTGAGATGTAGTGCATCACTTGGATCATATTTTCACTTTTTTGGGTGACCATCGGGGTCATTCCCACTCCCCATTTACATCTTTTCTTTTTTAGGATTTAATGTGTTTTGGGGTTTTGCAAGATATCACTTTTTTATAGTTTATAGGAGAATTCAACAACCATATTATGACATACAAATGACCAAAAGTGAATATCTGCAACATCCTTTCGACCCATAAAAATTCAAAACCTAAGGACTGTCAAGATACTAGTGCCCAAATCGGGTCACTAGAGCACAGAGAGCGATCTTGACCTTCCATAGGTGCTTGTTTCTAGCCTCATCCGTGAGATCCAAAATTTTATCTCGAGCGGTTGTGAAACTTCCCTCCTCATGTTCATCGGTTATTTAGCTCAAGACATGACTTGAGAATTATCACGAATCGGCTAAGTCTTCTTTCCTCCCTCTTGCACTTAGGGTTTAACATTGATATTTCTTATTGCTTGGGTTAGAATCTACACTTCTTTTCTTATTTATTTACTACTACATTGCGAGTTAAGGTTTAGTGTAAAATTTATTTTTGGTAAATCATAAGCACACCATAAGAATCCTTGCAAAAATAGAGTTTTCATCATATTAGCTAAGTATATCATACAAAATTTCATGTTTCTTTTTAGTTTATCTCTCCTCAGTCCTCCTTGTCCTTGAGTAATCCCCAAAACTACCTTCTTCTTAGAATTTATCTCATCCATTCTCCTCTTTTCATACAAAACCCTAACTAACTTTTTTACTCTCATGACCCATACATGGCCAATACATGCATATTACATCATTTTTAGACCTTTTAATGACTCATACCACATTCTAAGACCTATTTCAATCTCACATACTTTAAAAAATCCTTTCAACTCCTTTCCACTTTTGAACAACCTTTTCCAAGTCATATTTTCACTCTTTACAAGCTTTACAAGTTTGAATTCCATTTGGAGGAAAATTACAACTTAGAGAAAATTCAAATTTTAAACCTTCCCATCCTCTTGAAATAACTCACATTGACTCTCTAAGGACTTTAACATGCCCCAACAACGCAAAAACATCACAACAAGAAAATTTGACATTTTGATGCTCTTCACTCTCTAATGATCTTGCATCATCCATGAATACTATTACATCCCTTCTTGAATTCAATGCATATAAAATGCATAGTGAGTTTCTTGTTGAACATATTTTTCTGCCAAAGCATATGAATTTCTAGATTCAACTATTCTATGTGAGATAGTTGGTCCTAAAACTCCTTGGTATCATGACACCTACACCTTTATCCGAGATAAAACCTACCCTAAAAATATAAATTTCCACAACCAAATAGTCGTATCACAACGTGCTTTATGTTATACCATTCTCTTTAAAACCCCATATAAAAGAGGCTATGATGGGACTCTTCTAATATGTATTAATCAAGAGGAATCAAACCAAACCATATTCAAAGTACGTTCGGGTATTTTGGTGCACAAAAAAACAACATGGTCTTAGTAAAAAATATATTACGTGTAGGTTATTATTGGCCCACTATGGAGTCTAACGCATGCACTTTTGTCAAGAATTTCCAAGCATATAAAAAACATGTAAATCTCATTCATGCACTATCACAATCCCTTCAACCTATCACTTCACCCTATCCTTTTTCCCGATGGGGGATCAACTTAATAGGAAAAATAAAGCCTACATATTCTAATGGTCATACCTTCATTATCACAGCAATTGAGTATTTTACCAAGTGGATCAAGGTCATGCCTTTAACATACATCATTGGTTCAAATATTTCCAAGTTCATTTTCAATCATATCATATGTTGTTTTAGAATCCCTTCCTCCCTTATCACCGATAATGGGACATCCTTTAAAAATAAAAATTTCAAAGAGTTAACCAAACATTTTCATATGCAAATTAAGTGGGTAGCTACATACTATTTGTAGTGTCATGTCCAATCCAAAGCATCTAATAAAATGATCAAATCAATATTGGAAAATATTATTGATAAGCATGGTCGTAACTTGAATACACAACTTTATCCCGCCCTCTGTTCCTATAAAAATATTATCCTGCCCCAACTATTACTACTTATTTCTCCCTTTTCTATGGAACTGAAGTTTTTCTACCCATACAGGTGAGCTCTCATCACTTTGTTTATCCCTTAAAGACATGATCGATAATGATGAATATATATAATCATGTCTTGTATAACTTCACCTCTGGATGAGAAGAGGCTAAATAATTTGGACCATTTGAAAGTGTATCGGAACCAAATCCACCACGGTTATAACAAAATAATCAAACTAGGGAAGTTAAAAATTGGTGATCTTGTACTCAAGGAAAATTAGAAGAATATAGCTAAGGAGTGTGATAAACAAGGAAAGTTTGAACCTAATTGGTTGGGACCGTATATTCTTAGTGCTAAATTTGGGTCCGGTGCATACAATTTATCCTCTGAAGATGAAAATGAGCTTAAATAACCCATGAGTGTGGTTCATATGAAAAATTATATTCCTAAACCATCTATGAATATTCCTAAGCATATTGGTACAACTACCTATCTTACATCTATGTCCTATTCTACTTACCATATCATCCTAAACTACTTTTTCACATGTTCATTGCAGTTATAATACATGTCACTTGCTACAACATCCATGTTCATTTGCATTCATTATATTTGATCCCTTGATCTCTTGGACAATGCATGGAAAGGTCTTAGGCTACCTCATATTTATCATTGATGTGCAAAGTGATAAATCCAAATATGAGTACAAAAATAAACAAAATCAAATAAAAGTCAAAATCTAAAAAATAATACAAAATATTTAAAATCCAAAAAAACCAATGAAAATATAAAAAAATTAAAAAATGTTTCAAAAAACTCTCAACAACTAACAACACAACCAAATGATATTAAAATTTTCAACTACTATCCTAGTGATCATTTCAAACTATCCTACAATTATCAAATCCAAATCTAACCCTCATGCATATCCTTACTTGGGAAAATTTCAGATCTCGTGTTCTTCCTTGCATGTGTCCTTGCTTGGAAGTGTTGACCCAATCAATATCAGATCATTCTTCAATGTGGATCCAACAAGAGTGTCATTAGGATTTTCTTAACTCCTCTCTTTAGTTCAATCCAATCCCCTTGCATGTATCCTTTCTTGGGGGCATTTAAATTTGTTCAATCTTCATTATGGAACACATTAAGGGCATAGTTAGATGTCTTTATTTAAGGTTGTGTTACATTGTTTCTATTATTAGCAAATTGTAAGTAATTGGATTATCCATCTTAATTATTGTGTATATTAGGTTTTCTTTTCATTTAGTTTTTACCTTTTTGTTGGACCAAGTGTAAGTATTTTGTTATCATCTTGGTTTATTCATAGCCATGGTGTAGATCACTTACTATATGCTGGGTTTTTTCGCATTGTTTCTCTTCATTGTGTACCAATTACAACTATGTTATTAGCATCATAGTTCATATATAACGATAGTGTAATCATATTGTTATGTATATTGGGTTTGTTTTGCATTTTTCCTTCACTTTTCACCAATTACAAGTATTTTGGTAAGCATCTTGGTTTATTTATAACCATGATGTACATCATCTTACAATGTATATTGGGTTTGTTTCACTCTTTTCTCTATGTTTGTGTTTTCTACGCGTATATGGGTTTCTCATCATATTTTTTCAATAATCGTGGTGCTAACCCTAATGTGTAACAATAAAATTAATTTATCTAAAATATATCATCTGAATACAAGTGAAGCTACGTGCATGTCATCACTTTCATCTATCAATATCATATCACGATACCACATCATCATCTACACTATGTACACTATCATGTCAATAATGCAGAAAATAACAACAAAAATAAACCATCACATCATCATATATATAATGTTTAGTGTCCATATCCAATGTATACCTCTAAAAATGTCATCTACATATATATACATCAAAGTTCCACCAAGGGCATCAATATACAAAATGTGTTCCTTTGTCATGAGGTATATACCAAAAATATAATCCATAAATTCACATCCATTATAAATCAAGTCATGAATGAATCTCTCCAACACTGGGACTACCTAGTCTCTCATCCCCACCCCTCGGTGGTGGCATCTGAAGAAATCTAACCAATCTCAAAAGCCTTTGTGATCTTCATGTCCTCATGCATATGATACCTAACCTTTGACTATAATGTGGGGCCCTTTGGCCCTCGGGAACTACTTCCTCATATAGGGATTTATATTATCCTACCTCTTATGATATAGAAATCACATCTTATAGAATTTCTCCCATCCCACCCACCTCGGCCACATGGCATACAACATATCTCTCCAATATTAGTTGGTGTACCTGTCTAACAACTTTATATCTCTCCACTATCGGCTATTATACATGTATACAGAAAGTTGATCTCTCTCAGAGTCGGTTGATATACCTATGTAGTTGGTTGGTCTCTCTTAGTATTCGTCGAATCTACCCAATGTAACTAGTTGTGCAACATGATCAATATCACATCTCTCTCTTTTTGTAACCCTATCTATATGATCCTATAATGATAGCTTTGTGGCTAATGGTTTAGGAGGTTGTATCATTGAAATTTGACCCCACACATCCTCCTCTCCCTCATCTCCCCAACCATCATAACCACCTACATCTCTATCTACATCTCCATCTACCTATCCTCCTGCTGGACTCGGTCACCTTGATGGTGAAAATAGAACCTATAATAGAACTTGTACTAGAATCGCACATGTAATAGAAACCGAATGGGTCCCTAAGCCTAAACTGTCTTTGGAACCTACAATGTACTAGAACTTGTAATGGAACTCATACATGTACTAGTTCTTATGCCCGAACTAGTCCCCCGAGCCTAAACTTGTATTGGAACCTATGTAACTTGTACTAGATCTTAACCCTATAAATGAGAATAATCTTGTTCCCAGCTGATTCAACCTCCACCTCTACCCCCTCTCTAATGTAATGCATCCTTGGATGGTGCTACTATAGCTACTACTATATCATCATGTGGAATAGTAATACGTTGGGGTATAATTCTTACATACCATGCAACGTACTATGATTTCATCCTGGATCCTATATGGGATCATGCATCCCACTCTTGTGGCATCACTCCTACAAAAATCACCCTTGTAACCCTCTGTCTAATCCAAGCATCAAAATCTATTATCTCTCATGTAACTTGTGCGTACCACTCGATCCCATATGGATATATCCTATGTAACTCCTAATTTCCTCATGGCCCTGTCCACCTACATCTCTCCATAATGTTCTCACAAATCCCAGTCATGAAATGATAAAACTCCATTATGACTAACTCTATATCATTTTTACTCCACGTGTATCATCTATATGGTCTCCATGTGACCATGTGAAGTCAGTAAATTATCAAACACGTGTCCAGAAACTCTATGTCACCCGTGTGTTCTCTGTGACTAACAAACTACTATCTCGCATCTAAATACTATGGCTCATCGATTGTCTATCTCTTAAAATCCCCTATGCTCGACTAATGGAAATATGGTCCCATGACTAGATCTAAAGTAAATTAGTTGGACCGGGCTCCTCTGACCTTTGTATCAAACTAAATGTAAATCTCTATATAAGTGAGCTAGTATGAAAATCCCCATGCAAAAACTATCACAAACTCCATAAAATCTAAAACTATGCCAATCAATCCTAGTTGGAAATGAATTCCAATCATATTTGACAAAAATTAGCCACCGATAAGAGCCGTCAGGTATAGAATTAATCAAGCCACTATGGAATCCTCCATGCACTCATACAAGTGAACAACCATGCCCTCCCTATGAATGTCCTCTAATCCAAATAGTGACCATATATGGGTCCAAATATGTGTTGTGCTACCATCCCACTATATAAGTCTCCCCTATATCGGGACTCATAAAATCTAGTATATGTCCTCTATTGTAATTGTCATCTCACCTATCGAAATCTAAATGTTTGGCTATCACTATGCCATCATTTAGTAAGTGTAGTTAGTAAGCAATAATCTAATCTGATTTCTAGAAGTTGCATAATATATGTAAGGTCTTTTGCATCTAACAAAGTGCACATAAACATCTCTTCTTTCTTTGTATCATGGGTCTCTCGAATGGCCATATTCTTCCATGATGCTCCCACACGTCTAACACATATAATCTCTCTTAAAATCATAAAACAACTTTTTAGACTATTAATATACTCTCATTTATTCAATCTCAACCCCTAAATTTCTTCTAAACCTTATTCACTATGCTAGCATACCTATGTTTATGATAGCACATATACTTGTATGCTAATGCATCTAGATTAGTGCATGCCATGATAGCGTATGCACTTTTCCACACTCATGTGCTTACTTCTACGTTAATGAATTCAACACAATAGCACATTTCTTGCTTCATGATCTTATGCATACATGTACACTAGTATGTACACTTCTATACTAGCACACATCATGTGTCACACTATCACACCTAAGTACGTTCGTTAGCATCATTTTTAAATTTTCTTTTAGGCCTAAAATTAATAAATGCACTAAAAAGAAATCATTTTTGGCTACATACCATGCCATCCTCATATGTCACCCATCCAAACTCTCGGACGAGATCTGCATGATGTATACACTTTGAGATCTACGAGCCATTTCTCTCAAAATCAGCAAAAATCTCACTCAAGGGGAAATAAACTCTAATAGAAAAAAATGAACTACAATATTTAAAACCCCTCCCACCCTTCTATTTATACCCTTCTTCTAACCCTAATTCCTCCATTTTAGTCACTGTGACTAGTTAACTAACTTTCTCGGTCATTTCTTCTTTTTCTACTATTGAGTGGTTATCCACCGCTTCATCGTTTCACCTACCCTCTTAAGGGGGCACTCCTCGGTACTAATCTAGACTCACTTTGGGGCATTGAAATGCTTCACAAGATAAAATCAGGTAGTCCTTCACACTTTTTATCATTTTTTACCATTTTATGTACATCTACTATATTCAAAGTGTTACTACTCCATAATAACACTTTAAAGATGGGAAAATGTAGACACCCCAAAATAACCACTACATATTGTAAACTTGTAAAATCTTGTTAAAACCATTATTCTCTAGAATTAATTTAATTAATTCTATTTACACCCTATCACCCCTTTAGCTAATTTTATTAGCTAATTTAATATCAAATTAATTAAATAAATCCACATGTCCACTTTCATATTTAAATTAATTAAATATCTTCATATCCTATCCACCTCCTCAACTCAAGTTGACTAAATTCATGACTAAAGATAAAAATCATTATTATAATCAAGAGAAGGTGTTCAAATTGACTCAAATCATGCATTTCGGTTAAGCGAAGATATCTCCCAAGTCATGACAATCTAAAATCAATCTCACTTATTCCAAAATCCAACTATTCACAACACGTTTTGGGTGAATATTATTAAATATATGAAATTATAATCCAAAAATGTGTGCAAACCTTGCCAACTCAGCAATGACTCATTCATGTAAATCTATAACAATAGTCTAACTCTCCAATCAATCTAGAAATATCAACTAAACAACCCAGTTATGTTAGTTATCTCCAAATCAACTTAATCTAAACTTAGCTTACGGATTCACTTTCCTCAGCTTTAAATCAATGGTCCTTCCTTTGAAAATCATCCACCAAAAATATTGAGAGTTCATGATGTCATTTTTACATTTACTTGTGAATCAAATTAGTCTTGTATACTATTGCGTTGCCCACATAATTTCAAATCAATCAATCATGCTCATATCTTGATCCATCATCCATTTAGAGTATCTTGGAGCATCCACAAATCAACAAAGCTCGTAAACCAATCATATCCAACAAAGATCATCACTAGACCTTTCTCTTTCAGTTAGATCTAATATGAACTTTCTTTAGGATTTACAACTGAAGGTATGCATTTGTTTTTGTATTTATTTTACTATTTTATTATAATTTCCATGGTTTACACCAATATTTAAGTTAATGTTTTTGTATATTAGAATATAAGATCCCATGACTAGGTAAGGGAAGCAAGGTTTCCCCTAATGTGTATGTGTGCAAATTGAGGTTCATGTAGGTAAGTTCACCCTAAAAAAATGTTTTAGAACCTAGAACAAAAATGCGTCATCGAATAACAAGGGTAACACAAGAGCTACTCTAGAAAAATTCCAACAAAGTGAGGGGAGAACCCTATAAACTCCAAGATTCCAACTGCATGAGTAGTAAGTATAATGACATAAATAATAAGAGTGTGTCCATTAGGAGAAAATAGAATAGGTGAGACATTGGTAAGCAATATGTGTAATTTGGGAAGATAGGAAGCATTAAAGTTGTATGTAATAGCCCATATGACTATAGAAGAAACCATAAACATAAATGTGGAAATAGAGGTATTGATTATCCCCATGGATGCAACAAGATGAGGTATATCATATGAGTCAAGCATATAAGTTTGAAAAGTGAGTGAGTTAAGAGCATCAAGAATCATTATCAAATCAACACATTGTGTTCTAACTTGTGATGAGGAAGGTGCGACAAGTGATGTAACATTAGAATCAGTAAGCATATGATCATTATAAGTGCATCAAGAGTTGTGCCAAGAAACATATTTGAAATCCATGGTCATGGTGACATTGTAAAGGGGGTATGAGTGTCTCCCAACACCTTAGGTATCATAGATGTAGCAACCATCATAGGGGACAAAGCTCTAGATATAGGTAAGTGTGAAACAATATGCATTAGGGATTGAGAATCATGTGGATGAGAGTGATACATAATGGGAGGAGTATCATGGATTCCAATAGAAAGATCATCATGTAAATCAGTAGAGATGCAGTCCATCATAAGAGGATAATGATGTGCAATGTAGGTAGTTCCTTCAACATCGTGTATGAGAGTGGTATCACAAAGATTAGAAACATGAGGTATAGAATTATCCATGGAATAAGATGTTACAAATTCCTTATGTGCTATGGAATGGGTAGAAGGGATTTCATACATAGTATGTAACCAAGGACATCCTAGAAAGATACTATAATTGAGATTATGAGGCATAACATGACATAAAAAAATTAAGAGTGCAAGGTCCTATAATAATGGGTAAAGTGATTATTTCTAACACTTAGGTGTATTATCAAAAGAATGAATACATATAGTAGAGGGAGTTAAATTAGTAGCAAAAATACCTATTTGATGGACAAAAAGATGTAATATATATTAAGACCAGATCCATTATAAAATAAAGCATGTTTAATAAACAAATTATGAATATGAACCTAAATATACAATGATGAGAGAATTTTCAACAATTGTTTGGGAACAACTAATATATTCAAGATAATATGTGTTATATGAATTTTCATGGGAGCTATGATAGTTAGGAGCAATGGACAATATACATATACATAATGATCCATGAGAGTCAAAGCATGATGAATTAAATATATTGAAATCCAAAACTAAATAAGGAAGTTATAAGGTTACTGGGGTTAGGGATATGATGTTAGATGAGAGGATTAGGTTCAACAGATGATTTAACTAAAATTAAATCTTAACGTAGAGAACCGGTGATCAAACAAGCATTTCAGAAATACTCAAATACAAACATGTAATGACAAGAAAGTACACATAAAAAGGAAAAGAATGACTTAGCTGATTCATGACTGTTTATATTGAATATCGGATAGATTGATGGTGAAATAGGCTCAATTTAGACTGTGTATGCTTCATCAAGGAGATAAAATTCTACATGTTTGTTGCTGCAATAGCGCTTGGGTATGGACAGAAAACCGAGGCACTATTATTTGATTTTGGTTGTAGTGTCATGGTGAAGAGTGCAAATCTAGTTCTTTCAATGTCTAAAACTATCGCCTTTACCTTTATTTGTGTTGCATCCACTTTTTGTAGGGTTTTATGTCATACATGTACCTACAAAATAAACTCTAGCTACCTATATAAGACTCAAACACACATTAGATAAAATAAAAGGTGCACATTCTTAAGTTATAATGACCTCAACGGTCACCCCAATGTGATTATCATTGAGTGCTACACTATATTTTATACTCAATGTAGTTCTAGTGTTTGTGTGTGTACATGATAGAATCATGTCCCTTGAAGCCAAGTTTCCCTTGTGTAAGTTGCACCAAGATAGTGGGCTACAATTACTTTCCCCAATATAATGTGTGTGATGGAATTTATAATTTTCCCTTCCTACGCATCAAATATTATAACCCAAATGTAGTCCTCAAGTGTTCCTTTTTTCCAAGTAATAGATAGAAAATAGTGAGCTAGTTTCCCCTTAGAATAGTTAGTAAGTTGTGTATATATGATTCATTTGTTTGAATTTAAACATTAATAACACTAGAAGTCGAACCATAGTGATGAATACATTATTTAGAAAATAATCAACAAACAAAGATTGTGTAACTTAAAAATGTAAAACCAATTCACAGGACAAAATCACCCATAGGGGATAGTATCATCATCCATTCCTATCCCCTACTATGTATTGATGTCTGAAAAGAATCTAGAGATGAATCAAAAAAATTCTCAACCGAGTAACATATTGTGAAATTTCCAAAAGTAACAGGACAATTCTAGAAAAGTAGAGGATGAAAGTATGGAATGATGAAACAATGTCAAAGTAAAGAAAAACAAGTGTTATCAATGTCTAGTTTTATTACATAGGAATCATGCATATAATGACATATTAGAGGCATAACGTAATAGTAATAAGTGCATATTTTTATGTCTACATAAGCATTTTCAAAGTGGTTCAAGTTTCCAAACTAGGTACATCCACATAGATATCACATGATAGGAAGATAACTGCGTGTGGTGTGAGGCCTCTTTAGAGTAGTGTCGACATAGGAAATTCATGGATTGCAATTTAATCCAAACACTAACCTTTTGTAGGGTTTTCCACCCATGGTTAAGGTTTGAGTTTGGTTCAAAATATTCGAGAGGGTTTCAAAAATGTGCGAACACTTAGAGTATGACATTGAAACATATTTCAAGAAATTGAAGGGCACAAGAAGTTACAAAGCCAAAATCTAAGAAGTTCCAAGACTTTAAAGAAGGTATAAGACCATACAAACATTCCTAGAATAATTATATGTTTCCATACCAAGGTATTTCCCAACTACAATATCAATAACGAAGCATTTTAAGGTCCAATACTCTTATACATTCCAATATGTGTGCTTAGATGTCTCATTTTTCACTTTGTATAGATAAGCACCTCTATCCTCTTGTGTTTTTGAGAGTATAACATATCATTATCATTATTTGAAATTATTTATGCATTTTCAATCTGTAATGTCTCCATTATCAATGAGATCTTGAATGTAATGGAAAATTCTCATACATTGATCCATACCGTTTTCGTTAATGTGATGATAATCACAATACTCATTTGCTTTATACCATGATGGTTTTGGATTCCCTTCTTCTAAGGGTCTTTTGATTGGGTAAGTAACCATGTTGCCACTTACTAGTTGACGTAGAACAATTGAAAGAATTTCTCCCAATGCTGTGAATTTTCATCATGTATAATCACGAGGAGTAGTTTCCTTGCTTGGAATAACAATTTCTTGTTTCAATTTAGTTGTTTTTATCTTATTATTTTTAAAATTGTGCACATTACGATTCTCAGTGACCCCATCATTTAAAACATTACGGTTTCAATTGATATATTTTGATTTATCTTGAGAATAATTATTGTTGTTATTCTAATCCTTGGAAGGAGTTTTGATTAGCCCTTTTGTAGTGAGAGCCTTTTCAATTTATGTTCCCTTCCCAATGACTTATTCAAAATTGGTAAGACAATTCATTTCCATTTAAAAGGATAGCTCCTTATTGACGTTAGGAATGAAAATGCTAACTATTTGTTTCTCTAGTATAAACCAAGGGAATCAAATCGCGATCCCTCACCATCGTTGAAGGAATTGAGTGAAGTTTTCATTGGTATTTTTGGTATTACAAAAGTCCATCACTGTAATATAAGAGTCCAAATTGAAAGAAAATTATTTAATAAAATTTTCTAAGAGGTATGTGAAGTATGTAATTGATCCTTTTGGAAGATGAAGAAACCAATCTAAGGCTTTTCCACCCAAGCTATTTGGGAATAACCATAAGAGATATACATTGTTATAAGCCACCTCTTGGCATGCCATAAATAATTCTTTAATGTGTTCACTTGGATCATGTTTTCCTTTGTATTTGTCAAACTTGGGAATTTCAAAATATTTTGAAATGGTAAGCTTAATATATCCTTGCCAAATAGATAAGGGCATAATTCCTCAAAATTGAACTGTTAACGTTGTTTTTGCATCTCTAGGATGGTTTCTTTCATATTTTTCCATTCTTGTGTGAATGGGGAGTTTTTTTGTGGGGTATTCATGACATCGTCAATTTTTTGATCAGTTTTATCTTTTCTACTTCATTAGAATCATTGGTGATTTTTGAAGCCATTTAAGCTATCTCTTTATCCATTTCATTGATTTTGTTTATCAAAGATTCATTTGACTTATTTGTAGAAGAATTATATTTCTCTTTGTTTTTGTCATTTTTGTTACTTGATTTGGGTTATTCTATAAGATGTTTAAAATTTTCATCTCCAAAATATGAAGGCAATTTATTTTCCATATTTAAGAGACGAAGAATAAATTTGGTACTTGTTTTTTCATAGAAGTGCGTCAAGTTGTGTTGTTTCTAGTTCTAAAACTTCATGTTGTTTATTTTCTTCCTCTTCATTGGAACTTCTAATATGAAAGGAATCTTATATTTTTTATGAAGAGGTTATAATCTCAAAGTTGTGTTTCCACCATTTTGTATAAAGAAGTGATAACGTGGAATTTGTTTGAGAATGAGGTGGGATGTGCTTAGAGTTTGGATAAAGTGAATATCCAATTACCTAATACTTCAGATTGAAATTTGATTGCACTTAAACTTTGACAAAGTGAATGTCAAAATATAAGATGTAGGGTAGAAATTGATGTTGAAAATGATTGTTCTTAAACTTGATAATCAAATTATCCAATTATAAGACTGAGGTAGGAGATTTATTATGCTTAAAACTTAATAAAGGTAATGTCGAAGTATAAGACATAGACGTGAATAGCTATTGTGATTAAACTTTGAAAAAATGAATGTCAAATTATAAGACTTAAATGAGAAAAGTGGTTGTTATTAAACTTAAAAAAGTGAATGTCAAAGGATAAGACTTATATAGGAGTCGGTGCACTTAAATGTTGATAAAGTGAATTTCAAAATATAAGACTTAAAAACTTGAAATGAGTTCTTAAATATTGATAAAGTGAATTTCAAAATGTAAGACTTAAAAATGGAAAATGTTGCTTAAATCTTGAAAAAATGAATGTTAAAATATAAGACTTAGAAAGTGGAAATGATTGCCTAAATTATGATAAAGTGAATGTAAAAATGTAGGAATTAGAGATTGGAAATATTTTCTTGAATTTTGACAAAGTGAATGTCAAAATATACGACTTAAAGATTGGAAAAGGTTCCTTAAATTTGAATGTGGGTATTTAAAATTTAAGACTTAGAATTTGATTTGAATTGAATGATGTGCTTAAACTTTAGAAAGTGAATCCAAAAAGTAAGGCTTAGATGTGATGAATTCAATTTGGAATGGGTATCCAAAAATAAAGAGTTTGATTTTGGAAAATAATATGATGTTGATTGGAGAAAAGAATGTGGAACAAAACTAATATGATTGAGAACTTGGACAAAAATAATGGTGGTAGGCATGACTTTCAAAGAACTTGGTTTGTTTATTCAAGCTTCCTATATATTTTATCTCTCTTTAAATACTAAGTGTTATCGAACGATTTTGGTACATTAGAAAATTTCTAGACGTTGACTTTACCTTACCCACCTTGATTAATACAACTAGATTTTACTCCGCTCGTTCAATAAAACCAAGGTGATCACTAAAGATTACATAGGTTCTAAATCTCACGTGTGTACTAGTCAAGTAGGTGGAGGTACCCGTTTCATTGGCCAATTCCCTCAAGGTTCTAACTACTTTAAGTTTCATGTGGTACTCTTCACAATGACTTTTAGGACTATGTTCAAGCACTTGCCATAATTAAATCAGACAAGAATAAACCCTTATCCGAACCTGTAATACAAGTTTATAAAGTTTAATAAGATAAAGTTTCTTTTTTTGCTTTGATCAATATGACCTACATACAATGAATTATTAGCTTGGTTGAATTCTCAAGGTAACCTTTGTATGATACGATCTTGCAAACAATGAGTTAGTAGTTTTCTTGTAGCGAAAACAAGATATATAACAAAAACAATAAAATTCACCGTTTCTAATTCTCAATATCACACGAGAGGCACGAGAGAAGATCATACATGGTTGGTTTAGCTAGATTAGATTATATAAATGTTAAAGAATACTAATTTTTTAGATTTATATTTATAAGAACATGCGAGAAAAAGGTTAAAAAACCATTCTAAAGTAGTTATTAGAAATGATTTAACATGCTATAAAATGAGGAAAAAGTAAAAAGATGGACAAAGAATTAGCGCATGCAATTAGGTGTGTTAACGTAACTAGTAACGGTTGCATATTCAAGTAGGTGTGCTAGCATAACTGCTTATGCTAACATGCTCAAGTACACACATTTTCATAACTAAGAATTTTTCTACAAACATACTGGAGCATATACTAATTGTTAGGCGCATACACGGGACAATGAACAAAAAATAGTGTTATAGTAGCGCGTGAATGACTATGCTAGCGCATGTAATGATACGATAGCATAAATCATGTAATCTTGGCATGTGTAACCTATAAATGGAAAGAAATGAAGAAAAACAACATAATTGTATTTTTGTATTTTCTCTCTGTTTGCTACACCAAAAACCATGAAAAATTTAATAGTAAATATTAAATAACACTGACCACATAAAGAAAGATTTATTAGTGAAAAATAATCTAAAAATGATAAAATATGTGTGGGAGTCACACTGAGCATTCTAGAATGTAAACTATGGAAATTACAATAAAAGAGGAAATTCAATACAAAAACAAATGTAAACCTTCTATTGTAAATCACAAAGCAACCTCGGATTATATCTGACTAAAAGAGCAGGGTCTAATGATGCTCTTTGTTGGATCCATTTGATTTGTGAGATTTTTTTATTTTTGTATGCTCCAAGATACTTTAAATGGATGATGGTTCAAGTTACGAGAATTATTGATTGATTTGACATTATGTGGGAAGCATAACGGTATAAAAGACTCATTTGATTCACCAAGAAAATGCACAAAATGACAACATAAACTCTCAAGTTTTTTGGTGGGTGATTTGAAAAGGAAGGATAATTGTTTTATATCTAAGGCAAGTGAATCCACAAGATAAGTTTAGATTAAGTTGATTTGGATATAATTAAACATAACTAAGTTGTTTAGTTGCGTTTCCAGATTGATTAGAGAGTTAGCTTGGTGTTCTAGATTTTCATGAATGAGTCGTTGTTGAGTTGGCAAGGGGCTACACATGTTTTGGATTTTAATTTTATATCTTTTATTTTATTCACCCAAAAAAGTGTCTTGAATAGTTGGCTTTTAGAAGAAGGTGGATTGATTTTAGATTGGCACGAGTTGGGAGATATCTTGCTTTTTCGAAATGTTGGATTTGAGTCAATTCGAATACATCCTCTTGATTATAATAATGATTTTTAGATTTATTCATGACTTTATTCAACTTGAGTTGAGGAGGTGGATAGGATATAATGATATATAATTAATTTAAATATGGAAGTGGACATGTGGATTTATTTAATTAATTTGATATTAAATTAGCTAAGGGGGTGATAGGGTGAAAATAGAATTAATTAAATTAATTTTAGAGAGGAACAATGGGTTCAACAAGATTTTACAAGTTTAGGATGTGTAGTGGTTATTTTGGGTGTCTACACTTGGTTGGATGTATCTTTGTTTGCTTGTATTATTCCATGTTGCATTTTTCCTATCATGTTAGCTTGATTCATAGTATGTTCTATCCTTTTACATATACACATGCGCATTCACATGGTACTTTGAGGTGAATGCAGGTTTATACAAAGTTATTACATGATGCATGATGCTTAACATTGTTCTCTACCAATCCCACTTTGAGGCTCATGGGGCCATCTATTTTTATACCTTCCTACATTCAAGTATTATCATTTTAATATTTTATACTTCCATTCCTATTTCATATATATACATTGTGACGTACTATTCATTATCCTATCATGCTAACGGGTGCTTCATGTCTTGCAAGATCACTTCCAACCAAGGGAATTTGCTTTGATTATGTCTTGTCTTTTATGCTTGTGATTTGTTTGTAGATTATTCCCTATGATGACTTGTTTTCTTGTACCACCTTGAAGGTATCGAGTGTCTTTTAACATCGAAGTGGTGTCCCATATTTTGCACCAATTACTATGATGTCATACTACCATGTTATTTTGTGTTTGACTTGTTTTTATTACATCATATAATTTTTGTTTGTCACTAACACTTCTTTTCGGTTTGATTTCATTTGTTTTTCATGTGTCATGGTTGTTACCATGCACATTCCCTCCCCCTACATGAATCCTTCTTGAAGTGAACATCAGATCCAAGTCCTTTATTTGATTCATGCTCACATTTGATCCATATCATACACCCCAAACAAGAGGGCTCAACCATCGGGTGATTATTTCACCTAGATTATTAGTTTAGAAGCCAAGAATAAAATGGTACAGAGAAAAATTATACAAAAAAATGACTCATAAAATGGTCCAAATTCGGACATGAGTCAAAAACAATAGAGTACGAAGCACCCGGATCGGATAGGAATGATGGGCACTAGTGTCCCACCCTGGGAGGTTTTGTCCTTGGGGAAAAAATAGGTAGTTTATTCATTGGTGCATTTTCCCAATGACAAATTTTTACAAAATCCAATGTCATATATTTAGATTTCATTTACTATAAAAAAGGAACAAAATTAGTCGTGTGTTTCATACTTTGGACAAAGGAGCCCGACTACTTTTCTTTCTTGGTTTGCATTTTCCTATTGGTATCTAATAAGGAGTGGCGTCTGGGGCATATATAGGGACAATTATATTTCTAGAACAATATTTCATATGTTGTCGATTACTATTGGGTTAGTGACCATTTGTAGTGGAAATTATCTATGAGGAAGCATCATGGACGGAGGGAAAATTTGACCTCTCTCCCAACACTCTTCCTCGGTGTCAAGATTCTTGAATCCTTATAGTATTCACATTGAATTGAAGATTGATCACCCTGGCCTCCACTACTAATGAGAACAAAATATGTCTCATTATATCACCAAATAACACTCTTATTCTCTCTTAAAATCAAGCTTTCAAGTGAATTTAGATGTAGTTTTAATAATGGGTAGCATATTTAAGGTCGAATATAGGATTTATCTTATCATCTCTTTAGAAATATATTTGCAATCTAATTTTTGTTTTTTTATCAAGGGAAAATAGTTTTGAAGGGACTATACCCTGCATACAAAAGGGCTCAAAAGCCAGATAGAAAAGAAGAGAGAAGAAGCCCAGAGAGGGGCAAAACAGTCACCCAATAAGGCTCAACAGCCAGATATTACAATATAGGTGAAAAGTGGATCAAGACGTACAAAGATCCAGATCAAAGAAGACAAGATCAAAAAGAAACCAAAAGAGAAACAGAAGAACGAGCTCCGCCAAAAAATAGCTCCTGAACCGCCCGAGGACGGCCCGGATCGTAGCAAAGCAAGAAAGACACATGACTGTGACCCGTTACTTGATGGCCCTATCAATCTTGGTCTTGATGGCTTGTAGTGACATGAAAAAGGAAATCTAATTTTTTTATTTCTTGATAATTCTTCTAATTTGGAATGCGATAGTGTGTAGAAAATAGGTCATAAGCAACTCTACTCTAAGTTCGTATATTATTTCTAATGAAAACTTCCACGTAGCTACTGAAAGGCCCAGCTACCTACTCCAAGTTCATAGATTTTTACTACTAAAACATTACACACACGACTCTTGAAAGGCCCCGCTACCAAAAGTATTTTGGTTTATTCCAAAGTAATGTAAAGGAGTGCCGAACTATTCATCCCACTCTTTGCTTCCACGTCATCAACCAAGAATACAAATCTAAACATATGGCAATCCAAATTCATGCATGCATGTGGTATTCCAAGAAGAATTCAAAGTCATGGAATTATCACTCCTCCATTTTCTCTCCATATTTCAAGGATGAGAAAATAGTGGAATAGTATTATGAATGTTGAATAATTACTCTCCCACTTTGTGTTCCTAGATTAAAGGGATGAGTTGTAGAAATATTCTCCACGATAAGTGGATTGTTGTAGTCAAGTTTGTTTAGGATTTATTGCTTTGAATAAATCCACCCAAGAATAGGTAGTTAGTTCTTGGTGTGTGGACTAAGTAAACTAGGAGTGATGCCTATAAATACCTCTTCCATATACTTGGAAAGGGGGCATATTTTGTAAATCAGTTTTGAATCAATACAATTGTAGTTCTAAAAAGTTCCTTGTAGTTGCTCCAAATTTGAAGGGAAGAGAATGGCCAAAATCCACTCTTCCCTAAGGAGGAGGATTTTTGGTTATTTCTTAGCATATTTTATTTATTGTAGATTTACTTTCAGTAATTTATTTTTTGTGTGTTTCCTTTTTATGCATGTTTAATTTCAGTTTGTTTTCTTAGGAAGAAGTACTATTGAACAAGATTTTATTTCTCCTTTTGCATGACTTTAGACACGCCATGGTTATAATGGCATCAACTTATCTATGAGTTGGTTAAAATGGTGGTAATACAATGACCCGTCAGTTTTTTATTTTTATTTCTTACATGCATTAAATGTTATTTAATCTTTACATAAGTAATAATACATGCAAACAAGAAATATTTTAGAATAGGAAACCCTCATTACATGAAAATAATAGTATAAATCAGAGTATTCATTTAAATCATTCATTATTCTACCAAATCAATTTATACCCTACATAAATATATTGTTTTACAATTTTTATAAAGATTAAGAAAACATATCATCATAATCCTATTGTTTTCATTCCATCACACCAAAATACATGGGTAACTAGCTGCCGTAATTGTTGTGTATATAGTAAATAGAACTAGATACGTTTTTTATTTGATGAAAATGCATATTTATATTTT
Source organism: Taxus wallichiana var. yunnanensis (assembly GCA_018340775.1). Lineage (NCBI taxonomy): Eukaryota > Viridiplantae > Streptophyta > Pinopsida > Cupressales > Taxaceae > Taxus > Taxus wallichiana. Next base: position 285,201,370 of record CM031243.1, on the reverse strand, counting down.
GATTTTTCATCCATATGCTGATTAAGGTAGTCAATATTATCAACAAGATACAATATCGTATTGAAATGATCAATATGAATATAATAGAAATATTTCTTAACAGAATAAATAATTCCATACACAATTGTTTGATGGACTAATATAAACATGAAATGATGTTTCTATTTTATTGAGGGGGTTTGCTTTTGGAAATCTCATGTTGGTTTCTAAATCTAATTGTAAAAATAAAATTTAATCTATTTGTAGAAAATAAATGTGCGAGAAAAACAAAATTTTGAAAACAAATTTGTAGGAAGATAAAATATCAAGAAAATAAAAACTTGAAATAAAATTCTAAAGAAGTTATTGAATAAGAATCTCCTGTCACAAATCTTGCTAAGAGGTATTCTACTATCACTAGAATATTCTTTTAGAAAAATCTGAGTCTCCTAATAACACCATGATCCTTGGAAACGACACCAAAAATGAGGGGTCGTTGTATTACCGATAATTTAACCATTCATAAAAAATTGGTGTCATTATAACCAAGGTGGTGTCTAAAGTTGTATGCAAAAGGAGAAATAAAATCTTGTTCAATAGTACTTCTTCCTAAGAAAACAAACTAAAATTAAACATGCATAAAAAGGAAACATGCAACAAATAAATTACTGAAATAAATTAATGAAAATAAATCTATAGTAAATAAACTATGCTAAGAAATAACAAAAAATCCTCCTCCTTGGGGAAGAGTGGATTTTGGCCATTCTCTTCCCTTCGGATTTGGAGCAACTACAAGGAACTTTTAGAACTGCACTTGTATTGATTCAAAACTGATTTACAAAATATATGCCCCCTTTTCCAAGTATATGGAAGAGGTATTTATAGGCATCTCTCCTAGTTTACTTAGTCCACACACCAAGAACTAACTACTTATTCTTGGGCATATTTATTCAAAGTAATAAATCCTAAACAAACTTGACTACAACAGTCCACTTATCATGGAGAATATTTCTACAACTCATCCCTTTAATCTAGGAACATAAAGTGGGAGATTACTTATTCAACATTCCTAATACTATTCCACTATTTACTCATCCTTGAAACATGGAGAGAAAATGGAGGAGTGTTAAGTCCATGACTTTGAATTCTTCTTGGAACACCACATGCATACATGACTTTGGATTGCCACATGTTTGGATTTGTATTTTTGGTTGATGATGTTGAAGTAGGGCCTTTCAAAGTAGTTACATGGAATTTTTAGTAATAGCAATCTATGAACTTGGAGTAGGTAGTTGGGTCTTTTAGTAGCTGCATGGAAGTTTTTAGTAGCAACAATCTATGAACTTAGAGTAGAGTTGTTTATGGCATGTTTTCTACACACTATTGTATTTCAACTTAGAAGAAATATCAAGAAATAAAAACAATTAGATTGCAAATAGATTTATAAAGAGATCATAAGATAAATCCTATATTCTACCTTAAATATGTTATCCATTATTAAAACTACATCTAAATTCACTTGAAATCTTGATTTTAAGAGAGAAAATAAGAGTGTTATTTGGTGATATAATGAGACATATTTTGGTCTCATCAAAATGATGGGTCATTGTATTACCAGTCATTTAACCAACTCATAGACAAATTAGTGTCATTATAACCAAGGCAGTGTCTAAAGCTATATGCAAAAGGAGAAAGAAAAACTTATTCAATAGTACTTCTTCCTAAGAAAATAAAATGAAATTAAACATACATAAAAAGGAAACACGCACCAAATAAATTACTGAAATAAATTAATTAAAATAAATCCATGGTAAATAAACTATGCTAAGAAATAACAGAAAAATTATCCTCCTTAGGGAAGAGTGGATTTTGTCCATTCTCTTCCCTTCAGATTTGGAGCAACTATAAGGAACTTTTTAGAACTGCACTTATATTGATTCAAAACTGATTTACAAAATATATTCCCCCTTCTCTAAGTATATGGAAGAGGTATTTATAGGCATCATTCCTAGTGTACTTAGTCCACGCACCTAGAACTAACTACCTATTCTTGGTAGGATTTGTTCAAAGCAATAAATCCTAAATAAACTTGACTACAACATTTCACTTATCGTGGAGAATATTTCTACAACTCATCCCTTTAATATAGGAACAAAAATTGGGAGAGTACTTATTCAACATTCCTAATACTATTACACTATTTTCTCATCCTTGAAACATGGAGAGAAAATGGAGGAGTTCTAATTCCATGACTTTGAATTCTTCTTGGAACGCTAAATGCATGTATGAATTTGGATTGCCACATGTTTGGATTTTTATTTTTATTTGATGACTTGGAAGATGGGCCTTTCGGTAGCTACGTGGAAGTTTTCAAGAACAGCAATATATGAACTTCGAGTAGGTAGTTGGGCCTTTCGATTCATTGCGTGGAATTTTTCAGCGAGCAATCTATGAACTTGGAGTAGAGTTGTTTATGACATGTTTTCTACACACTATTGCATTCCAACTTAGAAGAAATATCAGGAAATAACAACAATTAGATTGCAAATAGAATTCTAAAGAGATGATAAGATAAATCATATATTCTACCTTAAATATGTTATTTGTTATTAAAACTACATCTAAATTCACTTGAAAGCTTGATTTTAAGAGAGAGAATAATATTTCTATTTGGTGATATAATGAGACATATTTTGGTCTCATCACCTACCATATCCTAGTGAATTTTCTCTAAGGAAACAATACACAGGAACATTCTATCCATTTTATCTTGACATTCAGGTGTACTCTATTCTTGACTCGCTTATTTTTCTTACACATTTGTATTATGATTTCTCTAAGTTAAAGTTAAATTACATATACCGTGAGCATTGACTACACTTTTCTTCTTTTGCAGGTCTATCCTTATCCTGACAAAAGGCAACACAAATGGAACAAGGAGAAATATCAAGCATAAAATGCTCGGGGTAAACGAAATATCTTATTAAAAACTTACATATAATTTTCACTATGTTCATAAGTCATCCCTATGGTTATTATCCCCTCTTAGACTCCATGATACACATCCTACTGATTTCCAATTGCACGTTATCAATTACAACCTTCTTCATCTCTCCACAGAAGTACGCCTTTCTATCTACTTTATACTACTAAATATTCATTCACCAAAGCATAAATTAGGGGAAAATGTAGACACAAAAATATGTACTTATTACTATTACATTATGCCTCTAGTATGTCATTATATGAATGATTCCTAAGTAAGAAAACTAGACATTGAAAACACATGTTTTACTTTAATTTTACATTATTTTATGTTTCCATGCTTTCATCATCTACCTTTATGGAATTATCCTGTTACTTTTGGACATCTCACGATATGTTAATAGGTTGAGCATTTTCTGATCTATCTCTAGAGTATTTCATTCAATAATCCCGGTAAGGGATAGGAGTGGCCAACGTTATTGTCCCCCTTTGGGTTATTTTTTCCTCTCAATTGGTTTCATATTTTTCTAAACTTGTATTTATCACTATGGGTTTATTTATAGTGTTGTTAATGTTAAAATTCAAACAAAGGAATCATATATATACACAACTTACTAACTATTCTAAGGGGAAACTAGGTCATTATTTTCTATCTACTACTTGGGAAAAGTAACACTTGAGGATTGCATTTGGGTTACATTATTCACTGCATAGGAAGAAAAAAATTTTGAATTCCATCACACACATTATCTTGGAGGAAAAGTATTTATAGCCCGCTAACTTGGTGCAGCTTATACAAGTGCAACCTAGCTTCAAAGAACATGATTCTATCACATACATAGAAACCAAAACTACATTGAGTACGAAACATAGTGCAACACTATATTATAATCACATTGAGTCTCACTCAAGCATATGTATCTTTTATTTAATCTAATGTGTGTTTGAGTCTTATGTGGGTTATTAGTGTTTGTTTTGCAGGTACAAGTGCAACATATAAACCAATATTGAATTGGATGTGACACACACGACAAGGTGAAGGTAACATTATTAGACATTAAAATAACCATATTTTCACTCTTTAATAGGACATTAGCACCCATATTATACATTATTACCCTATGTGGTATTGTCCATACCCATGTGCTGCTATCCAACACACTTGTATATCATTGTCTCCCGGATGAAGCATGCAAATCCATATTAAGCTTGTTCCACTATCACTCCATCCAAATTCATTCCGAAACTCGAGAGTCATCTAAATCATTATTTTCCTCTTATTACATGTACTCATTACATGTTTGTATTTATGTAGTTTTGATATATCTGATTGATCACTAGTTCTTTTACTAAGATTTAATTTCAGTTAAATTAGCTTGGGATGATTTTTATCTTGTTAAGACATTGAATTAGGATCTTTGGATGCTTGGAAATGAGAGAATATATAATTATTTACATAGTTGAGTGCTTATTAACTATAGTAATTATTGTCCTAATGGATGTGCATAATATTTGGTTAGATGTAGGGATCCTTGAGTACATTTAGTGTTAGTATTTGCAATGAGAACTCATAAGAGTGTTAGGTAAGTAAATGAAGTGATATTGTCTTGTTTATATATGGTTCTAAAGGTAATTTATCATGAGAATTAAAAACCTAAAAGGTGAAATGATTTAAAAATATAATCAAATTGAAATTAAATTTGGAAGATGTGTTGGTCCAAGACCTCACATTCTAGCTAAGATGTACAATTTTAGACAAGGTGATAGCGTATATAGGCTAAAATGTGTAACACAATAAGAAAAGATGAAATATTGATTTTATGAATTTATATCCAGTATGATAACACATCGGTGTGTAGAAGTATGCAAGTTGGGAGAGAGATAATAAGATGTCTTGAGTGAGAATATAATGTGAATATTTTTCATAGAAAAGGTAGATTATCACAACTAGCAATGTCCAAGGGTAAATTTCAAATTTTAGTTTCTACATAGGTAAATTTGTATACCGATGTCATCTAGTGCAATATTGTACACTTTTCTTCTACTTACTTGCAATTACACAAAATCCAAGTTCACAAAACTAGTTGTGCAAATCTAGGTATTTCTCCACTTGAGGGTCAACTTGTTTGTTTGGTGAAATGGTATTTTATTTTCCCTTTTCTTCCCTTTTTGGTTATATACTTAGTTCTTACTCTTATTTTTGGGTTCTCTCATGGTTTTTCTTGCACAAATTATATGGGTTGTAGTCATCATGTTATTGGTTGTGTTGGTCATTCGGTGTGTAATGGCTAGACATGAGTAGGATTCATCGCATGTTATCTACTCATTTCTTCTTTTCTATATCTATATCAATTAATAATGGAAATTTCTTGCACGTTTTTCTTTATCACCTTCTAAGAAAAGTGTGCTCCCATCATGTATAAGTGTCAACTTACCCCATAGCATTGTGTAAGTGTGCGATTCCTTTGGAATTATTGGATTCGTGCTTAGTGTATCTACAATGTTTTCCATCTATAGTCCCATATTATGGTATCAACATAGGTTATATATGGAATTTTTGAATGTACTACACAAATATATCATGTGGGTAATACACATCATCCATTTTAATAATACCCTATAGGACTCTCCAATGCATATATCATGGTACGATTACTAACCATTAGTACATGAATATTTTTTGGAAGATTAAACAAAATTTTATGCATTTATGTTTACTTCTTGTGCCGAAAAAAGAAAGTAAGATAAAGTACTCATATTTTTCCCACATCTACATTCTAGTCTCGTTTACCTCTATCATTTAATATTTATTTTAACCCCAAGCATGCTAGCCTATCACCTAAGTGTTGGGTGCTCACCGAGGCGCGCAGGGCACCAAACCCCTCCTTTATGTGAGCCTTATGAGAATGCCCCACCATTAATGGAGGAAATATTTGGATAACAAGAACACATGTATTTAATCTAATACAGATGTAGTGGATCTAGATTTAATTAGAAATTCTCCATGAGATAAACATAAATATTACAACGAGTATAATGGAGGATGGATTGCAAGGGTATAAATATATGCATTTGATCAAGAACAAAAATTACATATACCATATTCAGGCATAGATGTACCATAAATGGAAATAAACATTATATTAAGTAAAAGAAACTAGATCTTATCCATAACAACATGAGAACACACTAGGGTTTAGTCCATAGACACAAATATACAAGAAAAAGCTCCATGTATTGATTAAATCCATTTACAGTAGCCATATTACATCAAATGGGGTCATTTCAGACCATATACATCATGAAATAACATTCTAACCCTAAAAACTACTCTGAACAAAGATCCTAGCTATGCTTTCCCATTGCAGATCCTTATGACAGACCCAAGCACATACATATATGCCTTGTAATAGCATGCTTGCATCATTTCGTTTGCTCTCCAACTATGTTTATTTGAAACCAAGCACTCCCTTAAATAGAATATTGATTCACCGCCATAGTTTCACCCATGAGCTGATCACATGCCAAGTGGAAGTGTGGTCCTCTTTGATTGAGTGTTTGTCCCAGCTTGTAAAGGCTTCCACTAACTATAATGATCCTCCTTGGAATATTCCCTACACGGAATATTCTTTTATTTACCTCCAAGTCTCCAAGATAGCACCTTATCCATTCATCACACCTACTCGAGCCCTCACGTTTTTCTCTTGTGATACTGCCTTTGAAACATGGCTAAGTCCCCACACCCTCTTTAAGTTACGCACGCTAACCCCCTTCTCCAGTGTGCCTTTCCTTGAGCACCTTCCTACTTGTTTTCCTTGCGATCACATGCTCCTTCTTCCTTGGGACTTAGTCAATTCAAGGCCCAACATTACCCCACACTACATGTGTTATTTGTCCTGGAAACACTCTACTCTTTCACCAAATAATAAAGAATAGGAGAAATGAAATAATCTGCAATTGAATAAAGAATGGAAGAATAAAAGGATCTTGCTACTATTACATGAGGAGTGGGAAGTCTCTCTTCACGGATGCTTCAATTTTATCCCAAGCATCTACCTCACTCTATGCATGTTGAAGTAAATCACCCACCAACACACTAACCTCATCAAAACTTAGCTCACCTCCCTTAGCCTTCAGCGTATCTTCGATGTTTTCCATCTACTTGCTAAGGTTTCCCAATATGTCCATCCTATGGTGACTTGGGGGTATAATTCCTTCAATTTATTTTTAATCAAAACCCTCAAGGTTTTGATCACTCTGATTTCTTCTCGACCTCTGCTAAGATCTTATCTCACTCTACCCTATTTCCCTTTTTTCTCTTGAAACTCCTTCAAATCCACCTCATGGCTAGCAACCAATATGTTTGCTACTCTATCTCTATCACCACAGTTGTCATACAAAACATTGAAAATTTTTGTCACGGTTTTCAATGAGGCTAGGAGCTTGGAGTATTGAGTTATCATCTCCCCAACCTTCAAGTTTTCTTCATCCTTCTAGAATGCCATCACTTCTCCCTGCCGACTCCAATGTAATTGGTTGCTTCTCCATGGTGAGTATGCACGTCAATTCTTCCAAGAATGGCATGGTCGACTCATAATTCTTCTCGGGAGGGGTCGGGGCTAGGTGCTTTAGCATAATGGAATTTTAAATAACTTCTACCTTCTTGAAAACTTTGCACACCTTTTCCTTCTCATCCCTTAGCTCACGGCTTAACTGCGCATTGATCAATTCCTTTTATTTTATCTCCATGTCCTGTCGACATTAAAAATTTTCTCCATAATTTCTATTTTATTAATGTATGTATTAGGAATAAGATGTTGTTAAGTATAATTAGTAGTGGCATCCAATAGAAGATAACGGTGCCATCAGTACGGTGTTGCCAATAAAGTAGAGTACGGTAACAGTCAAAGTACAAAAGGAATGTTGTAGTAAAAAGTAAATATTTGTCATAAGTGGTCTGGTAATGTTAAAATGTCAAAGTTGGGGTAAGTAGAGAAGTAGGGTCTATATGATTAGGAATTAGAAATATTATATTTGTAATAAGGAAAATGAGTGATGTCATAAATATTTTGTGTATTTTATTTGTGGAAAAGTCAAAAGGTGGAACCCATGTGAGATGATAAGGTTTATCTTATCTTGGAAGATAAGCCTACATGTAAAGGAAAGAGTTTAGGCATGGAATATGATTCACCGGAAGAGATTTCCTATCCTATCTTAGAGATAGGGTGGATAAGCCTGAATTGCTATAAATAGACAGGCCATCCCCTCTCATTTATCATAGAGCAAAGTTGTAATAATTATTTTATGAATAAAGGATTCTTTGTGAAGGTGTGAAAAGGAAGTCATCAAGAGGAGTAATTGTGAAGTTTCTCCCATAACTATTATTGGAATCAAGTGGATTTGGTAACATTTGGAGTAATTCATGGGTGAGATTGTAATAATTCCATGTTAATAACACATTTTACAAAGTTGTATTTTAGATTTGTCATCATTCTTTTTTTTGTCATTGTCTGTGGTATTCTTGTGTTATGTTTGTTGTTGTGTTTCCAGATTACTACCACCAAACCAAAAGTTGTGCATTACTAAAATAATCATAGCACGAGGAGTTCCCGGTGAAATATTATCAGAGTGTCGGATTCGTGTTCACATTTTGGTTCCATTGCCGGGACCATTCCTCGTTGGTGGATTTTCTGGAGAGATATTCCCACTTAGTCATAAATCAATAGGAGGGTAACCTTGTTTTTATTGTGCCTAGTAGTTACCATGGTAAAGTCACTTTTTTACCGTGAATAGTATTTATCGCAGTAAAGTCACTTTTTACCGTGAATAGTATTTACCGTAGTAACTTCACTTTTATATCGTGAATAGTGTTTACCATAGTAAAGTTATTTTTTTACCGTGTCATAGTTTACCATGGTCATTTCTATTTTATTGTAGAAATGTGTAAATTCACTTTCTATTATAGTGATTCTAATTATTTGTGCACATAAGTCTTGTTGATTGTACTTGTGGGTTGGTATTTCATTGTGGTTACTTTTAAAAATGGGGAAGATTCTTATTTTTTCAGCCCAATATAATGAAGATGCTTCTTCTTTTATTCAAGATTTTAAACAATCTTGTATTTGTAATGGCCTCATAAGAAGGGAACAATGGACTGAATTTTTTCCTACCTTTTTGGATGGTTCAACCCTTATGTGGTTTGAAACACTAGGTGATAATGTGAAAAAATCATGGGATTTATTAACTGAAAGTTTTCTTGAAGAATTTGGTGAATAACAGAAATATGTAGATCTCATGATCGATATCACAAAGCTATCCCAAGGAGAGAAGGAGAATATAATGGATTATCATGCTTGTGTTCGAGAGCTAAGAAGGAAGCTCGATGCCTAGATCGGAAGGAAGGATTAGCGGATGGGTTGATGAATGGCATGGATAATATCCTCTGTAAGCACTTCATTCTTGGGATGAAGCTAGAGATCAGAAAACGAGTAAAGTATGACCACCCAGCTACCATTGAACAAGCAAAGGATATTGCAAGAAGGAAAGAAGAAAGCATGAAAGAGGAGCCCAAATAAATTGTTGCTAAGGTAGAGCCTACACCAACACCTTTGGTCTAGAATCCACAACCACTCTCGGTGAGCACAAATCTTTTCCCTAGTACATCTACTAAGTATGAAGATGTGCTCAAGAAGATGGTTCAGTTAACTATTAATCTTCTTCAAGGAAAGGAATTTAGTTCTTAGGGAGGAGATAGAGGTCCAAAAAGAAATATAACTGAAGTTGTATGTTATGGTTGTCATAAAAAGGGTCATTATAAGTATAATTGTCCAGATAGAGCTTCTACATCTGGTACAAGAGATAATGATAAAGGAAAAGCACTGTGAATTCTTTTATTGTAGTAGATAGGAGCATAAATAATGAAGCAAATGTGTTTGTAACAAAAAGAAAGAAAAAAAAGATAACCAAGATGAAAATGATCCTAAGGAGATGAAAGGAGAAACCAGTAAGAAACATAGGAGAAGAAAGTTGGGTGTGCAGGATTTTCTAATTTCACAGGACAAGGACCATACTCAATCTTAGAAGATATGTCCAAAATGCTGCAAATATTACATATGGTCAAATTCGCTATGTCTTCGAGAAGAGGCGGGAGCTGCGAAGTGGACTCAATGCTCGACAAAGTAAGGAGGTTGAGGTACTGTTTTAGAGGCGAGAGGTAGATCCCTATGCTCCATAAGCTGAGGTATTATGTAATGGTATTTCAATTCATGATGTCTTAGTTAATGGAGGTGCTGCAGTTAATGTAATGACTGAGTCTGTAATGAATATGTTGGGTTTAAAAATTGATCTCCCCTCAACACTTATGTTAAGGTCATTAAATAAGGGAAAAACTAAACCAAAAGGTGTTGTTTCAAATGTGGCAATATTTGTTATGGGTGTTGTATGTGTGGTATACTTTCAGGTGATGAAAAATGGTATTGTTGCATACCCAATGTTGTTGGGAAGGCCATGGCTAAGGAGAGTTCATGCAAGAAACTACTGGAATGAAGGCTTCATGACACTTAGACGTGGTAGAGAGAGGGTAAAGATAAATGTGATCCCTCGGCATCATAAGGCAGAACATGTGGATTCAAGTGATGAAATCGATGATTGGACATCCTCTGATTACTCTAGTACCAGTGAAGTTAACACAGAAGATGAAGAAAGTGAGGTTGATGTTTTGGTCATGGATATCCTTCTAGTCACACCGACTCATGAACCCATAAGATTATCTGAAGAATAAATTGTTGATCATCTCCAACAAATAAAGATTGGTGATGCTGTGATGGAGAGTGAGAAGGAATCCTACCTCCAACTCTTTTGAAGGTATATACACCTATTCACTTTTGATTACAAGGAACTCCGTCAAGTAAGTTGGGTAGAACATTCTATTGAGCTAGTAGATGGTGCTAAGCCCATAAAGCAAATGCCATATAGAATGAATCCTAATTTTTCTAAGACTGTAAAAGAAGAAATAGATAAGTTGTTTGATGCAGGATTCATATTTCTTTGTGGAGAATTTAGAATGGGTTTCTCCCATTGTGATCTCAATAAAAAAGAATGGGAAAGCTAGCATTTTTGTTAATTATAGGAATCTCAACAAGGCAACAAAGAAGGATCGTTACCCTCTTCTATTCTCGAGATCAGATCTTGGATGAAGTAGTCAAATTTGCCAGAGTGCTATAATTTTGTTGATGGATATAGCGGATACAACCAAGTTCGTCGTATAAGAGAAAGATTAGTCAAGACCACGTTCACCACTCCTTGGGAATTTTTGCTTATATAGTTATGCCTTTTGGGTTGTGTAATGCTCTGGCAACGTTTCAGTGCTTGATGAATAGGGTGTTTGAACCCTACATTGGAAACTTCATCAGATTATTTTGGATAATTTTTGCATCTATGGGAGCAATATGGACCACCTGCACTGAGATGGAGACAACATTTCAAAGGTTAGATGAAGCACAAGCCTCACTAAACCCTACAAAGTGTGTCTTTGGATGTTCTAAAGGTGTTTTGTTAGGGCATGTTATATCTAGAGATGGTATTGGTACTGATCCTGATAAATTTTTAAAAATCAAAGAGTTACCATTTCCTATGAATAGAAGTAAGTTGAGATCATTTTTATGCCATGTGGGTTACTATAGAAGGTTCATCAAGAATTTCTCAAATATTTCACAGCCACTAACCCAATTCTTGAAGAAGGATGTTACTTATGAACCAGAAAAAAGGTGCATGAATCTTTTGAACAACTAAAGGAAGCTTTGGTGTCTTCACCTATTTTAAAGAATCCAGATTGGAGCAAGCCATTCATTTTGTATACGATGCCTCGGATGTAGCACTAGGAAATACTCACGAGCCAAAAGGATGAAAATGGGAATGATCATCCAGATTTGCTTTGGGAGTAGACAAATGAGCAATGCTAAGGTAAATTATCATCGAATCTGAAAAAAGAGGATCTAGCTATCATTTTTTACGTAAAGAAGTTTAGAAATTACTTGTTATGGCAAAAATTTATAGTTGTAACAGTGAGATCATCAAGCTCTAAAATATATTGTAAATAAGCCTAACCCATTAGGGAGGATAGCAAGATGGATAATTTTGCTACAATAATTTGAATTTGATACTATAGATAGGCCAGGAAAGAAGCATGTCAATGCAGATGCACTCTCTCGAGCCTATGATGGTTTAGGTTCATCTTGTGATGATGATGATTTCCCAGATGCAAAGATTGTTATCCTGACACAATCCTTAGTGAATACATAGATATTTGTAATTATTTGAATGAATTCAAGTTTCCTGATGGTGTCAATGTAAAGACTAAGAGGAAGATTACTCAAGCCAGTCGTCCATATTCTATTCTGCATGGAGTATTATTTCGAATAGGACCTAATGGATAGTACAAGAGGGTAGTTGGACATGATCAAGGGAAGGAGATGATAGAAGAATTCCACAATGGTACATGTGGAGGACACTTCTCTGGAAAACTTACAGCAAGAAGGATCTTGGATGCAGGTTATCACTAGCCCACTCTTTTTAGAGATTGTTATAATTATTGTAAGACATGTGATATTTGTTAAACACATGGTAACCGTAAGACTTCATCAGCTCCATTATGCCCTATTCTTCCACTTGGTCCCTTTGAAAAGTGGGTAATAGATATTGTAGGTCCACTTCCAACTACCACACACCAAAATAAGTATATTGTAGTTGCCACTGATTATTTAACCAAGTGGGTTGAAGCTAGGCCATTGAAAACAACTTCCATGGATGAAGTGGTAAGGTTCATATATGAACGCATTGTCACACCAGATTTGGTTGTCCATTAGAAATTGTAACAAATCAAGGAAGCCACTTCATTAATGAGGTGGTAGAAGCCCTAGTCAACAATTTTTATATTAAGCACAGAAAGGAAACAACATACAAGCCAAGAACAAATGGACAGGTAGAATGAACAAATTTTGTGTTATGTCAAATTCTAGCAAAAGATATAGCCTTGCAAGTACATAAGTGGGATAAAAGGATTCATGCAGCATTGTGGGCATATAGAGCAACATCAAATTTAGCAACAGGATGCTCCCCATTTTAGTTGGCTTATGGCATTGATCCAGTTCTTCCTATTGAGTTTGATATTCCCATTGTGAGAGTTATGAAAAATGAAAGGATGGATGAAATTGATTCAGTAAAAGAAAGGTTGGTGCATCTTCATTTGCTAGAGGAAATGAGGGAAATAGCAAAGGATACAAGCTATAAGAAGAAAATGAAGCAGAAGGAATACTTTGATCAAAAGATCTCGTTGGTCTCCATTTCATGTGAATGACTTGGTTCTAGTATATGATTCCAGATACAAAAAAAGAAGGCAAAGAAAATTTCTTCCCAAATGGATGGGGCCCTACAAAATAGCAGTTGTGCATGAAAATGGTACATATCGACTGGAGGAATTGGATGGTACTCCCATTACGAAATGGGTCAACCATGACAAGTTAAATATTTTCCAAGGACCAGCTTTAGAATGTCCATAAGAGTCTACTTCGAGAACGGAGTAGAAGCTAGAAAGGGGAAAATGTCGACATTAAAATTTTCCTCCATAATTTCTATTTTATTAATGTATGTATTAGGAATAAGATGTTGTTAAGTATAATTAGTAGTGGTATCCAATAGAAGATAATGGTGTCGTCAGTATGGTGCCGCCAATAAAGTAGAGTACGGTAAAAGTCAAAGTACAAAAGGAATGTTGTGGTAAAAAGTAAATATTTGTCATAAGTGGTACGGTAATGTTAAAATGTCAAAGTTGTGGTAAGTAGGGTCTACATGATTAGGAATTAGAAATATTATATTTGTAATAAGGACAAGGAGTGATGTCATAAATATTTTGTGTATTTTATTTGTAGAAAATTCTAAAAAGGTGGAACCCATGTTAGATGATAAGGTTTATCTTATCTTAGAAGATAAGCCTACATGTAAAGGAAAGAGTTTAGGCATGGAATATGATTGGTCGGAAGAGATTTCATATCCTATCTTAGAGATAGGGTGGATAAGCCTAAATTCCTATAAATAGATAGGCCATCCCCTCTCATTTATCATAGAGCAAAGTTGTAATTATTATTTTATGAATAAAGGATTCTTTGTGAAGGTGTGTAAAGGAATTCATCAAGAGTAATTGTGAAGTTTCTCCCATAACTATTATTGGAATCAAGTGGATTTGGTAACACTTGAAGTAATTCATGGGTGAGATTGTAATAATTCCATTTTAATAACATATTTTACAGCTTGTATTTTAGATTTGTCATCATTTTTTTGGTCATAGTCTGTGGTATTCTTGTGTTATGTTTTTGTTGTGTTTCCAGATTACTACCACCAAACCAAAAGTCGTGCATTACAAAAATAATCATAAAGACGAGGAGTCCCAGTGAAATATTATCATAGTGTCGATTGGTGATGACGGTCCCTCTCAATGATATCCTCATTATTTTTCTCAAGATCATCCTCTAAGACTCTTATTCTATCATTTCTATTGAAAATTCTTGCTTCCACCTCCATCGACACTTTGTTGAGCACGTTGCAAACTTGCTCATCCGAAATTTGTTGGGCATTCACAAGAGGGTTTATCACCTCGGCAACTAGTGTCTTCATCAATGCACCACTATTAACCTCGAACTTGGGCTCATCAACATGGGACTTAAAAGCCCAGGATAGCATTTTCCTTGTGCGTGGGTATACACTCTCTTAATTAAAATAAGACAAAATGAGGAGTTGTTCTGTGGGCACTATGCTTTGGAAATACGCGTGTAGTACCTTTTTGGATCATTGATGTAAGTCATGGCATGTTCTTGTGCCACTATTACTCCCTTTCCACCTGTGTGCATTACCTTGGGGACACTTACTTCTCGTCCATTTTTTCCTCTATTTCCTTTAGCACTTCGGCGTTGATGCGTTCCACTTATTGCTCCACCAAGTTTTGAATGATTCCTACCACTTCCCTTTCCACTGTATCTTCCAATTATTCTCTAGCCAAGGGTGGGGTATTCTACGCATTTGTCCCTACTTCTTCCTCACTACCTCCCATATTGTGAGCGCCTTCTTCATAATCATCCTACTCTTCATCAAACTCATGTACATCATGAATAAGGGGACTCTTACCTTCATCATGCTCTTCATCCTCCTCCTCAGAATCATCACCCTTCATGTTCTTTTTCTTCTCGAGTCCGAGATTTACGGAACTTTTTGCTTCTTCTTTACTAGCGACTCCTCTAACACAAGGGACTCTTCTTTTTCTGGTATCTTTTCCTTAAGAGGAGACTTCTTCATCCTTTTATAGGTACTTTGTCATGCACTTGACTCTGTGCTACTGTAATTTGAATGGTACACGTGCTTGGTGCCCTACTTGTTATGGTCTCTACTCTTTCTCTCTTTGTTCCCTTCTTCAAGGCAGGGTCCTCTCGGGATGGATACATCATCCTCCAAGTACGCACCCTTCTCAAACTTGGGCCTTAGGTGGATATACACCCTTGCCATTGTTTTACCTACAATAGGAATTGACACTAGCTTCATCATATTTACTTCATGGGAGACATACTTCTCCACATATGTGTGCTTCTTAGGGTAAACTAGACTTCGGTGCAGTGCATGATAATCTTGATCTACCTCACTTAGATCAAATCTAAACTTCTTTTCATCCTTGAACCTATTGAACGCACTTTGAAAGTACTATGTTGTGAAGGCAAAGGGTAGTTTACACCAAGGGATTTTGTTCCATCAATCAAAGTAAATATGCCTATGCGAAGTGTTGGTATACAACGAACTCACCTCACCATCCACCAAGGTTGGTAGTTACTCTGGGATTCTCCATTTTGCCCTGAATGTATTGCACATTCGCTTATGCCACTTCTCTAAGCTCACTTTGTATGGTTTAGTCATTGATTCACAAGTGTAGGATTCAAACCTCTTCACAGGAAGGGGTTCTCATCAAGGTATTCCCATACATAGCTACTTGGCCCATCGGGCTCCCTAATTTCTAAAAATATAATGGTAAGGATAATGTTACCATACATAATCTTATCTCCATCATGCACCACATCTATAATCTCCTCCGCAATGAAGGCCGAGAGGTTGTATATTTTTCCTTCTGAAATCTTCTTGCAAATGTTCAACTATCTCTTTCTTACTTGTGTCTAGTGCTTCTATCTATTTAGCTTGGTAAGTAGATGTGTAGCCATCTTCATAGTTGAGTTTGTGATCTTGCTAATGTCAAAGTAGTGATGACACCCTAAAATTTACAAAGAAAATTGCATGACTAAACAAGGAAAACTAACACCATTGACATCCATCTAGCCAAGGTTATAAGTCTATGAATGTAACATTAAGATAGAAGCTTAAAAGAATGCTTAACTAGTATGAAAACAATACAAAATCTAACTAAACATGCCTACTAATATGCTTGAATTACCTAACATGGGCCTAAATAGACCTAAGAGGGAAATCAAATGGTTATGGTTGCTACTCCAAACAAGGTGAAATGACCTCTCCCAATGACTACCTGATCATTTTGGATATCCATCTACTAACCCCATTAAAGGATTTAAGCAAGGATTAAACTTGGCTATATATCATATTTATTATATGAGATGCAAATCAAAGCATGGTGTGTAGTATAAAGGAATGAGGTGCACCACTTTTATAGTTTTCCTTTTGGGAGAAACTTGTATTTTGGTGCACGTGGGAGTAAAATCCCCAAATTATATTATATTTGATAATCATGGTTAGGCCTTGCTAATCAGAATTAGTGAATTACCAAGTGATTAAGAGGTGTGAAGCCCTAATAACCCACTTAGGGTCAACTAGGAGGCTAGGATAATATTTTGAAGCTTGCTGAGACATTGTAGAGGTGAATCGGGTCATTTTGAGTGGTTGGAAGAGGGGTTTGAGTCAATACTAGGGTATATTGATTGAATCAAGGGGAAAATAGGCTTAATTAGCTAATAAAGGTTAATTGTCTATTTTGAAGGGAATTTTGACTTACGATTCATCGTAAAGTGGCATCTTGAATGTGAAAGTCGTTACATAATAAAAAAAAAGCATTGTTAATTAGCTAAAGTGGTAAGAAACATTAATTAATGAGAGTGATTTGCATGTGTTCTGGAAATAAGATTGCAAAGGCAGAATTTAGGTGTCTACATTTTCCCATGTTTGAGGTGAAGTTAGTGACTTCACTTCAAATATAGTAGACAAGCATAAACATGTAAATTTTTAAAGAAACATTAGCAGGATGAAGGATTCCCCCTCGAGTGTCGATGGGGTGATAGAAGAAGTCAATCGACGATTGAAAATATGATCAAAATGGATATAAGAAAATAGGTTAGAACAGGCACGAAACCCTTGGTTATTTAAAAGTGAGAAAATAGGGATAAACATGGTTGTTTATTGCCCTGAGTGATTTAGAAGAAAAATTAGTAATGGTAATAAATGATAATGGAGAAGAAATGATTAATGGAGAAATATAAGAAAATTCCAACCTTTACATTCAGCCTTTCCATAAGCAACTCAGTTTACATCATTTTTCCCTAGGTCTACATCATCAGCCTTTATTTAAAATAAAAAAGTGTAAGATAACATGAAAAGCTAAATTACTAACAATTGTTTCTGCTAAAAATGCGTAACTCCATGCAACATACATTATGCAATGCAATAAGAGAAAGTAAAATGATATTTAGCTCCATGCAACATAAAAAATGCAATGTAATACGAGAAAGTAAACCAGATAACCTAACACATAAACTAGTACAATCACACGTACTCAAACAAACAACATTTAAGACAGTTGCACCAATGTTTTTGTTATCAAGTCATGTTCCCTGAATGTTCGTCTTTAGAACGACAAGGGTTAAAAATGATGCCTCCAAGTAATAACACATGAAAGGGAAAAATGGAGGACACAAGTAGTCCCATGGTAAATCTTTCGTGCACTATGACACAGTCCCTGGAAACTCACTGTTGCACACCAGGACCGACATAGCAAACAACCTAGATTTTGTTAATGGATGTAGATCATGATGATCCACAAGTCATTTAAGACTACAATAAACAAGAACCTTAGAAATATGTTTTAGTAGGATAAATTTCAATGTTCGAGGATAATGCAAGTGATACAGGCTTCATTTGTATGCAATTTGTTTACCATTTTTTGTAGAATTTTGATTTGTTTACAATTTTTTTGTATTTTTAATAATTTTACCATCATTTTTTTTTTTTTTTGAAACATATTTGAATGCTTTATATTTCTAGAAGTGTTTTTGAAGCTATATACAGAAACAAAGAAATGTGGATGCCCCAGTGATGAGATGGGATGTACAAGAGCAGAATGTCATGTGCATGCATAAGAAAGTGAAGATGTGAAATTTCCCCACCGTTAGATAGAAATATTCAAAGGAAAACTCCTCACACGTAGAATTTGGATTAAGGAAAATATAGATAGGTTTAATCATGATGATGAATGTGACCCAATGACGTAATAGGAAGGAGCAAGGATGCCCCAGGCGTAAGTTGGCCAAGAAGCACATGATACAAAGAAGTGGAAGTTTGTTTTGAGAAAGGGTAAAAGGTGCTTGCAATCATGGAAAAAGGCATTCTTATACACAAGGATGTTTCGAATGAAGCAGAAGAATAGCGAATGTGAATGAATGTATCTTAGAAGCCTCGTGATGAAGAAGAGATTAGCCAAAGGCATGAATCTTAGGACCAGATACAGACTAGAGTAAGAGGTTGAACAAGGTCCAAAAAAAGACACTTGGTAACATAATAATATTGTTTGCTCATTGAGATCCAGTGTGTGCACCTAGAAATTTACTACCTCTTGGAGGGAAGATTTGATAGACAACAAATGAAGAAACCCTAGCCAATGTGTAGGAATGATTTATTTTTCAAAGTTGATTTTTATGGATGGATTGTGGAAGGTGAGTCGTACATTGCTCTCATTGCCAGTCGACGTCCATAGCCCCGATGGACATGCATTTGATTCTAATCGCAACATTTCTCTACTGTCAGTCAAGAATCCATAGCCCCAGTAGAGATTATTGGAAATACCCCAAGAGAGAGTTATATATCAATTTGCTTTTGCTTTTAGCATTTGCTTTCAGCTTTTTGCTTTTTGATTTGATTGATTCTTTTGCTTTCTGAAAACTTATTTCAGCTCTCTTGTTTGACAAGGGGTTAAGAACCACTGATGGCTTGATGGAAGGAGGCAGAAGTGATTACGATGATGACATTGGCTAGTGTCAACAAATATATCCAAAATTTCTTCGCAACAAGTTTTTTAGATGTTTATTGTGATAGGATCTCTAAGAGGTCAGTCGTTCTTTAATTTACCAAGGTGATAAAAGACCAAGGCCAAACGGATACCTAGTAGAGATAATTTTGCAAAATGTGTATGATTTGGCTAACCAAAATATCACCGAAGGGATGAAAATGGTAGGAATACTAGCAAAAGAAAAAAAAGGAAGGGAAGAAAGAACATCCATGTGTATGCATACTGATTACATTGTGTGTTCATTTACGTTTGATTTTTTGAATTTTTTTCCCATTTTTTGTATTTTTGTAATTTTTGAAAGGTGGGACCAACAAGGTCACTTGACGTGATAAGATCCAATAACAACGTTATCGATTTCCTTGATAAGGAATACAAGGCATGGTTTCTTATCAAGAGTTATATTATCCCGATCTCCATGATTGTGGTGAGATCATACTCAATAGAAAAATATGTTTTATCGTGAAAAATGGATTTTGTATTCGGGATATTGAGGTCCCTATCCAGAGGTTTCTTCACTTTACGACATACTTGATGGGTGTTTTGATGCATTTGATTCTTAAATTTAATATTGTTTAAATTTTGTGATCTTTAGAGCTCTTGGAATTTTTGATCTAAGCCTCGATGAAGAAAGCTGTTTTGGTTTCCTATAAGATACTACGTGACTGTATGATCCCAAGAAGTGGAGAAGAAATTGTATGAATAGAATTGATGTGAGGAATGACAGTGGGCTTGACACAATCATTGATAGAAAGAAAATGTGATGGACATGAAGGGTATGTTCCAAGAATTGAAGAGGATGGGCTACTGGGAGGTGTCCCATAGACTGAAGACAAAGGACTACAAGAATGTGGCAGTAAGATTGAAGATGAAGGACTTAATGGTGGCATCCCATAAATAGAAGATGATGGAATACTAGGATGTGGCCCAAGAATCGAAGATGAGGGACCTATAAGACGTGCCCCCCAGTATAGACAAAGATGGGTTTCTAGGAGGTGAGCCACATATTGAGGATGGGGGATATTTAGAAGTGTCCACATATAGAAGAAGATGATGGGATACCGGTGGTGACCCAAGGTAAGATTTTGATGGAGGAATCGATAGATAAATAATGATTAGGTAATGAGAATATAGGCCCTAGATCAATGCTAGACCCAGGCATTTCATCACCCAATGAAGAATGTGAAGATGGAAAAATAAGAGGATCATGTTCGATGGTATTAGGGTCTTCCTATTTTTTCTGACAAAAGGCATCAATCTCTTCCTCCCAATACACAAATGTATCGAGGTCTAAAGAGGTTTCTTGCTCACAAACTTCTAGAGGAATGGCTTCATGTACCCTCATAAATTCTTTAATTGCTTCTTCATTATGAAATGAATCAATTGGTGTGGGTAGTTGTTCTACCAAAAGAGGTTTATTGGATGAATGCAACATGGGAGTCGACTTAGATGATTGATTATAGGGACTTTGAATCAGATATATTTTCGTTGGAAGAAGGGGTAGTTGAGGTGGTGAATAAGGGAGGTCCTACAAAGTAAGGGAGGACTACGGCTCAAGAACCAACTTATATTTTTCATAAGATCTAGGTGAATCTGAAGAATCAGAATAATAGTTTGCATCGGAGTCATAAGAAGAGTGGGAGGAACCCAAATACTAATTTTGATCAAAATTTTCCAAGCCATACCACCGAATATGAGATGAATGTGGGTAAAAGGGTACCCGTATGGGCTCTCTAGCGTGAAGAATAAAATGAGGTCTAGTTGTGATAGGTATCATTTGATGGGAATGTTGAAACCTACGTTCCTTAGTGTCATAAATATGTGGAACTACATGATAATCTGTCTTTTTAGCACATGCCTAGACATAGATAGTCCAGGGTATATCACAAGGGTTATTGTGTTGACATGTTCAACAAGTGCATCTACACAACCAATGAAAGAATCAAACTAGTTATCCTCATTAGATACATAATTAGCATTTTTGTACCGATTATGTTTAGGAAGAGTCTTCATATTGGGGGATTTGTTAGGAGTGGATGAATCCATCTCCACATCGCCACTTTCAATTAAGTCCTAGATGTAGTGCTACAAATTGAAATACTTATTTGTATTGTGAACTTTAACGTGGTGGAACTCCCAAAATTCATTCTCCTAAATCATGATGGTTTAGGTGTATCGTCCCCGTAGGGTTGTGTTTGAGGGGTATTTTACCATGTTTACAGTCTCTAATTTTTTTAGTGTAGACGATATGGATTTAGATAAAGGAGTAAAATCACAGCGTTTATACTCGGTAGGCGGAGCTCCCTTTGAAATCTTCAAAGGAGTGTTGTTTTAAACGGCTTGTACTCGTTTAGAGTCTATTATTCCGTCATTAACAATTTTTTTGTTCTTATTAGGAACAAACTTTGGCTTGACATTGGTCTTGGAATCATTATGATCCCTTGAAAAGGGATTTAGGGTCCCTCTATTTAACAATGCCTTTTCAATTTGACTCCCTTTTTCTATTACCTCTTCAAATGTGTTGCCACAATGCATTTGCAAGTGGAACGTAATGTCTGGATGGAGGTTGGGAAAAAATATGCCTATCAGTTGTTTTTCAGGTATGGAGCAAGGAAAGTGACTAGCTAACCCTCTCCATCTTTGTAAAAATATAGCAAAGTTTTTGTTGTTTCATTTCTTGGCATTGCAGAGATCTAACATGGTAACGTCATTTTCTATATTGAAAGAGAAGTGTCATACGAAACTCTCTGCTAGTTCTGGCCATGTTGATATGGATCCCTTAGGGATATGCACAAACCATTCTAGTGTCATTGCTCCTAAACTTTGTGGAAATAAGCACATAAGATAATTGTCACTAAATGCCACCTCTTGACATGCCATATAAAAGTTCTTTATATGATCACGAGGGTCACCTTTTCCCTTATATTTATCAAATTTTGGAAAATCAAAATTTCTTGGGAAAGGTACTGCAGCATGGCTTTGTCAAATGGGTAAGGACATAACTCATCGAACTAATACTTCTTGTTATTACTACCAGTTTGGCCCTCTTGTAACACTTGAAGGGTGTTCTTCATTGTTGACCACTCTTGATTAAAAAGTGGATCTTGTGTGGGTGGCGGCGTAGGTCTATATAAAGGGTTAAGCCTAGGTGTATGCCCACCCTAATTTTTTGTGAGAATATCTTCATAAGGATCTCTTTGTGCCTCCCATCGAGGAGTATTTATTGGGAATTCGTAAAATGAAGCTTTAGGTTTTGCCTTTGGTATAGTTTGTTTCACAACTTTTGGTTGTTCCTTTTGTATATGCGAAGCCAAACTTGCTAATTGATGAGTGAGGGCTTGGACCTATTGTTCTAACGTAACCTCTTTAATAGGTATTTCATGATGATCTTTGTTAGGAGGAGGTTGTGCATGATGAACATGTTCTTCATGGTCTTCGCAACAATTTTAATAGGAGGAAAATGATAGTCTCCATCGTTTTCAAATGGTATCTCTTCATTATTCTATCATGAAAAAGTAGATGCATGACCTAGATTTAAAATTTCGTTAAGAGTGTGTGGTGTACCTAGATTTCATCCTGAAATATGTGACTACCCTATTCGAAAAAATTTCATACTTTTAAAATAATGGGTCATTTTGTGTTTTTATTGCCTGAAAGTTCTTGTATTGTGTTAGGATATTCCCAAAGAGCCATATTAGCCTTTTTCGCCAAATACCCAGATGCCCAAAATTGTTATATTCTGTCATTGGGATTTGTCTGCAGGAAATTTGTATTTAATTATTTTGAGCCCCGTTTGAGGCAATTTGCGCTCTGTTTTAACCCCTGTTGTGATCGAACATACCATTATTCCTATATACCATAAGGGTTTTAACAAGGAATGAGTTTTTGGATTTATTTGTGACTTTTGGCAATTTTTTGTGTTTTTGTGTTGTCCTGTTTCATTTTCTGTGAAATTTCTCTAGATCAATTCCTTTGTCGGGTTAGCCTAATTCTTGGCCTAGAGTAGCTGGAGAACATATACACACGTTATGCCCAAAGGAAGTCACCATCGGAGGTCTAGTTCCTTTGGGAAAAAGTGAATTCGTGCACTAAAAAAAGCCCCTACGGGGTTAGGTGCATTTTGGAAAACAAAAGATTTAAGCTCATGCAATGGGAAAAATAAAAGCAACAGCAAGGTGGTATTTTATTACCTACCTTACAAGGTACTTTTTCCGTGATAGAAAATTCACTTGAGTGTAGTGGGAAAATTAGAGGCAAGCGGTAGGCGAGAATTTATTCCCCGCCTTGCAGGTAAAAATTCCCATGGTGAAATAAAAGAAAAGTGACTTAAGTGAAATCATGGGATTTTATTGCCTACCTTGAATATTTCCTCTGAATCTAAAGGATTATCCAGATCTGCACCAGTTTTGAAGAATTCCAGTCAAATAAGAGGAAAAAGAATTATTCGGTCAAAGATATACAAAGCTATGACGTAGAAAGATGAAAAAGAAAGCACAACGGAGTCATGCATCACTTCTAAATTTACAGATATTGGAGACACAGATCTAGGCTCGGAACCTCTTGCTGAATTGATAGACATATCCAGAGCAAGAAAGACTTCACTCATGCATGCAGGGAAAACTTCACTCATGCGTGTAGATTAAAAGTAGTGGAATTATTCGAGCTGTAGCTTTTCCATCCACAGCCCAGTTGCCATAGTTTGTTATGCAGATGCAAATCCATACGCAGATCAGATCTAGATCTCATAGTTGCAAAAGCTTCCAAAGACAAAGGCTTCATCCTTTTGTTTCGAATGCAGCCCGTGAAGAAGTCAAGACGTGAAAAATTCCTTCCAAGATCTTGTGCATGTGCTCTCATCTTCCAGCTTAAAGCCTTCATTGAATTTGCATTCACCCCGAGTGATTTCCAAAAAAATAATTTCTCATATGCAATTAAAAATAAGGATGATGAGTTATCTATGGCAAACATTGCATTGATGCATGTATTGGAGAATAAGCTGCAAAAGCTTCAAGGATAAAAGAGAAGGCAATGTGAAGGCAAAATTCCAGCTTGCTTCCAATTCTAGCTACTTGCAATTCCAGCTTGTTTCCAGATCCAACTACTCCCAGATCCAGTTTGGTGAGAATCAAAGACAAAAGAATCAGTTGCATGCAGACATGAAAAAGGACAAGACTTCAGCTTTCCTCTTCCTTCTTCTTTCCTCCGACAAAGTAATTGAGCGATCAATTAAATTATACAACTTAAGTGATTGGTTTAAAGCCATTACTCGAAGAAGTCAACTACTTGGAGATAGGTGGCGAACGTGTAAAATAGAAGGTTCTATTTTCAGTTACAAATCATACATGTCATGCAAAGAGGAATTCCAAGATGGAGATTTTCAGTTGTTTCTTTTCTCGGACTTCCACATGTGCCAGTTCAACTAAAAGCTTCCAACTTGTAATTGCCCTTCTACATTCTATAAGTAGAGGAAGAACCTTCAAATTAATAATCAGAATTTGTAAGCAACAATCTTGTGTTCTAGACTTTGTGTTGAACCCCTGAGAGCCACTTGGAGCAAAGGAATACAAAGGAGCAGATTTCCAAATAACTTTTTGTCTCGGTGTACTGTGTTTCTTGCTTTTAATCTTAGATCTCTTAATAAACTTTGTGTTATTTTAGATTTGGATCTAGAGTTGCCTTTGTTTTAGAATTCTATGTTTATGTCTATTGGATTCTTCTATGTGCATGCAATCAGCTCTGCCATCTACTGATTGGGATGTACATCTTCCCCATTTCTTCTATGTGTTTATGTAATTACCTTCTTCTATAACTTGTCCTTTCTTTAAACAGCACTTACTTGTTGCAGAATTGTTCATTTATGGTTCATGAACTGAGTAGTTAAAGTAAAACCCCATTTAGATATTAGCATACTTAAATTGACAAATCTGACATGGGAGCCTCACTGGTTAAATGAGGGAGATTTATCTCATGACTGCCTAGGTTTTATGCTATGCAGAAAATCTAGCCAACGATTTTGGTGACATTTACTGGGAACAACTATTTTTGTAGATCAAAGCTTATATTTTGAAGATCAGAGTGTTTTCCATACAAATCTCAACCTGTCTGAACGTCCATTCACCCAATCCGTGAAGGCGCAAGGAAGGACTGATCATTTCTTCAGATTGCAAGAGCAATTCAATTTCAATCATCCTCCTCAAGTTAGAAGCTACAGATCCAGTCTTTCACCAGGAAGAAGAGTACAAACACATCCAGATCCGGATCATCTTCAGCATATTCGCAACCTGGAATTATTCATCAAGTCTATTCTCAAAGAAGACGTGCTCCTTTCATGATGCAAAATCAACCACTTTCCCCTGCAGCACCTATTCCATGGGGTGCAAAGCCTTTGGACCTTTGAATCTGACTCCTCCTATGCATGATCTACCTAAAGGGATGAGAAAGAATTTTCCAAAATTCTTTGGAGATGGAAAGTAGAATCTAGATGACCACTTGGCTGTATTTTTCATATCCTATGGAGTGCTTGCAGTCGAACATGAAGATGTATCTGTTAGACTCTTCATAGAGACTCTGCATGACTTGGCTGGAGAATGGTTCTACCGGCTAGCTCCTGGCACCATAACCAACTGGGCTACTATGCGGGATGCATTCCTGAAAAGATTCAAGGTAGCTAAAGATTCTAGTACATTGATTACTCAACTCACTCAGTTGAAGAAGGAGCCACATGAGCACATGCGGGATTTTATTGCAAAATTCCAAAGATTATCAGTAAAAATTCTAGCTTCTGCTTCTCTAAATGATGAGAATCAAAAGGTATTCTTCATCAATGCTTTACTTCCTGAAGTAAGCTATTAACTGCGAAGAGCACGTCCTGCTGATTTGTAAGTAGCTCAAAACATGGCGGTTGAAATTGAAGATGACCTCTTCATGGATGGAAAAATAAATTTTAACACTTCTAGAGCTGAAAGTTCATCCTCTGCTACTACATCCGATTCACTATTGCAAAAGTTAGCAAATGAGATGATGCAGATGAAGAAACAAATGGCTCAAATGGCTCAAGGCAACAATACTGCCCTTGCTCGGAATTTCAACAACAATTGGAACCGCATTGCTGGTTCCCAAAGATTAGCAATTGAAGCTGCTCCCAGAAACAACGTGGAGATGAATGAAGAAGACCTGGAAGCTGACATGATCAACTCGAGGATGATGATTTTATAGGTCCTGCTGGCGACTCCAATATTAATTACCTAAACTACAAATATGAACATGAGTATGAGGAGCTTCTTGAAGACGATCATGGTCATGCATATGCAGTACTTACAAGATCACAAACTCGCCAAGCTGAAGCATTAGCTGACGAACAAAGAAGGGGCAGCCCTTTACCTTCTTCTTTAGCTCCCAAAGATAAGAATGTGAGTTCTTCATCTCAACCACAAAAAGTAGCTCAGGTATCTGAATCTATACCTTCCTTCGACATTGTTGATCATGTCAAGAAAACTAGGATTCAAATGTCAGAAGCTGAATACTTGAGAGCCTTTCTGAGCAGTTAAATAGGCTAGTCAAATATGTGTAATCACTAGGACAATCCAATACATCAAAAGGCCTTTTGCCTAAGCCCAAAGATACTCCTCCACAAAACAACACTGCAGTTGTTAAATCCTCACCATCTTCTGAAAGAGTGGAACCATTCTATGTCTCCTTATTGCTTAATGGTTTCAAGTTAAGCAATTGCATTCTAGATTCAGTGCTTCTGACAATGTCATGCCAGCTAAAGTTGCAGATGTTCTTGGGCTTACCTTGACAAAGACCATAAAAAGTCTTTACTCCATTGAGAGACAAGTCCCTTTAATTAGACAAATCAAAGATGTGCAAGTTGTTCTGGTAGCTTTTCCTGATAAGAGATTAAAGATGACAATCTTATTTGTAGATATTCCTGTCTCCTACGGGATGTTGTTGAGTAGAAACTTCTGCAAAGAGCTAAGAGGAGAAGTAAAGATGGATTGGTCCTATGCGCATATTCCTATCAAAGGGCTTAACCATAAGCTAGAGCTGGAAAAGAAGTCCAGTACACGGTTACAAAATCTGAGGATCCTAGATCTCATATTCTTTTTCAGGAATCTGACTATAGGGTCTATTTCTTAGAAATGGATAAAGACATTCCAGAGCCAGAACTTCGACCAGAGCTAGAGCCAGCAAAAGAAGAAGAAAAAGTTTGGACTCTGGAGTTTAAAGGCACATGTTGTTCTTTTGGATCAGGTGTTGGCGCTCTACTAATATCTTCAGATCATGAGGTATTTCCATACTCCCACAAGCTGATGTTCGAGAACACCAATCACACGGTGGAGTATGAAGCATTGCTTCTAGGAATGGGGCAAGCTAAAAAGAAAGGAGTAAAACTCCTTAAAGCCCAAGGAGATGTTGAACTTCTGGTAAAGCAGGTTCAAGGGCAAAATCAAGTCAAAAGATATAAGCTGGAGCATTACAGAGATAGAGTACTATCTACCACATTTGATTTTTCAACCTTCTCTATTGACTTCATTCCAATAAATAAAAACTCCAAGGCAGATTCTTTGGTAGTCACGGCTACACTATTGAATCTGGATAGACCACCGTCCATATTCAGACAAGGAAACTATAAAGTGGAGATGGTCTACCACCCCAGAGTCCCTGAACAAACATCTGCATGTCTGCATGTTGAAGGGAGTAAATCACCACCACAACAAACAGTCATAGAAAAATTTGATCCATGTTATGACGACAATAGTGGAGCAATCTAACCAAAAGGTAACAAAATCCCCAAGGGTTTAGTTTCCTTAGTGGAGATTGTGTGCATGTATACTTTGCTTAATGCTAAATCAAATGAAGCAAGAACTACCACCTAAAATAGTTCTACAATTTAGCTAAAACAAAGCATAAACACCATCATGATAAGAATTAAACAAGGGTTAGATGCTAGCATTCATAAATACAAACTTTGAAACTAACAATGCTAAATATCTAAACTCCTCTATTCTCTAACAACAAATAAATGAATGGACCTAAGTAAGCTCCATGGCTATCAAAATAGTTGTCCTTAATGTTCCAAGAACCTAGGAATAGGGGCTAATCAAAGTTGGGCTACAAGACCCTTTTGACACCTCCCATATGACCCAAGCACTTTAAGAAAGAGGCTTAACTCTTCAAGATGATGAACTCTCAAAAGGGCAAGGTGCAAGCTCTTAGTCTC
This sequence comes from Taxus wallichiana var. yunnanensis, assembly GCA_018340775.1. NCBI lineage: Eukaryota > Viridiplantae > Streptophyta > Pinopsida > Cupressales > Taxaceae > Taxus > Taxus wallichiana. The sequence continues at coordinate 285,172,850 of CM031243.1, read as the reverse complement.
TTTGCTATATGTTTTGCATTTGCTCTCTAAGGAGTTTAGGTGTAAGTAAAAAGGTAGGTGGAGGGCTCTTTATATAGCCCAAAGGATAAAGGAAACACTTTATCCCTTTCGCATGTGGGATAAAGGTAAAACATGATTAGGAATGGATAAGGTTGCTTTATTAAAGGTAACCTTACTTTAGAAGAGTTTAATACATGTTTAGCAAGTCATGGGAGTTGGGGGGTGTTTTAATTAATCAAAGGTGATTAACTAATAGGTAGATGTAAGCTTATAGAAGATAATTAGAGGAATATTAGTATGATTTAGGCTATTAAAGGGGATTAAATCAATTAAATATTGATTTATTGGTTAAATGGAAGGGAAAGCTAATTAATTAATAATAATTAATTAGTCTAGGTAGAAGGGTGATTTATTAACGGAAGGTCATTAATTAGGTATTTTTGGATAGGAAACTTAATTAATTAGCTTAGTGTAATTAATTAATGATGATATGAGGAAAATGAGTGCTTTTGACGATATGTCATTGATTTAAGTAGAAAGGGGATAATTAGCAAAATTTAAGTATTTAAATTGCTTGGGCATAATTATAGGTGTCTACATTTGCCCCTCTTTGGGGTGGCATAAATGATGTCACTTCAAAGATAGTAGATAAAAGATATTTTGAAGGGATAGAAGAAAAATTAGTAGGAGGAGAGATGCCCCTCGAGTGTCGATGGGGTGATGAAGGCGATCGATCGACGATCAAAAAGATGAGAAGTAGGCGAGAAGAATGGGGACGAGGTAGGATGCCCCAAGGAGAGGGAGAATTAGGGGTGAAAGGGAAGTGGTTTAGAAGAAATATGGATGAGGGGAGAGAAGAGCTTAACCTCTAGCCACTTTTTTGTTTGGAACAAATTTGATGTCATCATATTGCCATAGGAACTACATCATCGGTCCTTATGAAAAATATAAGCATACAGCAAAGGTAGAATGACATGAAAAGCCATACTATGAACAATTTTCCATTAGTGAAAGTACCAACTCCACGCAACATACAATAATGCAATGCAATACAAGAAGGAAACAAGCTCATATAACAGGGAAAACAAGTATGAACGCACATATCCAACCCAACAACGGTCAAGACAGTTGTATAAATGTTTTGTTATCAATGCTGAAGAGATCCACAAGTTCGTGATTAATGAAAAGGGTTAAAAATGATGCCCCAAGCAAGGATACATGCAAGGGGAAAGGAAAATGGACACGGGGTCCATGAAAAGTGTTTGTGCGCAACGAAATAGCACCAGGCAACCAAAAGTGCCCTAGAGTACAGACAAAGCAAGCAAGCGGCTTTTGTGAATGGTTGTGAATCCGGTGATCTGCGAGTCGTATTAATCAAGGAAGATGTGAGACAAACCAACAGGATATGGAGAAAATACCATGCGCAAGACACAAGTTTCAGCCGTAAAAAGCAAGTTACCATTTTGTAAGGTGTTTTACTTTTTAGGAATTTTTCGAAAAATTTTGCCTTATGTTTAGATTTTATATATATATATATATTGTTTTTGTTGTTTTCTTGAAACAATGTTCTATTGTTGTTGTGTTTTTCCTGAAACAATTTTCTATTGTTTTTGTTTTTTTCTCGAAACAATTTTATATTGTTTTTGTGGTTTTAACAGTTTTCCAAAGCTATGTGTAGGTAACCAAGAAAGCATGGATGCCCCCAGCGTTAGGTGGGGAATATACAAGGGCAGAAGCCACGCGCTAATGAATAAGAAGGTGAACTCATTGAGTTGCCCGAGCGTAAGATGGGAAATAACGAAAGACCACATCCCTCACAGATGAATAGAAGAAGGCAAAGCTGGATCAAGGCTGGACAGAATGGTGTGCACAAGGAAACTCGAAAGCAGAACCAGGTCCAGGCAAAATACAACTACCTAGGATGCTTGTGAACAACGAATCCTCCCAAGGTGCCGGAAATTGGTTTTCACCCAAGGACTTGTCCAAAGTGCCACAATTGCGTGGTTTTCACTAGTGGACGACCTGTTTTCTCTTTTTCTTTTTCTGATTATTTTTTTATTTTATTTTTTTGATGTTTTTGTATTTTTTTATTTTTTGTGATTTTTATGACTCTCTTGTGCCATGTTTAGGCATAAAACCTCTTAAGATGCATGGCATTCATGGGCTCCGGAGCTCATCACCATTGGGGTGAGCCAACTTGTATGCCCCTGTGCCATACTTGGCAACTATGACATAGGGTCCTAACCAGTGTGGTTCGAACTTCCCTTTCTTTTCTTTCTCTGCTTTGGTTTTGAACTGGTTCTCCTTCATAACTAAATCACCCACCTCAAACTGGTGAGGGATGATTCTCTTGTTATAGTTGCGGGAGATTCTGTGTTGATATACCTTCAAGTGATTAAGAGCGCGAATGTGCCTCTCATCTAGGAGCTCTAACTCAGCCAATCTTGCCACTCGATAATCTTCATCCTTATCCAAATACTCCCAAAGAGAAATTCACAGGGATGGGAATATGGCGTCACACCCGTAGGAGTGCGAATTGATGTTCGGTAGGCCCAGAGGGCTGGGTGGATTTGTAGGTGCCAGTTTCGACCGGTTTTGCTAACCATCTTCTCCATTATCCTTACCAAAGTCTTGTTTGTTGCCTCAGCTTGTCCATTACCCTAAGGGTAATATGGCGTGGACCATTTTAATCTAATTTGGAACCATTGGCAAAGGCCTTTCACATAGTTTTGTTCTTAAATGACTTCCCATTATCTGTGACAATGGCTGCAGGGATACCATATCGGCAAATAATGTGATTCATGATGAATTTAGAAATATGTGCTCCTGTGACATAAGTTAAAGGGACAGCCTCCACCCATTTTGTAAAGTATTCTGTAGCTGTGATGATATGTGTATGACCATCAGATGAGGTAGGAGTAAGCTTCCCTATTAGATCAAGTCCCCATTTAGAGAATGGCCATGGGGTAGTGATTGGTTGCAATGGTTGCGATGGAGCATGGATGAAATTTCCATACTTTTGGCAAAGCACACATTTTCTAACATAATTACAACAATCAGTTTCCATGGTGGGCCAATAGTAACCTACTCTTAACAGTTTCTTAGCCAAGACCATTCCGTTTGTATGTGCTCCGCATACTCCTTCGTGTACTTCTTTAATTGCCTGGATTGACTCCGTCACATCCAGACAACGTAACAGATTCCCATCATAGCCACGATGATAAAGTGTACCTCCTAAAAGGGTGTAACGGGCTATCTGGCGAATCAGGCTTTGCTTTTCAGAATGGGAGATATTGGGAGGGAAAGTACTGTCCTTAAGATAGGTGAAGATGGGTTCATACCATGGGGAATGGGGACCAACAACCTCACAAGCTAGGCAAGATTCCAGCATGTCATACGTGGGCTGGCGTAGATTTTCTACGAAGAATGGCATATCATTGTTCCCTAGTGGAATACGAAGCATAGATCCCACCATTGCCATGGCATCCACCAATCTTTTCGTGCTCTTGGAATCTGCTCAAAGGTGATGCACACAAAATACTCCTTTAGAGTTTCCACTAACTTTTTGTAAGGTATGAGCTTATCATCCTTAACTTTATACTCATCATTAACCTGTTTGATGATTAGCTGCGAATCACCTACAACCTTAACATGTTGAATATTCCACTTGATGGCTAGCTTCATCCCTATAATGAGTGCTTCATATTCCGCAATGTTGTTCGTGTAAGGGAAGGCTAGGCAGAAATCCTGCGGTATAGGATCACCCGAAGGAGTAATAAGGACCACTCCTGCACTTGAACCATGAAATGTAAAAGATCCATCAAAATGTATCTGCCATATGACATATTCTTCAATGTAGAGAAAAGATGCATCTGGTAGATCCAAACTCAAAGGTTTTGTGCTTTGCAAAGGTGCTTCGCTAGCTGATCAAAAAGTACTTGTCCTTTAACTGATTTTTGATGGACAAATTCTATATCAAACTCACTGAGTAGAATGATCCAATTAGCCATTCTACCTGTGAGGGCAGGTTTGGACAACAAATACTTGAGTGGGTCGACCTTGGATATGAGCTTGGTCTTAGTATTTAGCAGGTAATGGTGAAGTTTCTGAAAGGTAAAAATGACGGCCAAGCAAGCCTTTTCAATCTAAGGATAATTAAGTTCATAGGTGATGAGGGTGCGACTCAGATAGTACACCGCTTTCTCTTTATGGCTAAGGTCATATTGGGTGAGCAACGCACCAATAGCATATTGCGTAGCAGAAATATAGAGCAAAAGTGGTTCTCCTGGAGTAGGAGGCATGAGGACAGGTGGATTAGCCAGGTATTGTTTAAGCAAAGCAAAGGCTTGCTGTTGCTCGGGTCCCCAAAGGAAAGTGACGTCCTTTTTAAGCAAATGGGTGAATGAGTGACATTTATCTGCAAGCTGGGAGATAAAGCGGCGAATGGCTTGAATTTTCCCTTGCAAGCTATGCAGTTGCTTGATATTCTCAGGTGGAGGCATTTCAGTGATGGCAGACACTTTAGCGGGATCTACCTCAATACCTCGTCTTGACACAATGAAGCCCAATAGTTTCCCGGATAACACACCGAAGACACATTTCTTTGGATTCAATCTGACTTTGTATTCACGCAGGCATTCAAAGATATGCCGCAAAATGATAGGATGATCCTCTCTTGTTTTGGACTTTCCCAGGATGTCATCTACGTAGTCTTCCATGATGTCATGAATCATATCATGAAATATTACTGTCATGGCCCACTGATAAGTTGCTCCCGCATTCTTAAGGCCAAATGGCATCACCTGATAATAGAAGGTGCCCCAAGGAGTTGTGAAAGTTGTTTTGTGTTGGTCTTCCTCAGCGATCTTAATTTGATTATAACCTGAAAAGCCATCCATGAGTGATAGCATTTCATACCCTGCGGTTGAGTCAACAATCATGTCAATGTTGGGCAATGGAAAGTCATCTTTAGGGAAAGCTTTATTGATGTCCCTAAAATCTATGTAGATTCGGATACCGATAGGTTTCTTCTAGACAAGAACAATGTTCGATATCCATTCAGAATAATCAATTGGCTTGATGAATCCTATTGCAAGTAACCTTTCCAACTCTTCTTTAACTAACAAGGCCACTCTTGGGTGCATCTTTCGGAGCTTCTATTTGATAGGCTTAGCGTCTACTGCGTGCACAACCAGGTTGTGCACGACTAAAGTTGGATCTAAGTCGGGCATGTCTTTGTAAGACCATGCGAACACATCAATAAACTCGCACTAGCATAGTGAACGTCTTTTGTTCTCTGGCCGAGAGTGATGCTCCCAATTTTACTATCTTGGGATCTTCTTCGGTACCAATATTGACATCAATGGTTTCTTCAACTAACAATTTTGATAAATCCTCCATACGCGTAGGATCGGGAGGTAGGTTGAGATCTTCATCCAAGGATGTCTCTACGAGATTTTCATCCTTGGCATGGTCACTTTGTTTGTCCTTTGATTTTCTTATTTTTTGTCAGCCAGTGCCTCAAAGAGGTTTTCACTGTGTGACTTGGACTTTGATTTTTTCTGAGGCTTTTCTTTAGAACTCTTTCCCTCACTTTTCTGTAAATTTTGTTGACCATGAAGTTTATCCTCCTCGCCAAAGTAGGTGCAGGTGTCTAAGTCGATAAAGAAACCATTCTTGTGATCTCCAATGGGAATTGTATCCCTTATGCCCATGAACTCTGCAATAGCCTCGTCATTCTTGAATAAATTTAGTGGCATGTGACGTTGTTGGTCCCATTCAACGAGGGAAGGGTACACAACGTCAAGGGTCGGTTCGGTGGGGGTTATGGTCAGGACAGCATTGTTCATGAAAAGGTTCGTGGAGGCTAGATCCTCATATAGGCTACAATGGGAATCCGTATCATTGTCTAAGTACTGAAGCTATCCTCATGCTCAGAACAAGTTGCATCTTGATCGTTGGGGTGTGCTCCGTAAGGGCAAATCCCAATGCCATATCTTTCTATTTTGAAATGTGGAAGAGGGACTGGTTCTCTTTGTCCTTGTTCATTCCTCCCACATCCTAGGCCTTTGTAGCCCATGGAGTACATCATTCTGCTAGATTTTTCATATTCTGGGGTTTGATAACAAGATGGTTGAGTGTCCTCAGGGACCCAAGTAGTAGGTGGATCAAGTAATTTTTCCTCAGCTAACAAGCCTCCAGGTAGGAATGACCCAATAGTGTGTTCCTCTCTAGGTCTCCTGAAGCGGTAGTTGGGTCGACCTCTAGTCTTGGGCGACAAGGAGAGGTCAAAAACCAAGAGTGCTTGTTGTACATTATACTCCCCACAGCCATATTCCAAAATTTTCATCTCCCATGAATCAAATGGCGATGTGGAAGTGGACGCCCCATGAGCATAAGAATTAAGAGAATTTGAATCTACTCGAGATTCCATGGCCTCAGAATGAAGAGGGACAACTATATCTGTGGAGGGACATGCATATGTACCCTTTCGTGTAAAGCTATTAAGAGCTCTACAATGAGCAAAGGGCTCTGAATCTCCTGGTATTGTAACCGTATGTCCCTCATGCTTCAGCTTGATGTATTGATGAAATGTTGAGGGCACGACCTGCATGGCATGAATCCATGATCGGCCTAGAAGCATATTATATGGAAGTTCCAAGTCTAGGACGTGAAACTTTGTCTAATGGCAAGTGGGGCCCACCTCCATGGGTAGCATAATGGTGCTTGCTGACTCTCTTTCCATGTTGTTGTATGCGGTGATAGTAATAATATGGGACTCAAGATCTTCCTCCATATGTCCCAATTGTTTGACCAGCTTAAGCGTGTAGATGTTCAATCCCGATCCGTTGTCCACAAGCACCCGTTTGATTTTCCTGTGGGTGACAACTACCTCGATGTACAAGGGAAGATTATGTGTAGGATTCGTGGCAGGGATCTCCCTATGGTTGAAAGTAAGATGCTCACTTGATGTAATATTTGCCACTGTGGCTTGAAGGTACGTAGGATCGACTTCTAAAGGCACTCCGACCCTTGAAGAGTTTGATACAAAATGTCCTTATGCACATTGGATATCTTGAGAAGATCTAAGATCGAGATCTTAGTAGGTGTCCTCTCAAGTTGTTCTAAAAGGTTATATTTATCAGTTTGCGGGGTCAACAGAGAGGGTTCCAGAATCACGAGGCGGGCACGCCTTGTTACCGCAGTGCAGTCCTTTCCCTTGATCCGGATGGTATTGACACAGTCAGCAGGGGAGTGAATACATCCGATAAGTGAATCGTAATGATTGTTATCTCTTTTGGTATATAAGTAATTCGTGGCTTTATAGGTTTGGGATGACTCTCCCGATCCGGCTTTGTCTTTTCCAACTTATCATGCTTGGGGAATGGTTCCTTATAAATCCCCATTTTCTCGTTAGGTGTTTGCATGTGGCCAGGGTTATCCACCTCTATCTCCCCGTTGTCAATGAGGTCTTGAATATAGTGGCGAAGTCGTAAACATTTGTCTGTTTTATGACCTTTAATGCGATGCATTTCACAATATTCATGCTCCTTATACCATGAAGGTTTAGGAGCGTTGTCATCAAACGGTTGTGTTGTAGGATAGGTCATCATGTTGGCCGCATCCAACTGTTTTAGTATGAGGGACAACGGTTCATTGAGGGAGGTGAATGTTCGTCGCTTTGGTGGTGGTTGAATTGGGCCCTTGGTTAGTTTAAAAGGTTGACTAGTTTGGACCGTTTGAACATGTTTGGAATCAGTGATTCCGTCTCCCACCACGTTTTTGTTTTTGTTAAAGATCTTTAGCTTTTCAGTGGGTTTGACACTTTGGTTGTCTTTAGATTGGGTTTTGAGGGTGCCTTTGGCAATGAGAGCCTTTTCTATTTGAATCCCTTTCTCGATAACCTCCTCAAAGGTGCGGATACAATGCATTTGGAGGTGGAAAGCTATATCTGGGTTGAGATTAGGGACGAAAATACTAACTAGCTGCTTCTCAGGGAAAGCGCAAGGGAAGCGACTAGCTATCCCTCTCCATCGTTGGAGGAAGCTGGCGAAGGTCTCATTTGGGCATTTTTTTGTGCCACACAAGTCTACCATGGTGATGTCACTCTCTATGTTATATGAGAAATGACGCACGAATCTTTCCACCAATTCTGGCCAGGTGAAAATTGATCCTCGTGGTAAGCGCGTAAACCATTCCAATGCTTGACCTCGAGACTCTTAGGAAAAAGTCTGATGAGGTAATTATCACTATAAGACACCTCTTGACATGCCATGTAGAAATCTTTAACATGATCCCTTGGGTCTCCCTTTCCTTTGTATTTGTCGAACTTTGGCATATCAAATTTCTTTGGAAAGGGTTGAAGGGTCATTGTCTTATCAAAAGGATAGGGGCATAGTTCTTCGTATTGGTATTTCCTAATACTCCCTATATTGCTCTCTTGTATGCTCGCAAGCGTTGCTTTCATAGATTGCACTTCTTGTGTGAGCAATTGTTCTCTAGTGGGAGAAGCGGGTACGTGTACATGATGATACCCTGTGTCTTCTTCTCCTTGGTTTTCTCGATGGAGTTTGTGGATCCTAAACTTAGGCCTTGACTTTTGAACATTCTTGTTTGTTTCTTTTTGTACCTGGAAAGTAAGCAAAGCTAGTTGTCGGCTTAGGTTACTGAGTTGTTGTTGGATTGTGACTTGGTTTGTGTCTTCTTCTTCTAAAGGTTCTTCCTCTTCGTATTGTGGAGGCTCTTCCCTCTGTTTCATGTTCTATCTTATTTCTTCATGGCACTTTGATGAGGGTATTCTATGCCCTACCACTTTTATCATTTTGTCACAAGAAAGATAATAATATGATATTGAAGCATGCCCAATTTGAATTAAATATCTTCCATATTATTAAAGGGGCCATTCTTCCATAGGAAGTGTCATTTATAGGTAATATTGGTTCATTCAACAAATAAAATTTTTGGATTGTTATTCCATGACCCAATACACAACTTCAACACTCTATCTATTATTGTTTAAGGAGAAACTCATCTAGTAATGGGGTCAAAATCAAAATCCGTGTGGTGATTCTAATTCATTTCCACTTATGATGGTAAAAACATCCACACACTCTGCAAAGATTCCCCCGTGGCATGAAAATAGTGGTCCTAATGACCGTGATCCATAAAGAAAGGTTTGACCCTTCCATGGTTTTAGAAGCTTACCCAAACCTGTGATGTGTTGTTCCTCATATGTCTGTTTCTTTAACCTAGTGTGGTTTTGGGAGCCATGTTTTCGTGATAACCCTTTCACAAGATCCAGTTGTAGATTTGTTCAAATTCAATGACTACCCCCTAAGTGAAACATTGTTAAGAGTTGAAATTAACAATGTTCATCACTATGCTTATACATCGAGGAATTATGTAGGAAACACAACTTGCATATCACAAAACTGCAGAATAGAAGATATATTGAAAAATTTCACATTACTTCCTATAAGAATCGTAATGTTCTTAATTAAGTCTCTGTCTTCTGACTTATGCCACTCGATCTCGAACAAATAGAACAACCGCCCCGCCATGGAAGCTTTCCTTAACTAAGTCGATCTCCCAATCAAGATATGATGAGGAATGGAACATTGGTAAGTATATCCCCACAAAAATTCCACTCCCATATAGATTGAGAAGCACAACAATGCATCAAGAACATATCCTGAATGGATCTTCTAAGAAAGTGAAGGTTGATTCGAGTGTTACATGGTCATAATGCTATGAACGTATTCTCCTAAACCATCTTCCAATCGAAGTAATAGTAGAGGATGAAGTGTGTCAAGAGGATAGCTAGGAATAGTTAAGAATATGTGCTCCAAGGTACAACTTTCTTTCCAACATCCATCAAATACCGTAAAACAAAACAGAACTACGAAAAGAATCACACAATTGAAACGGAACAATGCAAAACTCAAAAACAAGTACTCCTGAATCGCACACTGTGCCACCAAATCATTGATATACTTCATGTCTTGACATGTGGTATCAGAGATCAGGTTTGTTCTACCTCCTTCCTGAAAATGCCTCCTTCCTCCATCATATAGGTGCTTAACTAACCGGATTGCAAACATGGACTACATGGTTTCCACATTGTATTTATTTAAAATCTTCTCCCCTCAATAATCAAACCTCTTTTATTTCAACAAAGTGTCAAAAGAGTACAACCGATAATGCGTCCACAAGATGGCCAAAATAGAGGGTGATTTTCAAATTTTTTTATTTTCTCCCAAAATTAGAACCACTAGGACGGGAATAAAAAAATATACACTTTTGGAAAAAGAAGGCGCTCAATTTTGTTTTCAAATGGTCAAAAGTTATTGAGGTTAGCACAGATATTTCCGATAAATTGGTCCAATTAAAATAAAATTGAATTGCCCTCAAAGGCAATTATTAAGCGAAAAAACTATAGAAATATATATATATTTTAAAACTATAGTTTTGCTTAAATAATTTTATTGACCAATAAGAAAAAACATCTTATGTGTTGGATTTCTTTTCCAATGTGCATTTCCACCACAAAAACGGTAGTTTGACAGCAATTTCGTTTCATATCTTCATTCTGAATCTGGACCTACTGGGATGTGGAACTACAAATTGTGCGTCTTTTTCTTATCTTTTCAACCCAAAAAGCCTTAATCCGATATTTTATGTGGAAGATATGATCATTTTACTGAACACTACTTGCTGTATTTTTTTGGACGGATTTTTGAATATTCTCTTTGGCCTCTTAAATCTTCTTGGCTCTCATAGGAATAACCTGCTCTGGTACCAAATGTTGGGACAGCAATATTGTCACAAGAAAAATAATAATATTGATATTGTATTCGACCAATTTGAATTACATACACAGGCTATTAAATAGCCATATACATAGGAAAACTGACTTCCTATAAAATAGGAAAGTGTTACAACAAATAAACCTATTTAGTTGTGATTGTTACTCCCGTAACAATACACAACTCAACACCAATAATATATTATTGTTTATATAACAATAATATATTAATAACACATTAAACTAACCATATAAATAAACCATGTGAATACTAATTCCTAACAATTATATGCCCTACCGCTTTATCATTTTCACAGAAGAAGTGGAAGCATGCCCGCACTGTTAAAATATCTTCCATATTGATAAGGGGCATTCTTCCTTAGTAGTGTCATTTGTAGGTAATATTAGATCATTCTCAAAATGGGCAATTTGGCCCCTAATTCCACGACCCATGCCAAAACTCTATCTTTGTTTCTAAGGAGAAACTCCTAGCAGAGTGGGGTCAAAATCAAATCTCAATGTGGTGATTCTAATTCATTTCCACTATGATCAACCATTTCTTCTGTTTCCTTTTCTACAGAAAATAGTGGTCCTAGATCGTGTCCAATAAATGGGTTTGACCCTTGTCTGTTAGAGGTTTCCCAAGCTTGCGCCTGTTGTTCCTCATATGTTTGTTTCTTTAACCCTAGACGCGTCTTGGGAGCCATGTTTTCATGATAAATTTCACTAAGGTAAGTTGTAGATTTGTTCAAAATTCAATGACTACCCCTAAGTAAAACACAATATGTACATGTTAAGAGTAAATTAACAGTGTGAGAATACCAATGTAATAAAGTCACCAATGAAACAATCGTTTGGTACCAAAACTTAATCAAATGAAGTACCTCCTAGACAATGTTTCAAAATAATTTGTGACGTCAGATGATTAACAAGATGTCTCCACTTATGCCAAGTTCAAAGGAATGAACAAGACGTAAGTAAATACACAAAGTTAAATGCGATCTCCAAATCAAGATACACGATGAGCAAGCTCAATTCGATTAATACCTATATCTTAAAAAGTGCCAATTACAATTTGTGAATGACACAACAATATCACAAAGATATGTTAACCCACTTTGTAAGAAAGTGAAGTATTAATATCGAGGTGTTATTGATATAACATGCATAAATGGTAGTAACCTAACACCTTTTGAAATCGAGGTAATAATAAAACCGAACAAAAAAATCTCAAAGTATAGCTAGGAATAGTTAAGAATGTGTACAAGTGTAACCATACAATATAGGTATTTATGTCAAGTTTACAAGAAACAAGACGGAAATATCGAAATTGTAATGATACGAGACAAACAAGCTAACTCCTCATGGAAGTCCGCGGTGATGAACCACGCCTACCTACAATGATGATCTTGACATGGGTATCAAGATCACAATGGCTACCAAATGACGTGAAAACGCCTCCACTCACTTTAGGCGTTTAACTAACTCACCATGCAAACATGGATGGGCGTAAACGGACATATAAGTGAGAGAAACAATCAAATGGGAACACAAAGGTAATCACACCTATTTTGATCAACAAAGTGTCAAAAGAATATGAAGGAACTAAATCAAGAAAAAAATGATGAAAAATGCTAGCCTCACTTTGGAGCAGTTTCGCCTCGCCTAAGGCAAGTAAAAACTAGGCGAAAGTAATACGTCACATGTTTCTCAAAAAGAAGGTTCACAACTCAACACTTTGTTTTAAAATGGTCAAAGTGGGCTCTGGCCAAACTATATTCTCCTAGGTTGTTCTCTCGCCTATGTGTTACAAAGTTTCCACGAGCGAGCGTGATTTACCCAAAAATTCACACTGACTAGTTTGGGAGTATCTCGGCTTTACTTTACCCCCTTCAAGAACAGTAGGCAACTAGTGTGTCTACGTGTACTATCACTGGGGTCGCCACAATGGACAACTTGTAACGCTATCTCACAAAGGAATCACTAGTCAAGTAGGTAGTGTGCAAAGCACTTCCTGTTTCATCCATAAGGTTCCCTCTTGCGTGGACTACTTTGGGGTTCCTGGAACCACCCCCATTGTTGTAGCTTAAGGCGTTATGCCAAAGGGGTTATGTTCCAGTTGAGCAGAGAGGGACGTACCCTTTTCGAAACACCTACATATACGGTGTTTTGAATATGTTGTTCTTTTTATCTTGTTTAATTAGGTGTGGTTTGCTTGAACACCTTTTTGGCAACCCGTATAACATTTGTATTAGTAGTTTTTATTTTGTTTTGGTTCCTCCTTTCTTTGACAAGCATTTTTAGGTTTTGCACTCAAGCGTTAGTAGTTCTCCAAGAAAATCACATTATTTAAAAGAGGATTAAAAGTTGCTTTTGATTCTCAAGATCATTCAAGGATGCAAGAGAAGAGCATACACAACAATGATCCAACTAAAAAGTAAAGAAAATCTTTTCAATCAATGAACCATACAAAATTCTTGATAAATGTTTATTCCCTTAAACCAAAAGTGAAAGATGAAGTTTCTAATTTACCAAATGTTATAAAATGAAGACTAAAGTTACTTTTGATTCTCAAGATCACCCTAAGGTGCAAGAGAAGAGCATACACAAACTTTAGCCCAACTATATAGAAATGAAAAACTTCAAATCAAAGGACCATTGAAAAATGCTTTGTAAAAGGTTCATTCCCTTAAGCAAAATGAATAATCAAATTTCTAAGTTTAATCCCAATGTTAAAAAGATAGAGATCAAAGTTGTTTTTGATTCTCAAGATCACCAAAAGGTGCAAGAGAAGAGCATACACACACTTTGGTCTAAATCAAGTAAGCATGGAAATACAACATTCATCAAAACATTAGACATGTTAGAAAATGACCAGTTTTAAAATAACAGAAAAACCTATAATTTCTATAATTATAAATCTCAAATTTATATTTTCATTGCATAGTTAACTTCAATACCTTTCCAACACAAAAAAATGGAGTCATTTCGAGTTTAGGAGCAAAATTTATGGCCTTCGGAAGATGGGTTACGCATATGCTCTTATGCTCATGGGTATGCACTTGACATGCACTCAAAAAATGTCAAAAAAACATCCCTTAATCTGCAAAATGGGCAAATTTTTCCAACCAAGATTCAATTTTGACAACAACCCATCACATTAATATATGAATAGAAGACTCAACGCTATCAAACATTAACATACATGCTCAAGAATTTAAGATTTTCAAGAAATTGACAAAACTAGCATGTAGAATGATGAAAAAGTAAGCTCTAAAAATGAAAACATGATGAAATCTTGAAATTTTCTCACCAAGATTAAATTTTGACAACAACCCACCACATTAATATGTAAATAGAAGACTCAGCACTATCAAACACTAACCTACATGCTCAAGAATTGAAAATTTTCAAAAAATTGACAAAACTAGCATATAAAATGTTGAAAAAGTAAGCTCTACAAATGAAAACATGATGAAATCTTGAAATTTTCTCACCAAAATTAAATTTTGACAGCAACCCACCACATTAATATGTAAATAAAAGACTCAGCACTATCAAACACTAACCTACATGCTCAAGAATTTAAAATTTTTAAGAAATTGGCAAAACTAGCATGTAGAATGTTTAAAAAGTAAGCTCTAAAAATGAAAACATGGATAAATCTTAAAAAATTTCCATCAATTCCAATTTTGACAACACTTCACCTCCTTCATACCTACAAGGAATACCCAACACATGCAAACTCAACAAAACAAGTTAAGAAAAACAAGTTAGATCAACATGTGTAAAAGAGGGTTAGTAACCAAAAATAAAACTTAACTACAAAAACTTGAAATTAAGTGCAAATGACAATGGAGTAAGTCCCACAGGTGTGCCAAATGTGTGCATGTATACTTTGCTTAATGCTAAATCAAATGAAGCAAGTACTACCTAAAATAGTTCTACAATTTAGCTAAAACAAAGCATAAACACCATCATGATAAGAATTAAACAAGGGTTAGATGCTTAGCATTCATAAATACAAACTTTGAAACTAACAATGCTAAATATCTAAACCCTCTATTCTCTAACAACAAATAATTGAATGGACCTAAGTAAGCTCCATGGCTATCAAAATAGTTGTCCTTAATGTTCAAGAACCTAGGAATGGGGGCTAATCAAAGTTGGGCTACAAGACCCTTTTGACACCTCCCATATGACCCAAGCACTTTAAGAAAGAGGCTTAACTCTTCAAGATGATGAACTCTCAAAAGGGCAAGGTGCAAGCTCTTAGTCTCTTTGCTATATGCTTTGCATTTGCTCTCTAAGGAGTTTAGGTGTAAGTAAAAAGGTAGGTGGAGGGCTCTTTATATAGCCCAATGGATAAAGGAAACACTTCATCCCTTTGTATGTGGGATAAAGGTAAAACATGATTAGGAATGGATAAGGTTGCTTTATTAAAGGTAACCTTACTTTAGAAGAGTTTAATACATGTTTAGCAAGTCATGGGAGTTGGGGGGTGTTTTAATTAATCAAAGGTGATTAACTAATAGGTAGATGTAAGCTTATAGAAGATAATTAGAGGAATATTAGTATGATTTAGGCTATTAAAGGGGATTAAATCAATTAAATATTGATTTATTGGTTAAATGGAAGGGAAAGCTAATTAATTAATAATAATTAATTAGTCTAGGTAGAAGGGGTGATTTATTAACGGAAGGTCATTAATTAGGGTATTTGTTGGATAGGAAACTTAATTAATTAGCTTAGTGTAATTAATTAATGATGATATGAGGGAAAATGAGTGCTTTTGACGATATGTCGTTGATTTGCGAGAAAGGGGATAATTAGCACAATTTAAGTATTTAAATTGTTTGGGCGTAATTATAGGTGTCTACAGAGACTTTCAACAAGCATGATTAGTACTTGAAGAAGAACAAAGAATATGGTGATAGTTCTTCCTCAAAAATCCAAAGAAATAAATTTGAGAATGGAGTAGGTTGATGCAAACTTACCCGCCATACGAGAGAAAGAAAGGATGAGCCACCATCGGATGAAGTTGATAAGGACTTTCCCAGTACTTGACAAGAAGGTCAAAGAAAGGAAGTTTGAGATCGAGGTTTGGGTACTTTAGTGGGACAAGAGATATGAACAGAAGGGCATGCACGACGAAGTTGATTCACTCTAGAAAGGGCCCTTTGTGATCAAAAGAGCTGCAAGAATGGATACCTTCTTCCTTGCCTACCGGGATGGAATTGAATTACCATTGCCTTTCAATGGGTAAGATTCAAGTTGTTCAGAACCGAAAAAGTAGGTTAAAAACTGTATGTATATAAATAAAACTTTATTTGTTTTTCCTTGTTTTTTTGTTGTGTTTGTTTGCTTCGACCCGTTCCCAAAGGATAAGATACATAACTAGACATGTTGGGATCTCATCTTTTCCCTTGTCATTCTGACAGAGAAAAAGATGTCCACAGATGGAGCCAACTGGTGTACCCAGATTTCATCTGAAATCTGTGACTACCCTATTCAAAAAAAAATCGTACTTTTAAAACAATGGGTCGTTTTGTGTTTTTATTGCCTGAAAGTTCTTGTATTGTGTCAGGATATTCCCAAAGAGCCATATTAGTCTTTTTCACCAAATACCCAGATGCTTAAAATTGTTATATTCTGTCGTGGTTTATCTGCAAGAAATTTGTATTTAATTATTTTGAGCCCCGTTTGAGGCAATTTGCGCTCCGTTTTAACCTTGTTGTGATCGAACATACCATTATTCCTATATACCATAAGGGTTTTAACAAGGAATGAGTTTTGGGCTTTATTTGTGACTTTTGAAAAAAATTCATGTTTTTGTGTTGTCTGTTTCGTTTTTCGTGAAATTTCTCTAGATCAATTCCTTTCTTTGAGTTAGCCCGATTCTTAGTCCTGGAGCGGTGGAGAACATATACGCACGTTATGCCCAGAGGAAGTCACCATCGAGGTTTGGTTCACTGGGAAAAAGTGAAGTCGTGCACTAAAAAGCCCCTGCGGGGTTGGGTGCATTTTTAGAAAGCAAAGGATTTAAGCTGCAATGGGAAAAATAGAAAGCGAGTAAGGCAAGGTGGGATTTTATGCACGTCGCCTTGCAGGTACTTTTTCCCATGATAGAAAATTCACTTAAGCTATAGTGGGAAAATTAGAGGCAACAGGCAGGCGGGAATTTATTGCCTGCCTTGCAGGGTAAAAATTCCCATGGTGAAATAAAAGAAAAGTGACTTAAGTGAAATCATGGGATTTTATTACCTGCCTTGCAGGGTAAATAATCTCATTGTCAAAGTCAAATCACTTAAGTGGATCATGGGATTTCCGGGGCTGCCTTACAGGGTAAAAATTCCCATTGCCATGTGTTTTTAAAAATAGAATTCTATTATTCCAAAAAGTGTGACCCACCTTGGGTGAATAATAATGCATTAAATAAATATTTGTTAATATTTATTCACCCAATTTTGGCACCCAAGCTTGTGGAAAAGTCAACAAAGGGAAGTGGACAAAAGGAATTTAAAAATAGAATTCCAAAATTAAATAAATTTAATTTATTTAATGCAGCCCCTTTTGAAAAGGAAATAATACTTTTTAAAGTATTAATTGATTAAATTAAATTTTATTTTCAGTGGCTATGGTCAAAGCACATTGTGAAGCTTAAGTGAAGTGAAATGTGGATGATTAAATTGGATTAATTTAATTTATTGGATGGCTGTCCTTAAACATGCTATTTTTAAAGAGAGAAGCATGATTTTTAGTTAATTAATTGCCAGGAATAGGAAGGGCAATTATTAATTATAGAATTGTGAGGGTTATATAAGCATACGTTGCCATATGGGTGAATTATTTAATTCATAGGTAAAGAATTGTAGCCAAGAGGAAAAGTGTGCCCCATTTGAAGAAGGATTGTGCTCGAGCAAGGTGGAAACAAGGCTAAAAGCTTCCGATTTGGCGCATGCTTTGAAGGAGGTTGATCTTTATCTCCGCATAATTGTTTGCATAGGTGTTACGGGTGCTCGGGTGTTGTTGAAAAGATTCATGCTTTCTTTATGTGTAAATTAAACACCAATTTTGGGGTAAAGAGAGCTTGAAAAGTGCAGATTTTTACAATTAAAATTCACTATTCATGCTCCGGTGGCCATCTTTGTCTAAATTACTTGCAGGAATTCATTACATGTGCTTTACAAAAGAAAAGGAGCTTTAATCAATGTCCAATACATTGAATATTTCCTCCGAATCTAAAGGATTATCCAGATCTGCACCAGTTTTGAAGAATTCCAGTCAAATAAGAAGAAAAAGAATTGTTCGGACAAAGATAGGCAAAGTTATGATGAAGAAAGATGAAAAAGAAAGCACAACGGAGTCATGCATCACTTCTA
Source organism: Taxus wallichiana var. yunnanensis (assembly GCA_018340775.1). Classification (NCBI taxonomy): domain Eukaryota; kingdom Viridiplantae; phylum Streptophyta; class Pinopsida; order Cupressales; family Taxaceae; genus Taxus; species Taxus wallichiana. The sequence continues at coordinate 285,154,664 of CM031243.1, read as the reverse complement.
AATTTACAGATATTGGAGACACGGATCTAGGCTCGGAACCTCTTGCTGAATTGATAGACAGATCCAGAGCAGGAAAGACTTCACTCATGCATGCAGGAAAAACTTCACTCATGTGTGCAGATTAAAAGCAGTGGAATTATTCGAGCTATAGCTTTTCCATCCATAGCCTAGTTGCCAGAGTTTGTTATGCAGATGCAAATCCATATGCAGATCCAGATCTAGATCTCATAGTTGCAAAAGCTTCTAGCACAAAGGCTTCATCCTCTTGTTTCGAATGCAGCCCGTGAAGAAGTCAGTGCGTGGAAAATTCCTTCCAAGATCTTGTGCATGTGCTCTCATCTTCCAGTTGAAGCCTTCATTGAATTTGCATTCACCCTGAGTGCTTTCCAAAAATTTTAATTGCTCATATGCAATTAAAAATAAGGATGATGAGTTATCTACGGCAAACATTGCATTGATGCATGTACTGGAGAAGAACTACAAAAGCTTCAAGGATAAAAGAGAAGACAATGCGAAGGAAAAATTCCATCTTGCTTCCAATTCCAAGCTGCTTGTAATTCCAGCTTGTTTCTAGATCCAGCTACTCCCAGATCCAGTTTGGTGAGAATCAAAGACAAAAGAATCAGCTGCATGTAGACATGAAAAAGGACAAGACTTCAGCTTTCCTCTTCCTTCTTCTTTCCTCCGACAAAGTAATTGAGTGATCAATTAAATTATACAACTTAAGTGATTAGTTTAAAAACCATTACTTGAAGAAGTCAACTACTTGGAGATAGGTGGCAGACGTGCAAAATAGAAGGTTCTATTTTCAATTACAAATCATACATTTCATGCAAAGAGGAATTCCAGGATGGAGATTTCCAATTGTTTCTTTTCTCCGACTTTCACATGTGTCAGTTCAACTAAAAGCTTCCAACTTGTAATTGCCCTTCTACATTCTATAAGTAGAGGAAGAACCTTCGGGTTAATAATCAGAATTTGTAAGCAACAATCTTGTGTTCTAGACTTTGTGTTGAACCCCTGAGAGCCACTTGAAGCAAAGGAATACAAAGGAGCAAGTTTCCAAAGAACTTTGTGTCTCGGTGTACTGTGTTTCTTACTTTTAATCTTAGATCTCTTAATAAACTTTGTGTTATTTTAGATTTGGATCTAGATTTTCCTTTGTTTTAAAATTCTATGTTTATATCTATTGGATTCTTCTATGTACATGCAATCAGCTCGCCATCTACCGATTGGGATGTACATCTTCCTTATTTCTTCTGTGTTTATGTAATTACCTTCTTCTATAACTTTTCCTTTCTTTAAACATTTGCTTACTTGTTGCAGTAATTGTTCGATTATGGTTCATGTACTGAGTAGTTAAAGTAAAACCCCATTTAGATATTAGCATACTTAAATTGACAAATCTGACACGGGAGCCTCACCGGTTAAATGAGGGAGATTTATCTCATGACCGCCTAGGTTTTATGCTATGCGAGAAAATCTAGCCAACAATGTGATGAGGGGGGTCTTCGTCTTCTTCTACCCAAACCATGCCAACAATAAGAGAAGGATCTATTATGGAAGGTAATTTGGCTCCTAGTTCCACAACCCGCATAAGAACTTCATGTCTACATTCGAAAAATGTAGTACAAAATGGGTGTAATGAAGCTCTACATCTCGCACGAGGAGAGTTTTCCTCTTCACCAATATGGTCAACCATTATATTATCCTCCAAAAGAGGGTTGTCACCTCTAAATATATTGGTTGACAAATTTCATGACCCCATTCTCGTAGTAGGCATTACTTAGAATAGAAGGTATAATGCAAAATATTTCCACTAAGGGTTTTTAACAAGGGACCCTAGTCAAATTTGTGCAACATAACGATGTTAATTTTCCAACACAAGGTGACTATAGAATAGCCAAAAATCGATAGATCAAAGCAAATGTACAAACTAAATAATAACAAACAAGCTACCCTAATAAGGTAATATATGACACCGATTTTCTTTAAAATAATGCAATGACGTACAACACTCAAGATTTAGTTACACCAAATATTTTATTCTCTAAGATTTTGACTAGATAGGTTTACAACAAAATAGTGACAACATAACATCACCAGTTAGGTCGAGTTTGTAACAAACAAGGCCTAAATGATAAGAGAATGTTGCCACGATCTTCTAGCAAGATATACTAAAAACTAGTTTCTAAACATTAACAAAGTCCAAGTCTCATAAAATAGACAATAACAATGTGAGCAGCATAACGACACTATTTGGACACGTGAACCAAGATTTCAAGAAATCAAGATTTCTAGTGTCAAAATGGTGTTATCGCGATGCTAAAAATGTATCCTCAACACTCACAAAACTCAAGAAAAAGTTAGGATGTAAAAACTATTTCTAAGTATAACAAGAAATTGCTATGCGTGCGAACAGCATAACTCTACAATATAGAGATTTAGGCCTAATTTCACAATGGAAATGAGACATAAATATCTCAATTGTATGGCTACAATGTGGGCAGCGTAACAACTCAAAAAGAAGAAAAGTATGAAATCTCCTAACTACGATGATAATAAGTCTCAAATATGGGTTGTTGAGACAAGGGGCCTACTAGATTGTGAGTACATACCATGCACACTTTCAACACTTATGCTCTAGCATTGCAACCTAGTTGCACAAGTAGAATACAAAATTGGTGGACACGCAATATCTAGCGGTATCCGTATATGTTGTTTCCTTTTGTCTAAAAATGGGCAACAAGAAAATAAGGGTGTAGACCAAGTTGTTTTGAAATAAAATTGGTGTTATTTTTCCATATTTTATCCTTGTCTTAAGACAAGTGAAAAACTAGGAAAAAATGACACTAAGTAGATTTTGTGATGAAATTTCACGCAGTTTCAAATTTAAGAGATTATTTCCCTTGTTCAAAAAACAAGACTTTAAATCTAACAAAGTTGTCACTTTGTGAGAGCTCTCAAGTATACTATCTAAGACAAAAATAATGGCTCCAATCCGGTAATCTTCCTCGGTGGTTCCCTCTCTAGGTATCAAAGGATATCTATGAGCAAGCTCGATTCACCCAAAAATTTGCACTGACTAATTTGGGTGTATTTCAACTTTACTTTACCCCCTTGTATAATGAGCACCGAAGTGTGTTCAGTTATACTTTCATTGGGGTCACGATATGAATATCATTAACGCTAATCTCACCAAGGTGTACTAGAAAAGTTGGTAGTGTGGAGCAATTTCCTATTTCATTCACAAGTTTCCCTCTAGCGTGAACTAATTTAGGGTTCCTATGACCACCCCCATTGTTGTAGCTTAAGGCTTATGCAAAAGTGGTTATGTCCTAGTTGATCGGATGAGTCGTAGCTCTTAACCAAAACCTGCAAATACAATGTGATGATTGTGGTGTATTTTTTATCTTTTAGACTTAATGAGGTTTTTTTCATGCTCCTTTTGGCAACCTACAATCACACGTGTAGTTAAAAAAATTAGGTCCTCCTTTCTTTGACTAGCGTTAGGTCCTTCACAAAATGGTTAGTAGTTTCAAAATAGATTCATAATATCATAAGAAAATAACCATGAAAAATGCTTGTAAATCAACTAACTACTATCAAATTTTGCAAAAACAAGGTTTATTCCCAATTCATCCAAGTGCTTTTTAATGAAAAGACTAAAAAAATATTGATTCCCAAGATCACACTAGGTTTAAGGGAAGAGCATGCACAAATTCTAGCCTTGGTTATTTAGCAAGTGAAAAATCATTTAAACTAAAAGATGACTAACAAAGTTTCCTACTTACTCTAATGATATCAAAAGAAGGTCTAAGAGTACTTTTTTCTCTAGATCAAACAAAGTGCAAGAGAAGAACATACACACCTTAACCCAAACTCATACAAAGCACGGAAACAAGATTAATTCCTTCAAACCCTAAGTGATTTTATGAGAAAACTTACTCTAAATCTATGAAATTGACAAAAATAACATCTAAAAACCTCTTCCGGTTGAAAAATATGAGCCAACGTGTGCGCTTCCAGAGAAGCGGGTGCACTCTTGTTTCAATGCCTGCGCTCCCCTATCGACGTGTGTGCTCCCCTTTCAATGCATGCGCTCTCGGTTCAACGCCGCGTGCCCCTTTCGTTGGAAGTGGCCAAAATTTGAGTTTTGACAAGAATTTATTCAAAAAGGTCAAATATTTAGTATTTTTGGCAATTTTGACAGGCTTCACCTCCTTGAATCCTGCAAAAAGAAAGAAAACACAACTTCTACCACTAATCTAGTTGAAACAACTTTCAAAATGGAAATTAATCTATAAAACTTTGAAAATTACTCTAAAACTTTTAAATTAATCTAAAAAGCTTGAGAAACTAATCTAAAAATCTTGAAAGTACTCTAGAAATCTTGAAAGTAAACTAGAAAACTTGAAATTAATCTAGGAAACTTGAAACTAATATATGGAAATTAATCTATAAAACTTTGAAAATTACTCCAAAACTTTGAAATTAATCTAAAAAGCTTGAGAAACTAATCTAAAAAGCTTGAAAGTAATCTAGAAAGATTTAAAATAAACTAGAAAACTTGAAATTAATCTAGGAAACTTGAAACTAATCTATAAACTTGAAATGAAAAACTTTGAAACTAAGTTAAAAATCTTTAAAAAGTGAATGCAATGGGGTATTGTCCCACCGGGCGTGCCAAATGATGACACCCTAAACTTTACAAAGCAAATTACATGACTAAACAAGGAAAGCTAACACCATTTACATCCATCTAGTCAAGGTTCTAAGTCTAGGAATGTAACATTAAGATAGAAGCTTAAAAGAATGCTTAACTAGTATGAAAACAATACAAAATCTAACTAAACATGCCTACTAATATGCTTGAATTACCTAACATGGGCCTAAATAGACCTAAGAGGGAAATCAAATGGTTATGGTTGCTACTCCAAACAAGTTGAAATGGCCTCTCCTAATGACTACTTGGTCATTTTGGATATCCATCTACTAACCCCATTGAAGGCTTTAAGCAAGGATTGAACTTGGCTAAATATCATACTTATTATATGAGATGCAAATCAAAGCATGGTGTATAATACAAAGGAATGAGGTGCACCCTTTTTATAGTTTTCCTTTTGGGAGAAACTTGTATTTTGGTGCATGTGGGACTAAAAGCCCCAAATTAGATTAGATTTTCTAATCATGATTAGACCTTGCTAATCACAATTAGTGAATTACCAAGTGATTAAGAGGTGTGAATCCCTAATCAACCACTTAGGGTCAATTAGGAGGCTAGGATAAGCTTTTGAAGCTTGCTTGAGACATTGTAGAGGTGAATGGGGTGATTTTGAGTGGTTGGAAGAGGGTTTGAGTCAATACTAGGGTATATTGATCAAATCAAGGGCAAAATAGGATTAATTAGCTAATAAACACTAATTGTCTATTTTGAAGAGGATTTTGACTTATGATTCGCCGTAAAGTGGCATCCTAAATGTGAAAGGGGTTACACAATCAACAAAGCATTGTTAATTGGCTAAAGTGGTAAGAAACATTAGTTAATTAGCAAAGATCACTAATTATAATGGAATTGGTAAGAATGAGAGTGATTTGCATGCATTTTGGCAATAAGATTACAAAGGAGGAAGTTAGGTGTCTACAAGTTGCACAAACCCTTCTTATACTTGTACTCTACATTTGTCTCCTTGATGGCATCCTTGTCATCCAAATCATCCTCCATTAATTATCAAGTGTATATAAGTCTAGTGTACTTTGAAATCAACTAGGCAATTAGGCACATTCTTCTTCCTACAAAGTATAAATATTCCTCATGTGCGTGTGACATCAACTACTGGTAAAACCTATCGGTTTTACCAAAATAGGGAAACTCATAGAGTTTCAGGAGTCATGTGTCATTTCTCTAGTCAAACGAACTAACTCCAGCACCATCTCCTTTTCTGTGGTATTTTTCTATGGTTATAATCGCTTATGGCCATCTTACACACATGAGAAACCCACTCCATTCCCATCAAAACACCATCTGGGTACTGCATTTATGCGTACCATTCTTCGTTAAAACTTGTTGATACAACAGGTTTTCCTTTGCTCTTTCCCTTGCCCTTCTTCGGTGAAACATTAGATCCCTTCCTTGGTGTCATTTCTTCTCATCCAATCCTTGTAATCTCTTCCTTCCTTCTTTCCCTAACTCTGTTCATTCTGCGGCTTTACTCCTCTGTAAAACTCCAAATCTCATGCCCTAGCTCTGTAAACCCTAACTTGGAAAGTGTTCCTTCCATAATACAAACATAACACCCGTGGGAATCCTCCAAACACACTTCTCTACCCACGCTTGTGTACTCCCTCTCCACTCCTCAAAAACTAACAGTCACCGAAACACACAAACGCGCCCAAAACAAAAAGATAGAAAAATGCTAAAAAGGGAAACACAAAGAAAGGAAACTACATTTAAGGGAAATCCTAAGCTAGCTAGCTAGTAATACTGCCTTATTTACAAACACACCAAAGACTTATTTATAGTAGGTCTTCAACCTACTCCCATTAAAATGACCAGGAAACATTGTTCCATCCAACACTTGTAACTTGCAAGTGCCTGAATCAAGTATATGAGATATCACATATGGACCCAACCAATGTACTTTAAGCTTTCCTAGGTGGCATAGAAACTTGGAATCATACAACAGGACCATCTGCCCAACCTCAAACTTCTTGTTCTTGATGTGCCTATCATGTCATGCCTTTTTCCTAGCTTTTTCCATTTTCTGACTCCATCATGTTATTGTACATCTTTCATCCAACTGCATTAACTTGTCAATCCTTTCCTCAAGCACTTGTTCATCAACTAAACCTCTTGCGCATGCAATACGCAGTGATGGTAACATGAATTCAACAGGTAACACAACCTCCATGCCAAACACCAATTGAAAAGGTGTGGCCTTGTTTAGTCTTTTATAGGTAGTCCGATATGACCATAACATGACTGAAACTTTTTCATCCCAGTCCCTTCTACCAACATCACAAATATTTGTTAACATGTGGCTCAAAATTTTATTAAAGGCCTCAGTAGTCCCATTAGCCTAAGGGTGATAAGGGGTGGTCTTGTGATACACCACCATAAACTCAGCCAACAAGATTCAAATAGTCTCGTTTAAGAAATGCGTACCCCTATCACTCGTTAAGCGCAACGGGAATCCATACCGTTAATTATGTTCTCCCATAGGAACTGGTTGTTGTAGCCGTAGTGCAATCCTTCATAGATGTTGCTTCTTCCCACCATGTAAGATAGTTTGTGCATGTAATGATATAGCGTGAACATGTCCTTTGCGCGGCTAGGGTAATAGGGCCTACAAATTCAATTGTCCATTTCTCAAACAGCTATGCACCTTGGCAATAGGCCTTAAATGCATATCATCTCTCTTCCCTAGTTTATCAAGGCGCTAGAAGTGATCACAGGCCTTGCAATACTTGATATAGTCCTTGTAAACCATTTCCCACTAAAGGTTAGTTAAAAGGATCTTGTGCATGGTCGCATTTCCTACACATAGTGTCCTACAATTCCACCATGAGCCTCCTCCATTATTTCAATGCGCTCATGCTCTAGCACGCACCAGCGCAAAACCTCATCACAACCTAACTTGTATAATTCTCCACCAATTAACATATATGGCATCACATGTATGGCTAACTACTTCCTTTCTAGTGCCTTCATCCTTTATGGCGACCCATCCATTCGTAGAAACAAATCATTATCTTCCAAGTCAAAAGGCGCATGTTGCGCTGAATAACTATGCATCTAGCATCGTATCCTCAATGCTCTATGCATCCTCACCTAAAGTAATTCTTGACAAATGATCAAGTCCTAAATTACTTTTCCCTGGTTTCACCACGACTGTAAACTCAAAATCTTGAAACAATAGGACCCACCGGCATATGCATCCTTGCAAAATGGGATTGTTCACTAAGTAATTTAATGGCATGTGGTCCGTGTAGAAAATAAAATGTGTTACCAACAAGTACTGCATGAATTTATGTAGCGCGTAGATCATTGAAAATGTCTTATGCTCCGTGGTGGTATAATTTTGTTCTATTGGGGTAAGCTTCCTACTAGCAAAACACAAGGGATGGTCAATAATTCCCTCTCTAGGTTGTGCTAAGACCACTCCAATCACCATCTTGGATGCATCAAAATGCACATGAAAAGACTTATCCCAAGAGGGAAAGTGCAAAATGGGCGCAATGGTAAGCTTTTCCTTCAATGTGTCAAATGCCACATGTTGTGCCTCTCCCCAATAGAACTTACTTTTGTGTTTCAATAACTCTTCCAGGGGGGTCGGAAATCTGGGCATATCCCTTAATGAATTTCTTGTAGTACCATATGTCCTAGGAACACGCACACCATGATTTGACTAGTAGGTTCCTCCAATCTTACTATAATAACAACTTTTGCGGGATCTACCAGTAAGCCTTCTTTGTAAATAATGTGTCCCAACAACATGCCAAAAGGAGTGGAGAAAACACATTTCTTAATATTCAGGGAGATGCTCAACTGCCTGCATCTCTCAAACATCAACCTTAGGTTGTCACAATGATCCTTTACTAATCCATAAACCATCCAGTCATCTAGGTAAACTTGTAGAAATTTATGGATGAAGTCTTGAAAGGCCTACACAACAATGCGTGAAAACACAAAGCAGTGCATTCTTCAATCAAAAGGCATGACCGTATAAGCAAAACTTCCCCATTCAGTGGTGAAATTTATTTTCTCCTGGTCTTCCTTCGCAATTCTCACCTGGTGATAACCCGAGAATCCATCTAGTAAAAGAATAGATCTCTTGCCTAGCTACACCTTCTAGAATATCTTCAGTAAATGGGGTTGGGAAAGGGTTTATGACACATGTAGCATTGAGATCCCTATAGTCTACACATATCCTTATTATCCCATCCTTTTTATACTAATGACCATGGGACTTACCCACTCAAATTCCTCAATAGCCTCAATAATTCCTAACTCTATCATCTTGTCAAGTTCCTCCTTAACCTTCACGCACAAATTTGGATTCATTCTGTAGGGTCATTTCCTGATGGGGCGCACACCTTTCAACTTGATCCACATTTCTCCCAATAAAGGATGAACCCCTTTTAACTCATGGTACCCACGTGGGAAAAATATTGGAAATCACGTAGCAATTCAACTACTTTTGAAACCTCTGGTCTATCCAGTAGTCTCCAATAACACTTCCTTGGGCTCTTCTTCGGTACTAATGTTAACCTTCTTCATTTTAAAGGGTTCATGGTAGGCACACACTTTCTCATCTGCCTTATCCAGGATCTTGTGTGTCCCTTCTAAATGCTCAACATGCAAATTTTCCATCTCCTTTCCATCCACCAGGTACACCAACTTACCCTTCTCTTTCTCCATGCAAGCACACTCAAGTTGTACTTCTTCCACCTCTTCTTCTTCAATGAAGTGCACCCCTAACTCAGTTCACCTATAAAATCCAAGATTTGGTCCTCGGCCATTGCACAATCTCCCAAGGTAAGGCACTTGACTACCCGTAGTGCCTCATTCATTGATTTCTTAAGGGATTGGTACTCAAAGGTCTAGATGATATCCATCGTCATCTCCTACCAATTCCATGTCTAATGACGTGACTCGAATGGATGTACTAGGCATGCGCACAACCCTGTAACGTAGAATAAAACTTATGCACCCATAGGGAAGGGGGTAAATATTCCACACCTCCCATCCAAGTCTTCTTACACTCACGAACATGGCATGAGGTGGGTCCCTTTCCATCATAGTCACAAATCTAAGATGGTGCATTACTTCGGAGAAACCTAACAAAGAGCACAATTCTCACTTCACGTCATTCTAGAAGATTATCTCGATGCATTGCCCATCATCGTGCCATGCTCCGCACAATGTATAGGTAATAATATTCCTTCTCTTCACTTGACACTTCCATTGGATCTCCATTTCGTGTAGAAATACATCAGGGTTTCCCTCCACAGTGTACAAGTGGAAACTGCCTTCCTCCCAAGTGCCTAATTGAGTTTGTTTTAACAACTCTTGTCCCAGTATCCTTCAAATTCCTTCCAACTAACTCATATGTCCCATGTGCCCAATTGTCACAGGAAACACTCGTTGTATCACTTATGGAGTGAGCATTATCCCATTGAATGACCCCTTCTTTTGATGGTTGAACAAACTTCGAGTCCCTAATGCACACATATATCTTGTTTAGGTCTTCCTCACCCAATGGTTCCACATAAGGCGTAGACCATCCATCAGTTAGTGGAATGATCACACGCTCCTCCTTGTTCTCAAAACTGATGTAGCCTTTATTGAAACGTAGGTCAACATTATTTGCATAGCACCAAGGGCACCCAAGTAATGCTAGGAAACTATCATCCTCAACAAGCTCTAGAACCTCAAAGTCTCCAGTAAAATTTTCCCCTTGAATAGTTATGGATGCATCTTTCAACACCCCTAGAGGCATGGCCTTTTTCTTGTTAGCCATGTACATCACATTTGAAGATGGCTGCAATGGGGGCCTTCCCATTTGATTCCATGCATCTAGAGTAAGGACATTGACCTTCATGCCTATGTTAATTAATATATTACTTAGGAGCCACCCATCAACAACTGCATTCAGTGTGATCTCCTTATCATAATCAATGTTGTGAGGAGGTAGGTTAACATGTAGGACTTATCTCTCGCGCTCTCCTCCAAAGCATGCGGTACCTTTTCCCTCAACCATTCTCCTAAAAATGAATAATTTTCTCCTACCGCAACATCCGACACACTTCCCTAACCTCATCCATATCCTGTTTGAGGAACCTCAATGCTCTTCTTCTACTCCAATTGGCACGATTGCTCCTTCAGACACTTGGATTTCTCCTTGCAAACTCCTAATCACCTCCATGGTTTCTTGGTACACTTCCTTCTGGTGGGTAGGATCAGATATTTCCCATGTATCACTTCTTCTCTTGTGATAAGAGGCTCTTCTTTGGTTCCTCTCAAAGCGCTTGTAGCCTTAGCGCGTAAGTAGCGACCAAAATAAGCTCTATCGCAAAGTTAAGGACTATCCTCGGAATCCATTGTGGGGCGGTCCTCTTTATACTCACCATTCCCATGCCTTTGTCCTTCTTCTGGTTATTTCTCATGTGGTCATAAAACTCTAGGAATTCTTCATACTTGTTCTTCTTCCCGCACCATGATCACTACAACAAATCAGGCATGGCATGATCCATCCAATTATAGCAAGTTCCACGAGGAAATTCACTTCTTCCTCCTCCGTGATTACCACGGCCTCTGAATCCTCCCCGAAATCCTCTTCCACAACCTCCTCCATTCGCGTGCCCTTCATAATGACAACCATCATCCTTGGAACTACTTGCAATACTAGTCTAGCACACACCGAGATCAATGGCGTCATGGATTTGGTCTATCAATCTATAATCCTTGGTGTCATGAGTAGTAGAGGTGCAAATCTTACAATAGTAAGACACATTCTTACGGATTGTGCACTACAACAATGGGCATCTTCTTGTATCATGATCTCCATGGAAAATCTCACAGTCTACTGACATGGTGCGTAATGAATTTTGTGGAAAACTATCCTTCATGTGCCCCTCCACTTCATAATTTGTGCACCATAGCCCATTGCGATTCTCATGAGCCGATTTTGTAGATAGTTTTTCAAGATGCTTTTCCATGGCATGAATCTTTGCTTCAAAAATGGGCTAACTCGGTATTAATTATCTTGACGGACTCGGTGTGCAAGGAAGCCTCCAAGGCCTCACATGGATCTCGTTAATGTCTTATGCAAAAGTGCTTTCTTGAACAATGTTATTAACCATCTGAAAAACAATTGAGCATGTTGTGAAGAATGAATATCATAAGATAACTTGGATAAGAGATTATTGAAATGTGCATCATACTCCCGCACACTCTATCATATCTTATTAGATATCCTTCAGAGCATTGATGCTCTTTTGTTCAAACTCAAGAATGTGGAACTCCACCAAAAATGCATCACGCAGTGCAATATAGTCCACCACCATCTGGTGTGGATCATATGTTCAGTACCAACTATGTGCATGCCCTTACAACATAGTTACAAATTGACTTGCCTTCCACTGGGGCACTGATACCCTTCACATGCCATAACAACTTGAACTTGTGTACATGCTCTACGACATCCTCAACACCCTTGTAATCAGGTAAGTGGAGCGACATCTCATAAAACACCTATTGATGGTGTTGTGGACCTTTCCCACCAGATCCAAGACCTTGATTCCCTGTGTTTCCTCCACCACAAGTTCCTATTCCTCCACATCCACCTTTTATTCTTCGTATTACATGTAAGGGTCTTTAACACGTGCGCGCCTAGGAACTCATCGCGCGTTCTACTCTATGCACCGAAAGTCTGTGATACCAAACCACTCCCATATGTGTTTCCCGTGCCACTTCTAGACATAATACCCAAACCTTGTGAACCCACACCTTTCCCAAACGATGTGCCAGACAAAATACCTCTAAACACCGGAAATGTTTGCACAACCATAGATGGGTGTAATGTAAAATGATATCTACCTAATGCTATCTACTCACCAACACCAACTAAACTAAAAATACTTGTCTCAGATATTGGAAAACTAAGTGTCAGGGTTTGGTCGCTAGGTGGGCTAATATGCATGCCTACAACTCTCCTCCTTTCTCCATACGATGAGATCTCACCAGAAACCGAGGGGGTTTCTCTCATGCGCTTACCAAGATGGGGTAGCATAAACTGGTCAAGTCCTGCACCCCGTGCTAACCTCAAATCCTTCCCGCAATGTCTGTCTCCATAATTATATCACACCAAAATATTCATGTTGTCTCACACACTCCCTTTCTCATGCTTCATTGTACTTGAGCTTCCTCTCCTCTCTCTCTACCTCCGCCGTAAGGTCCGTCATCTCTACCACACCAACTTCCACACCCCCGCACCTAGCGAGATTTTATCCAACCATAAGAAATGCTTCCAAACTCAAAGTAATAATTAGGATCTTGATGGATAACGAAAAGCACGCAAGAAATATCCTCTAGGTTCTTGCAAGAAATCAAACTTAGCAACCTCTAGGTAAGAATAAGTTGAGATTACGTATTCCAACGTGTAACTAGTCAACACACCTTTCCACCAGTGATCAACAACATGAGTCTAGGTCAGATCAACATCCTGCAACCACTGATATTCCTCCTGGGTCCAAACACGAGGTCTATAGTACCAACTCATCCTTGATGCATATGTTGAGATCCATTCATACAAATCTACTAGGAAACAATATAAGAATTTCTCATAGAGCTCGTGATATAGATTCTCCTCCACCCATTTACGTGCATCAAACTCAGATCCAATACTAAACCTATGAGTAAACTCATCCTCCATGCTTTAAAGCCAAGTATCGACATTTTCTAAGGTCTAACACTCCGTCATTACTCATCATTTTCACAATGGCTTCAAAATAGGTCCCAGCAATGGAACCAAAATGTATTCTCGTTTACCTCTATCCTCTAATCTTTCTTTTAACCCCAAAGTGTGCTGACCTATCACCCAAATGTTAGGTGCTCACTTGAGGTGCGCAGGGTGTTGAACCCCTCCTTTATGCAAGCTTGTGAGAGTGCCCCATCATTAATGGAGGAAAGGTTTGCAGAATAAGAACACATGCATTTAATCTAATACAGAGGTAGTGGATCTAGATCTAAGTAGAATGCTCCATGAGATAAACATAAACATCACAACAACATAATGGAGGATGGGTTGTAGGGGTAGAAACATATGCATTCACTTAAGAATAGAAAGTACATATACCAGATTTAGGCACAAATGTACCATCAATGGAAATAAACATTGTATTAAGCAAAAGAAACTAGATCTGATCCATAACAACATGAGAACACACTAGGGTTTAGTCCATAGACACAAATATACAAGACAAATCTCCATATATTGATTAAATTTGTTTACAGTAGCCATATTACATCAAATGGGGTCATCTCAAACCATATACATCATGAAATAACATTTCAACCCTATAAAACTACTATGAACAGATATCCTAGCTATACTTCCCATTGCAGCCCTTGTACAGACCCGAGAACATACATATATGCCTAGTAACAACATTCTTGCAACACTTTGTTGTCTCTCCAACTCTATTTATTTTAGACCCAAGCACTCCCTTAAATAGAATATGGATTCACTACCATAGTTTCACCCATGAGTAGATCACATGCCAAGTGGAAGTGTGGTCCTCCATGATCGAGTTTTATGCCAGCTTGCAAAGGCTTCCACTAATTGTAATGATCCTCCTAGGAATATCCCCTACGTGGAATTTTTTTTTTTGTACCTGCAAGGCTCCAGGATGACACCTTATCCATTCATCATGCCTACTTGGGCCCTCACATGTTTCTCCTGCGATATCACCTTCGAAATGTGGCTAAGTCCCCAAACCCTCTTCTTCTTCCGCACACTAACCCCTTCTCCAAAGTGCGCCTTTCCTTAAGCACCTTCCGACTCACTTTCCTTGCATGCACTCGCTCCTTCTACCTTGGGACTTATTCAATTCAGGGCCCAACATACATTACTATGTCCATTACACCAATTGATGCTTTCTTTCTTCCCTAGGTTTCCTACCAAAACATTTTAGACACTATTTTAGCCAAAACTTTGATGGAGTAATTTTCTATCTCTTCAAAATATATCCCCCTTCCTTTGTGTAGATTCACATAAAAATTCATTGTTTTTGGACATAGGTCTAGTCATTTCATATGTCAGCATGGGTGTTCCTCTATTAGGAAACCCAATGGCACAAGAAATTGTGTCAATGTTGATGGGAAACTCATCTTGTGCACTAAACTAGATTACAATGTTGTTGTAATGAATTATAATTATTTACGTCAGTTCCAAGTGATATCCCAAATATGGAATATTTTATATCCTCTCTACTTTGGTTCCTCACAATGGATCTTTGATCGTTATATATCTCATGTCACTTCATTATTCACTACGTCTCTCTGTTCTCTCCAATATTTCTCGGCTCCCTCTTGGAGCTCATGGTGGGGAATTTAACTCCATTTTCTCTATAAAATAATTATGCTAATGCTTATATATTATTTTAATATGTCTCTTATGGTTAATAAATTAACCCCTACTCTTCCATCAAGCCCCGAACTTTTTCAAGAAATTGGGAAAGTGAAGGGATCTTTCATTTTTCTTTGTCTTTGTAGTTGTCTCTCAAACTAATTATAGTGATGTTACAATTTTAGACTCCATTTTCCCTTATTTTATGGCTTCTCAATTGGAAAAATGATTTGGTTGTGCCACATATGCCCTCTTTGTATATTTTTCTCCTATGAGGTGTTTATTTTCAATCCATTTATGGCTTGATCCACCATCTTAATTGTATTTATCAATTAGGTATTTTCTTTTGATCCACCTAATTTCCTCTTCATTTCACTTACCACAAAATATGTTTTATTTGATGGCTCATTAGTACAAAATATTCAAGCTAGATAGCTTATTACCCTTGTTAATTCCTTTTTATTTGTGACACTTTACTTTTTCTTTCCTTCTACACAATGTTCCCAAAATAATTCAATGCATTTGGATCCTTTAAATTTATTTCCCACTTCTAAAAATTTGGATATTTGATGGAAAAAAAAATTGTTGGCTGTGTATGCAATGGAAAGTTGCAAAAGCTATGGAATGAGGATAAAGAACCTCAAAGCTTTGCTAACTCATCCATGCATCATGAGATGAGTGCTAAACAAGATAACTTCTACAATAATGAATTAAACTAAAACACTATCATTTTATCTCTAACTACTCTATGATTACTTAAAACATAAATTGAACCTAGTTAAACCTATGAGCAATCAAATTAGATTTGTTGTTTCTTTAATGGAGGTGAAGAGGTCTCTCTAAAATGGCTACAAGACCAAGTTAGATACCCTCCTACTAACCTACTATGAAGTTATGGATGCAAGATGGAGGAGCTTCAACAATGGAGGATAGCCAAGATCAAATGCCTATTAGCTTAGCTAATGCAAATGAGGTCTAATGCCAATATCTCCAAATGTGAGAGATATTTGTTATGAAAACAAGGTGTAAGGTTGAGAGGGAGGGGTGACCCTTCTATTTATTATTTTCCAAATGGAAGAGTTTGGAATTTGGGTGCATGTGGGACTAAAGCCTAAAAAT
Organism: Taxus wallichiana var. yunnanensis; assembly: GCA_018340775.1. Classification (NCBI taxonomy): domain Eukaryota; kingdom Viridiplantae; phylum Streptophyta; class Pinopsida; order Cupressales; family Taxaceae; genus Taxus; species Taxus wallichiana. The sequence continues at coordinate 285,138,414 of CM031243.1, read as the reverse complement.
CACTTTAGGATTAGATTAGGATAAACATGTTTTAGGCTTAGTTAAGCTTGGTTTAGGCTAGTTAAACTTGATTAGCAAGTGATTAGAGACTCGTTGAGAGTTGGGAGGGGTCTGGATAACCAATCGTGGTGGTGATAGATAGCCTATGAAGCCAATAGAATGGTCTAGAGAGAACTAAGGAGGTTCGAATGGTCGAAAGGAGGAATGTTTAGCTAATAAGAGAGATATTATCCAAACAAGTTGATTATGGGATAAATACGAGTGAGAAGGTTTCATAAATGGGCATCCGGGAATGGAGCGAAGAATGGGGAATTAACAAAGTGTCATTAATCAGTGAATTGGATGAAATGTTGAGCGTAAGCATATTTTAGGTGTCTCTGATTGATTCATCTCTTTTCTCCTACACATGATTAACCATAGATATGTCAAATCTATAAAAATTATAATTACGAAAAATTTACATGAATTCAAAAATCCTACTTTAACATCATACTAAAGAAACTTATTTATTTTTCTACTTATGTGCCCTCATTCTTTGTAGGCCTTAATCCTACTAAAAATTATTCTTCTTGGTAGAAAATTTCCTTATAGATCCCACAATAATATTATACCTTATTTATTTATATGATGAATGATATATGGATCTTTCCATCGAATGCATAATTTTCCTAGGTGCAATCTGAACCTACTTTCATATACTAACACCAATTTTTGTCTTTTGAATTCCTTGGTTTGTAATTTCTGTCATGCTATGATTTATACTTTGTTATGAGCTTTCTGTTTCTTCTACATAGTCATCTTGTTCTCGTCCATTTTTGTCCAATCTAGTAACCTATTTTCTACGGATTTTTGCCTCCTAACCTTGTTATTATGGAAGTGTGAAAACTTAATACAATATATTACATTGGCATAACCACTTCCATTATATGTACTAGATGAAATGGAGTATGCCATGTACTACATTTATAATTTATCTTATATTCCCATAGTAATGTTGGTAATCTATCTTCCCAATCATCCCTTCGAATGTTGTATATTATATGAGTAGCATTTCTAATACCTTGTTGTTTTCTTTTTTTTCCCATTTTATTGTGGATGGTGAGATGTACTATGATGGCGTGCAATCATAAAATCTTATGTAAGAACCTTGATTGTATTGTCGATGAAGTGATTTCATCAATCACTTACCAATTTTAGTGGACAATTGTATCTTTTGATGATGATTTCATATAAAAACTTAGCACTGTCTCTTTTTTTGCAATTAGGATTTGTAATGGTTTCTAACCATATAGTGAGATAATATGTCGCATAATTTATATATGTCTTTAGATCTCTTAGATGGTGGATGAATTGGTCCCATAAAATTTATTCCGTGTTTCTTAAATGGATGCATAGCCAATATTTAGTGGCATCTCATCTCTTTAATTTATTTTTCCAATTCTTTGGTAGATGTTGCAATTCTTCACAAAGTGGTGCACAATGTAATATCAAAACTAGGGTATTCTTATTTAAGATAATTATTATGTCTATTGGTATGATTTGAACCATAATAGTAAATACAACAAATATAAATATTTTAAATAATGTATAGTTTGATATATCGAGATATTTAAACTCTAAAAAAATAGATAAAGGAAATTGTGAGGTACGATTGGAAAATATTGCACTAATCAAAATTTTTGTAATATGACCTATCAAATATGATGATGGATGGGTTTTACAATTGGAAATATAGATCTATGTGAATTCGGGTAAGAAACCAATGTCCCAAGGATGAATTTGCCTAATTTTTTAAACTCAAATAATATCTATGTTATGGAAATACAAAACATTGAAAATGATGTAATGGTTTATAACAATGGACTATTCTAATCAATTAACTTCCAACATTAAACATTCACAATCAGGATAATGCTTTTATAGTTGTAATAATTGATAAAATGATGATAATTAATCAAATACACAAGAGGAGAAACAATCTTAGCTATATAGTTCGTAACAAATAGGATTTGGGTATGTATAATAGTGAAACATGTGGATCAAATACTAGAAATTTTTGGTGTTAATTTTGGAAGCGGAAAGTGAACAAGGCAAGACCATACAACTATTTATCTGATCCTGACATGGATCTATATGGTTTTGGACCTTTAGGATGAATGATTCTAAAAATTACAGTATCTTTTACTTACCTAAAAATTATCTTTCCTACATATCGCCATTTTTCACACAACTTTGGGATGACATATAATCACCTGCAACAAATTGGAAACCCTAGAAATATGCAAAAGCCTTCATCAAAGCATTATAAAACCAAAAGGAGAAAACATGTGTGTGGTGAGGTTATAAAAACATTGGTGGTCAAACTCTAATCTATTTAACCAATTCAAGTGTTATACTACATGCCCTTATTGCAGGATCAAGCCTCATGTAGTTCTCATATGTGTTTGTGTAAGTGTGAACAACTAACCAATCCCCTAGTGGTGCCCTCATGTGTCTTTACACCAAGATACTAAGATAACGGTATAATATAAAATTTACCTAGCAATATATTAGTGTGATTTAGTGTTCCTTAGCTATGTGACCTAACCCTTTATTCCGTAAAACCCTTGAAAAATTCTTGGGGTGAAATTTTTCTTGATAAAACATGGCTTTATGACCTTTTGCATGCTTGGAAATGGAAGAAGCTAGACTCTTCGACATGGTTTAGTTCTTCATACCTATACTAGGGACTCCTCTAATTAATGTGAAGCTAATTTATCTATATTTAGGGAGCCATTAGGTATTTTTGGAATGATACATGTAATAGGAGCTTGTAAAAAAAATTAGGTGAGTTATAATGATAATGAATTTCTTATTTAGCCTTCCGTAAGTGAACTTTCTAATAAGACCTGTCTTATGAAGATGAAATGAACCAAAGAAGATATTCAAATTGAAAACATATTCAGAGAACTTGAAGATCAAATATCATACAAGTTGGCGAAGATTGAACCATGTGTTTCACCCATTTGTATAGTCTTGGATAGAGAAGGATAAAACTAAAGAAAGAAATTTAGACATGAATAAAAAAAAAAATTATTTATTTTATTAGATATTATTTCTAGAATTGATGATAAATCAAAATGTAGAGATAAGAAACTCAAATACGAGCTAGAGAGATGAAATAACTAGATTCGAAATGTGGGCATATTTCTTATGAGGAGCATAGTCAAACTTAGCATTGCAAAAGGATGAGTTACCAAATTTTAGTTTCTGCATTTTCCCCTTGTAAATGTTTAATTGAAAATTACATGCTTAAAGGGAAAATGTACTTATGCACACACACTTTATCTTCACTCAACAATGGTTCTCTTATGTGTTGGTGTTGGCATGCTTAGCGGTGAAACCTATAACATACAAAGTGTATCCAATGTTTATGAAGAAATTGAATTGTAACTCATAATGTAGATAATGATTGTAACTTTGAAATTTACAAAAATAAGCAAAAGAGATGTAAAACATGGAAGGAATACACTTGTTTATTTTGCAAAGAGAGGGACTCCTTTTCTTTTCTTACCTTGAAGACTTGGAATTTTTATGGGGATGTGATAAGATTGGGGGTGATCAATCCCAATTATTTCCAAAGGAGTGACAAAAGTGTTGAGTACACCCCAACATTAGAGAGAATGAGAAGAGGAACCAAAGTTCACACTTTTAGATCTTTGTAGAAAGGAAGGTCTAGCCTATGAATAACTTAGAAGCTTCGATATATTCCACATTTTGGGAATCGGTGAAAGAAGATAAAGGACGTTATATGAATAAATTATCCACTTTGACACCTTTCACTAAACACACATACCACATCGTTGTAGAAATATCTAGGTTTAAATTTTAATATTGTAATTTTTAGTAAAATCAAGCCATGAAATTAATGGAAATTGTCATACCCCATATAGTTTTATGTTGTTGATACCGAATATATAGATTTTGATAAATCATATGGGAGAAGGTGATCTATGCCCCTAGACCTTGTTCTTGTAATTGAATATAAATAGTGTACTAGAGTGAATAAGGAAAGAAGTAATCATACCCATTAAATCATGCTCTAAACTTAGTTATGTGTATCTAAAATTATATGAAAATCCTATAAATAACTAACAAAATTTTGATAAATTGAAAAATCCATCAAATTTTTCCCCGCTCGGGAATGTTATCATGATCGATACTATACCATGGTCCTGATTATATTGTATGGTTTTGATCGTGTTTGAATTATGCCACATTTCAATATATGTGACCTTTTTAAGGATTTGAGCCTTGTAAAAATATATATTCATATATTTTGTAATTTGTTTGTAGATATAGAACATATCCCAACGAATTCCATCTCTTTTTGAGGTATGTGTGATAAATTATTTGAGCACGTGGCTCAAAATAATAGATGTGTACCCATGTGTAATAAGTATGATAATCTGTGTAGGATCACATGGAAGGATGGAATGGTGTCCACCATTGAAAACATGTACTGCAAAAGGGTTATGCATGATAGAGAGCATGGCATGGAGAAAAAGTGACATGCAACACACAACAAGTAATAACACGTGTATAGCAATAAAAACAATAAATAAGTTTCAATCATATCATAATCCAAAGTAGTACTAATATAGAAACATCATAAGTAGCAATAAAACGTGTAATAAACCATAATAGTAATAGTGCGAAACATCATACTAAATCTCAAGTATTTCATAAGTCATAGTAGAGACAGTAGTATAATCATCAAAGTATAAATCAATTGTATCATAATCCATAATAGAAATAGTATAGCAATAGAAACAACATTGTAGAGACAAGTAAGCAATAGTATATAGAAACATAGGCATATGTAGACAAATATCCACAAACATAGGACACTCATGGTATCACAAGACAATCACAATAGAAGGCACAATGTGTCAAACTCGATAAATAAATGCATACATGCAAGATAAACATTGATCCAAAAACATGGGACACCCATGATGTCATATGAAAATCAAGGAACTCAAGTCGTATAAAGAAACCGACCTTAGCATTGTAATCAAACAAGAAAATTAATTCAAATCACACATTAATCAATCAATGAAGTAATATGTATAAGCAATTAGTGACAATTATATATGAAGAAAGTATAAAAGATAATAATAGAAAAAACATAGATAGAAGATAGGGTATCAAGGCACAAGACACATGTTAGTCATATTAGCTCAAAAGATATAAATAAACACTATGTATATAACCAAACATGATGAGGGAGGTTTAAAATAACATATAATAATAAAAACGTCATGGGAGATGCTCCCAAAGAGAAGAGAAAGGAACCAAGCTATAACCTATCATCATGTATCAACATGTGTATGTCCTACATCAAGCTCGATATACCTCATGAATGCATCTGTGTAAAGAGTAGATATAATATAATCAAGCCAACATGACAAATAACATGTATAAAGTAACAAGCTATCCAAGCAAACCATAAACATGTCCTAATTTTGTATTTTTACACATATTTGCATGTTTTTATATCATGTGATTATATGAATGTTTATGAATTGTTTTTAAAATAGATATGTACAAGAAAGGGGGTATCACAATAGATACCAAATAAGATCCTATAAGAGGCCCACCGTATGTAGAGGGTGAAGGGGACATTGACCCTAAAATTTTCAGTAGTGATGAAGGATGCTCATGCATAATCTATATAGAATTCATGGGATGTTCCATATAACAGCTAGAGATAGTATTAGTATGAAAACACATTGGAATCGTCACCCTTACTAGAGTACATATGAGCATATCTAGTACAATGAAACCTACTCTTTAAAAAGTAAGAAGGGAGATATGCATATGCCCCTAAGTATTCGAGAAGGGAGTTCCCATGAGTGATTGTAGCTAAGGATAGAATATTAGGTAACAATTAATAAAGTAGTGTGACTAAGTCCAATGATGTGCCATGAGGGGTAAGCTAGCCAAAAGAGGATGTATGACCACTCTAGATCCCAAATATGCACTCTTCTTAATGATTTGTGAAAAATAAAGTGTAGCATCTAGTTGGATATAAGATTATGTGCATTATGTAGTTAGATGCTCAACCGCAAATTATTGAGAAATAAGTAATGCTTCTATCAAAATAATATCCTCTTATTCATCAATATGATTGAAATAAGATTATCACAAATTCTCATCGGACATACAAAATGTTCATGGTCATTGTAATAGTAATCAAGATCAAAATCATCTCTTTCATCCGAATTAAGTAGTAATGATAAAGTAGTGTGATCCATGAAATTATTCTTTGTGTTTCCCCCTTCAAGTGATCGTGTACATTTTAAATGCTTTGTATCCATGTGTGGTTGTTGTTTCATTTGTATTGTTTCCTTTTCCATAATCACAATAATAGGATGTAATTATTTCACTAAGAGTGGATCTTCCAAAGGATGTATTTCATTCTTATCATATTTGTGAGTAGGTGGCTCTTGTAGTATAGCTGAAGTTGCATCATTAAATATGGAATTATGATCACTTGACATAGATGTATCAACTTTAGGAACCCATTTATATTTAAGGAATTAAAATGACTTCATAATAGAATGTCATGTATCGAAAGAAATAAAACCCTTATGATCAAGTTGTTGAATTTTAGTTGTAAAACATAGCAATCATTGTCATGATGTCCATTAATTGCATGATAATTAAAAAAATGGTTGGCCTTTGATTTGTTTAATCCTATAGAAGGTATAACAATTATTAGGTAGTAAAGTGATTAACTTCTTATCAAGTGACTCATATAGAACATCTTACTATCAAGCATTTTTTTCAAACCAAAGAGGTACTTTCCTTTGTGGTTGTCTTAGTATGCAAGTCAAGCTTTGGGAACATACACATCGTTGCATCTATGTAGGACTTTCACTTCACTTGAATGAGCACATGTATCATGCATATTATTTGTATCACATTGTGTTCATTTATCCTTAGCACTAGATTGATCATGAGTAAATAGTTTTTGAAAGGGACTATACCCTTGTATACAAAGAGGGCCTAAAAGCCATAATAGGAATTAAAAAGCACCACAAAAAGGATCAAGATCCAGATAAGTCATAAGAACCAAAGGTAACCAAAGAGAAGTTACCACAAAACAGCTAACCAGTTTGAACACTGCAGAAAAGCAGCCAAAAAATAGCTAAAAAATAGCAAAAAACACGAAGGAAGGCAGCATCAGCAAAGCTCCACATTTACTTCTTGGCGGCTTTGGCAATTCTGGATTTGATAGTTTCCAAGAGGTAAACAAAGCCAATGTCGTCATGTGAGTAGGTCTGAAGCATCCAGCTTTTCAATGGTCTATTTGCTTTCTTTTTCCGTGCCCCATAGAGTTGTTGGGATTTCACTGAGAGCAGAGATGTTGCGGACATGCTGCTCAAGGAAGTCTCGATTGCACTAAAAATAGCCATATTATGGTCATGATGATTCTTGGCTTTCCCTAGATGGTTGTCCAGGGAGTTAGTTTTTTATAAATATCCTCAACTTGTTTATTGTCAAGATCAACCTCCTCCTCCTTCTTCCTCTTACCTTTTTTCTTAGCCAAGTTTTTAACTTCATCTTTCAACAACAACATGTCTTTTTCTAAGGCTTCCAGCCTTTGTGTGGAACTCTCGGTGTGCAAAGCCTCATGTAAGCCAAGCACTGCTAATATGGAGAAGATTTTGAACATCCTCCAAGTCCTGAGGAACGTTCCCCAAAACAGGGGTATCCAGTTTCAGTTTCTTAGAAGACCTAGTTATAGGTCTGGTCGAAGTGGAGGCGAAGGGGGTGGGAGAAGAGGTGGAGGGGATGGTGGTGGGAGCCGAGATGGAAGGTAAAGGGGTATGGTAGCGGTGATGGGGATAGAAGGAGAAGAGATGGGGGTAGCGGCAGTGGTGAAGGGGATAAATGGAGCAGAGATGGGGGAAGAAGGAAGGCTGGGATACTTAAGAATATAGAGTTTATGCAGCAAGAAGATGAGACCTTGATGTAGAGGGACCACACGAGTATGTTTTTGGAACTCCAAAATGGAGCATTCAAGAGAATTAAGAAGATAGTGTGGGAAACATACCGTGATACTTCTATGCGGAAGTGATTGAGGAACACTAGATGCTTAATGGGCACTGTGACGTATCTCCCCTCAAGGAGATGTATCGAACCATCATGTGGGTGACATCGTCAAATGGCGAGGGATAGAGCTAATCTTCAAACCCATCGTGATGAAGATCAGTTTCTCATTTCCCTCAACAAACTTCCTCTCCTCAGCTACTCTGTCAATCCTTTTATTAAAAAAGTGGTACCCATCCATCCCAAGGCCTGTTGCTTCAGCTATAAACTCTTCATTAATCGATATTTTTCCCGCCATATTCAACTTTGTGATCCTTCCAATCCTTTCGCAAATTACATGGAAATGTTTTGGTCGTGACCCTGTATCTTCTCAATAAAATTTGTAATGCCTCCCTGATTGAGAAGATTCCATAGCTCTTTATTATTCTTCCAATCCGGGTCCTGCTTGGGCTCAATCTGACAAGGGGCTCCTCCCATTTTCACCTTGCTGAAGTGTTTGAAAGTATTTTCTTCAAAACCCCTATGAGGAATGCTATATGAAACATAGTTTCCAATCCGCCTTTCTCTATTTTTAAAAAGATCTCTCACGCGATGGGAATGAGGATTAGTATAGCCGTTGCTAACATGAAAGTTCCCATGAATGCCTGCATGAATGCTTGCTTTGTACCTAGGAAATCCCACATGCGTGAACTTCTACCTCCTTAGAAACCCACTCCAAGTCATCATCATCCTTACTACGGACTTGAATGTCCGTAAAAACCTGTTTGAAAGCTGTTATAAGAAAAAGATTGCCCACATGTGTGAATTTGATCTTCTCATAAATCCACTTTAAGTCATCATTATCCTTACTATAACCTTGATTTCCCACAAAGATCTGCTTGAGTGTTGTTTTAAACAAGAAATTGTCAGCACGTGTGTAAATCATATTCTCAAAGACCCACTCCAAATGATCATTAACCTTACTCCATATTTGCATGCCCATAAGTATCCGCTTGAATGTTGTTTTGAACCTGCTCAGAATGTGATCACTATTATCCCAAATAATGTGATTAACATTTATGCCGTAGTTAGCCAATGCATCTGCCACCTTATTACCCTCCCGATAAGTATGCTTGATCCGAATATTGTTGAAGGTTTGGAAAATACTTATGGATTCCAAGATGAAGTCCTTGATGTTCCAACTTGGAGGTGAACACTGATTAAGATGGTTAATGATATTAAGCGAGTCTCCTTCCAGTATAAGATTTTGAATATTATGAGTCTGAGCAATTCTAAGGCCCCATAAAGCGGCTAATGCTTCAGCAAAATGATTAGTTTGTATTCCCATTTTACCAGCATAAGTAGCTATCAAACTACCTCTATGATCCCGGATCACTCCTCCCCCAGCTGCAATCCAGGGTTACCCTTAGAGGCCCCATCAAAGTTCAACTTATACCAGTTGAGATCAGGAGGGTGCCAATGTATCAAAGATCTATCAATATTATTACCGGTATTATTTTGGATACTATCAGCTCCAATCTTCCATTGGGACAAGATATGCTCTTCATTTTCTGGATAACTCTTGTTCTTGGGGGGTTTAAATCTAACAATGTTCTCTTTAATAGCATTAGAAATTTTACCAATACTGAGCTTATAATTTTGTTTACTATTTCTAAAGATGATATCATTTCTATCTTTCCATATCCTCCAAATAACATGAGGCATTATCAATTTCCAAAGCCTTCTCACAACACAATGTTTATAGGGTGGGCTCCATTGGGTCCAGAACTGACTGAAGTCCTTCGGCACCACCCAGGAAGCTTTAAAATTAGAGAGGGAAAAACTCCAAATTTTGGTAGCATATTCACAATGGATAAACAAATGACTGATATCCTCAGAGTCTTTTTTACACAGATGACATCTATTAGGCATTATGAAACCTTTTCTTATCAGGTTGTCAGTGGTAAGAATTTTCCCTGAGAGCAAGCCAAAAGAAAAAGTTAATTTTAGGTGTGAGCTCAGTCATCCAAATTCTACTCCAGTTGAACTCAGTTTGACTATTGTCAAAGAAAGTATTATAACCAGTTTTAACAGAGTAGTCCCCATCAATAGAATTGCTCCAGACCAATTCATCCTTAACGTCCAACTTGACTTAAGGGGATAAGGTCCAACTGATCTTGTAGAGAGGAAATAGTTTGGTTCAGATCATCTCTATCCACAAAAAGTTTTTTCCATTTCTTATTGTTACCATCTCTTTCAATATAATCCATGATTCTAGTGCCATACTTACTTTCAAGATTGTCTTTGACTACACCAAATCTGTCCATAAGGCTGCAATTAAACCAGTTATCATCCCAGAATTTTATATCACAACCATCTCCCACTTTCCATTTACTTCCTTGTTTGATGAAATTTCTGATCTTCACTAAATTATTCCAAAAAATGGAACCATAAGGAAGATGCTCATCTTGAAGAAAAGAAAGAATGCTTGTTGATTAAGGTATTTAGCCTTAATTAATTCTATCCAGGGTTGCTTTCTCGAGAGCATTCTCCAGCCCATTTTTGCAATAAGAGCCTCATTCATTTTCTTTATGTCTTTTATGCCCAGGCCCCCAATTTTTTTGGGAGTGCATACCTTATCCCAAGCAACTAAGTGATATTTAAACTTATCCTCCATGCCCTGCCATAAGAATTTTTTTGAATCCTCTCAATTTTTCTCTGAAGGTAGAAGGGATCTTATACAGAGACATGATATAGATAGGTAGATTTTGAAGAGTGCTTTTTATGAGCAGACACTTACCAGCACTAGACAGAATGGCTCCTTTCCAGCCAGCCATTTTCTTTTGAAATCTCTCCAACAGATCATTCCACACTTTGGTAGAAACTTTTTAGTGCCAAGAGGGAGTCCTAAGTACGTGGCTAGAAGTGAACTTATTTTACAACCCAAAATTTTTGTAATTTTAAGTTGTCTTTCCTCAAGAGTGTTGAAGAAGAAAATGGAGCTTTTATCATAATTGATCTCTTGCCCAGAAGCAGATTCATAAAGTTGCAGAATAGTCTTGGTTGCCTTAGCTTCAAGGATGGAAGCCATTAAAAGAAGGATTGTATCATCCAAATTGCTGATGAGAAGTTGCTTGGCTGATGGAAGTGGGCTTTGAACCTTTCAGAAGACCATCAATAATTGCTTTACCAATTGTTCTACTAAGATTTTCTGCCATAAGAATGAAGAGCAGAGGGGATATGGGGTCCCCTTGTCTTAGCCCTCTGTTGCTTGTGAAAAATCCCACCGGCTCACCATTAACCACCACTGAGAATCTAACTGTAGAGATGCAAGCCTTAATAATTTTTCTGAATTTTGCAAGAAAACCAAATTTAATCAAAACTTTGTCTAGAAAAACCCAAGAGACCTTGTCAAAGGCTTTATTCATATCAAGCTTAAGGACCATATTTTCTTTTTTATTATTGTCCATAGAGTGTATGGTCTCATGTACCATAATCACTCCATCTTGGATAATCCTACCTTTAATGAATCCACTCTGCTTGCCTTGAGATTAAATCATTCATAATAAATTGCAGCTTGGTAGCAATGATTTTGGTAAAAATTCTATAGATAACATTCACAAGGTGATGGGTCTGAAGTCTTTGAAGTCCTTAGCATCCATTTTTTTGGAGCAAGCACAATGTGGGTGTTATTCAGCTCTTTCAAAAGATCCCCAGTTCTATAAAATTCATTCACCGCCCGAGAAGATCATCCGAACATATTTCCCAAAATTTCTGAAAAAAGTTAATAGAAAAACCATCCGGGCCAGAGCCTTATCACCTTCTAAAGTAAACACAACTTTTTGTAGTTCTTCTAGTGTGACAGCTTTAGTGATATCTTTAAATCTCTGCTCTTCAATTTTGTCTTGGGGAATAGCCTCCAACATGAAAGAAATTGCCTCATCAGCAATGATATTCCTCTCATTAAGAAGTTTTTCATAAAAATTGAGAGCTTCCTCTTTGATGCTTTTGGATCTTTTATAATAGTGCCATTACTTTTAGCCACTTCCATAATCCTATTACAAGCTCTGTGTTTTAGAGTGGTCATATGAAAAAACTTTGTATTTCTATCTCCTCCTTTTAGCCAAATAGCCCTAGATTTTAGTCTCCATAAGGATTCTTCTCTGCTACAAATCGTATGCAGTTCTAAAAGAATATTCTTTTCCTCAGTTTGATCTTCAAAAGATCTCCCCATTGTATTCATTTTGATTTCCAGATCTTGGAGCTTTTGTTTTAAATCCTTTTTTTTTTCAAACACATTACCAAAAACTCTTTTATTCCAAATTTTAACTTGTTTTTTAACATTTTTGAGCTTCTGAATCAGTCTAAATTGAGCAGTGCCTTCACCATTCCAAACCCACCACTCTTTAATTTTGTCATAAATGTCATCATGCTCCATCCACATCTTTTCAAATTTGAAGGAGCTTCTGATGGGCTTAGTCCAATTGAGAAGATTTAAGGCAATCGGATTGTGGTCGATCCAATTCTAGGTAGGGAAGAGAGATGAAAGTCCTGATTAAGAATCCAACTAGAAATTAGGGCTCTATCTAGTCTAACTTGGATTAGTTCTTTCCCAACCTTTTGTTAGTCCAGGTGTACTTATTCCCATGGAGATCCACATCCAAGAGATTAAGATCAGCAACAAAATCTACAAATTCATCCATACCTGTGGAAAAACTGGAGATTCCTCCATGTTTTTCACCTAGGTTTAGAGGAGAGTTAAAGTCACCCATGATAAGCCAGTTGGCTGTAGTATGTTGGTTTCTAAAGATCTTGAGATCAGTCCATAGTTTACGTCTCCCAATAACCGTATTAGGGGCATAGATATTAGAAAGGATCCATTCACAATTGTTCTCAATAGCATGAAATTTAATAGCAAGATGATTAGTGCTAGCATTAAGAATCATACCAGTATATTGCCTTTTATCCCAAAAAGTAGCTAGACCTCCAGAGGCTCCCTGAGAGTCCACCGCAGCCATGTCAGAATTTTCCCAGAAATTCTTTTTACTAATTTCAAGGATCTTGGCGTTCATCTTAGTTTCCTACAAAATCAAAATACTAGGACTACTAGAATCTCGTAACTCCTTAATAATTCTCTGTTTGGAGTTTCCATTTAGCCCTCGGATGTTCCAAGAGATAATCTTCATTTAACAGGAGTGGGTGTTGGGATTTCTGATGGCTCAATTGTTGTTGAGTGCCATCTGTAATGTCTTTCTCTGTTCTCTTGGTTCTAAGAGTCTTTTTTGAGGGCCTTCCTCTTTTAGAACTACTTCCAAAATCTACTATTCTTCTAGCAGAAGATCTAGTAGTTCTAGATGTTGAAGTTTCCTAGTTGTCAATTTTCTTTTTCTTTTCACTATAGAGCGATTATGGGATCTTTTCAAATCCTTTCATTTTTTTTTTTTGAAATGACCTCTATGAATCTAGAAGTTAGCTCCTCGTCTTCCTTAAAAATCCTGAATGGCGTTACTTCTCCCTCCTCTTTCTCTCCTGTTTACTATCAATATATTGTAGATCTACTGATCTGTTGTTGTATATAGGGTTCCCATTTTTGGGTGAGATTTTACTTTCAACCCTTGGAGTGTTTTTTTGCAATGCTTCTTCTGATTCCATGTTGTCCTTCTCCAACATTTCCTCAATGATGCACAAAGAATTCAGCTTATCTATCTCAGCTTCCTTAGTATCATTTTGAAATTCCATAGTCTGAGCTAGATCCTTAGGAATAATATTTACCTTTATTGTTCCTTCTTGCTCGTCCACCTCCAGAGTCACCTTTACTAGATTTTGCATATCTAAGTCTTCTTTGTTTCTTATGGGTGCTCCATGCAAAGCTGCCACTGGGGTTTTTGGATGCCAGACCAGGTGTTTCCTGATAGGAGTTCTAAACCCCCTTTTTTTTTTCCTTTTTTGTAGTTCAACTCAGGTTGGTTAGGGCTTTTTCTTCTCTCTCCGGTTTTCCTTGTCTAGCACCCTGCTTTCCTTTGTCTTATCTAAATCTCCCTCAAGTTGTTCTTTCTTTTTGTGTTTATCCTCCTCTTGAGAGATCTCCTTATTAGGGCATTTTCTGGTGAAGTGTCCTATACGATGACATTGCTTACACCTTAAATGAAAGGTTTCATATTCAATTTTTTGGTTCCACATTCCACACTTAGATTTCAAGATGATATGCTCCTAGTAACTCTGCTCCATTTCAGAAGATATGCAGAATCGAGCAAAAGCAAGTCTGGATCTATTTCTCGTGGGTCCATCCAGCCCTATCGGAGCACCTATGGATTTAGCAATGTTTAGCAAGATCTCATCATCCCAAAATTGCAGTGGTAGCCCTGGGAGTCTACACTAGATTGGAATGATGTTTATGTTTTCAATGTTCGGGTCAAACCCAGGATACCATTTTTTCAAAAAAAGGCCCATATTACCCAGCCACCACGGGCCTCCCAGAAGCACCGATTCCAAATCAGTCTACTGATTAAATTTTTCCAGAAAAAACCCCGTGACATAATGGTAATACTCAGATCCCCTTTGGTTTCCACTTTCTAAGAGCCCATTTTCTAATGATATCAATATTAGGTCTGGAGCCTAGAAACTTACCAACTAGGGAAAGATTCACTTTGTCCAAAGCCCTATTCACGCAGCCATCTGGAACCATTAGATAGGTAGCCCCTTCATTGTCCTTTTCCCATGTGAACTGCCCTCTTAGGAGATTGTGGACCCACATTTCTATTAGGGTTTTGAAGAATCTTATTCCAGGCCAAAGGTGTGGATCCCAAAGATGACCACTTTTTCAGTTTGCAGCTTTTCATCCGTCCGATTCTAGTCAGTAAGTAGCCTCCTCTCAACTATATTTGGCCTAGATTGCAGAGACATTCTGCAACCAACACAACTGAGACCACACTAACTGTACTTCCGTCGCTATCTCCATCACTCGGCCCTAATTACTAAACATAGTAGTTTTGAATTTTTGAAAATTGTGTTAATAATTATGCCAAACAAAATAAGGTTTTTGTTTAATATATCAAAAGAAATAAACCCGAGTGATTTGAAAATATGTTGTTATGCTTGAGATATGTGACAAAAGGTGATTTGGCAATTAGGAAGAGATTCAAAGGGATGGACCTACCATGAGACCCTAGGAAAATATGTGAAGCCCATATTTAGGGCATGTGATGAGATAAAATTCGAGTTTGGATCTAAGTATATAACGTGGAGATAAAATCCTAGGAAACTAAGGGTTAGACAAATGTGTAGGGTTTAATTGTGAGTCGGGTTCACCAAATGTTTACACCCTAATTAAATCTATATTGTGGAAATACACAATAATAAAAGGATTTAAGTGTTTTCAACATGGGATTATTTTGATCAATTAACTTCCAACATTAACCGTTCACAATCATAATAATATTTTCATACTAGATATGATTGATAAAATGATGATAATTGCTCAAATATACGAAGGAGAAAGAAACTTAGTCATACTAATAAAAAATAATAGGATATGGGTGTGCGAGAACAATGAAACAAGTGAATCAAATATTAGAAATGGTGATGATTCTAGAACTAAAAACTAAGCAAGGGAAGGACCATACAACTATCAGACAGTCCGACATGGATTTGTATGGTGTTGGACCCTTAAGCAATCTATGTATAAAAACTTATGTGTACTTCATTTGTTTGGAAATAACCTTCATTGTATGGCATTCTTTCTCGCACAACTTTTGGATCACATGTAATCACCTACAATAAATTGGAAACCCTAGAAACATATATACCCCTTCATCATAACATTAGCAAACCAAAAGGAGAAAACATGTGTGGTGAGGTTGGACTACCCTTGGCAGTCAAACTTCTAGTTGGTAAACCAATTCAAGTGTTGCACTACATGCCCTTGTTGCGGGATCAAGCCTTATATAGTTCTTATAGGCGAATTTGTAAGTGTGAATAACTAACCAACCCCCTAGGTGTGCCCTCATGTCTCTTGACACCAAAAAAGTGGCCTAGTCATTTGTATAGTAGAATGTGCCGGCATGGAAGTAGTGTGATGTAGTGTGCCTCAACTATGTGACCTAACCCGTTGTTCTTCATAACACTTAAAAATGCTTGGAGTGACTTTTCTCTTGCTAAGACATGGCTCTATGACATTTTCATGCTTGGAAATGGAGGAAGTTAGACTCTTTGACCTAGTTGAGTTCTTCAAACTGTCATAGGGGTTGCTCTAGTAGATGTGTAGCTGATTTAGGATGATTTAGGGAACCCTTGAATGCTTTTAGAATGATATTTGCAATAGGAGCTTGTAAAAGTGTCAAGGAGTTATAAAGTGATAATGAATTGCTTATATAGCTTTTTGTAGGTGAAATATTCTAATAAGGCCAACCTTAGGAAGATGAAACAACCCAAAGAAAATATTCAAATTGAAAACGAGTTGAAGAACTTGAAGAGCCGAGGTCTTATAAGTTGGCCAAGACCGGACCTCACATCTTGGCCCATTTGTACGGCCTTTGACAAAGAACGAGAAAAATAAAATATTTACATAATTGACGATAGAACAATGTAAAGATAAGGTGGTCACATAAGAGATAAAGGGATTAATCGATTAGATTCGAATGTGAGCATTCGGTTTAACAAGGAGCATATTCAAATTTGGAATTACAAAAGGACAAGTTACCAAATTTTAGTGT
Organism: Taxus wallichiana var. yunnanensis; assembly: GCA_018340775.1. Classification (NCBI taxonomy): domain Eukaryota; kingdom Viridiplantae; phylum Streptophyta; class Pinopsida; order Cupressales; family Taxaceae; genus Taxus; species Taxus wallichiana. The sequence continues at coordinate 285,121,624 of CM031243.1, read as the reverse complement.
CTACACTATTTGGGACAATATCGCCTTTGTGTGGATTTTCCCTTTAGGGCCAATTTTGTCATGTGTAGGCTTTTGCTCAAATCTAGCTTTGGTATTGTTATCTTCTACTAACTAATTTTTTGATTTATGGTCATATCTCATTGATTAGGATTCTTCTTCAAACCCTATTTTTATCTATGCTTGAAGGATCTAAAAGGGATTAGTATGCATTGGTCACGCTCCTCAACCCCTTGCTAAGCCGAGAGATGTTTACATAACAATAATTTGAAGAGGTCTCAAACTAATGTAGTTCTCCCACCTAGTGAATGTGTGCTAAATGTTCAATAACAATGTGTTTGGAAATGAAAACCCAAATTGGACCTCGACATTTGACAATGATCTTTTGTGTGGGTCATTTATCGTGATAATAACATAAGACAATCATGCATGATATATATATTTTTATAGGTGACTTGTGTGAATCATTTCTCACTCAATTGACCCTAAACCGATTGTGGTAACTTGTGCATTTTAAAATTTGATTGTTGCAAATACATCGGACAAAATTATCAACCTTAGATGGAAATGTGATTCTACCCTTTACCGAGTGATTATGTCCGGGCTTATCTTGGGACCTAATAAAAACATGAGGCAAATGACTTGGAGTTTGTAGATGTGTTATGTATATGGTGCATTTGTTCCAAAAGTGCTAAGTTGAATAACAAGTGTTGCCCCTCAAAGTGTGGGAATTTGAGTAGGATGCTTTTTGATTTAAGTCAACTAATGTGTAAATGGGATTATGTTGAAATAAATACTAAATAATTATTTCCAAGTGTCTTTGAAGTCTAATTTAGAACACATAATTTACGCACTTTTCATGTTTTGCATATTTGGGGCATTTATACAAGTGAATAACACATGGCATGACATATACACTTTCCAAACCTTCCTCAAAAGTCAATTGATTCTAAAAGATTAATATGATTTAATATTACAAAATCATTTGATGTCGCATTCGCACGCATGAACATTACTCCATTTGACCCATCTATGACACCTATGTTACAACTCGGGAGGAAACTTGAGGTTGGAGCTCTCATCCATGAAGAAGTTAAGACTCTTTTACCACTAACCTATAAAAAAAAGGTCTAATACAAGCATGGCCAAGGAACATCTCCTACAATAAGACTCTCATTAGTTAAAAGACCCTACTTTGAACATCTAGCAGACTTGATTCCGACATAAGCCACTCTCATTAGTTAAAAGTAGTTTTGCAAGTGCACTTAATTGTAAAAAATATGAGATATCAAAAGTCTGTAGTTCAAGTTGACAGCCAGCATATATAATCATGAAATGTGGACATTTGTAAAGGAATGTGGTCATGATTAGGAATGGAGAAAAATAATTCACTGGGGAGAGAAAAGGAGGCAGTTACGTGTGCCATATTATTCTCTTTGATTCCAACGCCTTAACCAATCCTTAACAAAAGCAAACGAGGCTGCAGATTTTCTATTGACCATTACCTAATAGCTACCAAAAGTTGACCATGTTTGCCACATACTTCAAAGTAAGCTCAAGTCGATTGTAGCTGAAGTTTCAACAGGAATTTCATGTTTTGTAAAATATTTTGACCAGCAGAAATGGATGGTTATGAATTGTAACCGATTTCATTATAATTTATATGTATGCACCATCTTGACAGCAAGTCGCTTTCAGGAAGAATCCAATGAAACATCACTCATATAGACTTTGGATGGTGCCATATAGTATAGATATGTAGTGATAATTATTGATGCTGATCAATTCGCATAACAGAGCATGTATGTCCAAAACAAATCACCCAAATCTAGCATAAAAAAAAATATCAATAATCTAGTACAGGGTTTTGTCTATCATTCATGCAAACATTATGAAGCACTTCTAAGATACTGGTCCTTATATTTGCATTTCCCTTATAAGGTCCTTGTAATATGTAAGTGCACAAAATGAGCCCCTCCATGAATCCATGTTCTCATAATCCATTAGTCAAATTACGATAGATATTAAATCACAATCCGCCAGTCAAATATACAACCTAGCAATTTTGACTAAACTGTGGATGTTGCAAAGTTCCGTTTTTATCGGATCGATGCAACAGGTAGGATGCTTGTGCACATTCATCACCATTCACTGTATAACAAAGGAAACAAGCAATTATATTTCATGATGGTGAGGTAGCTCACTAGGAAACAAATGTCTTCCTACAATAAAACTTCATTACAGAAACAATTTTCAATAGCTATATAGCAGATAAGAATTGGCAAAAATAAAAATAAAAAAATACATTTTCCATACAAGCAATATAAAACAAACTTGACTTATTGACTAAATTGAAATCACGTAACCTATCATTCATGTGTTAAATCTTGGACTGGATCAGCATAAAACCCATATAACTCAGCAGCTTTCTTTCATGGATAAGAAGAAAACTAAGCACCAAGATAAAAATTCATGACCACAACCGGCATTTGCAAATAAATTATTATATATGCCCTTCATTACAAATTATTATATGCTAATGTCAACAAGAAAACTGCAAGTTTCATTATGAAGATCAAAAACTTATTTCAGATAAGCAGTTGTTAGTTGAACAACATATAGTATAGCTTCAACAACTTCTTACAGAAATACTAAGATGGGATCTAAAACTACTCTGAATGCATCAAACACCACAGAGATTAACATCAATTAATATTCGAACAAATTTCAGTAGATCCTTTTCTTAGATGATCGTGTATTGCTTTTTCTAGATCATATCTAGGCAAGGAATATTATGACAAACAGTCAATAAATAGTAGTGATGGCAATCCATTAAGAACTTTTATTCTTTCCAACTAAAAAAGTTGAAACGAGTTCACAAAGTTTAGCCTAACCATCCTGGTAATGTTTCTGTTAACATTCATTTAGCCAAATTATATATTCAGTAGTAGCAGCAGTCCCTTAGTCGCTGACAATTGTTTGAACACTGACAGCGAGAGGATTAACCATTGACTTACATACATTACAACTAATGAAATTTATCTCTTCAAGGTTTACTCTGTATATAAAAGCAGCAAAGAGTTCCAGTAAAAATTATCTGGATGATAATTTCCACATGACCATCCTAATTATATGGTGATATCTAATTTGCCTGCCTCCAAATTTCTGTCTCTTATTATGCAGTTCCTCACATATAGTAGCAAATTTAGTTATCGGACAGTAACCAACATTATAATGCAGGAACAAGGCAAACAGCTTTATGCAAACCAACAATTATCTTTGCATGTTGTCCCTGCCCGAATCAGATGCAATTGTAATTCTCCTCGCTGTTTTCACGAAATCTCTGCACTCCATAAAAGATAAATAAAATGATTTTCTCAGGTACTAGAGGACCTACATAAGAAGCCACTTTTAAATGCAATGCAAAGGAAAATATTCTTCTAAATAGTACAAAGAACCCACCTTTTGCATCAGTGTAGCTTGCATTTCTATTTCAATTTCAAAAGAGAGAATTCGCATCACACGGAAATAAATTTTTTTATCACAGTACCACAGACTGAAAATTCGAAACTTGAGAGTGAAATAGGTATAGATTTGGAACAGATATATAAACTTACCCATAAGGCTCCTCCCGGCATGCCTCAGAGTGTTACAAATATCCTTGTAGAGAACACGCCTTGATAGCTTGAATTCTTCAATACCAAACATTTTTGCCAAACTGTCATAAAGCTGTTCATAAGTACTGAACAGTGTCAGATCAAGAGTACGACCTACTTCTTCAGTCTCACTAAAGACTTTACATTGGACAATTGTATCTTCTGATAGTTTTCCTCCCATATTATTCTTCAAGCTTAGGATAGCTGATTGGTCTTTAAAGCTCTGAAAAGTTCCATAAAGATTGGTGCCAACATCACTGCAGTTTTCACCAAGCTGAGGTCTTGGACTATAATTGTCAGAAAGTTTTGATCCATCTGTCCTTTCACTGGTCAGTCCTTGAATCCTGTCTATTTCTTGATTTCCATCACTTGAGCTGTTGCTTGTAAGCCCAGGTGAACCAGTGTCATTGAAGGTATGAAACCCTAGCCTGTCTGAAGAACTAATTCCAGTTTGCTGCTGCTTTTGGGATTTTATTGACTGTTCTGTGTGAATAGATTTCCCAAAAGCAGAAAGGATGTACTCTTAGGGGTTGAGCTACCAGTAAACCTACAACTTTTTTGTTCACTTTGTGACAAATTCCCCACATTTAACGAACAAGAGAGACTGTTCCGCACCTCAGACTGTTCAAGAGAAAAGCTCCCTATATTGAGCTCTGTGGAAACAGAAGCGGGTATAGCCCCTGGCTCCTGGTGGTGTAGATTATCGAAAAGTAATCTGGATTGGATTTTGTTTTGACGTATGTCTGAGAAACCTATCCCATAAATACTATCATGCCTGGCTCCCTGCATGCCTGCAGAAACATTGTTTGAAAGACTGTGCCACGAGTTTATTTTCCCCAGCACATTATTTGTGATAGTAGCCATTTGGAGTCCCATGATCCCTTCTTGACCATCAAGATGAAATTCGGGAGGCTGGGTAACTCGGAGCTTTTTTTTTAGGTAGCATAAAAGGTGTCATTTGGATGGTAGGCATGTTGGAAATAACCTCAACCAACCAGGGATTCACTCGTTTCACATTTAGCAACAAATCAGGCTCGTCCCATGTCACCTGTTTCACAAACATCTCAGCAATGAGAAAACAAAGTCTCGAAAAGGAGAGCTCAGAACTGCCATATTGTTCTGCATCAACACTTTTAATTTCTACAAATTTTAATCTAATCTAGTGAAACCAAAAAATAATAATCAAATGTTCTGAAAAATGATGATAGTCAGCAGTCAATTACACATCATACAAGTTCCAATTTCTACAAGATAATTTCCTGGCATGTTACTTAGTAAAACCCATAACTACTATTACCCTGTAGTTAGTAGTTAAATTACTTGTTTTATGTTTTGCACTTATTGGTGTGATACTCACATTTGGTCAAAAGTAAGCCAAGAAAAATCACTTGGAAGAAATTAGGTCTCGTCTAGAACTTACAAAAACTCATGAGTTCTATGAAAAGCTGTGTAATTGGTTTTCTACCAAATTTTGATTATATTGGCATCTGCTGGTTTTGTCAAGTTTTTAATTATTTTTGGCCAAATCCCAAGTCTATTGTTGTCGTTGATGCTTCATCTTGCTGAATTTTCATTGACATCAACTCATGTCACAATGCGCTACACAGGCTTTACAGTGGTTAAATATTAGACTTTTTAGACCAGGTTATTGCATGCATTTGTGAAGGAAAAGAGGACTATAATGGACCTGGACTCTGCTTGTTATGCATTTGACAGTCTCTGCTTCTTGTGCATTTGAAATAATCTGGGAAGTGTATAAAAATGTCATGTGTTGGAGGGGTCTTGAGCAACAAATCAAGTTAGATATAACTCCCAACTTTGCATATAAATTTCATCGAAAAATTGTACGAAGAGAAAAAGCTTAAACTTTGTTGAACATGCTTGTAGAAGAAGTCATTTCTCTATAAATTTCATTATAAACTGTACAAGGAGAAGTTTAGTTGAACTCACATGACTGTATAAGAAGCAACCATGATAATCAACTAGAAGTCTTGTAGCATCAAAACACGTGTTGTGTTAAATTCAAAGAATTTTTGGGGTAAAAGTAACTCGAGCTTCAGTTGTTTGTTAGAAGAGAAGATAGAACCAGATCTTTTGAAAAGACAGATCGCACGCTGATAATGGCATAAGTTCACAGCAGAATCTTGAAGAGCTATAATGGATACGGCTTGTTGAACATTTGACATTGTATGGAAGTGTAGATTGAATGTCCTGTGTAATGGTTAAGAGCAAGTTCTGAGAAACAAACAAAATCAGACATAATTGGGCCATATTTTGCACGAAAGTGCATTACGGGTAAATTTCATAAGCCGAAACACTGCAACCTAATCGAACATGACAAGCTACTTTGAAAAGCATCCAGACACCAAGTGGAATCAAAATAGACACTGTTAATTGAAAATTATAAATTCTGGGGCCGAAAAGAGATTAGATGTTAAATAGTAACAAGGAGGTAAAAGCAGGTCTGTTGAAAACACAGATGTCATCTAATATAAATAAAGGTTATATTTAAATCAGAATTGTGAAGGACAATATTGAACTCTGCCTGTTGAGCATCTGACACTGTCTGAGCATGTGCAAAATAGGTCATGGGTAATGGTACGGAGAGAATCTTGAGCACCACAAAAAGGTAGACATAATTGACTAGTTTGCACAAATGGATTTAGTTTTTGAAATGTCATAAACTGAAACTCTGTTAACCTTATTGAACTTAACAATATAAACAGCTGACTTGACAAGTGTGGTGAGACGAGTAACATCAAAACCTCTATTATGCAGTGTTACCAGGATACAAAGACAGGCACCACTACTGGAGACAGGGACATGTAATGTACACCATTTTTCAGAGGTTTTAAATAAAAAAATGGAGATGGGTATTGGGAGATGCCATATATGTGCGTATATATTATATGTATAATATATACATACATATATACATTTATACGTCTATACATATTGGGATGTGGGGCTTGGGGACTTGGTAAGGACGTCTTCAATTTTTCTTGAATTTAGAATTTGCCATGATACTCGCAAACACCTACCAGGCCTCCATACCCACGTGCCACCATACCAGGAACAGGCCCTGGCACAGAACTGAAATGTGCTTGAAACGAGATACAATCCTAGGGACGTTTCCGTACCATTTCAGCAGTACCCTTCATTTTTAAATGCCAGTTTTTTTAAAAAACACTTAAAAACCAAAAAAAGGAACCCTAAACCTAATCTACCTACCCCAACCTCTTAAAGACACTATAATGTATATGTACATATATACATCTCTATATGTATCAGGATATGGGGGTTGGGAACTTGGCAGGGATGTCTCCAAGTTTTATTTGAATTTAGAATTTACTGTGATACTCGCAAATGCCTACCAGGCCTCCATACAAACGTACCAGGTACAAATCCTGGTATAGGACTGAAACTTGCGGTATCCATCATTTTCAAACACCAAAATTTAAAAAACACTTTAAAACCAAAAAAAGGAACCCTGACCCTAATCTACCTACCCCAACCTCTTAAAGACACTATCCAAAAGCTATATAAGCATATTTTTGCTACATTTCAAAAAAGGAACCCTAACCCTAATCTACCTACCCCAACCTCTTAAAGACACTATCCAAAAGCTATATAAGCACATCTTTGCTCCATTTCAAAACACACTTTTAGATTTTCAGTTTTTGCAAATTTAGGAGCTTGAAGGAGGAAGTTAGGAGCTTGAAGGAGAAAAAATCAAGAGCAGCTTGAAGGAGGAAGTTAGGAGCTTCAAAAAGCAAAAGGAAGGAGCAGCTTGAAGGAGGAAAATCAGATTTTTCTCTCCATTTACCCTCTTTTCCATTTTTATAATAAATTTGTTAATGTGATCAATGATCATGAATGATGTGTGCATAATGCACACATCATTCATGATCATTGATCATAATATTTATTTTTAAATTGTATGTAATGAAAATGTTCCATTTCTTTTAGTTTTAGTTTTGTATGTATTTTTTCAGAGTTTAAAATATTAAACTAGTTATGTTTTTTTTTTTCACAGATTTTAAATGTCCGAACTCTGTGTATGCTCTCACCTCGCACCTTTTATGGCAAACTTGGTGATCAGAAGCAAAAAATGATGCCTAAGGTTTAGTTATGTTTGTTGTTTTTAGAGTATATTTTGTTGTTTTAAAAAAATTCAAACTTTGTGTATGCTCTCACCTCGCACCGTTATGGTGAACTTGGTGATCAAAAGCAAAAAAGGATGCCTAGGGTTTAGTTAAGTTGTATTTTAGAGTTTATTTTTGTTTAATACAAAAATATGAACTTTGTGTATGCTCTCACCTCAGACCTTTATAGTGAATATGATCAAAAACAGAAAACGATGTAATGATTGTTTAGTTTTCTTTGTTGTTTTTTAAGTTTATCTTTGTCATTATAGGTTTGAGATAAAATATATATATAAATGGCATCAAGTTCAACTTTAGGTGGAGGGCAAGGGGGGCAAGGGAAAGCAAGTTAGGAAGGAGGCCCACAGGGAAACATTTTGGGTCCCATGAATGTGAAACATGATCCTTCTTCTCCTCTATGGAGACATGTACAAGTGTTGGAGAACATTGTTGGTGGTGGCATTCGATCTTGGGTATGCAACCATTGCAACATGTCATTTAAGTCTTCATCAACCCGACTAATAACTCATTTAGCGGGGTAATGAGAAAACGGATTAGAAAGTGTAACAAGGTTGAAAAGCCACACATGTTGGTGCCCTTGAAAGGGCAGGAGGAAGCCAACTTGCAAGCTGCAAGAGCTCACTCAAAAATAGTTCCTTTGCCCCACAAACTCAAATCATCCTTTCATTCAAAGTCAAACTGAAACTCTACCACTTAAAACTCCCTTGAATGAAGAGGTCATCTCACAAAAGAGAACTAAAAGACCCCTAAAACAAGCATTCAACATGGAGAAGAGGAACATTGTTGATGAATTGATTACTCGAAGCATTTATGCATGTGGGCTTCCATTCAATATGTTGAGGTCACCATATCAGCAACAAATGGTGAAAGACATTAATGAGGCACACCAAGGGTATAAGGGCCCTAGCTATGAGAAGGTTCCCACATCCCTCTTCTCGAAAGAAGTGAAACTTATACAAACTTCTTTGGAGCCAATTAGAGATTCCTATAAGGATTTAGGGAATTCATTATTTAAAATGGATGAAAAGATGCACAAAACAAACCCCTAATCAACATTGTTGCAAAGTATGCCCTAAAGAGGAAATGTTCTTGAAGTCCGTTGATTGTGAGGGTAAAATGAAAGATGCTCGAGTTCATTACTAATATTTTGATTGAGGCTATTGAAATGAAAGCATGCCTTGAGCCGTATGGTGATTGACAATATTTGGACCATGTGGAGGAAAGAAAATACAAAAAGAGCCCACACATGGTCCAAATGTTGTCAACGTCATACTGCTCATAGAAAAATAGGTTGAGTATTTGCCTAGTTTCCTTAATAACGATTGGTGGGCCAAGATTGAGTATTTGCCTAATTTCATAGAGCCTATTCTTTTTATGGTATATGTGGACACTGAGATAATACTTGCATGGGAGAAATTTATGATAGAACTGACTCCATGCTTGAAAAAAATTAGGGAGCTCATACAAAACAAAGAGTAAGACTAAAAAAACTTTTCTAATGAAGTTAAGAGTGTGGTCATGAGGAGATGGAATAAAATGACCATCACATTGTATCTCATTTCCTATGTCTTGAATCCCAAATATTGTAACATCGAAATAGTTGGATTACTTGGTAGGCAACCACCATATATTGACCAAGAAGTTGCAAATGGAACTAGGGAAACATTTAGGAGGTTGATTCATGATCCATCTATAGTTAGTTTGGTCCACAATGAAATGGGGGTGTTTGTATCTTCGAGAAGGTGGCATGGAAAAAATAAAGGCTCTTTATGACAAGTACATCATGACTCCAGTCAAGTGGTGGAATGTACATGGCCATAATGCCAAGTACCCATAGTTAGTGTGGTTCACAATTAAATGGGGGTGTTTATACCTTCAAAAGGTGGCATGGAAAAAATAAAGCCTCTTTGTGACAAGTACAACATGATTCCAGTCAAGTGGTGGAATGTAAATGGCTACAATGCCAAGTACCTATGACCTACCATTAAAATTCTCTCATAGATATAAAAATTTAAAATTTAAATGAAAATTTATTGTTTAATGTTTGTCAATTAAAATTTAAGATATTAACACATTTTTGTACATTATTAACATCTTCTTTGTAATTGGTGGCTAATAATTCTATTAGAGTATATATGTTGTCATCCACTTGGCTAAATGAACTGGAGGCTGAGAATTTGGTATTTGTACATTTCAATTTGCGCCTCCTAACACACAAGACTGAAGACTATACTAGAGGTCCTAACAAGCTTTGAGATATTCATCCAGAGACTACTAACTTTGATACTTCCACTACTATTTTCGCTCAGCATTCACTAAGTATCAATGATGAAAATACAGCAAGATCTTCACGAGGTTTGGACAAAGGCGTTGGTGCCGGTGGGATTGGAGCTGCTACTAGTATTCATGGAGCTGATTTTGAAGAAAATCTAGATGATATATTCTAGAATCTAGATTATAATCATGTACATATGAAAATTAAGCAAGTTGAATGTTTTGAACTTTCATGACTACAAAGTATTTTAAAAGTTTTATCTTTTATGGACTACAAATGAGTAGTCATGTTTTCGTGTCGTTTCACACTCAAGGTTTATTTTTAATTGGTGTTTGGAACCCATACTTGTACTCGTTTACTGGCAACCTAGAGAATTTCATTAAAAAGTAGATAAAATTCTAACACTTCTACTTTTAAAACACTGTTATTTTTGCAAGAAGCATTGAATCCTACTCTTGAAAGTACCTTAGAAAACATTAAATAAAGTTTAAACCCCAAAATTCATTGCTTTTCCTTATTCAGATATATATATATATATATATATATTGTAGTGACGTTTTCATGTTGTTTCACACTCAAGGGTTTTTTTAATTGGTGTTTTGGGGTTTCAAACCCAAACTTGTACTCGTTTCCTGGCAACCTAGAGAATTTCATTTAAAAATTTAAAAATTCTGACAATTCTATTTCAAAAACACTGTTATTTTTACTAAAAGCATTGAATCCTACTCTTGAAAGTACCTTAGAAAACATTAAATAAATTTTAAACCCCAAAATTTCATTTATTTTGCTTATTCAGCATTAAACAATGTTGAGGAACATATACCAAGTCCAATGAGAAGGCTAAAGCGAGGATCATGAGCAACAGAGTAAATTTGACACGACTGGCTACTGTGCATAAATGGCTATCATTATGTAAGCTTAATTAAGCTGAAATAATGTCAATCTAATCTAGCTTCACAAGTATGGGAAGCTACATTGACAAGCATCCAGAAGAGGAGTACCATCAAAATATGCAATAAATTTATTCAACGTTGTAAATTTTGCCTAAGGAACCTTGATTTGGATGCAGTGCAGAATCAAAATGTACATGATACTCAACTCAAAAAGTTGTAAGTTGTGCAAAAGAGGACTTGATTCAAAGGCATTATATATTATACTCAAAGTTGCAAATTTTGCCAAAAGGGTCTTGATTCAGAGGCAGAGTGGAATCAAAAGCACATTATATATTATACTCAAAGTTTTCCCTTTTTCCAATGGGGCATTGATTCAGAAGCAATGTAGAATCAAAATGCACATCAAATTATATTCGAAGTATTAGATTTTTTCTAATGGGGCATCGAATCAGAAGCAACAATGAATCCACATGTGTATTACATTATACTCAAAGTTGTAAGTTCTGGCAAAGATTTCAATTCAGAAGCAGAATAGTATAAAAATGTACATTATATTATACCCAAATCTGTATATAATTCAGAAGCAGAATAGAATAAAAATGTACATTATATCATACCCAAATCTGTATATAATTCAGAAGCAGAATAGACTAAGAATGTCCATTATATTATACTCAAATCTGTATATTCAGATATTAAATTATACTCAAAGTTGATTTTTTTCTAACAGGGGCTTGATTTAGAAGTAGAGTATATTCACAATGTATGTTATCCGTATATTTTGACAAATGGATCTTGGTGTAAAGGCAGCGTAGAATCATAATGTACATTAGCAAAGGGGTCTCGATTCAGTAGCAGAGATCAATCAAAATGTATATTATACTGAACTGAAAAGTAGGATCCAAAGGGGCCTCCATTCAGAAGCAGAGTAGTATCAAAATGCCCATTATATTATAGTCAAAGTTGTATATTTTGGCAAAGGGATCTTGATTCAGAAGTAGGATAAAAATGTACAGGTTTTGCCTTGGAGGTTTGATTCAGAGGCATAATAGAATTGAAATGTGCATTATACTATAGTGCAAGTTGCAATTTATTTTTAAAGGGTATTGTCTCGGAAGCAGAGTACCATCAAAATGTAGATCATATCATATGTTGTAATTTTTTCCTACAAGGAATTGTTTCACTAGCAATTTTGATAAAGTTTTACGCCATATACCAAGGTCTAATTCCAGAGATTAGCAAAATACCAGGAGAAACAAACGGACGAGTTTGGGTAGAGGTCCCCTGCCAAAAGATAGCCTGCAGAACTACCATGTAAACTAAAGGATGTCCCTATAGCGACAAGTGGTACAAATAAGAATCCCACAAATTCCTATAGATCAGGAGGTAGCATGCTGATGTAGATCCGGTAAGGGGTAGTTGTTGAAATTGCAGATGGGAGACGATCTTAGGAGAGGAACGATGTTTTTGAAACCTTTAATGCTAATAACTTCATGTCCATAAACATGTGGTTTTTCTTTTTGTGTAAGGATTTCAAAACATGGAAGAGGTGTTTACAGTTTTCTAGAGGGTACTAGTAGAGAGATGGTTTCTGAGAAATAACTGAATTATAATTGTCACTGCTTCAACCTGAGTAGGTCTGAACAGTGTACTCCGTAGAAAAGACATAGGTTTGAATTTGGAAGGCGGTAGGGTATGTGCAGCTCTGTTGGTGAAGATAAAAAAACTATCTTTACCTTTACTTTTATATTGCATTTGCATTTTTCTTGTTTTGAAATGGCGAAGGCAAAAATATAGAAAATCCCATCTGAAATAAAGGAAAGGAAAAACCTGGAGAAGACGCCATGGGGAGTTAGGCCAAAGCAGGGGGTCTGCAAACTGAACCGCGGTAACAGTACCCATGAACCAACTGATTCTCGAGGAGTCCTCTGTCTCAACGGCCATCTTGAAACGCATGCCTGCTACCCACTGTGACCTCATGGCAGTTCTCACAGCTTGTGCCTTCACACAGAACTCCGGCGTGTTGGCCCTGGGGTAATACACCACCTCAAAGGCCTGTCCTGCAGCCGCAGCGGTGGCCGCTTCCACCACATATTTAGCGCTAACTCTGCCCCTGTTTCGAGCAAAATTAGTAGCAGCATGACCACCAGAGGAAGAGGAAGACGAGGAGGAAGAATTTGGGGCTCCACCAACCTGTCTGTTGAGAAAATCTGCCAAATTATCAGCCGCGCCGCCGGTCCATCTGATGCAGCGAGAGGAGTTCCAATGCCATTGTTCGGTGGGGAAATTGTTGGTGGCGGCACTGGGGACGTTGTGGTTGCGGGTGGAGCGGCGGACGCCCACGCAGAGCTCGCCACCGGCCGCGCTGCTGCTGCTGCTGCGGAGGAAGACAATAGAGTCGCCGGCGACGAGCTTCTTGTGGTTGACGAAGTTGCTCCACCCGGTGGTAAGCAGATGGCGACGCGGCGTCCCGCGGTAGATGTGGCGGAACTTCCAGAGCTCCCCGTGCACGTCGCGGGCGAACACCGTCTGCAAGGGGGGCTCCACTGTGTAGTCCAGTCGAGGAAATATGGTCTCCGCGCAGTAGCGCGGCACGGAGAAGCCGCCCCCGTTGTTTGCGTCGCTCTGCGTGAGCGTCTTCGCGAAAGACGACGCCTTGGAAGAAGAAGAATCCTCTTCGGCAATGCCATGAGTTTCAGAATCCTCTGCGGGATTGAACAGTGGCTGCAGGCGAATGCGAGCGTAGACCTCGTCGGTGTCGGTGTCCGCAAGGTAGCTCACGGAAACAACGTTGCAGAGCAACAATGGCGGCACCGGACGAGGAAACTCCACCGCAGTGGCTGCGTGCTCCGCGTGCCCCTGCGGAAAATAGTACACTCTCGAACCAGGCGCAGGCATGCGCACCATGCCTCCCGCACAGGCATGCCACAGCTGCGACTCCACCTCTTTTGTCTCCATTATTCTTTGCTTGCACCCTCTGAATTCCGAATACAAAACTTAGCATGTTGTTTTTTAGGACCGGAGCGCTGCCCGCTGCCCGTGGCTCTCGGGCAGCAGCACCGGTAGATTACGCGCACGTGGATCCATCCCCTCGCCGTAAAGTTGACCCTCTGTCTGTCTGTCAGGCCCTCTTTCTGTGGGGCCGACACTCGTAGTCTAACAAATTAAAGCAGTTAACTCGCACTCTAAGACATGTTTTTCCGAGTCCCTCGCGCGGATTTCAATTTCCACTTCCATTTCCGTTAATTTTGAGGCATTCATCTTCTCGAGTAGGTAAGGTATTTTCTTCTGTTTGCTAAAAATGGGTGTAGGCTGTAGCTGTTTCGAGAGCGCCACGTCAGCAACAACACCGCCGGCGCCGTGTGTTTGTTTTCTTCCTGTTAGTGTTTTAACCTTGGCAGTGGCGGCACAACCAATGCATGCCTCAACAGTTAGTGCATGATTAAATGCTTCACCCCATCGCGCATTGCGCTCCGTTATTACTTTTGGTCGCATTTAAGGCACGAGTTTATATTAAATGTGAAATTTTCTAATTTAAATTAATAAATTATATTTTATTAATTATTTTATGATTATAGTTGATAAAACATTTGAATGTATTTCTAATAATATAAAGGATCTAGAAAGCTTGTAACTACCACACTATTTTCCTTAAAAAGTGGTGTCTCCTCTAGTTTTAGACAATAAAACTTGAAGCTTAGATTTTGTTTTTTTAATAATTGGATTTGGATATTTTAACTTTCTAGAAACTTCGTTCAATCTTCTAGAACATTATTTTAATTATTGGGAAAACAATCTTCTTCTTCTTAACCTTTATCTAGCTACGAACATCTAGCCCTATAAAAGAGTGGGATTTGTTTTAGAGATTTGTGTTCCATTCTATTAATTCTTATCATATCTCGCCATTTAATACAATATAAACCAATGCAACACAATTTGTTTCTACTATGAAATTTGTTGTTTCAATGAACATTGTATTGAATGCTTGACTTCTCTATGATGCTTATAAATGCTCAACAATCTTCTTTTCTTTCACTTGGAAAGGCCTTGAGAATGATGGTTGCTTAGATGAGGAAAACTAGGAAAACTTATATATGTACACAACCTTATAGGGGTTCCCTCGTGTGTCTTGACACCAATATAACGAGCTCATTGCATAGTATAGAATGTACCCAACATGGTAATAGTGAGATGTGGTGTGCCTCAACTATGTGACCTAACCCTTTGTTGATTGAAACCCTTATGCAATGTTTGGAATGACTTTGCTCTTCTTAAGAATTGGATCTATGATCTTTGCATGCTTGTAGATGGATGAAGCTAGACTCTTTGACTTAGTTGAGTTCTTCAAACTTGTAATAGAGATTTCCCTAGATGATGTGCAACTTGCTTTGAGAAGATTTAGGAACCCTTTAAGTGATTTTGGAATGGTGGTTCTGTAATAGGAGCTTGTAATAATGTTAGGTGAGTTATAAAGTGATGATGACTTGCTTATATAACCTTCCATACTTGAGATATTCTAATAAAACTGACCCTAGGAAGATGAAATGACCCAAAGAATGATTTGAAATCGAAAACATAGTCAATAATTGTGAAGGGGTGAGACCATACAGGTCATATAAGACTAGACCCTACATCCCGATGCTTTTGTATGGGATAGGAAAGAGAAACATCAAAACTGAAAGTTGTGTCATGAATATCATGTGTTATGCTTCTTTGATGAAATAATATTCCCATAATTAATGACAAAGAATAGTGTAAAGATAAACAAGTTGTAGAATGGCTAGAGAGATGAGGAGATTGGATTTTGAATGTGAGAATTTGTCTTAGAAGGATACAAGGTCAAACTTGGCATTGCACAAGGACAAGTTACCAAATTTTAGTGTATACATTTCCCTCCTTTAAGTGTGTAATTGAAAATTGCATGCTTAAAGGAAAAACATACCTAAGTGTGCACACACACTTTTCCTTCACTCGAAGGGACTTCGTGATGTGTTGGTGTTGGCATGCTCCATGATGAAACTTGTAACATAGAGTGTAGTCAATGTCTATAATAGAAACTGAAATTTAACTCGAAATATAGATCATACTTGTAACTTAGAACATTAAAAAAGTATGCAAAACATGGAAGGAGCACACATGTTTATTTTGTAGATGGATGAGCTCCTATTGTTGTCATACCTTAAAGAGTTGGAATCTTCTTTCAAGATGGAGGATTGGGGGTGATCATACCCTAATGTTGTGCCATCAGAGATAGTAGAGAAGAGTAATGATTAGACTATGAAGAACCCATGTGCTTTGATGCCTTCCCTATTTGAGAATTTGATGAGAAAGAATGAAAGAACAATCTACGAAGTTTGTAATTTTACTTCGACACTTTCCTTATTTGGGAATATGGTGAGAGAAGAGGAAAGATCGTTTTTACGAAGCTTGTAGTGTTACTTTAATGCTTGCCGATAAACCCACAAACCACACCATTACAAACAGATCTAGGCCCCATTTTCTCTAACTTGAAAAAAACTGACCTTAGGAGTAGAAAATGTCATGCCCCCATAAGGTGTTACTGTGTCTAAATTGATTATTCTTTTCACCCTTTTTAGGTTTGATTAGGGATTTTACAACTATATTCAAACTAGAATGAAATAAATGTTAAAGGGGTTATTTTGATTAATTAACTTTTGATTAAGCAAATATTGAAATAAATAGATGTTAAATCTAAATATGTAACAACGCAATGATATAAACAATTAAGTACATATTTGATCAAGCAAATAAACAATTTAAATTTAAAACCCTAGTTGCAAATGAAGGGAATAAAGTACTTAGTTGATTCATAGTGATGCTAAAGTTGTGTCGAGTGGAAAGAAGGCGATAAACAGAGGGCGAACTATCGCAACCGAGCCCAAGAAAAAAAGTGTGAATGATGGAAATGTCAGGACTAGGGCGTTTGGATTGGGTTAGGGGCACCTGGGGAGCTATAGACCTCCTTTGGGCACCGGTGACACCTCGGAACCTCGAAAATGGTCTTCGCAGGTCGTAAGATGTCTTCTCGATGTCACCTTTAGTCACTTATATGTCGTTGTACCTTGTTGTTAATCACGAAACCTACAAGAAGAAAGAGCACTGTAAAACCACAAAACACATCAAATCCTAAAAAGAAAATATGTAAATGGGGAGTTAGACTGACCCAGAAGGGCACCCAGTGAGTAAACTTATGATCCAGGGCATTGCACTACATTTCAAACTCTGTGTAGTTATGTGTGTGTGTGTGTGTAGAATCATGCCCTAGGTGGCTCTTGTGCAAGTTACACTTGATAGCGAGCAATAGCTAGATGTAGAAGATGTAGATAGATGTGTGCATGGAAAAATGAACTTCCCCTGTTATGAAGTGTATGCAGTCCCTTTTCCCTTGTGTGAAGCTATATGGATGCTTGAATGCTCTTAGAATGCTCTTTGAATGCAACCTTAGGTGATGATAGATAATGCTTAGTGTTTGGTCCTTTATTATGGTCACATAGCTTTGTATTTATATGATTCCCTTGTTTGAATTTTGTAATTAACCACTAAAAGGCCAACCCATAAGAAATAAAGATGCCCAACAGCTAGAAAGGACCCAAAAGATATAAGATACAAAGAGGTTAGGGGCGATTGGCGCTAATGTCCTAGATGGACGTTGGTGTTTAGACTCGAGAAAAGCTGAAGTGTCAAAAGTCGAATGGGAAAGAAGGTGTGTAATACCAAGAAGGATAATAGAAAGAAAGCAAAGAGGCCAAATACAGTGGTCAATTAATACTTTTCTCGCTTAGGAATCATATGAATAGTGGTATGTGATTAGGACCTATAAATGTACCCAAAGTGCATGATTTAGTGTTTAAATTTTCCCCCACTTTATGTTGTTGAGCTAATGCTTGATAACATAAAGTAGATAGAAAATGTGTACCTGATAACCATGTAGATCGTTGGAAAAAATTGTGCGAGAGAGACAAGAAAAAGCGTGGAGTGAAAAAAAAGTGAAGCGTGGAAGCTAGAGAAGAGGAAGTGAAAATGATGATGACCCTAGGGGTGAAAGCGTATGTTTAGGTGTCACATTTGTACTGTTGTAGATGTCGATTGATGTTGGATGATGTTTGATTAATGTGACTACCACTTCCCATAAGGACAAACCTACAAAAGAGAAGAACAAACAAGTAGTCAAATGTTGCGTGTATGAAAAATTCGATCAAAGCATGTAAAAGTATGTGAAAATGCAAAAAGGAACATGTGCACTGATCCATGATGAGTGAAATAGATAGAAAGGATCCTAAAGATGTTGTAGAAGAAGAAGTTTTTGGGTGATCTCACGTTAATAACAAGTTTTGGTGAACTCACGCCGGTTGCACCAAGTGCGAGTTTTTGGGCGATCTCATGCCAAGTGCAAAAGAAGTGTAGGGAGAAATGTCTAGTGTTATTCTCCAACCTTTGATTTTTTTCTTGAAGTATAAACACCATTATAGATGGTGTGTGAAAATTTGATCTGATTGATCCAACACGAAAGTAGAAAATAAGGTGTAATGCATGCATGTTGAGTGTTGAAGGAATGTGTCTATCTGTAAAATTTGTTGTGAAGAGTGTTATGAAGCTGTGTCAAACTAAAAAGCTGTGTAATTTCCCTTGGTCATAGGCACCCAGGAAGGGTCAGGGGTGCCCAGGCGCTATTGTCTAGTGTTGGGTGCTAGTGTATGTGATGTGCTAAATACCCAAGTCGATTTCAGGTTGTTTCGTGGTGAATGTTTTGATGTACTAGTATTGAACTGTATTGAACTATGACTATAAAATATTGTATGGGGTGATTGATTCACCCAATGATGCCCCCCCTCATTTAGGGTACATGTGACATCGCATTAGGAGAATGATATCTAAGGAGAAGCGACCGCTGAACTATAACCGATGCCCTGCAGGGGGAGGGAATGTGCTTGGTAAAAACCAAGGCACATGCAAACAAAGTGGCTAAAAACAAGTGTTAGTGCAAACAAGATAAACATGCATATAGAAAATAAATGTGTAAGCTAGCAAGCAAGAGAGACACTTGTAAACACGTGATAGTGCGAGATAGAGTAGACCACGAAAATAAGGTTACAAACATGGGACATCACTCATGATGTCACAATACAAATGAGGTCGGAGTGACCAAAAGCACAAAACAATGAACAAGCAAGACATAAGGCAAATCCCACAAATAATTTCAAACAAGAGAAAACAATATCAAGCAATGTAACAGATAACCATGGTGGAAAATAGACCTGTAAGGAAAATTCTGCACATGAAGCACCTATTAGCATGTTAGAAAGATAAAATGTATGTCAAAGCATGTATGATATGATATAATAGTGTGTTATGAACAATGAAACAATAACACCCATAGTGGATACAAAAGTGGATTCCCACAAGAGCATGTTGCGGGACTGTAAGAGGTACTGCGCTAAGCATTCATGCTACATGTAATGATCTGTGTAAAAGATGCATTCACAACTAGAAGGCAAGTGAATGTGCATGTGTATATAGAAAGATAATGACATACAAAATATCTTTCTAGCATATGTAACAAAGTGTACATGTAACGAGTAAATGCAAGCAAGACTAAGTGTGACCAAGATATGCAGTATGTTGTGGATGAGATGGAATAGAATGCAGTGTGAGTGTGATAGGAGAAATGTTCCCCTCGAGTGAGTGTGAATGAGTATGCATGAGATGAGGTTCATTTATAAAATACCCCTCAGTAGTCAAGAATGAACCGTAGAACAAGAGTGCATCATCGGGAAATGGTTTAAACATGTGCACTAGAAAGATGTGATTGATAAAGCATAGAGCGTAGAGAGTGAGTGAGTGTGGTGAGGTTCATTTTAGATTGAGACCCTCAACAGTCAAGTATGAACCGTGGAACTAGAGTACATCATAGGGAAATAAGTGCAACATGTAGAAGTAGATGCAAGAAATATGCGTCGTGAATGCACAGAGTGTGCAGTATGATAGAAGTTACGAGAAAGAGATGTCATGAATGCGTGCTATGTAAAGTGTGTAGTGTGTGAGATTCATGTATGTAGTATGTCCTCAGCAGCCAAATGTGAACCTAAGCATGAGAGTGGTTCATAGGGTAATGACGATACAAATATATCAAGATGTGAAAAATTTGTGTGAGAGACTAGATCCTAAGTATGGAGTGAAATAGGTGAATTGTGAGACACTGGATGATGTTAGAAGGGGGAAAATTAGTAAGCGTGATGCCCCCAAGTGTATGATGAGAAATGTGATCAAGTAACATCATCTAATAGATCGTCATTTTCATGGTCAAAACTGAATGGTGATGCATCCGAGACTTGGTAGGCTATAGTATGTGGTTTATCATATAAAGAGCCATTGCAACGCAAGTTGTACATGCCCATTACATATTCCTCATCGGTGAATGGTGTTGATGGACATCCATGTGCATACCAATGAGTGATGTTTTGTGAATAGCTAAGAAATGAATCATTATAGATAGAAACACGGCCGAAGGGCATAGGAAACATGATACTAATATGGTTAAGAACCAAAGTACCCCTAATGCGGTCAAGCCAAGACCACCCAAGTGTGAGTGGAGAAGTGCGAGGAGTGCATGCAACGAAGACTATTAGATAGAAGACACAAATACCATAGGCAATGGTAATACTAACATATCCATGATAGAGATGGGGTGAATGAGGCGGCGGTAATAGATCATCGAGTGTGAAACCAAGCTGAGTCAAGCCATTGTGTGTGCAAATAATGTTAGAGAAAATATGATCAAATGGAATATTATGCCACTAAGAGTTATTCATGAAAAACATGCATGTGAAAGGAGGAAGTGTAGAAATAGATTTCCCTTGAGATTGTGAAGAAGGTGAAATGACATCCAAAGTATGGAAAGACCCTTGATATAGTACCATAACATTAGTAAAGGAAGGGGTTTTTGAATTGATATTCACTAGGTCCAACAACAACGAAAGTATCATTGAAATATGAATCATCTACCTCAATAGGAGTGAAATTAAGATTGCCCAATTTGTCATTAGTAAGCTCAACGGTATCGACCTCGTCATCAAAATCATCGGTGTTGGAATTTTCATGTTGGATAACAATATCAAGGATATTAGTAGGAGGTGTGTTAGATTCGATGTAGAGAGGCGCCTCTATGAGTGGAGCAGCAATAATATTGATGGAGCAGATACAGTGGATGAAATTATAGTAATAGTATGAATTGAAATAGGCGGATCTTTGGGAGCGAGTGGAAGAAGGTTGAGAAACACTAGATTGGTCGATATCATATGTGTTAATATTGCTATATATAATAGGTTTTGATGGAGGGATAGGCATAGCGGTGGACGAGGTCTATGCGACAAAACTTAAATGGATCGGGGTATGCAATAATGGTATGTTCATAGCCATCATGTTGTTTCTTGTTTTCTTTACCTTTTCGAAATGACGAAACAAATAAGGGCCAAGGAGGAATACCTATTAAATGTTGGTTGGTTGATGGTTGTTGCATGCGTTCTGACTTCTTGATCCACTGACTAAATGTGAGAGCTTCCTTTTGGCTAGGAGGAACTACCTGTAATAGAAAACAAGACCACAAAAATATAGTTAAATTATATATGACAGTGGACTACCTAGTATATGCTAGTTCCGGGAAGTGTGATACTTCCTAGACAGTTGTCAATCCACTATTTAAAACAAGTTAATGTGAGAAATAAACAAGGTCCTATTATAGTTGATATGATTTAGGTATCTCATTCAAATACAATAAGCAAATCCAATCACAACATGCTAGGCTATAGTTGGATCTGAGAGGTGAGGAGTCTGTTAAGGTTCGGGACTAGTCAGGGTCAGATTATGGGTTATGTAGGTCAACTAGTAGGGTGGTTGTTGGGTTTGTTCTTGGTCAAGGTGTAAAACACAGAGACCGACGTTGGCTGAATGCGATTGATGACGGTTATGGGTAACTGGTGTCGGTATGGTCGGGGTGAAAGAAACTCAAAATAGGTTAAATGGTAGGGGTGATATGAGGTCGAATAAAGTTTGGGCGAGTGAATGGGGGTCTGTGGAGGTCTTAGGTATGCTCAGAAGTATACAACAGGTGAGAATAGGTGATTTGGTGATGTGGGTGAAGGGATCTTTGGATTTACAAGCAAGTGGGTGATGAAGCAATAAGCATGCAAAGAATAGATTAATAACATGAGTAATAAAGATTACTAACTAAAATAAACTATACTGATTAGGGCCATACTTAATGTGTTAAGGATCTAATGGCCATTGTGATGGAGGTGGTTGATCGGAGAATACATGTATGGTCTAGTAGTGGTGCTTTCCTATAGTGCTCCCATGAATACAATGGCTCTTTGATTGATCGTTGGTGATGGCTCTAGATGGCTGGATGTGTAAAAGGATGCTTGTTTCACTTGCATGCAGCTGGTCTCCTTCCTTGCTCTCAAAAAATGTGCCAACCTTGAAATAAGGTTACCAAAGGGAATAAAAGGTGACCAACGATGGTTCCAGGTTGACCGAGCGTCGGTTAGGGTGGGATTCCCTAGGTTTACTAAAAATGGGAGATCATGGCAATGATTTCCACCAGATCTCTCTATTCATTTGGGCAAGAGTAGGAGTTACCTTTTCTTATGCGGGAATGTGGTTAGAGGGGATGTAGGCTTTGATTTTTAGGGTTTAGTTAGGTCTTAGTTAGTTATGGCAACATACTAAGAATAGACTTAGGGTGAGGTGGCTAGGTGAGGTGGTGGTGTGGGAATTATCTTAATTAGGATAATTAAATAATAAATATTGTGAGGACATGGATTAATTTAATTAAATTAATATTAGTGTGGGGTGTAAGGGGCCATGGTTAGGTGAGTGTGTTCAAGTTGATTATTTAACGAAGGGTCAAGGAGCGTGTGACCTAATTTTGGTGTCTACATTTTGCCCCTTTTGTTGCGTAGCTTGTATTGGTAAGTGACACTGACAAAAATAAGATGTGGTTGTCCCATGTGTGGGTGAAGGTGATGCCCTCAAACCGGGAATGGATGAGGCGAAGGCATAATCGGTGAGTGGTTTGATAAAAGGTGAATGTGATGAAGAGGAAGGTGGAAAACGAGGGTAAAGGGGTAAAGGTCCAATCGGGTAATCTAGGTAATGGGTTAGGGTCAAAGGTAGTAATGTGATCAAATGCATGCACACATATAAAGTGAAGCCTTTGTACTAGGTTGAAGAGCATGCAAAATATACATTATCTAAGGTTGATAGGTTTATCAAACAAGATTGAGGAATGTGCCCCTGCTCATTTTTTGTGGCTAACTCCTCTCATTTTTTTCCTCTCTTGTGCCTCAGTCATAATATTTTGCTTTTCAAGCACTCAAAACCTTCTAGAAATGACACCATTGGATAGAGCTCTTTCTCATCTTTCCAGAAAGGTAAAGTTTTCCTCCTAACTCCATGTATTTTTGAAGTTATGGCTCGGCGGAGTTTTTTGGAAAAAATTTCCCCTGAAAGGCCACGGCCAATGAGATGCCACCACGTGGCACCTAGAGTGGTGGAGCGCGGGAAATTTTGGAAAATTTTCCAAATGACCAAAAAGGTGCAAAAATTCAAATTTTTGCCCGCTAACCCGATTTGGCCCTATTTTGCCCTAAAACTTCAAATGGCCATATCTTTCGATCCAGAGCTCGGTTTTCGCGTTCTTTATATCAATGGAAAGATGGTGAAATTATCTACAAGATTCAGGGTCATTTTTGCATTTTGATGGAGTTTGGAGAGATAAAATTAAAAACACCTCTGGCACGTGGTCATGGACAGAAATGACGTTTCAACCACCATTTTTAATGAAGAATGGCTCGCATTCTCTCCCAGCATGGCTAAAAATGTCAGGGGATGGGTCTGTAAGGATGCCCATGCTATTTTGAATGTGTTTTGGTCAATGGTTGAATCCCTTCCATGTTTTCCCACGTTTCTCTCTCTGGGCTCGTCCCACTGTAAAAGCCAGATTTGGCTCATTTTCAAAGGTTGAACATTTTTTGTGTATTGCAGGTCCCCTTTCTCACCTTGGAAGTGATTTTGGTGGAATATTAGACCTTTTCTAAGAACTGTAACTCATTTTTGCCTCCCAGGTGTTGTAATGCAAGTGATTTTGATGTTAAAATAACAATACAGGCCCTGTGATTAATTTTTCATCCTCTGCTGGTGTTGTTTGACTAATTTCTGATTCTTCATTATAGTTATCAGTTTGTGCATGTTGTTTTGTTGCATTTTATGAATTGTGTCAATCTGCAGAAGTGAGAAATGCTCACCACTCCTTTGGTGCATCACCTATTAGCATTAGTTTTAGTTTATCTGCATTCTCTATCTCTGTCTCCTTTGGAATTTAGGGTAGGATTAGGAATTTAAACCTCTGCAACTTGTAAGTGATAAATATGATCAGAGGAGTTGAGGAACCAACCTCTAATCTGGAGATTCCTTTCCCATTTTACAAGTCCCACACTTGGGGAGAGGATTCAATGTTGTGCAATCACACTGGATGTCTAAAATATCAAACTAGAAATCTGATCAACATCCGAGAAGTCTTTTTGATTTGCAACAACAGTTTTGGCATGCCGGTGGGACCTTAGAGGTCTTCATCTTCATTGCAACAAAATTGATGTGCATTTGTTGCAAGTTTCTTGCTTTAAAAGAGCTATAAATTGCACATCTGGCGACTCCAAGGAAGAAGAATCAGCTGGTTTTAGTAGTGCAGACCTGAAAACTCATGAGAAGAATCAACACAAGGTCAAGAGCTGGAGAGGAAGAGGTGTTGTTTGAATATCTATAGTTATCTCCAAGAATAAGGCAAAGTGGGAGGAGAATCCAAAGGTCTCCATCTCCACCAAATAGAACTCTCTCAACTCCTCCACCTGGTAGGCCTTTCATTGATCAACAAGGGTTTAAGGCCAATCGAGAATGGCACAAAACAACCCCTATGTCAATTTCTTTGGCAGTGACCCACTTGCTCTCAATGCACAAAATCAATCCCGGTTGTAGCATTGAAGAACATTCCATACTTCTTTGGAGAAAATCGGACCTCACACTGGTGATCATGTTAAGGATATTGCTAACATTTGTGCGCAATCCATGAGATCAATGAGATGCAAGGATTCTTTGTCAAGCTCTTTGGCATCTTCATTCAAAGGAAAGCTTTGCAATGGTTCGGGAGTCTTGCCTCGGAGTTCTATTCAAAATTGGAATCAGCTATGTATAGCCCTCCATGAAGTAGTTTGGGGAAAAGGAGACAACTTGTCCCTTTTGGAGCGGTGACAACTATCAAAAGAAGCTCCCAATGAGCGGTGGTGATTTTAATTTCAGATTTCAAAGGACTTGGGAGAGAATTCGGTGGCGATCAGGCCAACAATGAAGAAGGTGCTTTTCTTTATTACCTTAAAGCTTTAAATTCTGATATTTCTATGTTAATTCAGTCCATGGGAGGCACAACTATCCCCATTGCTTATAGCATTGCCATTAGAGCTGAAAATTGTTTGATTCAAGTGTGCAAAGTGGCTCTGAGGCCTCAATGCCATTATTTCCAAGTTTAGAGCCCAAGTACTAGCAAGTGCCTAATTTAGCTTTTATTCCCACTCCTAGAAATCAGAATTCAAGTGAAGCTTCACTTCATCTTAGTGCCTCAAATGAACTTCAAGAAGTCATGAAGCAATTGCAAAATCTAGGTAATGAGCTGGTTACACTCAAAAGGCAGCAAGCTCAAGGTTTTAGACCTTCCTTCAGCCTCAAGCTCAGCCTAACAGGTAGCCATATCAACCTCATAGACCACCCAATCTAGCTGCAAATCTAAATCAAGCAAGGCCTCCTGCCAACAGACCATTTCAGCCCTATAATCCCAATGCTACATCTGCATCTAAAGCATTAGTGCCAGTACAAAACAATATAGCTCAAGAGTATGATTGGTGTTTCCCATGTAATGAACCTCATAACCAGTCCATGTGCTTCAACGGTGCCTTGAATCAAGCATTAATGGTGACAGCAACTGGTGTGGAGGGTGAAGGTAGTCAAGGAAATAACCAGCAACAAGAAACATTCAGTGCAATCAGCTCCAAATGATACCACACTTGTAAACTGGCAGGCAGAAGATTTTTGTGGCATGAATCAAATGATTTCCCAAAGTGTTGCAGCCAACACAAGGTCAAAGAGAAGAAATTTGGGTGAAGAACAACCATTGGCCCCAAGTAATTCATGACCTTCTGTCACTCCACAAACTATTGGCAAACAAAATGCAATCCCAAGCACGCAAGGATTGCCTAAAACAGCCCCTAGGCCAACCCAAATGCCAGTTGTTGCTGCCCATGTGCAAGGAATGAATGTGCAGGCCAAGGGACAGCAGAGGGATACTTCATCTCCATTCAGTATCATTGATCAGATGAAGAAGACAAATGTAAACATATCAATGTGGGAATCACTATCTATCCCAGGCCAAAGAGATTTGCTACAAGCTGCCATGAAGGACTAGTCAACTTCAAATCAGCAAGTCCAAATGCAAGAGAAGGTGCTCACAAATGCTGCCCAGCCTGAGGGGAATCATGGAGGACAACAAGGTAAAATATTGAAGCCCCCTCCATTCTATGTTTCATTGATCATTGGGAACCAATTAGTACACAATTGCATGATTGATTCCAGGGCAAGTAGTTCAGTAATGCCCAAGAAAATAGCTGATCAGTTGGGAATTCAGTATGAAACCATATCCAAAGGGGTGGTGCAGTTGGATGGGACAGCAGTAACAACAGTCGGGGTGATTAAAAACTTGAGTCTTACTTTGCATGCCTGTCCCAACGTGGTTGTTTTGCAAGATGTCTCAGTAATAGACCTTCCACCACTCTTTGCCCTATGTTTGTCAAGGGATTTCACAGCTAAGATTGGAGGTTACTTGTCTGCTGATTGGTCACACATGCTATTGTTTAGAACAAGATATGGAACCAAAGCCACAATCAGGTTTGAACCTATTGCAAACTTTCACATTGAGCCTTACACTCCAAGTCAGATTAATGCCAATTGTTCAGCGTTTGATCAAGAAGATCATCCAAGCACTGATGAAGCTGACACCAAGGTTGGAAGCATCCCAGATTTAACTCTTGATGAATGGGCAAGCAAGGTGCATGCTTTTGATCCTTATCAAGAAATAGAAGAATCTGAGTTGGGAGTCTATTGCATACATGAAGAAAATCAGCCTATTCCTAGCATCACCAAGCCAAACCACAAAGATGACAATGAGGTATGGCAGTTGTTTTTTGATGGATCAAGGAGTAGACAAGGTGCAGGAGGGGGATCCATGCTGGTTTCACCTCAAGGAGTTAAGTATTATTCAACTTTTAGATTTCAGTTTGCATGCTCTAATAACACTGCTGAATATGAAGCCTTGGTGCAAGGACTGCATTGGGCAATCAAGAGAGGAATAAAGAACTTGCAAGTCTTTGGTGACAGTGAGTTGATTGTCAACCAAGTCAAGGGGCAGCATGCTGTCAAGAATGATCTACTCAAGTGCTACAAGAACAGGGTGTGGGACCTCATTGAATATTTTGAGGGCTTTAGCATAAAATCCATTCCTAGAAAAGAGAACCAAGCTGCTGACAGGCTTGCAGCAGTTGGGGCAGCCTTTGACGTTGTGGAGAGCATTCAAAAGGACAAGGTACAACCAAACATCCATGTGATTGTGAGGCCTTCAGTGCCAAATAACAATGTAAGTTGGCAAGTGTTTGAAAATGATCAGCAAATCATCCATTTCTTGCAAGAAGAGGCTGAATTCTCAGCCAAAAATCAGGAAAAGTTGGAGCAGCAGTATGGTGACCAAGTGGTGCAGCTGAGAACCAACAAACTACCAAAGGGACTTATTACTTTGGAGTCCATTTTCAATCCTAATGATCAGTTTAGGAAGGAGAAAGCAAACATCCAAGTGAAGGGAGAAGATTCAGTGTCCATCTCAGTAGAAAGAGGCAAATCACTCCAAATTGGTAAGATGACAACTGAGCAAGAAAGGTATGAGTTCATACAACTTTGTCAAGAATTCCCTGATGTGTTTGCTTGGAGCTATGAAGATTTGAAAGGTTTCAATCCCGAGTTAGCTCAACACACCATTGAATTGGATCCAAATACTAAGCCCATCGGGTAAACAAAGGCGATCAACCCCCACATGGAGCCTCTCATGAGAAAAAGAATTGAATAAGTTGATAGAATCAAGAATCATATTCCCTATCAAGCATTCTAGTTGGGTTGCCAACTTGGTTCAGATCGAGAAAGAAGAGTGGGAAATCAGATTGTGTGTTGACTTGAGAGATTTGAATAGAGCATCTCTCGAGGATCATTATCCACTTCCTTCCATGGAGCAGATTTTACAAGTTGTTCTTTGGCTCGAGAGGTTTCACTACTTGATGGCTATTCGAGGGTATAATCAATTATGGTGAAGGAAGAAGATCGAGTTCAAGACAACCTTTACAACTAAATGGGAACTTATGCATACGGAAAATGCCATTTGGGTTGTCCAACGCTGGAGCTACCTTCCAAAGCAATGGACATGGTGTTGAAAGGTTTGATTAACAACATTGTACTGATATATCTTGATGATATCACTATTTTTCAAAAAATACAGTCAGACCACCTCTTTCATTTGAGACAAGTGTTCCAAAGGTGTAGAAGATTTGGAGTCTCCTTGAATCCTAAAAAGTGTGTTTTTCTAGCCCATGAAGGAAAGCTCCTTGGCCACATTGTCTCCAAAGAAGGATTAGCAATTGATCGGAAAGAGTCGAAGCCATAAGAGCACTGCCATTGCCAAGCCACAAGAAGGCCCTTCAAAGTTTCTTGGGAAGAATAAATTTTGTTCGGAGGTTTGTCCCAAATTTTGCAGCCCTTGTCAGACCTATCACCAAGATGCTAAAGAAAAGCATGGCTTTCAAATGGACAACAGAAGGAAAGGAAAGTTTTGAAGCAATCAAAGAAGCCATCTCTCAAGCCCCAACTCTCATCAACCGGATTTCTCCAAGGATTTCATCCTCTATGCGTTTGGAGGTGATGATACTATTTCTGCAATTTTGGTACAGTCAGAATAAAGACAATGATGAGCAGCCAATTGCTTTCTTTAGCCAAATCCTGGAGGACTATGAGGTGAGATATTCTTTCATTGAGAAGCATGTTCTTGCGTGTCGGGAGCTTGAAGAAATTCAAGCATCTAGTTTCAAACAATAAGGTCAATTGCTGGTTTCTCATGCGGGGTTAAAGACTTCCTCCTCAACAAAGACTTGAATGAAAAAAGGGCAGGTTGGATTACTCGTGTCATGGAGTATGACATTGAGATCAAAGTCACCAAGTTGGTAAGAGGAAAAGGATTGTGTGAGCAGCTGATCTTGAGCAAACAAGAGGAATCATGCAACGAGAAGGAGGTTGTTTTGGCGTTGCAAGACAACCATGAGCAAGGAAGCACTCAAGAGGAAAATAATGGTGTCCCCACTCCTTGCTGGACCCAAAGTATAATGCACTTCCTAAGCACAGGCCTATGCCCTCCAGAGATGAACAAGACCCAAAGAAGACACTTCAGATTGCAGGTTGTCCCATATGCCCTTGTTGATGGTGTTTTATTCAAAAGAGATGTGAATGGAGTATTGTTGAGATGCATTGGTACAAATCAGATTCATAAGGTGCGTTGGAAGAGTTCCATGGTGGACCAGCTGGTGGTCATTTTGCACCAAGAGTGACAGCTCTAAAGATCATGAGGGCTGGTTATTATTGGCCCAAGATTTTCAATGATTGTTATGCATGGATCAAGAGGTGTAAGAATTGTGCATTTTTCACAGGTAAAGAGAGGCTAGCTGCCCTCCCATTGCATCAATTTAGTTGACCAGCCATTCATGCAATGGGGTTTAGACTTCATTGGAGTTATTAATCCCAATTGAGCGAGGGCACAAGTGGATTTTAATGGCCACATATTACTTCACCAAATGGACTGAAGCAGTAGCACTCAAGGAAGCAAATGAATCTAGCATCCTAGACTTCTATGAGGGAATAGTAACCAGATTTGGCATACCAGCTACAATAATATCAGATAATGCATTGGCATTCATTGGATCAAGGTATTGAATGAATGGGTCGAAGCAGGATCTACCTAAGTACTTCATCAAACTATTACCCCTAGAGTAATGGCCAGGATGAATCTACAAACAAGAACTTGTTGAGGATCATTAGGAGGACTCTTGATGAGAATCAGAGGTCTTGGCATACCAAATTGAAATCAGCCTTATGGGCTGATAGGATAACTCCTAAAAGATCTACAGGTAACTCTCCATTCAAGCTTGTTTATGGAAGAGAGGAAATTTTTCCCATATCACTTGAGTTGCCAACATTGGAACTCATGAAACAATTGGAGTTGTTGGAGTTTGAGCCCATGGAAGTCAGATATGCAGAATTGATGGAGCTCCAAGAAATCAGAAATCAGGCATCCCAAGCAATGGAGAAGGATCAGGCTTTGATAAAGAAGACCTTTGATAGAAAGGCCAAGAACAGATCCTTCCAAGTTGGAGATCTAGTGTTAAAATGGGATGCGGATAGAGAAAAACCGGGAAGGCATTCAAAATTTGATGCCATTTGGAGTGGCCCATACATGGTCACAAAGTGTAAGGACAACAATGCTTTCCAGTTGTCTTCATTGGATGGCGAAGAACTGCAGATTCCAGTCAATGGAATCCATCTGAAGCATTGCTACTGAAGGAAATGCTTCACCCTATACATATTAGTTTAGGTTTTTCATTCCTCCAAGTGCTTGTGCACATTGTTTTGTTGTAGATTAGTTTTTCTTTCCCTAAGTGCTTTGGCACAAGCTTGTTGTTCCTGGAGATGTGTTTGCAGGCCTTGCTCCATCAGGTGATATTCCATCTTCCTCCTTGTAGTGTTCTAGTCAGTTGGGGTATCAAATAGAGAATTCAATGACTCCATACCCAATGGATTGCTTCAGGAAACTGGTAACTTCATCCAGCAGGCAGATGACCCCTCTGAGTCGCCAAAATTGTTATCCAAAATGTGCCCCTGCTCATTTTTTGTGGCTAACTCCTCTCATTTTTTCCTCTCTTGTGCCTCAGTCATAATATTTTCTTTTTAGGCACTCAAAACCTTCTGGAAATGACACCATTGGATAGAGCTCTTTCTCAGCTTTCCAGAAAGGTAAAGTTTTCCTCCTAACTCCATGTATTTTTGAAGTTATGGCTCGGCGGAGTTTTTGGAAAAATTTTCCCTGAAAGGCCCGCGGCCAATGAGATGCTGCCACGTGGCACCTAGAGTGGTGGAGCATGGGGAAATTTTGGAAAATTTTCCAAATGACCAAAAAGGTGCAAAAATTCAAATTTTTGCCCACCGACCCGATTTGGCCCTGTTTTGCCCTAAAACTTCAAATGGCCATATCTTTCGATCCAGAGCTTAGTTTTTCACGTTCTTTATATCAATGGAAAGCTGGTGAAATTATCTACAATATTTTGGGGTCATTTTTGCATTTTGATGGATTTTGGAGAGATAAAATTGAAAAATGCCTCTGGCACGTGGTCATGGACAGAAATGACGTTTCAACCACCATTTTTAATGAAGAATGGCTCGCATTCTCTCCCAGCATGGCTAAAAATGTCAGGGGATGGGTCTGTAAGGATGCCCATGCTGTTTTGAATGTGTTTTGGTCAATGGTTGAATCCCTTCCATGTTTTCCCGTGTTTCTCTCTCCTGGGCTCGTCCCTTGCACTGTAAAAGCCAGATTTGGCTCATTTTCAAAGGGTTGAACATTTTTTGTGTATTGCAGGTCCCCTTTCTCACCTTGGAAGTGATTTTGGTGGAATATTAGACCTTTTCTAAGAACTGCAACTCATTTTTGCCTCCCAGGTGTTGTAATGCAAGTGATTTTGATGTTAAAATAACAATACAGGCCCTGTGATTAATTTTCATCCTCTGCTGGTGTTGTTTGACTAATTTATGATTCTTCATTATAGTTATCAGTTTGTGCATGTTGTTTTGTTGCATTTTATGAATTGTGTCAATCTAAGTGAAGTGAGAAATGCTCACCACTCCTTTGGTGCATCACCTATTAGCATTAGTTTTAGTTTATTTGCATTCTCTATCTCTGTCTCCTTTGGAATTTAGGGTAGGATTAGGAATTTAAACCTCTGCAACTTGTAAGTGATAAATCTGATCAGAGGAGTTGAGGAACCAACCTCTAATCTGGAGATTCCTTTCCCATTTTACAAGTCCCACACTTGGGGAGAGGATTCAATGTTGTGTAATCACCTTTGGATGTCTAAAATATCAAACTAGAAAATCGGGGATGGTCAAGGTAAGCCAATCACATTTTATGGGGTAGATGACCAAAGCAGGTCTTGGTATAACCGACCATGGTGAGCTAGGGCATAGGACCGAAGTTGGTTTAGTTGTAACCGGCGTCGGTCGGTGGCGTGGGTATATAAAAATAAAAATTCGTATACTGATTCATTTGTATATTTTGGATTTTGTGAAAACAACATAGCACTAAAAAAGTTGTGCGTTGTTGAGAGAAAAAGATGAGGGATGATATCCTGCTGAGGTGGAGGGATCCGGTTGGTTAGAGGAGCCAGGTAGATGGGTTCACGAGCACAGGTAGATCGATTGTGATTGGGTGGAGAGTAGGAGGATTGGATTTGGTGAGTGGACATGGCAGAGGTGGGAGAGGGATCGGGTGGACCACCAGTGCAGTGGCCCAACATGCCACCACGAAGACGACAACGCGATGAGGTAAGATTCAATCTCTTGTATTGGTTTTGGAGGTAGATTGGGTAGATAGGTTAGGGAGGGAAAATGGGTTTTGGGGAAAAGGGGATTTGAATTGGGGAAGGAAAATTGGGTAGAATAGGAATGGGTAGAGGTGTGGTTAGGTGTATGAGGGGTGGGGAGGAGATGAGGGTAGAGGTAGGTAGGAATGGGGAGAAGAAGGTAGTTTTTTAGGAAAAAGGGGGTTTGGGTATCGCATATTTTTGTGTGACAGTGATCGGCATCGGTCAAGGGGTGGCCGACATCGGTGGTGCAAGCGATGAAATCTGGTCACGAGATAAGGTGGCTCGATGCAGGTGTGGGATAGGACCGTGGTCGATTATAAATGCGTACCGGTCAACATGTGGGGAAAAAGGGGCCAACAAAGCTTTGTGATGGTTGGGTGAGATAGATAGTGGGCAAGGAAGATGTTGTTGATGAAAAACAAAGCATGGGTAAGAGGTTGAAAGAGGTATGGTATGATTGATAGTGGGTGAGGGTTGGGGTGGGTAGATAGAATATGTGATAAGAAGGTAAGTGGTGAGGGGAAAAGAGGGAGGGTAATAAGTGTAGGTGAAGTGTCAAGAGTGATTATGGGTATGATCAAGTTGTATTAATGTGATGTTTTGTTGGATGCAAGTGAGAGACCAGTGCAGATGCAAGATAAGGTGTCTCCTGCTTGTGATAGTTTGAGGAGGTGCAAAAATTGAGGATTGGCGGTATGTTGTCATGGTTGGCCTAATTGGGGTCAGGCACTACTAGCATGTAGTCCTGGAAGCCTAGTTTTATGGTTACCCTCATCGACAGATAGGATTGGGTGACCAACACATTCCATCTACCGATGGGTGAGATCACAGTCACCCTGGAGGATCTATACATGATCTTGCGGTTGCCTATAGTGGGGCGCAAGTATATTTGATCTCTTCAGAGGTGTCTAAGGAGTTGATGCTAATGGTCTTTGGCGAGGGGTTGGTGGAGTTGAGGTTCCACAGTGCCAACCTAAGCTATGGAGAGATGTACTAGGCCCATCCGGAGGAGACGAGGCTTATTGTGTTATTGATGGAGGTAGTCTACTGCTTTGCACTACTAGATGCAGAGGGTGGGAGATTCCGTGATCACTAATGGGGGTCCTACATGATATGGTGATAGACCAAACCCATTTTACATGGGTGCCAACATTCCTAGTGCATCTATACAGGGAGCTATAGGCATATGGGTGGCTTCGGAGGTTCAATTTGTGCTACACTTTCTTATTACATTGTTGGGTATATGAGCACATTGTGTGTATGTGCCTAGTTGGTATGCCCCGGGCTGATGCATTCGAGCCAGTTTTTTTTTGGGTGGGCTACATGTGATGTGTGCCAGTTATTGGAGAGCGTCGAGCGGGTAGGGTGATGCATGATGTCACTTACTATAGGTATTATTGGAGGGGTTGTTTTGTGTAGACATTATTTAGAGGCCCTATGTGGGTTATCCATCATATGGGTAGATGGTTGCGGAGCTAGATGGATTGCAACTTCTCAGATGGATAGAGGCGATGTGCTTGAGAGCACGAGATGATACCCATAGACTAGGTTATGCGACAATTTGGGCTATCGCATGATATACCGCCACCCTTCCCACAGTACAGGAGGGATGACGTGGAGAGGTCGTTGCCTTTGCCCGGTGATAGTGCCTATAAAGGGTAGAAGGGGTAGGTGAGAGACCGACAGATCGATGATGTCAGGGTGACTGACAGATATAGAAATTGGTGGGTTGCACACCTACGAGCAATACCGCTAAGGTTGGGGTAGCAATTTAGCCACCATCACCGTTAAGAGGTGCCCTACAAGGAGTAGCCATGTTGATTACATAGATGGGAATGGTGTAGGGGTAGTTGACAGGTGCAAAGGCACAAGTGGCTAGTTTACATGCCCAAATAACACGAGGACGAGCACCGCACGGGGTGGTGGTGGTGATGGGATACAGTGGCGGCTCTGAGGCACGAGGTTATAGGTTTGCAGGCAATTGGCCACTGCACAGGACCAAGTTATAACTCTTCAGTCCCAGATACAGGCAGGAGTGGGGCAGGGTCCCTCAAGATAGGCACAGGCACATGGATAGGGTCAGAGGCCAATGTGGCCACCACAGATAGTACCTGTAGCGAGATTGCAGGATGCCCTAGGTGAGACTAGGTATTATCAGGATATCTTGATGGTGGAAGGGATAGATTTTCTATCCTATGGAGAGTACAAGGAGCAAGCAGGCCTCAAGTGAGAGGACCAGGTCGCGGACCCACAGTGTGGAGAGTACAGTGGAGGCCAATGAGCCGAGGCGAGGCAGGTCGGTGAGGCTACTAGTTCACGGAGGCTAGCTCAAAGTATCTTAGAAGGACCTATCCATGACCCATGATGGGTGGTGAGATGTTAGCAGGTTACCGTACAAGAGCCGAGGAGGAGCGAGGAGATAGGGGAGATATATATGGAGGATGTCCAACAGGGTGATATCTGATAGCCATATGTACCTCCTGTGTTGTATAGTCATTTATTTTTGATATATATCGACTGCGTGCCAAAGAGAGTGAAGATGTATATGAGAGTTGATTGATTTTGGTCATATATCGGCCTACGTGCTGAAGATGGTGAGGATGTACATGAGGGTTTTTGAGATTTTTGTATTCATTTGTATTGGTGTACATATGTATGTGTACATAGATGTCATGATTTATAGATGATGATATTTATACTATGGATGGTGTGCTTGTTGTAATTTCCATTATTATTTGTGTATGTGATGGAAACTAGGTGAATTAAGTATGATAGAGTCAGGGTCGTAGGCATGGATTGAGTCAGGTCACAGGCATGGATTGAGTCAAGTCATAGGCATGGATTGAGTCAGGTTGTAGGCATGGATTGAGTTAGGTTGTAGGCATGGATTGAGTCAGGTGGACTTAGGTATGATGAAGTTTAGGTTGGTTTAGGTATGGTTGAATTGAGGTTGGTTGAGTGTTTAATTCATTAATTGGTGTAATTAATGATGATGTGGGTCACTTTAAGATGTTTTGTAGTAAAATGCATGATAATGGTAAAGAAATGGCAAACATAATGAAATGAATGCATGAGTGATGATGGTAAAGATGTGAAGTAAGTGTTGTTTGTTTGGTTTAATTTCCAATTATTGATATAAAAAGGAAACTAACTAGGGTAGAATGTGACTAGGAAAGGGGGAAGGAATTGGTTAGGGTAGAGAGTGGCCGAGCTAACCTCCAAGGGCCCCATGCCCTGAGTGTTGCCTACATAGTCCCGACGAAAAGGGACCTCAGGCCGATGTAGTTCTCCCATAAGCTAGGGAAGATTAAGGTGAAATAGTGGAATGGTTAGATAGGTATTAGGCATGGGTGATGTAGGTCATAGGCATGATTGTGTTTAGGTTGTAGGTATGGTTGATTGATTTTTAAATACATGTGCCGAGGATCTAGTCCTATATAGGATAATCAATAGGTAATGAGGAAGGTGAATGGTAATAAGTAGTAAAAGGGCTACGTAATTGATAAGAACCCTGATGAGTCAATCCGACCTTAGATGGGCTTATGAATGTAAGACCCTACAGGCCTTACATAATGGATTATTTTAAGGGTGAAGAAAAGTCACAAGATCACAAAATGTCACATTCACGGAAAGTCCCTTGAGTAACGAGGAATTTAGGTGGAAAATACAAGGAGGTGAGAATGAGAGGCTTAGCATAACTTAGTGTATGACGATGTGTTTTTTGGAACAAGAAACCCGAATCCAAAATAGGCAAGTCCATGATGAAAATTTCATATTTTTCTTGATTTGTTTGTTTTTAATAGACTGATTGATGCAGGAAGTCTATATGGGATGAATATATTATCTCCTTGAGGTCTTCGTGAAGTTGATCGATGTAGGAAGCTTCTGAATATTTATTACATTTTTGTAATGACCATACATAGCTATCCTTCGAGGGAGCAATCTATTGATAGTGGTAGAATATGGAGAAGAGATGTCCCTTTTGAGGGAGTCATATTTTTGTTGGAAGTTTGACTCAAGGAGTTGTATCCCTTTTTTTTAGATGTTTAAGTCATGGACAAGATTATAGAGGACGATTAGGTTCCAATTTTAGAAGACAAGATCGTAGTACACAAAAATTAACTAGGAAAGAGGTGGTTTCGAGTGATGAATGACCATGGGATTCCATCTTGAAGAAGATGAAAAGTATCCATGAGAATCATGCTATGAGTAGAGCCGTGGTACTCATATTGAAGACAAGGCTAACAAGTGACGGGTAATCACATGATTCTTGTTTAATCATGGATCCTCAAAAATGGGTAATAATGGAAAGTGAACAGTGCTTGCTCAAGGGACAAGTGACCAATTGATATAAAGTGATATAGGACTTGATATCAACAATAAAATGGTCGAAGATGCAAGGCATTAAGGGGCTTAGGTTTAGGTTTACCTTCGAGTGAAGACAAACGATAAGCACCTAATCCATAGGCATGGGTGATGATATAGGGTCAAGCTAATTAGGAGCAAATTTACCCGTTTAATTTTCTCCTCTTTGGTTACATGTTGATTTTCCTTTAGGATGAGGTCACCGACTTGAAAGGTTCATTCATGAACACGTTTGTCATAGGCACATTTGATACATTTTTGGTAGATTTGGAGATGGTCCAGGGTGTTGAGACGACATTCATCTAATAATTTAAGTTAAGCCAAATGGTCTTGGAAAAATTCATTGTCATTAAGCATGCCTTGTAGTGAGATGTGAAAGGATGGAATCTGGACTTCGAGAGGTAAGACAACCTCGACACGTAGACTAGAGAAAAGGGGTGACAGCAGTTGAAGTGTGAATACTAGTGCGGTAAGCCCACAAGGTGAAAGGAATGTGTGTATGCCAATCCTTCCCAGTATCATTGACCACCTTCATAAGAATTTTGTTCAAGGTTTATTGGTTGATTCATCTTGACCATTGGTTTACGGGTAATAAGGTGATGAGAAACCGAGTTGGATGCCAAAAACATCGCATAGTTTACGTAGGGTTTTGTTTTTGAATTGTTTTCTGTTATCCGTGATAATGTGATGAGGGACACGAAAATGGCTGATAATTTGATGGTTGATGGATTCACATATTTTCTCGGCTTTGGTGGAAATGAGGGGAATGACTTCTACCCATTTAGTATAATATTCAATAACGGTTATGATCCATTGGTGGCGTTGTGAAGGCGGGGTTGATCTCACCGAAAAGATCCAAACCCCATTGAGAGAAAGGTCAAAGGTCTCGTGTGACCTATAAGACATGACTAGGGTATGATGGAGATTAGCATGTTGTTGGAACTTTGTGCAACGTTTGACATAATCACAATACTTGATCATGGTTTAGGGTTGGCCAGTAATAGCCTAGGCGAAGAATGCATTTAGCGACAATGAGACCACTAAAGTGGCCTCCAAAAATCCCATCATGGACTTCCTTAATGGTGTAAGGAATTTCAGAACTAGTAAGGCATTGTAAGAGAATGTTGTCAAAACGCATTTGTACAGAAGACCACCTATGATGACATAACACGAGACACTTTTAAGGAAGGCACGTTGTCCATTACGAGTGATATCGGTGGGTAAAATGGAGAGGGAAAGATATTCTATGTATTTCTTATACCAAAAGGAACTTAGGTCAGAACAACGATTACGATAGAGTAAAATTCACAAGGCAAATAAGAGGGTGAATGTAGTCTTTGTATGGTGACAAAGATTTTAGAGTCAGCGGGCGAAGCAAGTATCTGAGAAGCCAAGTAGGCCATGGTATCTGCAAATTTATTGGTAGAACGTGGGGTGGTTTGAAGGGCGTAATGGTCGAAGGTGGTCAAAATTATGTCCACATGATGCTTATACTTTTGAATTATCTCATTACGACACTGGTATATACCATTGACTTGGTTTATGACCAACTGAGAATCACCAAAGATGTTGATTGACTTAACATCTAAGGCATAAGCAGCTTGGAGACCCAATACGAGTGCTTCATATTTAGCAATATTGTTTGTACAATCAAAATCAAGTTTTAAATATAAAGGCATAGGTTCACCATCAAGCAAAATGAGGCTAACACCAACCCACCCCCACTCGACACTTGGAGCCATTGAAGAAGAGTGTCATTTGGTAAGTGGGTTCGTCCAGGGAAAGGGTAACAATAGACTCATTTGGAAATTTGAAGTTAGAGGGTTGATCCCTAGAAATATGTGCATTGGCCAATTGGTTGGCAATAGATGGCCCTTGATGGAATTTTGATGGATGAATTCAAGGTCAAGGTCAGCCAGAAGCATAAGCAGCGTGCTACACATTGATTTTGATAAGGTTTGGCATACATGTAGTGTAATGGGTCCGTATTAGTAATGACGAAGGTTTTGTGGTTGAGTAGGTAATGGTGGAGTTTGGTGGTGACGAAAACTAAGGCTAGGAAAAGTTTTTCAGCATGGGTATATCTAGTTTTGTAGTCAAGAAGGGTACGACTTATGTAATAAACCACTTGCTCCCGGTGTTGGTCATTGCGATGAGCAAGCATGACACCTAGAGAATGGTTAGTGGTGGAAATATATAGGTAGAAGGGCTAGTCATCCTTAGGAGGAATGAGCACTGGTGGTTAAAGGAGGTATTGTTTTAAGGCCTCGAAGGCTTTATGACATTCATCATCCCATTTGAATGAAACATCTTTCTTGAGAAGATGATGAAATGGTTGACAGCAGTCAGAAAGCTGCGAGATAAAATGATGAATGGATTGTAACTTACCTTGTAGGCTTCAAAGTTGATGGAGATTAGTGGGTGGAGGCATTTCAAGAATGGCCTTGACTTTAGCAAGATCGACTTCTATGCCATGCAAAGAAACGATGAAGCCTAGGAGTTTCCCTGAAAGTACTACAAAGACGTATTTTTGGTTGAAGATGAACACAATATTTGATGAGGCGGTCAAAGATGACTTTAAGAATGGGTAGGTGTTCGGTTCGATGTTTGGATTTGGCAAGTAGATCATCTACGTAATCCTCCAATATGCGATGCATGATGTCATGGAAGATGTAAGTCATGGCCCGTTGATATGTAGCACCAACATTTTTGAGACCAAAGGGCATGACTCGATAGCAAAAAGTCCCCCAAGGGGTGATGAAGGCAATCTTGTGTTGATCCTCGGGAGCTAGTAATATTTGGTTGTAGCCCAAGAAACCGTCCATGAGTGATAACATTTCATGTCCAACGGTGAGATCAACTAGTTTGTCAATGCTTGGTAGTGGGAAATCATCTTTGGGACAGGTGAGGTTGAAGTCATGAAAATTTGTGCAAATGTGTAGTCCCCCTGTCACTTTCGTGATGACGGGAAGGATGTTAGAAATCTAGTAGGGATAATCAATGGGTTGAATGAAGGAGACGAAAGAAGAGCTGAAGCTCTTCTTTGACTAGAAGAGCAATGTGAGGATGCATTTTCCACAGCTTTTGTTTGATAAGTTTGGCATCAAGAATGGTCACGATATTGCGAATCACTATTTTAGGATAATTACCAGGCATATCGGCATAGGACCAAGCAAATGCATCACTATGGTCCCAAAGGAAAGAGGTGAAGGCTTCTTGTTCAGTATCAACTAAATATTGGCTGATCTTTAGAATGTGTCGGTTGTCTTGGGTATTAATGTTGATTTCGATGGTCAATTCGTTCAACATGGTTTGCGTCTCGGAGGGTAATGACCGGTGAATATAAGAGTCTTCTGCACCAAGGTAGGTGAGGATGGACTCATCGTCTTGACATTGAACGACATTAATTGAAGGTGTATCATCATCGATCATGTCAGGATATAGAAATGGGAGAGAAGAGGGAGCCTCGCCATCGCGTTGATAGGTCAGTGGTTCTAGGGAAATGGTGTTTACGATTTTTTTAGGATCTATGGACTTCGTGGGTGAGGATGGTAATGTGGGTGAATGAGAGGGGGAAGATGCCTCATCCTGAATAAGGTCGATACAAACCTTCTTAGAAGATGAAGCGTCAAAACCAATGCCAATACGATCATTGTGTTTGAGAGAGGTATAGGAGATGAAAGTGTGGTGGCCTTGTTCATAAAAACCAAAGCCAAATCCTTTCCATGCGCACCGGTGGAGGAAAGTGTGAGTGAAACGATAGTTGGTGAGGGAGTGTAGGTCAGTGGAAAATGGTTGGGTTTGGGATGGAGGTTCGGGTTTATAGGTGGCCATATCAAGTCCCCCATATGTTAGGTTAGTGTGAAGGTGGGGAGGGCCATAAGGGAAAACGTCACTAATGCAAATGTCATAATTGGGGTGTTGACGTAGATTCCCATATTCTTGTGGGGTGAGGAAGGTATCGATATTGTATAGGTGGTATTCCCCCAGAGTGAGGTGTTGAAAAACACCTTCTAAGGGATCAATAGTTGGTATGTGGGTAGTGGGTATAGATGGCTTGCTAGATGAAGGGGAAGCAGGGGCGCTAGCGGTGGAGGCTACAACTACAGTAGGGATGGCAGGTTAGATGCAACAAAAGTAGTGGCAATTTTGGTGGATGGGCTTGTGGGTGGAGGTGAAGTGGTTTTGGTGGCGGATGCCTTGACCAATACAAGCACATCATTGGGTCGATATAGCATGTTACAGGTCTTAAAAGGTGAGGGGTCGGCAGGGATGGTGTAATTATGTCCCTTGTGTTCAAATTTGAGGCATCGATGTAACATCGAAGGGACACAACCCATGACACGAATCCAAGGTTGACCAAGCAATAAGTTATACTGGAACTCCCCTTCTAGGACATAGAAAGGTTAGGGATGGTGCGGGGACCTACGCAGACATGGAGAACAACAATACCCAGTGTAGAGGTTATGGCATCATTGAAAGAACACAACATAATAGCATTGCTATGCATGTAATTGGAGGTATTTGCATTTGGGCATACACATGGGAGGAGATGATGTTAATGCTAGCACCACCATTGATCATAATGCATCATATACGTATATTATCGATAAATATGGAGATGAAAAGAGTGGGATCAAGGTCATCAGACTGGAAGGGAGTGATCTCTTCATTTGCAAAACTGAGGGTGACCACTTGGCGAGTGGGTGAAGGTGTAGAGGAAGGCGAAGACCTAGTGAGAGAGGCTACATGGTGAGGGGTAATGATGGAGGCTATGGGTGTGGGGTCATTTGGTAAGACTTTGATAGATTGAAGGACCTCTATGAGGGCTTGATGATGTGACTCCAAGGTCTAGACGAGGTCATATAAAGACATTTTGAGGGGGGATTGGTGTAGTTATTTTAGCATTGTACGATGTGTGGCCCCATTAGAAATGGGATATGCAGGACCGTGAATGATGACTTTGGGTGTGGGTGTAGATGGTATATTGGGTACAGGGTTGGTTGAGGGGCAGTTGCTTTCTTCTTTCCCTTGTCTTTCTGAGCACGGGTGGCAATGTTGATCATGTTAATCTAAGGGGAGGGGGTAAATGGAGAAGGTGTAGGATGAGTGGTATAACGACATGACGGGAAAAAACCTACCAGGGAGAAAATCCTTATGAAGTGAGCTGGACGCAACGACATTTGGGTGGTTATTTGGCCAACTCTCTTATACGAACCATGTTAATTTTGAATCTCGGGGATGGATCAAAGAGTTGTGGGGGTGGAGATCTTGGTTGCTTAAGTAGGTGACGGGAGAGGATCTGTGGAAAGGTGGTGCCGATGAAATGGGGTCCTCATCGAAGAAGATCGGCATCGTCAAAGTTTTCTTTAGGAGGACATAATGGTACAAGAGCGGTTTTCAAAGCCTTACAATTCTCTACATCGTGTCCTGACACACGATGGTAGGCACAAATTTTGGTTTCGTCAAACCCTTTTGGTTTGGGTTTGAGTGGGTTATAAGGTCTAAGAGGTGGTAATGTGATGACAAAAGTTTCGAGGAGGTTGGTTAGGATTTTAGTGTAGGACCCTACTAATGGATCACAATGGGAGGTGAATGTGGGTTTGGGTACAAGTGCAACTAACTATGTAGGAAGAGTCTTAGCAAGAGGGGGAGTGGGTTGGGCTACTAGCTTAGTGTGTGGTGTGGTCTTTAGTGTTGGTCATATCTACTGGGTAGGGGCATGGTAGATTAACTGAAATAGAAGGCGTGGTTGGTTTAACTACCTTATTGGGGGTAGTGGATTTTTGGCTTTAGGTTGAATATTTTTGGATAAAGGTGGTATGGGCACACGAGATGTGGAGGGAAAATCCGAAGGTGGAAGAGGGCGAGTTACCCACGGGGGTAACTAAGGTGTTGTGGAGGTAGGTGGTGTGGGTTGGGTAGGAGGCGTGAGTGAAAGAGAAGGAAGTGTCATGGGTAGTGAAGAAGTTATTGATGGTATTAGAGGTATGGGTGGTAAAAGGTTACGAGGTGAGGATGGAGGTTGTGTGGGGTGCTTGTGTATATTAGAGGTGCGATGGGAAATGGGTTCTTTGTATTCTTGGTTTACCGGTGGATGGGGGTTTCTTGGCTAGGGTCAAGGGTGAGGTCCTAGGATGGATGGAAAGGGTGAAGGTGATAAAGGTGTGGTTGGTGAGGTTAGGGTATGAGATCTAGGAGATTGGCTCTTTTGTTTAGGGGCCAGGTTAAGTTTGGTGTTAGTTTTGGAAGACGTAGCTAAATCTAATTTGATGGGTGGATGAGTAAGGCTAGCTGTTGGTATGACCCCTAATGTAGTGATAGGTTTAGGCAAGGGATATGATATAGGCATGGGTTTGGGTGCAGATGCATATTGTGTTATGGGCAGAGGTGTGAGTTGAGCCATTAGTGGTGTCATGGGAGATTTTGTGATAGCTATGGTTGTGTTGATTTGGTCGGCCGAAACACTTTTTGATAGATAGTGGAGGTGTCAGCGAGTGATAGCTGAATTTGTGTTGAAATAGGAAGTAGAAGACGCCCCCAAAGTAAGTCCCTATCGACATAATCCGGGTGATCGTCAAGCGTGAGAATGATATTGTTGTAAGTGGAGCTGATGTGGACTAAGTGGCAATCCCGTAAAATGTGTTTGAGATACCAGAAATGGCTAGCCTCAGACTCTATGGGTAGGAGAGCCGAAAGTAGATCAATGAGATCTTGAAGGTCTGATGGTGAACGGTCATCAACAAGCGGTGGTACTTCTATAGTATCTTCCATGGGTAGAGGAGAGGATGGGCCAGCCGAAGTGGGCTCTCCTTGTGTTGGTGTAGGCGGTGAACTTGCATCTTCTATGAGTAGGAAAGGTGCCACTGACAACTGCTCAAAATTTTGAGGGGTCGAAGGCGGTGTGTTGATTATAGGCTCTTTTACGGGTGAAGGAGAAGATGAAGGGGATTCCTCTATGGGTAGAGGAGTATATGAAATAGGTTCTGGTGTAGGTATGGGAGCATGGGCTAAGATTTCATCTATGGAAGGAATATGAGGCAATTGGGAAGAAACTAGTGTGTCATTGAAAATAGCGTGGACCTCACGGACAGTGCTATCATTGTTTGAGGTATCACCCCCTTGGTTGGAAGATGGGGCATGATTAGGGAATGACTTCTTGAATATGTGTAGGCTTTGGTTAGCAGGTGCATTTGGGCTATCCAAGACTAAGTCTCCATTGTCTATCATTTCTTGAACAATATTTTTGAAGGTAATGCAATTATTGTCGTTATGACCTTTGACCCGATGATAGTTGCAAAAGTCGTGTTCCTTATACCATGCAGGCATGGGTCACTCAGGGTCGAAACCAATATGTGGTTTTATAGGTGGAAGGGTAATGGCACCAGCCTTAACAAGCTTTTCCAAATTGGAAGAATAAAATTCTCCTTGGGAAGTGTAATTTTGTTGTTCTCGTCTGAATTGGAAAGTTGGATATGAGAGAGATTAGAAGGGGGTTTGGCGGGGTTTGATTGATGAGGGGGACCATCTTTGAGAACTAT
Source organism: Taxus wallichiana var. yunnanensis (assembly GCA_018340775.1). Lineage (NCBI taxonomy): Eukaryota > Viridiplantae > Streptophyta > Pinopsida > Cupressales > Taxaceae > Taxus > Taxus wallichiana. The sequence goes on along the minus strand of CM031243.1, from coordinate 285,076,892 downwards.
GACATTAGCAAACCCTTTAGGCTTTGAATAGTTGTTTTGAGGTTTCAAAGATGAAGAAGTATCATTTTATTTAAACGCGATGTTCTTGTTACGAAGTTGAATCTTATTTTCTTCGATAGCATGAATTTCCAATTTCCATGCCATGGTGAATGCTTCATCGAAAGTGTAAAAATTTTGCACCTGTAGGGTTGGTGAGATATGTCTAGTACGGGCCTGAGTAAATAGTTCTATAAGCTTGGTTTGAGGCAATTGGAATGTGAGCTAGTTAATGAGGTTGTGCCCCCGAGCGATGAAGTCAGCGATAAAATCTTGTCGTAATATTATCGTGTGGAATAAAGATCAGTCATGGTCACCTTCTTAACAATGTTGATGGAGAAGTGATCTAGGAAGGCTTGGGCCACTTTATTGAATGAGTAAATGGAGTGTCTTGGTTGTCAACTATACCAATCCAATGCAGGTCATGTCAGGGACATTGGGAAAGTCCTCAAAAGTAAAGTGTCATCGTGGGCAATCAAGTAACACCCATTTTTAAAGGACCGCAAATGTTGTTGCGGATCTTATTTGCTATTAAAGCGGTTGAATTTTAACATCTCCCAATGTATGGGGTATGGTTGAATGGGAATGGAAGGGTGAATAGGCTCATTACAAATTTCATCATAGGTGATAGAATTACGTGAGCTGGAAACCGATGCTTCTAATGTTTGCATATTTTCCATCATCAACTTGATGAGGTCATTGGTAGGTTGTGATGGGGGGACACCTCCTGTGGTGTAAGGAGGTGGATATTGAACCTGATAGGGAGGTTAAGAGTAAGGAACCGACATGGAAGGAACATATCCAGAATGGGTGATAGACGAGATAGGGGTTGTTGATAGTAGGTGTATGTAGGTGGGATGGTTGTCGTGACTCTGGTAGCGATTGGGGGCAATGTTTGTGGGATGGAGAGGACGAGATTTTGGAATGGAGTAGAGGTCACCAACACCATGGGTGGTTGTGTTGCAATGGGTATTTGTGAGACAATGGGTGCAGATTGTGCTATGGTCTGGGTGGTGGACGAGGGGACAATAGATACGATAGGTGCGAGGGAAACTGCGATGCGGTGGTCATGGTGGGTATGGGTCTTAGCTGTGAAACTACTAGGGGTGAATCAAAGTTAGGGTAAAAGAGCGAGGGACAAGGTCGGGGAGATTGATACCAACATGTCATATATCAATTGACCATAGGAGTCTTGGGTGGAAGAGTGGGAAGGTAGAACTGTAAAGCCGTAGGATTCTGATCAAGGAGTCATGCAAACTCCTCATTTCGATAAAAATGGTGGTAGGAAAGGTTGGATCCATAGGTGATAGGATGGAAGGTGGTGAAGGACTAGGTGGGAGTGGTTGACAACTAGCATGGAATATGAGGGTGTTAGTCAGGCTGCATGAGTCAACACCATGTGAACAAGTGATGACCAGTATGATTGTATTCTATAGACGACACAAAAAATAGTAAAAACATAGAGTAATGGAGTCAGGAGGTGAATTTTGTCAATGTCTAGATTTTGAAAAATTAAACACAGAAATCGATGATGGTCGGGTTGATTTGGTGACGGTTGCTGGGAAAATCGATGATGGTTAGTATGACCCGGTGGACGATTAGGAAAACACGATGATGGTTTCTAAAACTAATACCATTCATTGTGGAAGAAACCAGTCTAAAAAAATGAAGTGGGAATGTTAGATTTGTACTGGTGAAACTGTGTATGATAGAAAATATCAATAATGGAGAAATATAATGATACCCGAGGGCTAGAAACATAATAGAAGCGATAATGAAAGTTTTTCTAGGTAAAGTAACTAGAAATTCAAAAGCGAAACCTTTGGTTAGGGTTTAATTGACAACGGTCGAGATGTGAACCGAAGCGATGGTTGCTAGATCGACGTTGATGATTGTGAAATTAGAAATAAATAAAGAAAATTGGTTTTGTGAATCAAATTAAGTGAAGAATCAAACCCAAAAGCCTGAGAATGAGAAGATTGAGGCCCACGACACATTTATACAAAGTCAAAATACTCAACTATGATGGTGGAGTGTGCAAGGAAGAAGAAAAATGGGGATTCGTAGTCTCACACCTCAAAACACAAGCCAAGAAGAATGCTAAGAAAAAGTGCGATCCTAATAGTGATTTTCTTATGTTTTTTTAGATTATGCTATTTAGGACTAACTTGTGTGTATTTAGAACAAAAAATTTAGTTGGGAAGGCATCCTACGAAGAAGGATATCTAAAAGGAGAGGTTTTAGGTATGTTATGGCAGAGGTAGGCCATCCTCTGAGATGATGACTCAACAGAGGCAACAAGTTGGGGAGTACTTGCTAATCGGATCGTGTGATCAATGAAAGATGTTCCCGAGTAAGATGTTGTTTAAGAAAGATGTGTATATTTGATTTTGTGCAAGTTTGGTAAGACACAGAGAGAGAAAAATGTGATTTCTACGATTCTTTGTGTCAACCATCAAGCTGGGCATGACTTCCAGTGTATAGGTTTCCCTCGATTTTAATGTGAGCTAATAATTCAACAAATCAAAATGTAATGCAAGTGTTTAAAACCCAAATCAAAGTGTGATATTTGATGTAGCAAGAGATGAACAAGAAGAGGGATGCTCTTTCACTAATGCAATGCGAAAGAAAGGAAGATGTGTTCTTTTTAAAGCACCAAAACATGATTTATTTTAGACAATAAAAAGAAGGAGAATGATTCCAAGGAAGAAAAATTAATGTGAAATATTTTCTAAGGAAACAAACACACAACTTTCACCTATGAATGAAAAAATGCAAAAGACCCCCTGATGGGTCCCCACAGATCATGCCAAAATGTTTCACCATTTTCTTTACCTTTTCGAAATGATGAAACAGATAAGGGTAAGGGCCAAGGAGGAATACCTATTAAATGCATGTCAGTTGATGGTTGTTGTATGCATTTCGACTTCTTAATCTAGAACTAAATGTGAGAGCTTCCGTTTGGCTAGGAGGAACTACCCGTAATAGAAAACAAGACCAAAAATGTATAGTTAAATGATATATGACAAAGTGGACCGCCTATCGTATGCTAGTTACGTGAAGTGTGATACTCTCCAGACAGTTTTCAATCCACTATTTAAAACAAGTTAATGCGAGAAATAAACAAGGTCTTATTGTAGTTGATATGATTTAGGTATCTCATTCAAGTATAATAAGAAAATCCAATCACAACAAAGCTAGGCTATAGTTGGATTTGAGAGGTGAAGTGCATCGAGGTTCTGGGGTGGTTAGGGTCGGATTCTCAGGTTATGTAGGTCAATTTGGTAGGGTGGTTGTTGGGTCTGTTCTTGGTGTAGACACCCATTATTACGCTCAAGCAATTTAAATAATTAAATTGTGCTAATTATCTCCCTTCCATAAAATTGGTGACATACCATCAAAAGCACTCACCTTCTCTCTGATCGTCATTAATTAATTACATTACGCTAATTAATTAAGTCACCTATCCGACAAATACCCTAATTAATGACCTTCTATTAATTAATCCCCCTTCTATCTAGACTAATTAATTATTATTAATTAATTAGCTTCCCCTTTCATCTAACCAATAAATCAACATTTAATTTATTTAATCCCCTTCTATAGTCTAAGTCATGCTAATATTCCTCTAAAAGCTTCTATAAGCTTGCACATCTATTAATTAAATCATCTTGATTAATTAATAGGCCCCCTTTATCCACATGGGTCACTAATGGACAAACTAAACCCTCCTAAAGTTAACTCAACCCTATCTAAACCCCCCTTATCCACAACTAACTCAACATCTCTATTATCCCACATGCAAAGGGATGTAGAGATTCCTTTATCCATTGGGCTATATAAAGAGCCCTCCTCCTACCTTTACACTTACACCTAAATTTCTTGAGAAGACAAGAGCAAAGCACATAACAAATAGACTATAAGCTTTTCCTTTGTTACTCTTGGGAATTCACCATTTGAAGAGCTAAGCCTCCTTCCTTGCATTTTCCAAGTGCTTGGGTCATATGGGAATAGTCAAAGGGTCTTGTAGCCAAGCTTTGATGAGCTCCCATTCCTAGGTTCTTGAAGATCAAAACAATCAATTTGATTGCCATGGAGTCTACATAGGTCCATTTACTTTTTGTGGGTAATCTAGAGAAGTAGAGGTTTGAATACTTTAGCATGTTAATTCAAAGTTAATACATTATGCTTAGTATTGATCTTGTTTAGCTCTCATCTTTGATGGTGCTTAGATTTTGTCATTAGCTTTGTTATAGAACTATTTAGGTGGTAGTTCTTACTCATCTAACTTAGCTTAAGCACAAATACATGCACACATTTATTTCTTAACCCCTTGTCAAATAAGGGATCGAAATAAATTTTCAGAAAGAAAAAGAATCAAAATTAATCAAAAAAATCAAAAGCTAAAAGCAAAAGCAATAAGAAAAGCAAATCGATATATAACTCTCTCTTGGGGTATTTCCAATAATCTTTATCGGGGCTATGGACACTGATTGATAGTAGAGAAATGTTGTGATTAGAATCAAATACATCTCTGTCGAGGCTATGGATGCCTGGTTGGTAGCAGAGTAATGTATGACTATCCTTTCACCATCCATTCACAAAATCACCTTTCAAAATCAATCATTCCTACACATTGGCTAGGGTGTCTTCACTTGTTGTCTATTAAATCTTCCCTTCAAGAGGTAATTAAATTCCACGTGCACACACTGGATCTCTATGAGTAAACAAGATTAGTATGTTACCAAGTATCATTTTTTTGACCTTGTTCAGACTCTTTCTTTAGTCCATATCTCATCTCATGATTTGTGCCTTTGGCTAATCACTTCTTCATCGCGAGGCTTCTAAGTTACATTCATATCATTCACATTGTTCTTCTACTTTTTTCAGAACATCCATGTGTATAAGATTAATTTTTGCCATGTTTTTGGACAGCTTTATCCCCTTTCACAAAAATAATCTTCTCACTTCCTCTCTATCATGTGCTTTTAGGCCAACTTACGTTGGGGGCATCCTTGCTCCTTCCCTAGCACTTCATTGGTTTACGTTCATCATTATATTGAACCTCTCCATAATAGCCTTGGGTCCCGCTTCTACCTATGAAGAGTTTTCCTTTGAATACTCCCACCTAATCACTGGGACATTTTTGCATCTTCACCTTTCTCGTACGCATGTGGCCTTATGCCCTTGTGCATCCCATATATTGCTAGGGGCATCCACTCTTCCTCATATTCCTGTACATAGTTTTGGAAAAATTCAAAATCATCAAAACATTCAAATATGTTAGAAAAATAAAAAAACATTCAAATATATTTCGAAAACTTCTAAACAATATAAATTGTCCTACAAAAGGCCGCTTTTTGGTTCTCACCTATTCATGTGCACGACTCATGGATCATCTTGATATATGTCCATCAACAAAATCTAGGTCTGCTTATTTCATCTCGTACTCTAGGGCACAATGAGTTGCACTGGTACTATTTCAGTAGTGCACATTACTTTTTTATAGGACCGAACTGTCCTCCATTATTCTCCTTGCATGTATCCTTGCTTGGGGTGCCGTCATTAACCCTTGTCGTTTATTTGAATTGGTTGGAACTAAAGATTGATAACAAAAACATGGTACTTGTTTCTCTGTTAGTTTTGGATTGTTAACTTTCTCGTATTGCATTGCATTTTGTATGTTGCATGGAGTTAGGCATCTTTTACTTTCTCATATTGCATTACATTTAGTATATTGCATGGAGTTGGTGTTTTTAGCAATGAACATTTGTTTGTATATGACTTTTCATGTCAAACTACACTTTTGTTCCTTATTTTTAATAAGGACCGATGATGAAGATCTTTAGCAATATGATGACAAATAAAGTTGTTTAAAAGGCATTGGATGGATGTTAGCTCATTCCCTCTTCCTCATATTCCTTTTTTCTTCTATATCCCCTTTCTTCTTCACACTATTCTTTCTTTTGTTCTCTTCTTGTCATCTTTTCGATCGTCAATCGAGTTCTTCTATCACCCCATCGACAATCGAGGGGGCATCCTCCATTCTACTCATTTTTCTTCTATCCCTTCAAAAATTTCTACTTGTTTATGCTTGTCTACTTTCTTTGAAGTGATGTCGCTTATGTCACCCCAAAGAGGGGAAAATGTAGACACCTAAAATATGCTTACACTTAGCATTTCATCCAATCCAATCAATTAACGACACTTCGTTAATTCCCCATACTTTGCTCCATTCTCAAATTCCCATTCATGACACTCTTTCGGTCATATTCCTCCTATAATAAGCTTATTTGGCTAATATCTCTCTTATTAGCTAAACATTCCTCCTTTCGACCATTCAGAACCTCCCTAGCTCTCTCTAAACTACTTCTATTAGCTTTGTAGGCTATCTATCACCACAATTGGTTATAGAACCCTCCCTACTCTCATTGAGTCTCTAATCACTTACTAATCAAGTTTAACTAGCCTAAACCCTAGTTAACTAGCCTAATCCTAGCTTAACTAATCTTAAAGCATGTTTATCCTAATTTAATCTAAAAGTGATTTTTGAGATTTTGTCCCACATGTACCTAAACTCAAAAGCTGTCCTAAGTGAAAAACTATAAATAAGGGTCGCCCCTCCCTCTCGAAAAACACACACCTTGTTTACATAACAAAATCTCTCTCACATTTAGAGATATCGGCATTAGAACTCATTTGCATTAGCCAAGCTAATATGCATTTGATCTTAGCTATCCTCCATTGTTAAAGCTCCTCCATATTCCATCCATTCCAAATATAGTTAGTAAGGGAATATCTAAAGCTTGGCCATGTAGCCAACTTGGAGATATCTCTTCACTATGTTTGGGAGTAAACAACACACAATTTGATTGCTTAGAATCTAACTAGGTTCAATTTCATTAAGCTTTCATAGAGTACAAAGTAGTATACATGTTAGTTTTTGATGTTTTTGTCAAAGTTATAATGCTTGCATGTTAGTTTCTCTTGTTTAGCTCTAATCTCATGGTGCATGGATGAGTTAGCAAAGCTTTGAGGTTCTTTATTTGCATTCCATAGCTTTTGTAACTTTCCATTGCATACAGGATTATCCATTATGATTCATCTACAACTTTAATGATGCATAATGCGATCATTTTGTCTATCTCTTGGTTTACCCAAACATACCAATTTAGATTCATTCAAGAAGGTCTCTTCCAAATTGGGTGCACTCCCTCCTTTAGTTTGGTCCACATCTCTCCTAAAGAGTGGTGAACCCCCTTAATATCATGGTACTCGTGCAGAAATAAATCCTAAAACTCATGCAATAGATCAATGATCTTTGAAACATCCTTTTCTGATCAATATTCCCCAATAGTAGTCTCCTTAGGTTTTGTTTCTGAGCCAATGTTAACCTTCTTTGTTTTGAGAGGTTCATGGTAGGCACGCACTTTCTCATCAGCACTATCTGTTACCTTGTGTGTACCCATAGTATGATTAACATCCAAGTTCTCTACTTCCTTGTAATCTATCACATAGACCAACTTTCCCTTCTATTTTTCCATGCAGGAGCGCTCAAGCTATAGTTCCTCTGGTTCCTCCACATCAAAACGTGCCTCCAAATCAGGTTCTCCCAATAATTCCAAAATCCTATCCTCATCCATGACACTATCTCCCATAGTTAGGCACTTAACAACCTACAACACCTTATTCACCAATGGCTTAGCACTTTGATATTCAAAGATTTAAATCAAGTCATTTATTAACTCCCACTAGTTCCTTGTTTGATGGCGTAATTCCAAATGATCGTACCATGTGTGCACACAACCTTACAAAGTGTGGAATATAACTTGTACACCCATAGGGAAGGAGGTAAATCCTTTGTGCCTTCCATCCAAATCCTCTTGCACTCCTAGACATGATCTAAGGTGGATCCTTTCCCATCATAGACACAAAGTTTAGTTGGTGCGTTGCTCTTAAGAATCTAATAGAGAGTGCAATCCTCACCTCGTGTCATTGTAGAATATTGTCTTGATGCATCATCTACCAACATGTTATAGTTCTGCACAAAGTGTAGACAAGAATGATCCTTCTTTCGATCTCATATCTCCATTGAGCTTTCATGGCTCACGGGAAAACATCGTGGTTACCCTCCCGGTGTAGCTTGGTAACTACTTCCCTCTTAGGTGCCTAAGTGGGCACGCCCTTTCAATCTTGTAATGAAGCCTATTAATTACCATCCAATTAACTCATAGTGCACACATAGATTCTATCGAGGAATTATTCTCCCAAGGGATCAAGTATAGGTGCTGACTTCCCATCAGTTATAGGGATAATAACCCGCTCTTCCTTATTTTAAAAAATTATATATCCCTTACTGAACCGTAGGTCAATTTTTTTTTATAACACCAGGGGAACCCAAGTAACACTGGAAAGTTGACCGCCTATGCTAGCTCCAAGACTTCAAAGTCTTCTGTGAATTTCATCCTTTGGATAGTAATAGCTATGTCCTTCAAGACACCAATGGGCATGGCCTTTGTCTTGTTAGCCATATACACCACATTTGAGGATGGATCTAATTGGGCCCTTCCCATTTGATTCCATGTGTCTAAAGTGAGAACATTAACCTTTGCACCTGTGTCTATCAAAATATTTCTTAGGAGCCATCCATTGACTACTGCATTCAAATAAATATCCTTATCATATTCTATACTATGAGGGGGAAGGCTAGCATGTAGAACTATCACTCACACCCCCTTCCGATGTGTGATACATTTTCCCATAACCATTCCCCTAGCAAAGGGATGATATTATCTTGCCTTAACATTTTTTATACTTACCTAATGTCATCCATATCCTTCTATGGATCCTCAATGCTCTTCCTTTGCTCCAACTATTGTAACTAGTCCTTTAGGCATTGGATCTCTCCTTGTAGGCTTTGAATTACATCCATGGTCTCCTTATAAACTTCTTTATGATGAGTAGGGTCCAAGTAATTTCTATGCACCACATCTTCTCTAATAACTAGTGGCCTTTGGTTGGGTGTTTCTCTCATGCACACAACCTTAGCTTGCGTCATTACGAGGACGGGTTCCAAATCTAACTCACGCATCACCATTGGCATCCACTACGAGTCATCCTTCTTCATGCTTACCATCTCTACGCCTTTATCCTTCCGTTGTTTCTAGCTCATGTTTTCAAATAACTATGTGCACTCCTCATACTTGTGCTTATTTTAACACAGAGCATTGTAACAAGTCAGGGCATTTGTGCTTATAGTACTCCATAGACCCATATTTGTAACAAGTTCCATGTGGGAACTCACTTCTTTTGCCTCTACAGATTGCCTCGACCTCGAAATACCCCATATAATCTTCTTTCGGGCTCCTCCATCTGCATGCCCTTCATAGTGATGACCATCATCCTTGGAATTATTTGCAACGCTAGTCTGGCACACACCAATATCAATGGCATCATGTATTTGGTCAATCAATCTACAATCCTTGGTGTCATGAGTAGTGGAGGTAAAAATATTGTAATAACAAGACACATTCTTATGGATTGTGCAATCTTTGTTATACTGCACACTTATTTGCATCATTATCTCTGTGGAAAATTTCACAGTCTACCATCATGGTGTGTACCAATCTCCGAGGACAAATTTCCTTCGTATGCCCCTCTACCTCACAATCGTGCACCATAGGAAACTGCGAGTCTCATGGGCCAAGTTCATAGATAGTTTCTCAAACTACTTTTCCATTGTAGCAATATGAGCTTCAAGAAAAGGAATAACACCGATATTCATGCTTCCTATAGCCTCAATACATAGGGTAGCCTCTAAGGCCTCGCATGGTCTTTGAAAGTCTTGTTCAACAATGATCTCTTGAAAGGTGTTATTAATCCTCTAACAAACCATTGAGCATGCTGAGAAGGATGAATATCATAAGATAGTTTTGACAAGAGAGTCTTAAAACATGCATCATACTCCCACACACTCTCTGCCATACCTTGTTGAATCTCCTTCAGTGCACTAATGCTCTTTTGTTTAAACTTAGGAATATGGAATTCAGCTAAGAAGGTATTACACAATGTGGTATAATCTACTACTCTCTATTGGGGTCATAATTATGGTACCAACTATGTGTGCACCCTTACAACATTGTTACAAAATGACTTTCCTTTCGTTATGAGGTAGTGATCCCCTTTGCATGCCATAGCAGCTCACATTTGTGTACATGCTTTACAACATCCTCAACACCTTTGTAATCTGGTAGATGTAAAGACATTTCAAAAATACTTGCTGAGGTGGTTGAGGCCCTTGTTTGCTTGATCCAGAACCTTGATTCCCTCTAGTGTTTCCTCCACCACCAGATCCACTAGATCCACCAAAGCACCTATCCCTCTTGACCCACCAGATCCTCCAAATCCACCACGTCCACTAGGTCTACTAGTTCTTATTCCACCTCATGTAGCTGGTAAGGGTCCTGAAGTGGTCATGCCTTATGTCCCCAATTTCACGCTGAAGTATGTGCCAACAATTTGTGATATGGAACTGCTACTAGATGTGTGTCTTATGCCGCTTCCATATGCAATACCAAAACTTTGTGTACCCTTAATTTTCCCAAATTTCATTCCATACAATATACCTCCAAACACAGGAAATGATTGTGCAACCATAGATGTGCCAAATGATTAGTTATACCTCATAGGTGTTGATTGATTACTTCCACCAATACTAACATGGTTAGTTATACTTATCTCTAAATTTGGAAAGCTAAGCACTAGGGGTTGGTCACAATGTGGATTAAGATGCACACAAATGAATCTTCTCCTTTCTTCATATGACGAGCCTTCTCCAGAAGTTGAGGGGGTTTCTCTTCCACTTTTGCGAAGATGGGTTCACACTGAGACTTCTTAGGTTCCACATCCTCTGCATGAACCTCAATTCCTTCCCATGCAACATCTGCCTCCATAAATCCATCACTCTTGCAACTTTGTATTGTCTATATAACTCCCTCTCATGAGCTTCATTATACTTAAGTCATCTCTCTTCCCTCTCCTTTTCAACCGCAAGGTCTGTCATCTTCCTCCACCATATCTTCCTCACTCGGACTCGAGAAGAAGCTTAGTCGGTCATAAGAAATGCGTCCAAACTTAGCATAATGATCAAGATATTTATAGCTAAAGGGATAAGATGCAAGAATGATCCTCTTGGCTCCCTCAAGAACTCAAACTCAAGCAATATCTAGATAGGGATACATAGAAATCATGTACTCCAAGGTGTAACTCATCAACACTCTACTCTACCAATGATCAAAAACATGTGTCCAACTTAGATAAAATCATGCAACCTTTGATACTCCTCTTTGGTCCATATATGATGTCTATAGTTCCATCTTGATCTAGATTCATACGCCAAATTCCATTCATATAAATCCACTAAAAATTAAAAAATAAGGTCTCATATAACTCATGATATAGCGTCAAAATCAGGTCCATTACTAAATCACCGAGAAAACTCATCCTCCATGATTTTAATCCATGCTTTGACACTATCCAAGGTTAAGTTCACTTGTCATCACGCACCATTATCACAACGGTTTGAAAAGAGGTCCTAGCAACATAACCAAATAATAGTCTATTATCATTGCATGTTTCAAAGTAACCAATCCCAAGTGCATCAGCATATCATCCATATTAGTCTAGAACTCACCGAGAGGCACACGTAGGAACCGAGTCCCTCATTTATGTGAACATCATGAGAATCTCCTTTTTAACATGAGGATGTACTATAACTAGAGAATAAGTGCATTCATTCATGGAATTTAAGATATAAGCATTAACTCCTAACCTAATGCATTCCAAGCATATATTAACATGATCAACTAAATGTAAGTAGAATCAACCCATGAATATCATCAAGGAAACCCATAACACACACATGAACATAAGGGAAAAACACATATCAAGATCCATCACATGAGTGTTTCAGAATCACTTCATTATATTTATAAGCCAAAATATGGTAGCCAAGATTACATCAAGAGAGTTCCATTTTGGAATGTTCACACTAGCAGAGCTTACTTTACATCACAGATCTCACCATTACACATTTTTCACCCTCTCTCCTACTCCCTATCTATCCTTACTTATCTCTCTCTTGCTCTCTAAAAACCATCATACTCATAGCATAATCATCCTCCTTCCATCTTAACCACTCATCATTACCTGTAAAATCTTGATGGAATCCTTTCATCATTTTTCTACCACTACCCAAGAATGTGCCAGATGTTTCCATGCATTTCCCTCAATTGATTTCCTTCTAGTATGCATGTGCCAGCTAATCCTTAACAACCTCAACTCCTTATCCTTTCATGATAATCATATTGATGCCCTAGAATATCCTTTCCTTGATCCGTAAGTCTCCATAACTTATCCACATTTGTATCTGGTCTCTTTTCCATTTGCTCTATATATGCATCTTTTCCTGATATCCAAAACTCACTAAGTCTTGAATCCATTGTTCCCTAGTGCGAGCCTTTGTGCCTCTCCAAGAATTATTTTTTTTGCATGCATTCACACCACCCGATTACAGGCACCACAAGGCTTCACGCCTTAGGTACTTAGTTACTTTTAGGGGTCCAACATGGTTGTAGCCTCATTGTGTATTTTTTTCTTCACCAAAATAAGGGTTAGTGATCCTTGTAGGGTTGGTGATATACTAAAATATGGGTTAGTGCTCCTTATGAAGATGGAACTTCACTAAATACTTTTGATTTGAGTAATCTAATCAAAATTTTCACTAGATTTTCTTCCCCTTGAGGGTTTCTCACTTATATCTTGTGTTCCTATTTCTCTTGTATGGTTATGTTGATTTGATTGAATTATTTACACACATTAATGAATGGATGAATGGTTTATGGTTTAAATAAGAAAATGTTAAATTGATTAAATATTTTTAAGGACCATTCACCCCCTCAATCCATTTTTTTCTAAGAATTGGTATCGAGAGAAGGTCCTTTTGGATAAGTTGTATCACTTGAAAGGAGATCCTTGAAGCAAAAATGGAAAGTTTGTAAAGTGGATCTTTTACCAAGAAGGGAGCATTGATTGATGGAGTTAACTATGGATTTTGAGTCTAAGGATGAGAACCGACATCATGTCCCTTGTTTTTGATATGTTTCAATATGTGGAGGATGGTTATACTTTTTCCTTCTACTCCACCATCTAGTAATGCATACAAGAAGCTATGTAGTGATAATTAAAATGCTATGAATGTTATCATGTGTGGTCTAGGAGAATATGAGCTTGTGAAGGTGATGCATTGCAAATCAGCTAAGGCTATGTGGGAAAATCTTCAAGTACTATATGAAGGAGAATCTAAGGTAAGAATTGTTAAGCTCCAAAATTTCAGAAATTAGTTTGAAGGTCTTAAGATGAGTGATGATGAGTCTATTGTTGCATATTTTCTTAGGGTTGACAAGGTTGTCAACACTATGAAAGGGTTAGGAGAAGATGTGAAGGAAGAAGTTGTAGTTCAAAAGGTTTTGAGATCTCTAACACCTAAGTTTGATTCCAAAGTGTCTTCCATTAAAGAAGCCAAGGATTTAACTCTCTTGAAGATGGATGAGTTGCATGGGACTTTGAATTCCTATGAAATGAGGATTGTTGATTCCAAACTAGATAAGAAAGAGATTTATTTCAAATATAAAATGAAGACCAAATGCAAGAAGGAAAAGGATGATGGTAATGCTCCTGAAATTGATGATGAATAACTCTTTGCAATGGTGGCTAGGATATTGAATGTTGGATCTGGTAAGTACAAAGGTAAACTTCCATTTAAGTGTTTCAATTGTGGTGAAGTAGGTCACTTTTGCTGCTAAGTTTCCTCATATGCATGAAAAGGAAGGTGATGAAGACCATGAGGATGATCATGAAAAGAAGAATCATAAGTTTAATAAAGGTAAGAATAACTTCAAGAGGTTTGACTATAAGAAGAAGGGAAAAAGAATTTTTACACAAAGGAAGAGGCTTGCTTATCTGATGCAAGTAGTGGTGTTTCAGATTAAGAGTCTGAATATGATCATGAAGATGTTGGAGATGAGGTGTTTTTCATGACTAAAGATGTCATGAGATCTACTAGTGGTGGTTCTTCATTATTAGGTGATTTCATATCAGGTTCTTATAGAGATTCGAGGAAGAATAAGATGATGTTGAATATGATCTTGTGTGTATCCAAACTGAGTTAAGGCATGTTGAAAAGAATAACAATAATTTGAGATCTCAAGTCAAAGGATTTTAAGATAAGATTCATGATCTAGAAGAGAAGAATTGGTCTGAAACAAGCAAGCTAAATGAGATAGTTAGAATGTTAGAAGAAAAGGTAAAGTTTCATGTCTCTAGTTTGAAGACAAAGATAATTAGGTAGCCTAATGCTTTAAGGTTTAAAAGGTCATTTAAGGGTTATTTCTTTACTTGTAATGGATTTGGCAATAGATCTAGAGAGTCTAGAAGGTTTGATAGAGATAATCACATATGTATGGATAATAGGAGTGAGAAAGCTAAGATTTTAGTATGATATAATTGTGATGAGAGAGGTCATACTACTATATATTTCCTACATGAGAATTCGAGTCAAATTCGGGGTAATGAAGGTTATAGAGGTAGAAGTGAGGTTGTGTCTTTTAGTTGTAATAGGCTAGGACATGTTTCTAACATCTTTCATGGTCCTAAAAGGAAATGAAAAAAATTTCATTGTCCCAATGTGCATGTTAGAAGGAAGAACATGAATCGGGGCCAAGAGTGAACAATAACATTCCATCAAGAGAAAATGTTGATGAAAATCACGGTATGTCTCAGAACTTAGATTAGAAACAAATGAATGGAGGTGGATTTCAGGTTTTTAAGAGGGCTTAGGACCTCTTCAAGTGACTCTTCTAGATTTAACATGATGATATATACCTCTACTAGGATTCTTCGAGGTGTATTGATCCAAATGAAGCATTGGAAAGAGGGGGATATGTGTTTAAAGTATGCTGTTATGGAGTCTTTTCTTTATGTCAAGATAAGTAAAGGTGTGTCACCAATCTATCAAGGTATGTTTCTATCTTTTTTTTTGTTTCAGTCATAGAATGTGTGGTTATAGTCAAAAGTATCTAATTTTGTACAATTATGTTCTCAAAACTATGTTATTGTTGTTGAAGTCTATAGAATGATTTTTGAGTAGTATAACAAGTGTATCAAGAGAGGTCAAATATATTGGTCTGAGCATGAACAATTGATATTTTTCAAGTCCAATCTTGAGTAACTCGTAATGGTACAATATCAAGGGAAGTATGTCATGATTAAGAAATCTAGTTGTTGTGACATGTCAAGATGATGATGTTATGTGTAAAATTCTTACTCATAGTTAGTGTACATTAATAAAATTTGTCTTATCTTTGTCTAAGGTTGAGGTATATCTAATTTTATCTTATGTATTTTTCATGTTGTCTCCAAGTTGTGTCAATAATTCTATCAAAGTGGAGATGTCATGAGTAAAGAAGCCCTATCATGTTAAAATTAAGAAGATTCAAGGATGTATGAAATTATTCTATCAAGGTCTCAAGAAAAGATATGGATGTTGAGAGCATCTACAGGTGTATGGAGCATCATGAGGATAGTATACGATTAAAAATTATTTTTAAATATATATCTAAGGATGATTTCAAGTCCATTGATAAAGGCTAAGATTATAGATCATGTCAAGCTCAAGAAGTGATGATAAGAAGAATCCTTGAAAGATCAGGTTGTTTCAAGTTTTTATGGACGTTCATGATTTCATATGATGAACTTGTAAGTATTAGGTATAGGGGTAATTGTAAGCTTCTCTAGTAGTAAAGTATAGGTTAGGTTGCAGATAACGAGTCATGAAACTTGAGGCAAATCGCAATGTTGGGTTGTATTCATGGTGATTAATTTAATGATGTATAGAGAATATTGTTATCTCAAGTTTACATATAAATTTTGATCTCGGTTTGGAGTTTTGAAATCTTGGAAAAAGTGAGTTACTATAAAAATACCTCTCTAAGGATTTGGGAAAACCCTAACCTAGGATTTATACAAAAATGCTATAAATAGAGTTGGAGTGAATGAAATATCATGATAACCATATGATCTTTACATGTTAGGAAGAAATATTTGAATGTTTCAGGGTGTTATGAAATTATACGGTAAATCATTATCTCGATGACCAAAAAAGTGCTTTAAAGACCTAATTTATAAGTTGAACTTTTGGTTTTGAAGCATTCTTGGAAAATAAGCCTATAGTGAAATTTGGTGTATAGTTTAAGCATGAAAATGGGTGCTCAAAACAAGTAATGTCTCTCTTTGAAAGTAAAAGTATAAAAATATAGGGGTGAATTTCTATTGGAGAAGGGCTAGTAGCCTTGTGAAAGAAGAGTAATGAAGTAAGAGTGAGATAATAGTTTTAACTTGTAATTTTGTCATTAAAGGAAGTTTAAAGTATTTACATGGAGTTTGATGAAGTTGATAGTCAATTTTGAATCAATGAAGCTTCTCAAGGTCGATAAAAAAGGTACAAGATAAAGAGTGACATTGAACTTTCTCAAAGGATCCTTTCTTTTCTTTTATATGTGTTTAGTGGGTGCAGGAGTATTCTCTAGGTATGTGATTATATACAATGAGTTGTACATAATTGAATCAAACTTTAGGAAAAATCAAGTGCATCTTGGCATCTTGATGACTACATTAAGTATCATGAAGCACTATTTTGGAGTTAAAAGACTAAATTGGATATCTTAGGTGGCTAGGTATTGTGAAAGTTAAAGTACAATTGTCCGAGATGCATTGCTTCATCTCATGCAACTATTAAAAGGGATCAAGAGGGTATGAGGAGACCAAAATGGTGTTCCCTAGGTAGAAATGTAGGATGACTATACTATTCCTTTCAAAAATAGAAGAAGTTTCTTGAAGACTGTGTGAATGAAGGTATAATGATCATAAAGGTATGATATGAGTATTTATAGGTGTAAAGGTCAGAATGACATTAGAATTGATGATTTTAGATCCTCTAAGTTATGTTACAGGTGTATATTCATCACAAGTGTGCATGAAGAAATACCAAGACATTTCAAATGAAAACGTTAAGCTCTAAGTTGTTAATATTTGAGTTATGTCAGTAGGGATATGAATGGAATGGTTCAATATTGCAAGAAGTAAACCAAGTAGAGCTACAGGATGAGTGAGCCTAATAAGGTAGGGATAACCTAACTTTATCTAGAAGTTAAGCATGTAAGATGTCTAGTAGTGCTAAAAGTGTGGTACTAGTCATTAGTGCAAACAAAGGAGGTAAGTAGGTCTTGTGTTATGACTTTGGATGGTCATTTTTCTCTAAAAATGTATAGTTATAGGATTATAAATGTGATCTCAAGGCATGGGAGATTATTCCTTGACCTCATCAAGAGTGTAAGGTGTTAATAAGTGTTAGTTGCAAAGATAAATAAATATTGCAAAGTTGAGTTGTGGTTAGCTTGTGTGAGTGAAATGCACATGACATCGTAGTATCAAATTTGCATGTTATAGGTCTGTAGGTGGTGTCTAAGGAAAAAGAAGATATGTTTTGAGTTTGAACCAAGTGGATAAGGTATGAGAAGTGTCGATAAGGTTGATTGATACTTGCAAGAACTTGTATAAATGGTCTCATGTTTTGAGTCAAGACATACTTCATCTAGGTTTATGTAGGTGGATATTGTGTGCAAGATATGATGTCACAGTCTTTGAAAGCCTCCAAGACAAGTGGAGTTGAGCATGATATCAAAATAGTATTATAAGTTATTTTAGTGAACTGAATAAAATAAATAGATAAATGAAGGATAATTATAGGTATGATGGCTTGAGAAGTAATTCATGTGTTCAAAATGCTGCATTAGATCATAAACAAGGATGAAAAGGTTAAAAAGAAGCTTTAGGACCGTGTTGAAGTATTTGACCTTTTTCAAGACATCCATACAAGGTAAAGCTCAATTTTTAATTTTTCTACTAGAGTGGGATGGTATGAGTCTAGGGGGAGTCATAATGAGATATCTCATAAAGTTCTTGAGCTTCCGGGGCTTTGATAAGTTGATCTAGAATGCCTTTGAAAAATGGTCTTAGGGATCTTAGTCCTAAGAGTGAATGAAGTCAAAATATGGATGTGTTAAGCCAAGTTTGAGTCTTTACAAGTTAAGATAAACAATAAATAAGGTAAGAATTGTGTTTTTGGATCCAAATATTGATTTTTGGCATGAATAGGTGTTTTTTGTGCTCCATCCCAGGGGGAGTATAATTATAAATGTTTTAAAAGAGTTCAAAATCAGATTTTTGTGAGAAATTACAAGTTTATAAGCTAGTTTGAAGACTTTGGTTGATGTTTCCAACCAAGAGGTGAGCATATGAAGTTAAGAAGGATGAATATCATGTAGATATAGATATGTTTTATCATTAATGTAAAAGGGGAGAATATTAGGTAGTCTTCCATTAATGACAAAGGGGAGATTGTTGGCATGTTGAGTTCTACATGTTGTCATTGATGTAAAATTATATTAATGACAAATAGGATGATGGAGTAGAGTTAAAATATTCTTAGTAGGATATTATGACATGGATTTTTAGGTGTTGTCATGATGGCATGAGTTGATTTAGTGAGATTGACTTGGTCTAGCAGGCCTAGTCAAGTTACCTAGCTATCCAAGGTGATGGTGCATGGTGGTTAGAATTGATTGGTAACTTAAGGAACATGGTAGAAGTATCAAGATCATGTTTGAGGAGTTTTTATGCACTCACATGACTTTTAGGGTGTAGGTACACGTTGAAGACATCATTTTAAGTGCACATCTCGACCCATTCTAGGTGTTTGGAGGCACGAGGATGAGTCAAAGAGAAATGAGATCTCATGGAAGCATACATAGATGTCATAAATATTGTTACATTTATGTTAGGGCATTTTGGAGAGGTTTCATGATGAGTTATAGTGTTGGTTCAATTGACCCTAGCCTAAACCATGCAAACCCACAAGGGCTAGTCATGTAAATGAGATGGCTTGAGAAGATGTATACCTATTTGAGGTATAATGATTATTAGAGATGATTCACATGGGTTTTCTAGAGGTGTAAATTTTTTTAGTCATTCTAAAATAGATTTTTTAGGTTATGATGTTTTATGTGAAACAGGGTCCATGAAAGAGTGTTTTCTAACTCAAATTAAAAATTCAAAGGCTCACTATGAATTATGTGCTTTGCATTGGTCTTTGTTAATTTTAGGGATGATTTTTAATTTAGTTAAGAAGGTTTCACAAAAATAATGGTGTGGTTTTATTGTAATTTTTTTGCACGAATGTTAAGAAGGTAAACAACTTTTTGTGTGCTTGAAACCCTAGCTCAAAAGCGGTAGGAGAGATATTAATCATAATTTCCCATAATTTATTTTCTGTACTAGTATGATGATTGGATGATGTATAAGAATCCTCCATATTTATAGAAAGGTAAGATAGAGTATGTGGTGATGAGTGGACCCCACCTGAAAATGCAAGTTTTATGAAGAAGTTCAGTTTGGGACAAGGTTTTCAAAGGAGTTGCAAAATAAATTGAAATTTATTTTATCATGGTAATTTTAATTGATTTACATGATGGTTTCAGATCATGTTTGAGCTTCTAGAGGGAAAAGTGTGCCCTATTTATGAAGACCGGTACTAACATAATTTTTGGGCAGTTTTGAGAAGTTTTTAGAGATGGACTTGGTTGAAGGATTTCCACTTGGAGTTGGAAGGAAATGTAAGATTTTATGGAAAGAGGATTCAGATTTATTTCAATGGTATATGGTTTGTCTCATGATTATGATATTTGATATGTCATCCAGCTTGATTTTGAAGAAGGTTTCTTGTTTCTTAAGACATGATTGTTTTTTCTAGAAGATGGAAGTAGAAGATGCATGAGATGAATGATTTTATTTTGATATCATTTTTAGAGTGAAGAGGGATGAATTTTGTTCTAATTGAAGGATTTTTAGGTCTTGTAAGTTTAATAAAGGGTGTAAATAAGTTGAGATTGTTAAATTACTTTATGGGTAGCTCAATTTGGTGAAGAGGATTTTTGGTGTGGTTTGCACATATGGATTTTTAATGAGTTATAACATGTATTTATGTGATCTTTAGGACCAGTTGATTCCAATGAGTAGTTACATGCCATATTTTATATGCTCTTGGGTGGTCTTGAGGCCCAAACGTGAAGACAGGGTCCTAGAAACAACTGTTTAGTGAAGGATATAGGCCTTCTTGAGTTAGTTATGATAAATTTGATTAGTGAAAGATAATTAATGACCATGGATGATGTTTATATGTTTTTTTCACATGTATAAGGAATTTGAAATCTTGAAAAATCATGGTTATGGTGTTTGTGGTTTTAGCCATCTAGGTGATGAGGTTTTGAGCTTATTTTGAGCTTGTTTAGTGCATTTGGGCATGGCCAACCTACATGGGTCCAATATGAATATTTTTATGAATATATTTTTATGAGTTGGAGTGCATATAAAAGTGAAGTTTGAATTCAAATTTGCACTAGTTGTGTGAGAGGGAAAAAGTGCGACCCATATGTGTGTTTGAAACAGGTATGAAGGAAAGATATATGAGTTTAATAATTTTTGAAAGTATGAGGGATACTTGAGAGAGTGTGTGTAAGGGTTTGAAGTCAAGACAAGTGAAGAAAGTGAGAGATATATTGAGTTGAGGAAACAAGGGTCCGAATAAGGGTTTGAAGGTGTGTGAGATGAATAGGTGATCTACATCAGTTGTTAAAAAAAAAAAAATCATATATCTTCAATAAAAGGTGTATGAGTGGGTGCTTGACTAAAATAGGGGTTGGTGCTCCTTGTACGGTTGGTGCTCTACTAAAATAAGGGTTGGTGCTTCTTGTGAAGTTGGTACTTGAGTAAGTGATTTTGACTAATCCAATTAGAAGGAGTTTTAGTTGGTTTTCTTCCCTTAATGGTTTCCCACTTATATCTTGTGATATTTTTTTATCTTACATGGTTATGTTGATTTGATTTAATGCTTTGCACACATTAATGAATCGATGAATGATATATGGTTTAAATAAGAAAATTTGAAATTGATTAAAGTTTTGTAATGATTGATTCACCCCCTCTTAGTCCTTTGTTCTTCTAACAAGTGGCCATTAGGATTATGTTGCTTAGCGACCACTAGGCTTATGTAACTTAGCAACCACTAGGATTATATAACTTATCAGCTGTTAGGATTATGTAACTTAGTAAACCGCCATGGCTTTATATATATGCGGTTAGGATGATGTAAATTTGTGGTAGATAGGGTTATGTAACTTAGCGTATGCTAGGCTTATGTAGCTTAGCGGTGGGTAGGATTATGTAACTTTCTACTAAGAGGGTGATGTAACATTCCTTCTCTGGCATTATTTCACCTAGTGTAATCTATTCTTATGTAAGTTAGTGGCCATTAGGATTATGTAATTTAGTAGCTGCTATGCTTATGTAATTTAGTGGATGCTAGGCTTATGTGGGGGAACCTAAAAATTAAAAAAATAGAAATCCTAAAATAGTGAAATTTAAATTAAAAAATTAGAATTTGGAAATTAGATTCTAATATTGGTGAAATTGGAATCCAATAATAGTGATATTGGAATATAATAATATCTATATTTGAACTCAAATAAGTACAATAATGACTATATTGGAATCCAATATTAATACTAATGGAATCTAATAATAATAATAACAAAATCTAATATAAAAAAATTGGAATCCAATATACACCAAAAAGGAGATAGGTTTCTTCCAAAATTTGTAATCTTTGGAGCCTAGATTCACTGGAATATGTTTAGATTTACTAAAATAAGTGTTGTATGAAAACTTTGGAAGATAATAAAATTTCTATATGCATGGCGTCATATCGGTGATTGAAGGATACCTGTATAAAATGGGTAGAGATGAGGTCTTGCGCAGATGTGTGCTAGAGAATAAGCGCAAACCCATCATGGAGAAAGTACATGGAGGGATAGTTGGAGGAAACTATACAAGAGAAGAAATAATGCTTGAGATATTATTGGGTGGCCTATCATGGGAAACATTATACAAGGGTACAAAGGATTTTTTCAAAGCATGTGATCATTGTTAGAGAATAAGAAAGCTTGGAAATATAGATGAGATGTCATTGAGGCCCATAGCAAGTGTGAAACCATTTGAGAAGTGGAAAATTAATTTTGTAGGATCTATTGCACCACCTTTCCATAGGAAAAGGGTGCGCTATAACATCACATGTAATGTTTACTTGACAAGGTGGGAAGAGGTTGCACCTACAAAAGATTTCACTACAATAACAATAGCTAGGTTCCTTTGGGGAAATATTATAAGTAGGTAGTAATGTACAATGAGCCTTACAAGTGATCGAGAAACTAATATTCTGAATGAAATCATTATAATGCTCCTAGTAGAGTCTATAGAGGCACACCATAGGACTAACCCTTATCACCCACAGGTAAATGGTGCTGTAGAATCTTTCAACAAGATTTTGGGACAAACTCTAATGAAGATATGTGATGTTCTAAGGAAGGACTAGGATGATAAGGTTTGAGTTGTTCTATGGGCATACAGGACCACTTATAGAAGGTTGAATAAGGCCACACTCTTTCGAGTTGTTGTTTGGTGTAGAGGCTGTTTTACTGTTGAATTTATGTATTCATCCTGTGTACTATGTGAGCGAGAGGATTGAATGATGAACATGAAATTGATGAGTGCATTAATAAATTAATGCAATTGGATGAGATATGTGTCAGTGTGTTGGATTCGAGAAGACAAAGAAGACACTATAGAAAGCTTGGCATGACATGAATATCAAGAAAAAGTGTTTTGCAATTGGTAAACTAGTGTTGATATATGATTAATATTTTTGCACCATCTTGGGAAGTTGAAACTTCATTGGTTAAGACCCTTTATATGGAATAATGTGCATTTCAATTATAGGCCTTTGGATGCACCATGTTTCTAAGTTACTTCAATGGGAGCAGGCCAAATACCTACTATAAATAAGCTTCCTTTATGTTTGTAATAAGGTAGTATTACCACTTAGATTAGATTTCTCTTTACATTATGTTTTCTTTGTTTTATTAAGCGTGTTAGTGTGTAGGATATTATTACTATCTATTAAGTTGAAACACGAGAGGACTACACGTACTTTTAGTGTGGGGTGAAACAAGTGCGAGTACGTGCAAGCGAGACTATTTGATGTTAGTACATCTATTATAGTTGGTTAAGGGTGTGCGCGATGATGTGAAAGAATGGTAATTGATGGATATGTACAAGGAGGTGTTTCACCATTTTCTTTACCTTTTGAATGAAGAAATAGATAAGGAAATGGGTAAGGAGGAATACTGTTTATAATAATTAGTTGAAGGTTGTTGTAGGCATACCGACTTCTCAATCCACACTGAATGTGAGAGCTTCCTTTTGGCTAGGAGGAACTACCTGTAATAGAAAACAAGACCACAAAAAGATAGTTAAATGAGTTATGAAAGTGGACAACCTAACATGTGCTAGATCTGGGAAGTGTGATACTCCTAGATGGTCATCGATCCACCGATTAAAAGAAATTAATGCAAGAAATAAAAAAGTCCTACAATAGTTGATATGATTTAAGTATCTCATTCAAGCACAATAAGAAAATCTAATATAACAGGCTAGGTTATAGTCAGATCTAAATAATAAGTAGGTGTTAGGTTGCTGGAACTGGTCAGGGTCAAGGTTCGGGTTGTTTAGGTCAACTAGTGAGATGATTGTTGGGTCTATTCTTGGTCAAGGTATAAAACACAGAGACCGATGTCGGTTAGGTATGACCGATGCCGGTTTAGGTAGAACCGATGATGGTTGTGGATAACTGGCGTCGGTATGGTCGAGGTAAAAGAAACTCGAATAGATCAAATGGAAGGGGCTGATCTGAGGTCAAATGAGGTTGGGAGGGTGGATGAGAAGGTCTGTGGAGATCTCAAGTATGCTCAGAAATGAATATTAGGTCAGAATGGTGATTTGGTGGTGTGGGTAAGGGAAATGGTTGAATTACAAGCTAATAAGAAATGGAGGAATGAACATGCAAAGTATAAACTAATGACATGAATGAAAAAAGTTAACTATGCTGAAATAGACAATGTTGGTAGATGTGTACTTATTGTGATGCAAGTTTTGATCATTTGAATGAAGGTGGCTATTGATAAGAAGAATAGTGCTAGATATCATAAATGTGATGGCTCCCAGAATGATTCCGTGAGTGCAATGCTTCCAAAATTTATCCTGGTGATGGCTCTAGATGTCTGGATGCATGAAAGGATGCTCGTTCTGCTTGCATGTAGCTCTATTTTTTCTCCTCTTGCTCTCAGAATGTGCCAACCCAAAAATAAGGTTGCTTAGGTCCATAAATGGTAACCAACGATGGTTCCTTCTTGATCGGCATTAGTTTATGTCTGACTGGTGTTGGTTAAGGAGGGATTCCCCAGGTTTACTAAGATGGGCAGATCTTTCTAATTTCTTGGACCAAGTTGGTTTGTTGTCATGGATTAGAATGGAAGATTCCCTTCTAATAAGTGGAATGTGGTTAGAGAAATATTAGGCATTGATTTTAGGGTTGGACCAAATCTTAGCTCATTAAGGCAAGTAAGATTAGGTCCTAGTTAGTTATGGAAACATGCCAAGAATAGGTCTAGGGTGAGGTGGCTAGATGAGGTGTCTAGGTGAGGTGGAAATTAGGTCAATTAATGTAATTAAATGATGAATATTGTGAGGATGGGTATTAATTAAATTAAATTAATATTAATGTGGTGTGGAGGGGGCCATGGTTAAGTGAATATGTTTGGGTTGGTTATTCGATGGGGTACGGGGAGTGTGACCCAATTTTGGTGTCTACATTTTTCCCCTTTTGTTATGTTGCTTGTATTGGTAAGCGGTGCATATAAAAATAATATTTGGTTGCCCCATGTGTGGGTGAAGGTGATCCCCCTCAAACCAAGAACCGGTGAGGTAGAAGACAGAAGTGGTGAGTGGTTTGATAAAAGGTGGATGTGGTGAAGAGGAAGGTGGACAATGGGGGTAATGGGGTAAAGGTCTAGTAAGGTAATCAAGGTAATGGGCTAGGGTCAAAGGTAGCAACATTCAAACACATGCACATGTATAAATTGTGGCACGGTACTAGGTTGAAGAGCATGCAAACTCTACATTGTCTAAGGTCGATAGGTTTATCCAAACAAGGTTGAGGTGATTCCGGTATCCAAGGTATATGATATGGTGTAGAAGCACATCACAGGTCAGGTGTAGGACATTCAGGTATGTTTGAGTACATCAAAGTTTATATCAGAATAAATAACACGGTAATAGGAAAGGTAAGGTCATTAGGTCAAACAACATGGGTAACAGTGTCACAAGGTATAGTGAGCACATGAGTTCATAGGTCATTAACAATGTTTCCAGGTCTAGGTAGCGAGGTCATGACACAGGTAGGGCTGAGGTATGGGTAAAATAACAAGTCCCTAAACACAATTAAGGATAGGTATAGGTAATGTAGGCTTGGAGGTAGGTTGCGATAAGGGTGGGTAAGGTCAAACGGTGGCGGGGAAGGGTAAATTTTGGTCGGAAATGGGGAAAGGGTATTGAAAGGAGTATGATAGGTAATCAATGCCGGTCATACTAAACCGGTGATGGGAAAGGTAAAATGACCATGGTTTTCTAAGGCAAATAACCGATGTCAATTTAGGTATAGCCAACCACGGTGTGCTTAAGTGCGAGAACGATGTCGGTTGAGGTATAACTAATGCCGATCATCTCAATGTGGGTATATAAAAAGGAAAAAGCTGACCTATACGGATTCATTTGTACGCTTTTGACTTTTGGAAAATGACAGAGCACTTGAATGAGCTGTGCTTTGTCATGAGAGAAGTACATGGGACTGTACTCGAGGTGAGGTGGAGAGATCTAGTTGGAGAGGAGAGCCAGGTAGATGGGTCCATGAGATCGGGTAGAGTGAGGTGATTAGTGGGGAGGAGTGAGGTAGAGATTTGACATGGTGGAGGTAGGAGAAGGGTCGGGTGGGTGTCGACACTAAAATTTTCCTCCGTAATTTCTATTTCATTAATGTATGTAGCGTCGATAGAAGATAACAACGCCGAGTCAAGACAATGCCGCCAATAATGTGGAGTACGGTAATAGTCAAAGTACAATAGGAATGTTGTAAAAAGTAAATATTTGTCGTAAGTGGTCCGGTAATGTTAAAATGTCAAAGTTTGGGTAATTAGAGAAGTAGGGTCTACATGATTAGGAATTAGAAATATTATATTGGTAATAAGGACAAGGAGTGAGGTCATAAATATTTTGTGTATTTTATTTGTAAAAAGTCTAAAAATGTGGAACCCATGTAAAATGATAAGGTTTATCTTATCTTAGAAGATAAGCTTACATGTACAGATAAGAGTTAAGGTATGGAATATGATTCGTCAGAGTGGATTTCTTATCCTATCTTAGAGATAAGATGGATAATCCTGGAATTTCTATAAATAGAGAGGCCACCCCCCTCATTTAGCATAGAAGGAAGTAGTGAGAAATATTGTAGGAAGTGTGTGAAGGAAGCCATCAGTTTAAAGGTGTGTTGAAGAAGCCATTAAGAGGTGTAATTGTAAAGTTTCTCCCATAGTCTTGGTGAAAGGCAAGTGAAGTCAATAACACTTGAAGTACCTCATGGGTGAGATTATGTGATTTCATGTTAATATTATAATTTATTTTGATATTTCAGATTTGTCATCATTCTCGTCTTATCATAGTCGATGGTATTCTTGTGTTATGTTGTTGTTTTGTTTCCAGATTACATCCACCAAACTAAAGGCTGTGCATTAGTAAATAATCATAGCATGAGGAGTTCCCGGTGAAGAATTATCATAGTGCCGGATTGGTGATGACATTTTGGTTCCGTTGCCAGGACCATTCCTCGTTGGTATATTTTCTAGAGAGATATTCCCACTTAGTCAAAAATCAATTAGAGGGTAACCTTGTTTTTACTGTGCATAGTAGTTACCATGGTAAAGTCATTTTTTCCATGAATAGTAGTTACCATGGTAAAGTCATTTTTTGCTGGAATACTATTTACCGCATGAAAGTCACTTTTTACCATGAATAGTATTTACCATGATAACTTCACTTTTACCGTGAATAGTGTTTACCACAAGAAAGTCGAGTTTTTACCACGAGTAAGTCAAGTTTTACCATAGTTTACCGTGGTAATTTCTATTTTACTGTAGAAAGGTGTAAAGTCACTTTCTAGCATAGTGATTCCAACTATTTGTGCACATAAGTCTTATTGATTGTACTTGTGGGTTGGTATTTCATGGTGGTTACTTTTGAAAATGGGAAAGATTCCTATTTTTTCAGCTCAATCTAATGAAGATGCTTCTTCTTTCATTCAAGAGTTTAAGCGATCTTGTATTTGTAATGGCCTTATAAGAAGGGAACAATGGACTGAATTTTTTCCTACCTTTTTGGATGGTTCAGCACTTAGGTGGTTTGAAACACTAGGTGATAATGTGAAAAATTCATGGGATTTATTAATTGAAAGTTTTCTTGAAGAATTTGGTGAACAACAAAAATATGCAGATCTCATGATCGAGATCACAAAGCTATCCCAAGGAGAGAAGGAGAAGATAAGGGATTATCATGCTCGTGTTCTAGAGCTAAGGAGGAAGCTCGATGCCTAGATCCGGAAGGAAGGACTAGCGAGATGGGTTGACGAATGGCGTGGATAATCTCCTCTGTAAGCACTTCATTCTTGGGATGAAGCTAGAGATCGACAACGAGTGAAGTATGGCGCCTGACTACCATTGAACAAGAAAAGGAGATTGCAAGAAGGCAAGAAGAAAGCATGGAACATGATCCCAAAGAAATTGTTGCTAAAGTAGAGCCTACACAAAGCACCTTTGGTCAGAATCCACAACCACTCTCGTGAGCACAAATATTTCTCCTAGTACATCACGAGTATGAAGATCTGCTCAAAAAGATGGGTCGATTAACTATTAATCTTCTTCAAGGAAAGGAATTTAGTTCTCAGGGAGGAGATAGAGGTCCAAAAGAAATATTTCTGAAGTTGTTTGTTATGGTTGTTATAAAAAGGGTCATTATAAGTATAATTGTCCAGATAGAGCTTCTACATCTGGTAAAGGAGATAATGATAAAGGAAAAGCACCTGTGAATTCTTTTGATGTAGTAGATAAGAGTAGAAATAATGAAGTAGATGTGTTTGTAACAAAAAGAAAGAAAGAAAAAGATAATCAAGATGGAAATGATCCTAAGAAGATGAAAGAAGAAACTAGTAAGAAACATAGGAGAAGAAAGTTGGGAGTGCAGGATTTTCTCGATTTCACGGGGCAAGGACCATACTCCATCTTGGAAGATCTGTCCAAAAGGCTTGCAAATATTACATATGGTCAACTCTTGGCTATGTCTTCTGAGAAGAGGCGGGAATTGCGAAGTGGACTCAATGCTTGACGAAGGAAGGAGGTTGAAGTCCCTGTTTTGGAGGCAGAGGCGGATCCCTATGCTCCACAAGCTGAGGTATTATGTAATGGTATTTCAATTCATGATGTCTTAGTTGATGGAGGTGCTGCAGTTAATGTAATGACCGATTCTGTAATGAATATGTTGGGTTTAAAAATTTATTACCCTTCAACACTTATGTTAAGGTCATTAAATAAGGGAAAAACTAAACCAGAAGGTGTAGTTTCAAATGTGGCAATATCTGTTATGGGTGTTGTATGTGTGGTAGACTTTCAGGTGATGAAAAATGGTATGCAGCATTGCATACCCAATCTGCTAGGAAGACCATGGCTAAGGAGAGTTCATGCAAGAAACTACCTTTGGAATGAAGGTTTCATGACACTTGGACGTGGTAGAGAGAGGGTGAAGATAAACGTGATCCCTCAACATCATAAAGCGAGTAACTCGTGGATTCAAGTGATGAAACCGATGATTGGACATCCTCTGATTACTCTAGTACCAGTGAAGTGGACACTGAAGATGAAGAAAGTGAGGTGGATGTTTCAATCATGGATATCCTTCCAGTCACACCAACTCATGACCCCATAAAATTACCTGAAGAAGAAGTTGATGATCGTCTCCAACAAATAAATATTGGTGATTTGTGATGGAGAGTGAGAAGGAGTCCTACCTCTAGCTCTTTCGAAGGTACATACACATATTCAATTTTGATTACAAGGAACTCCATCAAGTAAGTTGGGTAAAACATTCTATTGAGCTGGTAGATGGTGCTAAGCCCATAAAGCAAATGCCATATAGAATGAATCCTAATTTTTCTAAGGCTGTAAAAGAAGAAATAGATAAGTTGTTTGATGCGGGATTCATATTTCTTTGTGGAGAATTGAGAATGGGTTTCTCCCATTGTGATCTCAATAAAAAAGAATGGGAAGCTACACATTTGTGTTGATTACGGGAAGCTCAATAAGGCAACAAAGAAGGATCATTACCCTCTTCCATTTTCGATCAGATCTTGGATGAAGTAGGCGGCAGAGTGCTATAGTTTTCTTGATGGATATAGCGCTACAACCAAGTTTGTATAAAGCAGAGAAAGATCACCAAGACCACGTTCACCACTCCTTGGGAACGTTTGCTTATAGAGTTATGCCTTTTGGGTTGTGTAATGCTCAAAGCAACATTCCAAAGCATTTGATGAATAGGGTGTTCGAACCCTACATTAGGACCTTCATCAGAGTATTTCTGGATAATTTTTGCATCTATGGGAGTAAGTTGGACCACCTGCACTAGATGGAGACAACATTTCAAAGGTTAGATGAAGCACAAGCCTCACTAAACCCTACAAAGTGTGTCTTTGGATGTTCTAAAGGTGTTTTGTTAGGGCATGTTGTATCCAGAGATGGTATTTGTATCGATCCTGATAAATTTTCAAAAATCAAAGAGTTACCATTTCCTATGAATAGAAGTAAGTTGAGATCATTTTTAGGCCATGTGGGTTACTATAGAAGGTTCATCAAGAATTTCTCAAAGATTGCATAGCCACTAACCTAGTTCTTGAAGAAGGATATTACTTATGAACCAAGAAATAAGGCACATGAAGCTTTTGGACAATGAAGGAAGCCACAGTGTCTTCACCTGTTTTGAAGAATCCAGTTGAAGCAAGCCATTCATTATGTACACTGATGCCTCGGATGTAGCACTAGGAAGTAATTTGAGCCAAAAGGATGAAAATGGGAAGGAACATCCAATTTACTTTGGGAGTAGACAAATGAGCGATCTTTGAGGTAAACTATCTGTAACTAAAAAAAGAGGCTCTGGCTATCATTTTTTTGTAAAGAAGTTTAGAAATTACTTGCTAGGGAAAAAATTTCTAGTTGAATGAGATCATCAAGATCTAAAATATATTGTAAATAAGCCTAACCCATCAAGGAGGATAACAAGATGGATAATTTTGCTACAAGAATTTGAATTTGATATTATAGATAGGCCGGAAAGAAGCATGTCAATGCAGATACACTCTCTCGAGCCTATGATGGTTTAGGATCATCTTGTGATGATGATGATTTCCCCGATGCAGCATTGTTATCCCTTGACACAATCCCTAGTGAATACATAGATATTTGGAATTATCTGAATGAATTCAAGTTTCCTAATGGTGCCAATGCAAAGACTAAGAGAAAGATTACTTAAGCTAGTCGTCCATATTCTATTATGCATGGAGTATTATTTTGAATAGGACCCGATGGACGGTCTGACAAGAGGGCAGTTGTACGTGATCAAGGGAAGGAATTGCTAGAAGAATTCCACAATGGTACATGTGGAGGGCACTTCTCTAGACAACTTACAACAAGAAGGATCTTGGATGTAGGTTATCACTGGCCCACTCTTTTTAAATATTGTTATAATTATTGTAAGACATGTGATATTTGTCAAACACATGGTAACCGTAAGACTTCATCGGCTCCATTATGCCCTATTCTTCCACTTGGTCCCTTTGAAAAGTGGGAATAGACATTGTAGGTCCACTTCAAACTACCTCACGTCAAAATAAGTATATTGTAGTTGCCACAAATTATTTAACCAAGTGGGTTGAAGCTAGGCCATTGAAAACAAACTTCCATGGATGAAGTGGCAAGGTTCATATATGAACGCATTGTCACCGATTTGGTTGCCCATTAGAAATTTTAATAGATCAAGGAAGCCACTTCATTAATGAGGTGGTAGAATCCCTAGTCAATAAGTTTTCTATTAAGCACGGGGAAGGCAACAACATACAAGCCAAGCACAAATGGACATGTGGAATGAACAAATTTTGTGTTGTGTCAAATTCTAGCAAAATATGCAGCCTTGCAGGTACATAAGTGGGATAAAAGGATTCATGCAGCATTGTGGGCATATAGGGCAACATCAAAGTCAGCAACATGATACTCCCCATTTGTTGGCCTATGGCATTGATCCGATTCTTCCTATTGAGTTTGATATTCCCCTTTGTGAGAGTTATGAAAAATGAAAGGATGGATGAAAGTGATTCAGTAAAAGAAAGGTTGGTATAACTTCATTTGCTAGAGGAAATGAGGGAAATAACAAAGGATACAAGCCATAAGAAGAAAATGAAGTAGAAGGAATACTTTGATCAAAATATCCGGTGGTCTCCATTTCATGTGAATGACTTGGTTCTAGTATATGATTCAGATACAAAAAAAGAAGACAGAGAAAATTTCTTCCAAAATGGATGGGGCCCTACAAAATAGCGATTGTGCATGAAAATGGTATACTGATTTGGAGGAATTGGATGGCACTCCCATTACGAAATGGGTCAACCACAACAAGTTGAAGATTTTCCAAGCACAGAAGAGTCTACTCGAGGACGGAGTAGAAGCTAGAAGGGGAAGCATCGACACTAAAATTTTCCTCTGTAATTTCTATTTCATTAATGTATGTAGCGTCGATAGAAGATAACGGCACCGTTCGATCAGTGCCGCCAATAATGTGGAGTACGGTAGAATCAAAGTACAATAGGAATGTTGTAAAAAGTAAATATTTGTCGTAAGTGGTTAAGTAATGTTAAAATGTCAAAGTTTGGGTAATTAGAGAAGTAGGGTCTACATGATTAGGAATTAGAAATATTATATTGGTAATAAGGACAAGGAGTGAGGTCATAAATATTTTGTGTATTTTTTTGTAAAAAGTCTAAAAATGTGGAACCCATGTAAAATGATAAGGTTTATCTTATCTTAGAAGATAAGCTTACATGTACTGAGATAAGAGTTAAGGTATGGAATATGATTCGTCAGAGTGGATTTCTTATCCTATCTTAGAGATAAGATGGATAATCCCGAAGTTCTATAAATAGAGAGGCCACCCCCTCATTTAGCATAGAAGGAAGTAGTGAGAAATATTGTAGGAAGTGTGCGAAGGAAGCCATCAGTTTAAAGGTGTGTTGAAGAAGCCATTAAGAGGTGTAATTATAAAGTTTCTCCCATAGTCTTGGTGAAAGGAAAGTGAAGTCAATAACACTTGAAGTACCTCATGGGTGAGATCAGAATGATTTCATGTTAATATTATAATTTATTTTGATATTTCAGATTTGTCATCATTCCGTCTTATCATAGTCGATGGTATTCTTGTGTTATGTTGTTGTTTTGTTTCAGATTACATCCACCAAACTAAAGGTTGTGCATTAGTAAATAATCATAGCACGAGGAGTTCCGGTGAAGAATTATCATAGTCTTTGGATTGGTGATGACAGGACCACCAACAAAATGGTCGAGATGTGCCACTATGGAGGTGACACCAAGAAGAGGTAAGAGTTAAGCTTTTCTATGTATTTTTGTGAAATGTAGAAGGGAATATGGGTCGGGGGTTTGGGTAGAGTATAGAATTTGAAATTTGGGATGAAAATTGAGGCAATGAGGGAGGGGGAAATTGGGTGAGGTAAATAGGGATGGGGAGGATTATTAGGTAAGCTTTGGGTAGGGTAGAGTAGGTAGTTGACCTGGTGGATTGATGACGCTGGATTTACAAATGGGTATAAATAGTGGTGGGCGTTGACAAGATCAAACGCACATGTGGCCACTTTGCGAGCACATGTGGCGACTCTATAGGCCTAGGTAGAGCAGGACATGTACTTGCACATGGTGGATATGGGGATGGGGTACATGTGGCCACCTTATATGCACATATTATAGGTTTGCAGGCTAGTTGGCCACTACATAGGCACACATCGTTTCCCTTCCGGCCCGAGATACAAGCACAGTACAAGTTCCCCCAAGACAGTACATGTACTGGGGACATGGTCCCTTTTTATAGGTACTAGAAGAGGACCGGGTCTTGAGAGATAGGCACAAGGGCCAAGACCAATGGTTCCACCCTAGACGAAGACCGATATGTAGGTTGAGGGATGCCTTTAGCGAGGTCGTATTACCAGGATATTTTGATGGCCGCGTAGGATATATTTTCTATCCTATGGGAGTATAGAGGACATCGAGCCTCGAGTGAGAGGACCAAGTTGCATACCCATAGTGTAGAGATTACGGGGGTTGGCGAGCCCGGGATAGGGTTAGGCGAGACTACCGGTGCACGGAGGCTAGCTCCAGGTGAGGGACCATCAGAGGATAGATCGGGGTGAGGTGGAGATAGGTTGGCGGGGCACCCCACTTGGATGGGAGATGAAGGAGAATGGCGAGACAGAGATGGATATCAGGTGGGGTGATGATTAGTCATTATTGATGATCAGTGTATCCATGTTGTTGACATAGTTTTTATATGTATATCAGTCTACGTGCCGAAGATGATGAGGATGCGATGATATTTTTGTTATTGTTGATCATATACGGCTTTGTGTGCCAAGATGAGTGAGGTTGCATATGATATATTTTGAGAGATTGTGATTATTATTGGTATATATGTTCACATGTATTTTTATATAAACTATCTGATTTATAGATGATGGTGTTTATGGTATTGATGGTGTACATGTTTTAATTTGCTTTGCTATATATAGATAGGTGGAAATCAAGTGGATTAGGCCTAATAGAGTCAAGGTAGTGTAGACATGGTAGAGTTAGGTCTGTTTAGGTACGGATGGAGTCAAGTTGATTTAGGTATGGTGGAGTCGGGTTGGTTTAGGCATGGAATGAGTCGAGGTTGGTTTAGGCATGGATCAAGTCTGGTTGGTTTAGGCATGGTGGAGTCAAAGTTAGTTAGGAATGGTTGAGTCAAGTTGGTTAGATATGGTTGAGTTTTTAATTCATTAATTTATGCAATTAATGATGATGTGGATCATGTTAAGATGATTTGTAGGAAAATGTTTGATTACGGTAAAGAAATTGTAGACAAGATGAAATGAATGTGTAAATTATGATGGTAAAGATGTGTAACAATTGTTTCTTGTTGGGTGTAATTTCCAGTTATTGATATAGAAAGGAAAATAACTAGGGTAGAATGTGAATAGGAAAGGGAAAGAGGGAATTGGTTAGGGTAGAGAGTGGCCGAGCTAACCTCTAAGGGCCCCATGCCCTCGAAGTGTTGCCTACATAGTCTCGGTGAAAAGGGACCTCAAGCCGATGTACTTCTCCCATAAGCTAGGGAAGATTGTGATGAAGGAGAGGAATGGATTGATAGGTCTTTAGGCATGGGTGAATGTAGGTCATAGGCATGGTTGAGTTCAGGTCATAGGCATGATTGAGTTGTTTTAAATATAAGTGTCGATGAGTTGGTCCTGTTATAGGAGAATCAATAGGTGATGAAGAAGGTAGAAAGGTAAGAGGTGGCAAAAGAACCACCTAATTGATAAGAACCCTAATGAGTCTACCATACCTGGATGGGCTTATGAACGTAAGACCCTACAAGCCTTGCATAATGGACTATTCTAAGGGTGAAGAAAAGTCACATGATCATAAAATGTCATGGTTGCGGTGAGTCCCTTGAGTAGAGAGGGAGTTAGGATAAGAAGGTAAATGAGGTGAGAATGGGTGGTTTAGCATAACTTAGTGTACGACAAGATGTTATTCTTAGCAAGAAACCCAAGATCAAGAATAGGGAAGTCCATGATGAAAATTTCATCTTTTTCTTCATTTTTGTTTTTAATAGACTGATCGATGCGGGAAGTCTAGATGGGATGAATATATTATCTCCTTGAGGTCTTCATGAAGCTGATCAATGTGGGAAGATTCTGAATATTTATTATATTTTTGTAATGACTTTATATAGCTGTCCTTCAAGGGAGAAGTCTATTGATAGTGGTAGAATATAAAGAAGAGATGTCCCTTTTGAGGGAGTTATCTTTTGCTGGAATTTTGACTCAAGGAGTGGTATCCCTTTTTGTTTTTAGATGTTTAAGTCATGGACAAGACTATAGAAGATGATTAGGCTCTTGTTTAGAAGACAAGACCGTAACACACAAATATTAACTGTGGAAGAGGTTGTTTCAAGTGATGAATGACCATGGGATTCCATCGTGAAGAAGATGAAAAGTATCCATGAGAATCATGCTATGAGTAGAGCCGTGGTACTCATATTGAAGACAAGGCTAAAAGATGAAGGGTAATCACACAATTCTTGTTTAGTCATGGATCCTCAAAATGGGTAATATGAAAGGGGAACAGTTCTCGGGATGAGTGATCAATGGACATCAAGTGATATAGGACTTGACATCAAAAATAAAATGGTCAAAGATGTAAGGTGTTAAGGGGCTCGAGTCGAGGTTTACCTTCGAGTGAAGACAAATGATAAGTATCTCGATCCATAAGCATGGGTAACGATATAGGGTCCAAGCTGGAATTTTTTTCCCGTTTAATTTTCTCTTCTTTGGTTACATATTGATTTTCCTTGATGCACGAGGTCACCAAACCGAAAGGTGTTTTTGAACACGTTTGTCATAGGCAAGTTTGATACATTTTTGTAGATTTGGAGATGGTCAAGAGCATTAAGATGACATTCATCTAATAATTCAAGTTACGCCAAAAAATCCTAGAAAAATTCATTGTCATTGAGAATGTCTTGTAGTGAGATGCGAAGAGATGGAATCTGGACTTCAAGAGGTAAGACAACCTCATCACCGTAGACTAGAGAAAAGGGGGTGGTAAGAGTCGAAGTGTGAATGCTAGTGTGATAAGCCGACAAAGTGAAAGGAATGTTCGTATGCCAATATTTCCTAGTATCGTTGAATACCTTCATAAGAATTTTGTTCAAGGTTTTATTGGTTGATTTGGCTTGACCATTGGTTTGCGGGTAATAAGGTGATGAGAAACTAAGTTGGATGCCAAAAGCATTGCATAGTCTGCTTGTTTTGTTTTTGAATTGTTTTCCGTTATCATTGATAATGCGGTGAGGGACACCAAAACGAAAAATGATGTGATGGTTGATGAATTCACATATTTTCTTGGCTTTGGTGGAAATGAGGGGAATGGCTTCTACCCATTTAGTGTAATATTCAGTAGTAGTTATGATCCATTGGTGGCGTTGTGAAGAATGGGGGTTGATCTCACCAATAAGATCCAAACCCCATTGAGATAAAGGCAAAGGTCTCACACAACCTGTAAGGTGTGACTTGGTGTGCGATGAAGATTAGTATGCTAATGGAATTTTACACAATTCTTGACATAATGAAAATAGTCATGGTTTAAGGTTGGCCAATAACAACCTAGCCAAAGAATGCACTTTGTGATGGCTAAACCATTAAAGTGACCTCCAAAAATTCCATCATGGACTTCCTTAATGGTGTAGGGAATTTTAGAACTCATAAGGCATCATAAGAGAATTCTCACAAAGCTGCACTTGTAAAGAAGACCACCCATGAGGACATAATGGGAGACACTTTTGAGAAAGGCACATTGTCCATTATGAGTGAGATCAGCAGGTAGAATGGAAAGGGAAAGATAATCTGATATTGCTTATACCAAAGGTCATGAGGGTCAGGGGCAACAATTTAGATAGAGTAAACTTCACGAGGTAAATAAGAGGGTAATTGTAGCCTTTATATAGTGACAAATATTTTAGAGTCAGCGGGCGAAGCGGGTATTTGAGAAGCCAAGTAGGCCATGGTATCTACAAATTTATTAGTAGAATATTGGGTGGTTTGAAGTGCGTAATGGTCAAATGTGGTCAAAATTATGTCTACATGATGTTTGAACTTTTGAAGTATTTCACTACGTCACTAGTATATACCATTGAATTGGTTTATGACCAACTGAGAATTGCCAAAGATGTTGATTGATTTAACATCTAAGGCATAAGCAGCCTAGAGACCTAATACAAGTGCTTCATATTCAAAAATATTGTTTGTACAATCAAAATCGAGTTTGAAATTCAAAGGCATAGGTTCACCATCAAGCGAATGAGGATAAAACCAGCCCCACCCCCATGCTAACACTTGGAGCCATCGAAGAAGAGTGTCATTTGGTAAGCGGGTTTGTCCAAGGAAAGGGTAGCTATAGACTCATCTGGGAAGTCGAAGTTAGAGGGTTGATTCTCGGAAATAGGTGTGTTGGCCAATTGGTTGGCAATATCCTAGCCCTTGATGGACTTTTGATGGATGAATTCGAGGTCGAGGTTGGCCAGAAGCATAAGCCAACGTGTGGCACGTTGATGTTGATAGGTTTGGCATACATATAGTGTAATGGGTCAGTATTAGTAATGACAAAGGTTTTGTGGTTGAGTAGGTAATGGCGGAGTTTGGTGGTGATGAAAACTAAGGCTAGGCAAAGTTTTTCGGCATGGGTATATCTAGTTTTGTAGTCAAGAAGGGTACGACTTATGTAATAAACCGCTTGCTCTCGGTGTTGGTTGTCACGATGAGTGAGCATGGCACCTAGAGAATGGTCAGTGGTGGAAATATATAGGTAGAAGGGCTGGTCATCCTTAGGAGGAATGAGCACTGGTGGTTGAAGGAGGTATTGTTTCAAGGATTCAAAGGATTTATGGCATTCATCCCATTTGAATGAAATGTCTTTCTTGAGAAGATGATGGAATGGTTAACAGTGGTCAGAAAGTTGTGAGATAAAACAATGAATTGATTGCAACTTTCCTTGTAGGTTGTGAAGTTGATGGAGATTAGTGGGTGGTGGAATTTCAAGAATAGCCTTGAATTTAGTAGGATCAACTTCTATGTCACGCAAAGAAACAATGAAACCTAGGAGTTTTTTGGAAAGTACCGCAAAGATGCACTTCTTTGGTTGAAGATGAACATAATACTTGATGAGGTGGTCAAAGATGAATTTAAGAACATGAAGGTGTTGGTTTGATGCTTGGATTTGGTAAGTAGATCATCCACATAGTCTTCCACTATGCGATGCATGATGTCATGGAAGATGTAAGTCATGGTTTTCTCGATATGTAGCACCAGCATTTTTGAGGCCAAAGGGCATAACTCGATAATAGAAAGTCCCCCAGGGGTGATGAAGGGAGTCTTGTGTTGATCCTCCTGGGGCTAGTAAGATTTGATTGTAGCTCAAGAAATTGTCCATGAGTGACAACATTTCATGGCCCAGTGGTGAGATCAACTAGTTGGTCAATGCTTGGTAGTGGGAAATCATCTTTGGGACAGGCGAGGTTGAGGTCACTAAAATATATACAAATGCAGATCCCCCTATCGCTTTCATGACAAGAACGATGTTAGAAATCCATTGGGGATAATCAATTGGTAGAATGAAGGAAACTTAGAGAAGGTCTTGAAGCTCTTCTTTGACTAGAAAATAAATTTGAGGATGTATTTTACGTAGCTTTTTTTGATGGGGTTGGCATCGAAATGGTTACGATATTGTGAACCATGATTTTTGGGTCAATACTGGGCATATCGGCATAGGAATAGGTAAAATGCGTTGCTATGGTCCTGAAGGAAAGTGGTGAAGGTTTCCTATTCAATAACATCTAAGGATTGGCTGATCTTTAAAATGTATAGGTCATCCTAAGTATTAATGTTAATTTCGATGGTCGATTCATTTAACATGGTTTACATCTCAGAGGGTAATGACCGATGAATATAAGAGTTTTCTACACCAAGGTAGGTGAGGATGGACTCATTATCCTGATATTAAATGATGTTAATTAAAGGCATATCGTCATCGATCATGTGAGGATATAGGATTGGGAGAGAAGAGGAGCCTTGCCATCATGTTGATAGGTTAGCGATCCTAGGGAAACAACGTTTCGAAAGGAAAAGTTAGGAGGAATAGATTCAGGATATATGCACTCGTGGGTGAAGATGGTAATGTGGGTGAATGAGAGGGGAAGTTTTATCATCCCGAATAAGGTCAACGCGAACCTTCTTGGAGGGTGGAGTGTCAAAACCAATGCCACTATAGTCATTATGTTTATGAGAGGTACAAGAAATGACAAGTATGGCGGTGTTCATAAAAATCGAATCCGAATCCTTTCCACGCACACCGGTGGAGGAAAATGTGATCAAAGCAAAGTGGTTAGTGATAGAGTGTAGGTCTGATGAAAATGGTTTAGTTTGGGATGGAGGTTCGAGGATTATAGGTGGCCATATCGAGTCCCCCATACATCAGGTTGGTGCAAAGGTGGGGAGGGCCAAAAGGAAAAACATAAGCGATGCAGATGTTGTAGCTTGGGTGTTGATGCGATTCCCATACT
The DNA here is from genome assembly GCA_018340775.1 of Taxus wallichiana var. yunnanensis. Classification (NCBI taxonomy): domain Eukaryota; kingdom Viridiplantae; phylum Streptophyta; class Pinopsida; order Cupressales; family Taxaceae; genus Taxus; species Taxus wallichiana. Next base: position 285,037,208 of record CM031243.1, on the reverse strand, counting down.
CTTGTGGAGTGAGGAAGGTATCGATCTTGTATAGGCGGTATTCCCCCAAAGTGAGCCGTTGAGGGATCAGTAGTTGGTATGTTGGTAGTGGGTATAGATGGCTCACTAGATGTTGGGGAAACAAGTGCGTCAATGGTAGAGGCTACAACTGCAGTGGAGATAACAAGGTTAGATGCCACATAAGTAGTGGTAGTTTTGGTGGATGGACTCATGGGTGAAGGTGAAGTGGTGATGGTGGCAGATGCCTTGACCAATATAAGCACATCATTGGGCCGATATAGCATGTTACAGGTCTTGAAAGGTGATGGGTCGGTAGGGATGGTGTAATTATGTCCCTCATGTTCAAATTTGAGGCATCGATGTAAAGTCGAAGGGACATAACCCATGACATGGATCCAAGGTCGGCTAAGTAACAAGTTATATTGGAACTCCCCTTCTAGAACATAGAAAAGTTACGGGACAATGCGGGGGCCCACGTGGACATGGAGAACAATGGTACCTGGGTAGAGGTCATGACATCATTGAAGGAACATAAAATAAAAGGGTTACCATGCATGTAATTTGCGAGTTATCCACATTTGGTCATACACATGGGAGGAGATGATGTTAATGCTAGCACCAAAATCAATCATAACATGTCGTATGCGTATATTATTGATAAAGAAAGAGATGAAAAGATCGGGGTCGGGTCATCGGATTGGAACAAAGCAATCTCTTCGTCTGAAAAGTTGAGGGTGACCACTTGGTGAGTGGGTGGAGGTGTTGAGGAAGGTGAAGACCTAGTGAGAGAGGCTACGTGGTGAGAGGTAATGATGGAGGGTACAGTGTGGGGTCATTTGGTAAGACTTCAATAGATCAAAGGACCTCCATGAGGGCTTGACGATGTGACTCGAGGTTTAGATGAGGTCATATAAAGACATTTTGAGGGGGGATTGGTGTAGTTGTTTTAACATTGTGCGATGTGTGACCCTGTTGGAAATAGGATATGTAGGACCTCAAATGATGACTTTGGACGATGTGACTCGAGGTTTAGATGAGGTCATATCAAGACATTTTGAGGGGGATTGGTGTAGTTGTTTTAACATTATGCGATGTGTGACCCCGTCGGAAATAGGTTATGTAGGACCTCAAATGATGACTTTGGGTATAGGTGTAGATGGTATGTTGGGCACAGGGTTGGTTAATGGGCCAGTTACCTTTTCCTTTCCTTTGTCTTTCTGGGCACGGGTGGTAATGTGAACCATGTTAATTTCGAATCTCGGGGGTGGATCAAAGGACTGTGGGGGTGGAGATTTTGGTCGCTGAGTAGGTAATGGAAGGAGATCCGGGAAAGTGGTGATGGCGAAATGGGGTCCTCATCAAGAAGATCGTTGTTGTCGATATTTTCTTCAGGAGGACATAATTAGACTAGGGTAGTTTTTAAGGCCTTATAGTTCTCTACATCATGTCCTAGCACACGATGGTAGGTGCAAATTTTTGTTTCGTCAAACCCTTTTGGTTTGGGTTTGAGTGGGTCATAAGGTCTAAGAGACTGGTAATGTGATGATAGAAGTTTCGAGGAGATTGGTTAAGATTTTGGCGTAGGACCCTGCTAGCGGATCACAATGGGAGGTGAATGTGGGTTTGGGTAGAGGTGTGGCTGATTGTAGAGGAAGAGACTTTACAGGTGGGGGAATGGTTTGGTCCACTAGTTTGGTGTGTGGTGTGGTCTTAGGTGTTGGTCGTATCTGCTTGGGTAGGGGCATGGTAGAAGAGCTGGCGATAGAAGGCTTGGTTGGTTTAACTACCTTATTGGAAGGTAGCAAATTCTTAGCTTTAGGTTGCACCTTTTTGGGCAAAGGTGACATGTGTGTATGAGATGTAGAGGGAAAAGTAGATGGTGGAAGAGGACGGGTTACCCATGGGGGTAATTGAGTTGCTTTGTGGAGGTGGTTGGTAGAGGTCGGGAAGAAGGTGTGAGTGAAAGAGAGGGAAATGTTATGGGTAGTGAAGCAGTTATGGATGGTAGTGGTGGTATGGGTGGTAAGAAGGTTATGGGTGATGGCGGAGGTTGTGTGGGTCTCTTGGGTACATTAGAGGTTTGTGATGAGGAGGTGGGTTGCTGCGTTCTTGGTTTACCGGTGGACGGGGGTTGTTTTTCCAGGGTCGAGGGGTGAGGTCCTAGGATGGATGACAGGGTGAAGGTGATAATGGTGTGGTAGGAGAGGTCGGTGTATGAGGTCTAGGAGGTTGGGTCTTCTTTTTAAGAGATGGGGTAAGTTTAGTGTCAGTTTTGGAGGATGTGGCTAAATCTAATTTGATGGGTGGGTGAGTAAGGCTAGCTATCGGTATGACCCCTAAGGTAGTGATAGGTTTAGGTAAGGGAGATGAAATAGGTGTGGGTAGGTGTTTGGGTGTAGATGTATGTTGGGATATGGGCAGAGGTGTGAGTTGGGCCATGGGTGGTGACATGGAAGGTATTGCCATAGTTGTAGTTGTGTTTGGTTTGGTTGCTCGAAACACTTTTGGATAGATAGTGGAGGTGTTAGCGAGTGATAGCTGCATTTGTGTTGAAACAAGAAGTAGAAGGTGTCCCCAAAGTAAGGCTCTATCGACATAGTCCAGGTGATCAGCCAAGTGTGAGAATGGTATTGACGTAGGCGGGGTCGACGTGGATTGAGTGGTAATCCCCATAAAATGTGTTTGAGATATAGGGAAATGGCTAGCCTCGGACTCTGTGGGTAAGAGAGCTGAAAGCAGATCAACGGGATCTTGAAAGTCTGATGGTGAATGGTCATCTAAAGGTAGTGGTACTTCTATAGTATCCTCCATGGGTAGAGGAGAGAAGAGGCTAGCCAAAGTGGAATATTCTTGTGTTGGTGTAGGAAGTGCACTTGCATCTTCAATGAGTAGGAGAGGTGCCATTGACTACCGCTTGAAATTTTGAAGGGTTAAAGGCGGCGTGATAATTATGGGATCTTCCATGGATGAATAAGAAAATGAAGGGGGTGCCTCTGTGGGTGGAGGAGTAGATGAAATAGGCTCTTGTGTAGGTAAATGAGTTTAGACTAAGATTTTATCTATGGAAGGCACATGAGGCAATTGGGAAGCAACTGGTATGTCATCAAAAATAACGTGGACCTCACGGACATTGCTATCATTATTTGAGGTGTCACCAACTTGGTTGGAAGATGGGGCATGATTAGGGAATGGCTTCTTAAAGATATGCTAGGTTTTGGTTAGCGGGTGCATTTGGGATATCTAAGACTAGATCTCCATTGTCTAACATTTCTTGGATGATATTATTGAAGGTGATGCAGTTATTGTCGCTATGACCTTTGACACGATGATAGTTGCAAAAGTCATGTTCTTTATACCATGTAGGAACAGGTCGCTCGTAAACCCGTATGTGGTTTTATAGGTAGAAGGGTAATGGCACCAACCTTAACAAGCTTTTCCAAAATAGAAGAGTAAGATTCTCCTATCGAAGTGTACTTTTGTTGTTCTCGTTTGAACTGGAAAGCTTGGACGGGGAGAGATTAGAAGGAGGTTTGGCTGGGTTTGATTGGTGAGGGGGACAACTTTGAGAATTGCGGAATTGGTAGACCCTTTGGGTTTTGAATAGTGGGTAGACCTTTTAGGTTTTGAATAGTTTTTTTGGGGTTTTGAAGATGAAGAAGCATCATTGGATTTGAACGTGATGTTCTTGTTATGAAGTTAAATCTTCTTTTCTTCGATAACATGAATTTCCAATTTTTGTGCCATGGTGAATGCCTTGTCAAAAGTGTGAAAGGTTTGCACCTATAGGGTTGGTGAGATGTGTCTAGCACAAGCTGAGTAAATATCTCTATAAGCTCAGTCTGAGGTAGATGGAATGTGAGCTGATTAATTAAATTATGCCAACGAGTGAAAAATTAGTGATAGACTCATCATCATACTATCGAGTGGAATAAAGATCAGTCATGGTAACCTTCTTGACAATATTAATTGAGAAGTGGTCTAAGAAGGCCTGGGCTAGTTGATTAAATGAGTAGATGGAATGTCTTGGTAGCCCACTGTACTAGTCTAATGCAGGTCCTGTCAGGGACATTGGGAAATTCCTTAGAAGTAAAGTGTCATCATGGGTAATCAGGTAACACCCATGTTTAAAGGACCGCAAATGTTGTTGTGGATCTTCTTTGCTATTGAAGCGGTTGAATTTTGGCATTTCCCAATGTACGGGGTATGGTTGAATAGGAATGGATGGGTGAATAGGATCATTACAAATCTCATCATAGGTGAGGGAATTGCGTGAACCAGAAACCAATGATTCCAGTGTCTGTATCTTTTCCATCATTAACTTGATGAGGTCATTAGTAGGTTGTGATGGAGAGACACCTCTTGTGGCATAAGGGGGTGGATATTGAACCTGATAAGGATGTTGAGTTTTGGAGCTCAATTACTTCAGTTTAACATGTAATGGAAACTTACTGGAAAATATAGCAACTGTCATCGGTTAAGGGGTAACCAAAGCATCGATTACCAGACCCAGACCAGCATTGGTTAGGCAAGGAGGAACAAAAACGGTTAGGTCTAGTTGACATCGGTTACTGTGAGAGGATGTTTTAATTAACTCTCGTGAATTAGATGTATTTTTAGCATTAAAGTATATCTATTGATTGTAATTACATGGATAAGTGCCCTAAGTGTATAAATGACTATATAAACATTAAGCTAGGGTTTAGAAGTAATGAAATTAACAAGAATTAGGAAGAACTTGCAAAATTTTTGTGAGAGAGAATTCTTGGTGATGAAGCAAAATATTGAGGAAAGAAAGTCGAACATATCAGAGGTGTGGAAGATTGTAAATCTTCATTGTATATCTTGTTAAAGCTTTGGATAATAGATTGACTTGTTTCTTGGTAGACATAGCCCACTTTCGGTGAACCGTGTTAAATATGGTATTGATTTGTGTCTCTTAGTTTGTATATTTCTTCTGGTAGAATATCCACTTTTATTTGCATGTATGCTTAGATATGATATATTGTTTGTACAACCGGTGTGCTAACCCCAATAATTGGTATCAGAGCTTTGTTTGAGGGTTTTGTGTGTTGATAGATTTACTCATAGATGGTTTTATGATTGAGTGGGAGCTACATCAATGGTAGAAGAAAATAAATACAAGGTAGAGAAATTTGACAACTGAAATTATCAATTATAGAAGATGCAGATTGAGGATTATCTGTATTAAAGAGATTTGTATTTATCATTGGATGAGAAGTCTAGACCTACAAAGATGACTGATGAAGAATGAAAGATTCTTGATAGAAAGGATTTGGGATCTATAAGATTGAGCTTGACATCATCTCGTGGCTTCTAATATTATAACAAAGCGACTTCTAAGGCAGATCTAATGAAATCTCTTACTAATTTATATGAAAAACCTAGTGCTTTAAATAAAGTTTATTTGATGAAGAAAATTTTTAGTTCGAAGATGCATGAAGGTGGATCTACATCTAATCATTTGAATAATTTTTGATCTATTGTAAATCAGTTAAAATTGGTTGCAATACCATTTGATGATGAGGTAAAAGCACTTTTAATCTTATGTTCTTTGCCGATAGTTGGGATAACTTAGTAATGGTTGTCAGTAATACAACATCTCGCTAATAATATTTTGAAGTTTGATGATGTGGTTAGTATAATCTTGAATGAATAAATTCACATGAAGAGTACGAGAGGAATCATCATCTAGAAATTCTTTGAATGTAGAAAGCGAGGGGCAAGCAAAAAGAGAGATTGAAGAGTAAGAGTAATGGGAAATCAAAGTCAAGGGATAGAAGATCTAAATCCGTAGTAAGGGAATTACTTGTTAGAAATTTGGAAAGAAAGGACATGTGTTGTCTCTTGAAATTTGCTCTATGTTTCCATAGCCAAATTCAAATTTTTGAGCTCATGCCCTTTGTTGACATTTAAGCCAAGTTAGAGATTTAAGAAATTAGCAAAAGTCATGCCCTAGTGTTGTTTAAGTCTTTGTTTTGCTCGTTTTGAGAAATTCTCCATCTCCCGGTCTGTGCACAAAATATCCTCTTTACAATCTCCTTTGTGATCAAAATTGTTTGCTTGTTCTATGGCCTAGGTTATCAAATCATTGTTTTGCCTCCATGCCTTTGGTTCATGAAGGAAATTTAAAAATTGGACTCAAAATGACGAAGTTCTCTTCCTCTGTGTATTTTTCCTGCAGTCGGGAACGATGGGTGTTTCTTTCCCCATCAAATTTTTCCTCAGCATCCCCGAGTGATACATGGGTCTCTTTGATTGGATGCGGTTTGGTCATACTTCAAAACTCAAGCAGACGGCTCCACGTGTCACAACAACGCAACTCTAGGGGCAGGGTCCAAGGGATAGTCTTCAATTAAGTGTGGGCTTTCCATGTGTCCTGTACAAAATGAAGGTAAAATCAGCTAAGTATGGAAGGCTCAGTGGATGGCTCCACATGTCGCAATGACATAATTTTGAAGGTGGGGTAGAAAGGGCCAATTACCAAATCAACGCCAGATCACCACGTGGTCGGAGTCATTAGAGAGGTAAAGCCCACCATTGAAAAGTCAAAGCAGACGAGTGGGCCATCGGGGGATTTGAGATTTTGAGTCTCTTTGTAAAAAAGGTGAAAATTTAAAAAGTAACCCGTGGCCCCAATCAGGCTATAAGGGAAAAATTCAAAGTTGAAGCCCGTAAGGAAAAATTCAAAGCAAACGAGTGGGCCATCGGGGAACTTTTGGAAATTTAACCAAATTCCCAAAAGTGAAGTAAAAGTTCTAATTTGCCCCGTGACTCCGCCAAGGTCTCGGGCCTGCCATTGAAAATTCAAAGTGGAGGAGTGGGCCAATGGAGGAAATTGAGTTTTTGAGCCTTTTTCAAAAAAAAGGTTAAAATGTTGAGAAAAGGGCCGCGATCCCATTTCCAATAAGAACGTGCCATGTGTCTAAGTTGAAAAGTCAAAGCGGGGAAATTTGGACAATTTGTTCCAAATTTCCAAATCTCAAGAAAATTCACAAAGGTGAAAGGCTTCCCCGTAACCACTCCAATCCCTTCCTGCCACATGGACAACCTGATTTCAAAGTTATAGGAGAAAATCAAACGGTCCATAGTTAAACCGGAAAATCAAATATAATGGTTACTTTGCAAGATCTAGTTTTTAACCCGCCATGAGCATTTTCTTCACAACAAAGGAATTTTAAAAGGCATTGAGGATTTGTGAAGTTGTAACGGTTTCTTGCGAAGAATATAATGGCTTCCCAAAGCCATTCCAAAGACGCGATTGATTTGAGAAAACACCATTCTTCTTCTATTTTCTCTTCTTCCTCGAATTTCTTCCATTCTCAAGCTATGTACAAACTTTTCTCGAGCTTCAATAATAAAAGAAGGAATTTTTGCCTCTTTGATTGAGGAATTAATTGGTACTTTGCGACCAATGAGTTTCATTCGGTCTTGTAGTTTCTTCTGCGGGTTTGTTTTTCTTCTAACTATAAATGCATGTAAATGAAATTTCTAATTAATGTGTGTGGGCATATGATATTCTACTCACAACATTAGTTTCTCCTACCTCCATTCTCACTCCCTTTCCCCTTCTCAGACAAAGTTCTTCTCTAGTGAGAAATTTCTAGCTTTTCCACAAGGTCAGCAGAGTGCCCCTGTTGGATCTCTAGTCAAAAGGCCACCATTGAAATCCACTTTTTCACGCATGCATATACAGAAGCTACACCGTTCAAGTAGAGGGACTTAGATTCTCATAGTGTTAGCTTGAAACCATCCAATTTGTCCACTAGAAAAATTTTCTTGCCAACAACATGCAAAGAAAGATTGTTGGTCAAAGGAAAAAGAGAACCAACAACTAGAAAAAGGTAAAGAAGAAAATCTTACTACATCATAGGTAATGCAAGATGCTCTTATTATTTCTTAAGATAATATAATTGAATCATGGGTTTTAGATTTAGGAGCTTCTTTCCATGCAACCCCTAATAAAAGTTATTTCACAATTTATGTCTAAGGTAATTTTGGGCATATTTATTTGGGTGATTATGAACCTTGTAGTATTACTGGTAAATGAGAAGTTCATCTAAAATTACATAATGGAAATACATGGGTATTGAAAGATGTGAGGCATGTGCCAAGTCTCGGGAGAAATCTTATTTTTGTAGGGCAACTAGGTGAATCTGGTTGTATGGTTACTTTTACAGAGACTCTTGGAAAGTCACCAAGGGTGCTTTTGTTGTGGTGAGAGGTAATAAGGTAGGAACATTATATTTATCTACTTATATTATCGATTCCTTTTATGCATTATCTACTTGATTCGAGATGCATGCATGTAGCATTACCGGTTGGGCCATATGAGTCAAAAAGGAATGCAGATCTTAAAGGCTAAGGGTAAGTTATCATATTTGAAAGATTTAGATCTTAATTTCTATAAGCATTGTATCTTTGGAAAGCAAAAGAGAGTGAAATTTCTTAAATTTGGGGCAACTAAGGAGCAGAAATTGGAGCTTGTGCACTCGGATGTGTGGGGACCAACTCAAGTAGCTTCTCATGGAGGATCACAATATTATGTTAGTTTAATTGATGATACTACAAGAAAGGTATGGGTTTATTGTATTAAACATAAATCTGATGTTTTTGAGACTTTTAAAAGATGGAAAGCCCTTGTTGGGAATGAATCAAATTCTAAGTTAAAGTTCCTTTGATCTGATAATGGTGGTGAATATTGTAGCAAAGATTTCAATGATTATTGTTTAGTGAATGGGATACATAGAGAAAGAACGGTTCTAACAACACCACAAGGGAATGGTGTTACAGAAAGAATGAATAGGATAATCATGGAACATGCTATAAGTATGAGAATACATTCTTGACTCGCCCTTACAGTTTTGGGCGGAAGAAAGTGATACAACGGTTTATTTGATTAACAAAGTGGTCCTTCAAGTTCACTAGATGGAGGAATACCAAAGGAAGCTTGGAACGGAAAAGAGGTAGATATATATTTTCTTAAATTTTTTGGTTTAGAAGCTTTTTCGCATGTTGATAAGGAAAATAGGAAGAAGTTGGATGCAAAATCCAAGAGATGCACTTCCATTGGTTATGGATCTACCGATTTCGAGTTTCCATTTTTGGGATTTAGATAATTATAAAATTATTAGGTGTTGTGATGTTGAATGGAATGAAAAGAGAATATATAGGGATCAAATTTTGGTACCCAAGGATGAACCGGTTGAGAATTTTTGAATAAAAATGAACTCTCGAATTTAAAAGAATTACCGAGCGTGGTTATTGATTAGAATTAGTGTCAGTTGACCTCTAAATCGACATCGGTTAGATGAATTGGTATCGGTTACGTAAGATCCAAATCGGCCTTGGTTAGCAAAATAGATGTCGTTAGAGGTGTTTGATGGCGGTCCTTTATCGATTTGGATAGGAATGTCCAGGAGGTCCAGATTGAGCCTCTCGATACCCCAAAATCCTGTGAGAAGGTCACAAAGGGACAATAAACCTCTAGAAAGATTTACACCTTCTCTATTTTATTTATTATTGACTGATAATGGTGAACTAGAGAGATTTGAATAAGCAATGCAAGATAAGATCCATGTCCAGTGGGAGCATGACATGGATGAGGAGATGGACTCCTTAGAATAGAAACAGCATAAGGATTTGGTTAAGTTGTGTCAGCATGTAAGAGAACATTCAGGCGAACAAATGGGTTTACATGATCAAGGAAGAAGAGGTGGACAAAAATGTTCAAGGCAAAGATTTTAGTAAAGGGATTTACACATAAAGCAGGTCATTTTACACCCACAAGAATAACAAGGGAATCCCATGCACACCGGCCTATCACCCAAACAAAGTGCTAACCCAAGGCATGTGTGGGTGCCGAGTCTCTCTTTTATGTGAGTTAAATGGGAAACCATCATCTATGTCATGAATCTTAATGAATAAAGCTGAAAATGAGACATATAATCATCATAGGGCTTATAACGACTTCTAGAAAAATGTATTCATTACAAACAAAGAGTGTTTGAGATAAATATAGAACTACAAATGAAAGGAAAATACATAAGGATTTACATTTATTACATTACATCCATAAACAAAAATGAAAAATATATATATGAACCAAATCAATTATATTCATACTCATTCATGTTTGTAACCTCATTACATTCAATGGATCCATTAGACTACCACAACTTGATCGGGATCAAGTCATACATCACAACAGAGATCATGTCCTTCATCCATATAAAGAAAAATTTACAACCCAACCCCTTAATACATTATCCTTTATATAGCTCTCTATAATATCCTCTCTTTTCTATCCGATCTCTCCCTTCCTTTCTCTTGTGGGCGCTCGTATATATAGGCATTCCAAAGTGCCAACTCATCCTTCTACGACCTCAGATTGGGTGCCAAGTGTCTGAATGTGGTCCTCCATGGGAGCATGCTTCTCTAAGCTTGAGCTCTCCACTTTTTTCCATGATATTATTGGAACATAATGATTAAGTGGTCTGGCCAACCCTTAATTAATATGGGTCCATCACTATTATATAGGTTAAATATTTAATAATATGAAATAATTTTCTATTATTAAATATTCATACCTAGGTAATATACATTAGGTAAGTATTTAATAATGTGAATCATTTATGTTTATATTTATTAAATACACTCACCTAGGTATATGTGTCAACCATTTAGGTTGAAAAGGTGGGTCGGGAGACATACCCGATTACCTTATATAAAAAAGACTTTAGGTTCGCATTTGATATATTTAGGAAATATATCAAAGGTGTGTAAATCAAGTGATTTGGTTTTACCCTTGGTAAATAGGGTTTTAAGGAGGAGGTGATCTTATTGGATGTAAAAATTTCTTTGAAGTAAAAGGTTATTTTCAAAGTGGTTTTTACCCTTTGGGGTTTTCCACTATAAATACTATGTCACCTGTGTTATTTATTTCTTGTAAATATTTCTTTATTTACTTATGTTATGATGTAATGTTTATTTAAATATTTATTGTAACATTATATAATATGTAAGTTGATTAAATCCATATTTATTAGAATCCTCAAATTCTAACATGGTAACAAAGCAAGGTAAATTAAATAAATTAAGATCAAATGGTTTGTATTTTATTTATTTAATTTGTACCAGTTTTTTTCACCAACCCAGAAAGATAAATTAAATAAATTAAGATCAAATGTTTTGTATTTTATTTATTTAATTCGTACGGGGTTTTTCAACTAACTCGGAAAGGTAAATTAAATAAATTAAGAGTAAATGTTTTATATTTATTTATTTAATTTGTACGGTTTTTTCAACCAACCCGGAAAGGTAAATTAAATAAATTAAGAGAAAATGTTACGAGTTTTTTAAACTAATCAGGAAGGGTATTTAAAATAAATGCAACCTAAAATTTTTACTTTGTGAAGAATCAAGGTGAATCCACAGGTGGAAAATTTGGAAACTTCTTACCTTTCATGAAAACTTGTGTAGAGGTCAGGGTAAAATATTTGAAATATTTTTTTTTATAGTTTTAATATGTGTAGGTTGAATTTTTTCAATGGTAAATGAAAGAGGAGACAAAGCTCCATCAAAATAGGATTTGAATTTTTTCCATTGAATGTGCGAAAAATGTTGTAGAATTAAAATTACATAGCTTGGTAAATGTTTTAAATCTTTTTTTCATGAGGGGCCCCATAATAAGGGTTATATGTATTTATTTATTTTTTAATAAGTATATATACTATAGTATATAATTTTTTATAGACTATATGTTTTTTATTTACATTCTATTAACTATGTACCTCTTTTTTTTAAAAATTGAATATATTTTTACATTATAAATTATAATAGGTTAATTTAATGTATTAAAATATAACCTCCCTAATATTATATAGAAGAAGAAGTTATGGAATTTCACATTCTGGAAATATAGAACAAGTTTTTGACTCCATTAGATTTGATGGTCAAATGACCGTCACGAGAGACCAAACATAAGGCAATATGATGGTCATTTAGACGTCTAGATCTTTGTCTACATTATTTTTTTTAGAATTTGTAAGTTGTTTTGCATTCTTAGGGGTTTCTTCTTCACTTCTATATGGTCGAAATTTGTTTATATAAGTCTGGGGTATAATGCAAAGCCTTTTATATTGCGGGTTATTATTTTGATCATGGGAGGTTAATTAATATGCATTGTAATGACAAAATTAGTTATGATTAAATAGTTTATGTAGATCTATAAAATTTAGATCTATTTCTATTTTTTTATAAATATGTATCTAACTCTGTGGTACATTGTATATTATAATGGGGTGTGTTTTATAGGTTCAGGAAAATAATGGCATCCAACTATTTCTGTCTTGACAAAACCCAGATCCTGAATGGAACCAACTACAACATTTGGAAGATCAGGGTCAAATTAGAACTTATGGCAAGGAAACTCTGGACAATTGTTTTTGGATCTGAGGTTTCTCCCACTAGTTGTCAAACAACTGTAGATAACATGAATACATACTCGCAACGAATGCAGGAGGCTCTTTCCATGATTTTACGCAATGTGAATGATGAGTACCTTCTACACATTGGTAATATTAAACATCCTAAAGAGGTATGGATACAACTAAAATCCATACATGAAGGTACACATTTATTTAAAACTATTAAATTAGTTTTAGAATTGCTTACAACTTCAATGAAAGAAGATGAAAAAGTAGTTAATTTCTTAGCCAAAATTAAAAACATAATTAGATGGATGCAATTGTGATTTGATTGGTGAAAAATTTATCTACTTTATTGTTCAGTTAAATATACATGAAAGATTTAGGAATTTTATTTCTATCTTGAACTCTAAATATTAAAATGAAAATGATCTACCTGATTTAAATACCTTGAGTTCACTTTTGATACAGGAAGAGCAAGTGATGATGAAATTTGACTCTAAGGAGAATGCCTCTCAGACACTTCTTGCTTAGAATTCAAAGTTCAAACCTCGCAAGCCCTTCTTAGATAAAAAATTTAGATCTAAATCTTCTTTTGTTGATAAGAAAAGTTTTTCTTCTAATCAATTGCGTGTTAGCTTTAGTGGTAAATGTCAAAAATGTGGTAAATTTGGACATAAAAAGGAAGATTGAAAAACTAAGAAACCTATCCATAAAAATAAAAAATAAATTATTTCTTCAAAATACAATTTAAGGAAAAATGATAGTTCTAATGATATTCCTAAAATGATTGCATTATATCTTTGCGTTGTATTCTTCCTCTAATTCTGAATGGATTCTAGATTCAGGTGCATCAAATCATATGAATGGTGTTTCAAATTATTTATTTGATGTTGTGAAAATAAATGAACGTGTGTATCTTGGTGATAACTCATCTTGAGAAGCAATAGAGAAAGGGAAAGTAAAATTTTCTAATGGTGTGTTAAATAATGTTTTATTTGTTCCTAAGCTCAAAAGAACCTTTTATCATGTTCTCAATTAACTCATGATGGTTTGGCTATTCAAATTTTGAAAGATACTTGGTATATCAAGGATAGTAATGATAATATAATAGCTGAAGGAATTTAAAGAAATGATTTGTATATTTTTGATGATTTCCATTTTGTATCCTGTTTTGTTTTTCAATGTTTGAATAATTCAAAACTATGGCATGAAAGATTATGACATGTTAATTATATAATTTTATATGAAATGACTAGATATAATCTTGTGAAAGGTTTTCCTGTGTTGTCTTCTTTTCATGATACGTGTGAAGGGTGTTTACGCTAAAACAAAGCGCTAAACCCTTTCACTTACATCTTGAAGAGAGTTCCTCTTCCCCACTATAACTTATTCATAGTGATGTTAGAGGACCTCTTGAAGTAGCTTCATTAAATGGTTCTTTATATGTTGTGACTTTCATTGATAATTTCTCTAGGATGATTTGGTCATATTTTCTTAAAATTAAATTTGATGTACTAGGGAAATTTAAGGAATTTAAAGCATCTATTGAAAACTCTTCAAATTATAAAATTAAGAGACATAGAATAGATAATGGGGTGAATATGTTAGCAAAGCATTTGAAATTTTTGTATTGATTGTGGTATTAAAAGGGAATTAACTTCTCCTCATTCTCCCCAATCTAATGGTATTACAGAACGTAAGAATGAGACTATTTTAGATATGGATCGCACTATGTTTCATTTTACTAGTCTTCCCAAATTTCTATGGGAAAAAGTAATGAAGACATCAGTCTACATTCTAAATAGGGTTCCCACCAAATCTATTCATCTTTCAAATCCTTTAGAAAAATGGTCAAATCAAAACCTGATATTTCTCATCTAAAAGTTTTTGGTAGTCCTTCTTCTTTATACATTCCTAAAAATAAAAGAAAGAAACTTGATATGAATTCTTTCTCTTGTGCTTTCATTGGATATGGTATTAACACTGTAGGTCTAAGGATTTACAACCCTGTAAAAAGGGAAGTAACTGAAAACCATAATGTGGTGGTTTTAGAAAAATAATTTTGCTCATTTGATAATGGTAAAGAAGATGTTCCTAACTATCAATATTTATAATAATGGTGATATTGAGAATATAGTAAATGGTCATGATGATGTTTCTTGTGTTGATACTATAGATACTTCTGAATCTCCTAACTCCCTAGTTAAGAAACCAAAATGGGCTCAATATGTGTTAGAGAGTTCTAATCCTATTGATCTTAGGAAAATGATTAGAAACCATCATATGTACCATGCATTAATGACCTTGTATGAACCTGAGCCGTAAAGTTTTGAAGAAGCTTCTCAGGATGAGAAGTGGATCAATGTAATGCAAGCTAAATATAATGCCCTAATTCAAAATCAAACTTGGGAGTTGGTTCCACCTCCAGAGAAAAGAAGTATTATAGGGTCTAGGTGGTTATACAAAGTAAAATATAATACAAATGGTAGTATTGACAAACATAAAGCTAGACTTGTTGCTAGAGGTTTCACTCAGAAACTTGGTATTGATTATGTTGAGACATTTACCTCTTGTAGCTAAAATGAGTACTGTTAGGACCTTATTTGTAATTTCCACTCAATTTGGGTGGGAAATCCACCAAATGGATGTGAAAAATAGCTTTTGAATGGTGAATTAAAAGAAGAACTTTACATGTCTCAACCTAAAGGATTTGAAGAAATTGGTAAAGAAAACTATGTTTGTAAATTGAAAAATCCTTGTATGGTTTAAAGCAAGCTCCTAGAGCTTGGTATGTGAAAATTACTTCTTTCTTTAAACAGTTAGAATTTGCTAATTGTTTTTCTGATAATGATCTATTCATTAAGCAAGAAGGATCACATATTATCATTATTTGTATATATGTTGATGATTTTCTTATGATTAGTGATAATCCTGCTTTAATTTGTAGAATTAAAGAAAAATCTAAACAGTACTTTAAAATGACTGATTTAGGTCTCTTACATCATTTTCTTGGCATGGTTGTATTTCAAGAGAAACATTCTATTGTTGTTTCTCAAGCACAATATGTAACCAATATACTAAAAAAGTTTGACATGATTGATTGTAAACATGGGTTCATTTTAAGAGACCTCCGGAAATCGGAGGTGGACAATACAGTGAATATCCTCGGAACAGTTTCACAGAAGGTAAATTTTTGGGGGTTGTATGAAAAAATTTCACCTGATTATCAAGCATCTTTTGATGACGAAGGCTACGACGCGCGTGACGGGAGATTTTGCCGTCGCCGCGTAAAAAAAAATGCAATGACGCGCGTAAAAAAATTTCTAAAAAGTCAAAAGACCTTAGTGACGCGCCGTCAGCGGACTATCATGTATTGATGCGCGTCATCGAGACAACACCCACCGCTGACACGCATCAATAGGTCTGGCTGACGCGGCGCCACTAAGGTAATCTGCTGACGCGTCATCGCATTTTTTTGATGCGCGACAGCAAAATCTCTCGTCGTGCATCCGCACCTCGACCTCTGCTTTCTCATCAAAAATCTCCATGTCGCGCATCAACACTCTTTGTCATGTTTTGCTGCGCGTCAATATTTGTTGTACCTCCTTGTCACGCGCGCAGCTAAAAAATGTAGGTGACACGCGTCAACATACCTTAGTGACGTGCGTCAATAGATCTTAGTGACATGCGTCACTAAGGTCTGCTAATGATGCGCGCCACTAAGGCCTCGCGTTGACACGCGTCACTACATTTTTTTGACGCACGACAACAAATATCCTGTCGCGCATCTGCAACCTCTGCCCTCTTCTTGCTCATAAAAAAAAAATCCATGTTGCTCGCCAACAAAATCTTTTGTCATGCGTCTACTATGCGTCAATATCTACATGATCTCCTGTCATTAAGCAAACCCTCCTTGTCGCGCATCTATATATACGGGATATATCATATTGTTGAAAAATGTGAAGTAGAAGTGTTCTACCCGGCAAATAACAGGTTTATATAGGGTATATTTTTCAAGGGTATTTAGGTTATAAGCCGACCTAAAAAATTAAAGTGTAATTTTTAGGCGAACAGTGTCACGATTCCGTGCGCAAAAATTCACCTTTTCAAAATTTTCAAAAATGGAATATTCACCATATTACGAATATTCGCCACTAAAATTTTCCCGATTGTAAACCAATTTCTACTCCTATGGAAGTTGGACTGAAAAATTGATCCTAAACTTGAATGTGAAAAAATTGATCTTACTTTATATAAATAGTTAGTTGGTAGTTTGATATATCTAACTATCATTAGAATAAATATTTTCTATACAGTAGGAATTGCTTCTATGTTTATGTAGGAAACTTATAGAGATAATTGGGATCTTGCAAAAATGATTCTTAGATATATTAAAGGTACAATCAATTATGGGTTGCATTATACTAAGAATGAAAATGCTAAATTATATAGATTTTGTGATTTTGATCATGCTGGTGATATATTGGATAGAAAATATACTTTTGGTTATGTGTTTAAATTTGGTGCAAGTGCCATTACTTGGTGCAACAAAAAGTAGCCAACTGTTTCTATCTCTTCAATAGAAGCTGAGTATAGAAGTACAATGGAAGCTGCAAAAGAGGCTCTATGGCTAAAGAGGTTGTTCGATGAGATAAATATGAAGGATCCACGTAGTGTTCCTTTGTTCTGTGACAACCAAAGAACCATATATCTTACACATAATCTAGTACAACATCAGAGGAAAAAGCACATTGAGATACATATACACTTCATCCGTGAGAAGGTGCTAAGTGGTGAGATAGATCTCAAGTTCGTGTCAACTGAAGAGTAGGTTGCTGATATCTTCAAAAATCCCTTGAGTGCTATAAAGTTTTGTCACTTTCATGAAAATATTGGATTGTCGGAGTTTCCATTGAGGGGAGTGTGCATGAAAATGTCACCTCCTAATGGAACTTGGTTTTTGTAAAAAGACCTTTGGGCATTTGTAAAAAGACCTTCGGGTAAGTGTAAAAAGACCTTCGGGCATGTATACCTCCTCGGCTTATTTTTTAGAAAGAAGTGTAGAAAGATCTTAAAGGTGGTATTCAAGTAAACTCTTTAGTGTTATTGATTTTACTTGGTAAACATCCAATACAAACATATTATTAAGGAGGTCCTTGGTTATAAAAGACTCTATATGCTTGGGTTCAATAACCTTTTATGAGAACTTGTGAGAATATGTAAAACTCACAAATCATACTTAGCCACTAATCATGGGATGATCTTTTGGATTCCAAATCCTTTTGTACCAAAATGTAATTTGAGTATGATGAAGGTGTTATAATTCCTTCACCCGATATGCTAGCCTAAAACCTTTATGGTTTAAGGATTGTAAATATTGTAGTGTACCACAGCAGGTAATCTATTGGCATATGTTATCCCACTTAACATTAAGGGGGAGTGTTAGAACATAATGATTAATTGGTCTAGCCAACCCTTAATTAATATGGGTCCATCACTATTATATAGGTTAAATATTTAATAATGTGAAATACTTTTCTATTATTAAATATTCATACCTAAGTAATATACATTAGGTAAGTATTTAATAATGTGAATCATTTATGTTTATATTTATCAAGTAAACTCACCTAGGTATATGTGTCAATCATTTAGGTTGAAAAGGTGGGTCGGGAGACATACGGATCACCTTATATAAAAAGACTTTAGGTCCTCATTTGATATATTTAGGAAATATATCAAAGGTGTGCGAATCAAGTGATTTGGTTTTACCCTTGGTAAAAGGGTTTTAAGGAGGAGGTGATCTTCTTTGGATGCAAAATAAGTTCTCTCGAAGTAAAGGTTATTTTTAAATTCTTTTTTACCCTTTTGGGATTTTCCACTATAAATACTATGTCACCTGTGTTATTTATTTCTTGTAAGTATTTCTTTATTTACTTATGTTGTGATGTAATATTTATTTAAATATTTATTGTAACATTATATAATATATAAGTTGATTAAATCCATATTTATTAGAATCCTCAAATTGTAACAGATGTCTTCCGTAACCTTCTATCGCAGGCATATTCCTTTCATGGGCATCATGTTGCCAGGATGGTACCTTATACATTCCGTATGCACAATCAGGTCATGATTTTCTTGTGTCCTACCCAAAATGCCAAATATGGATAATTCTTGAAACCTTGGCTCTATCCGCATGCGTGCTACACATGTTTTCTTAAACCCTATTCTACGCGCCTTCTCCTTGCACACCTACGTGCCTTTGTGTACTTAGCCACTATTTTGGGGTCCCAACATCACCCCACACTACGCCTATTCTTCGTCTACAGGAAAAATTCTCAAAAATAATTACAAAGATGTTCCGGAAGAATAAAATATCCTTGGAAGAGTAAGAATAAGGGGATGAAGGAATGGGAAAGAATAAAAGAATGGAAGGGTAATTATTGCTACAAAAGGAGTGGGAATTCCCTCTTTAGGTCGGCCTCTAGCTTGTTCCAGGCATCTACTTCACTCTGCACTCTCTGGCAGAGGTCGCGACCAAGGTGCTCACTTCCTTAAAGCTTAACCCATCTCCTTGGGTATTCATAGTCTTAACTACCCCTTCCAATTGTTTTCCCATGTCCTCAAGTGTGTCCATTCTTCTTGTGATTTTTACGGGTACAGTTCCTTCAACCAGTTTTTGATTAAACCCCTTAAGGTTTCAATGGCCTTGGATTTATTTTCGACCTCGACAAGGATTCTATCCCTTTCTACCCTATTTCCCTTATTCTTTTCTTGAAACTCCTTTAGCTCTGCTTCGTGAGTGGCGACCAGACTGCTTACCAATCTATCCTTGTCCGCATAATTATTGAATGCGGCCTCTCAAAGCAGATTGAGTAGAAATCTTGACATCCACAAGTACCTTGCTATACTCAACAATGATTACTACCACTTTCAATTTGTCTTCCCTCGTAAGCGTCTTTGGCACTTCTTTCATGGACTCCAGAGCTAATGATTGTCTCTCTAATGGTGAGGATGCATGTCATATCTTATAAGCATTCAAGAGCAGATCCGTATTTCTACACGGGAAGCATTAGGTATGGATGCTTCAACATAATGGAACTTGTGATAGACTCCATCTTGTTGTATACTTCACACACCTTCACCCTCTCATCCCTTAGTTCGTAAGGCCAATCAGTGCGCTAAGCAACTCTTCTTGTTTCAAGCCCTTAGTCTTCTCAGCCAGCTCCTCTTCCTTCTTTTCTAGCTTTCCCTCTCGAAATATTACTCTATCATTTCTTCCAAATATCCTAGCCTTAGTCTCGACCGTGACCTTGTTTAGCGCATTACATAATTTCTCATCCGAGAGTTTCGGGCATTTACCAAGGGGTTAGTCCCTTAGACTTGATCGACATGATTTCCCCTTGGTATACTTCGAACTCGGCTCATCAATATACGACTCAAACGCCCAAGAGAGCATATTCCTTATCTTGGGGTACACGGCCTCCTCATCAAATGAATCCATAGCTAGAAGTTCTTCCATGGGTATAGTGCTCTGGAAGCAGATGCGTAGCACCTTCCTTTGGTCATCAACATAGCCCATGACCTGTCCTCATTCTGTATCAAGGCTCTTCCTTCCCGAGCACGCGGCTTTGGGGAAACTCACCGTTAGACTGGGACCTCCTCCCATACTGAATTTTTCTTTCTCAACACTTTCCTCCTTATCCTCTCCCATCACTATGTCAGCCATTGCACTCCAATTCTTGTTCTACTAAGGCCTCGATTATTTTCATTTCTTCTCTTTCTGCCACCTCATTTACTTTCTCCTGCATAAGGCTTGGAGTTTTCTACTTCTACACGCCAACCTCCTCACTTCTTCCCATGTCCTAGGTACCTTCCTTCTCCTGGCTACCCTTGTGCTACACAAAAAGGAACTCATGTTCTTCTTCTCCTCCCTCTTCTTCTGAATTGTGCATGCTGAAGACAAGTGGCTCTTGATCTCTTTCAGGATCATCTTCTTCATCGTCATCATCCTTTTCACCTATGTATTTCTCCAAGCTCTCTATCTCCTCCGAGTCAGCTTCCTCTTCTATCCTTTACTTATTTATAGAGGAAACTCTTCCACAGGGATCCAGCCTTCTTTGCTTCCTCTGGTGAATTCTCCTTGGTGAGGGGTTGCTCTGGTGCCTCTTCTTCCGGGGTCTTCTCTTTTACCAAGGATTTCTTCCTACGCGTATAGGTGCTAGGTTTGGCACTTGCCACTGGCATGCTTACTGGTTGGGTAGTCTACACACTTGGTGCTTTTTCTTCTTCCCTCTCCCTTCTCTTAAGCACGGGCTTTCTTCTACCCGTGGGATCTTCAAGTATGGAGACATCATTCTCCAGGTATGCACCTTTCTCGAATTTTGGCCTAATGCGGAGATATACACGTGCCGCGGTCTTTCCTGTAATTGTTAGAGTCAGGGGTTTCATCATTTTGATTTCATGCGCTACGTAATTTTCCATGTACATACACTTCTTGGGGTAGACCAACATCTTGCGCAACTCCTTGTGGTCCTAATCAACTTCACTAAGGTTAAACCTTAGTCTCTTTGCTTCTTTGAACCTATTAACTCCCGCTTGGAAGTACTGGGTGGTGAAGGAGAACAAGATTTTACACCATGGGCTCATGGTTTCATCCATCAACTTAAATCTACCTATGCGAAGTCTTTGGTACACATGTAAACTTAGCTTCTCCCATTGTAAGCACCGATAGTTTTTCTGGGATTCTCCACTCTACCTCAAACACATCCCTTAAGCACTTATACCACTTATCCAGGCATGCCTTGTGGGAGGCTGTCATTGTTTCACATGTATACTTTGCAAATATTTTTACGGGTGAGGGATCTTTAGTCAGATACTCCCAAACAAACTTGTCTTCCACGTCAGGCACTCCTATCTCTGAAAATACAATTATCAGGAGGATATTTCCAAAGAGTATCTTGTCTCCTTCCTGTGCGTGCTGCTGATTATCTCATCTGCAATGAAGGCTGATAAATTGTAGATTATGCCCTCTGATATTTTCTTGCATACATTCAACCAGGCCTTATTCACCTGCATCCACCTTTCTTGATCATTTAACTTTGTGACCAGGCGTGTGGCCATTCTCATGATGGGATCTGGGATTTTCACAATATCAAAATACCTTGACCCCTTCTTGTAATCATATACAATGATGGTTTCTTTGATGGCATCCTTATCGCTCAGGTCATCATCTATGTTGTCTCCTATGCAGATGAGGCCTGTAAACTTAGAAATCAGTTGAGGGTTATGCACATCTTGCGCCCCATGAAGTAAAAGTGATCCTCATGCACACACGACATCATCCACTGATAGAGGCACTCAAGATTTCCAAAGTAAGGCAAATCATAGAGTTACAATAACCCTGCCTTCTCCAACTTCACTTTTACCTCATCACTATAGATGGGAAAACCCTCAGTGTCCTTTTATTCATCGGGTGCACTAACTCTAGTGCCATTTCCTTCTCTGTTGTGCTTGTGTGATGGTTATAATCACTCACTACCATCTTTCTCAAATGGGATTCCCACTCCTTCCCAAGCAAAACTCCATCTGGGTACTGAATTTTTGCATACCACTCCTCATTCATGCTTGTGGTGGTTGCTGCTAGCTCTCTACCCTTGCCCTTCCCCTTTCCCTTTGGCTTTTTAGGTGACACGGTTGGTTTCTTGGGTGTCATTATCTAGGTCCTCTTATTACTTCAATCTCTTCTTGTTACTTTTCTCTTCCACTTCTTCCAACCTTAAGATCTCAAACTTGTGAAGAAAACCTCTTAAACCCATGCCCTAGTTTTTCAAACCCTAGCTGGGATAATACTTTCACAAGATGATGCCTTCTCACAACTTCTCTTACACTGTGAAATCCCTTCCTTCTAGTTCATAAATCCAAACTAGTTACTCATGCTTAAACTCTTCAAATTTTTCTTCACACGGATCAATCCTAGAAGCCCTAGTTTGTAATGATGTAGAAGTGCTTCTCTCTTCATATATGCAAAGTAAATAATGAAATGCCTCGACCTTCTATTTATAGTTTTTCTTGTTTTGTAACTTTAAATGCTACCTTACCTACCACCGTACTTTAACACTTAATGTGGATTTTCAAAAAAACCCAACTTTAGCACTTTAACTCACGCGCCCAACCTTGCACGGATAATTCTCCAACCTTCTGGCACGCAACCAATCCATCTTGACATGAGACTCTTGCGTGTGCGTAACGGTGGGCCCGAAGGCACTTCTTCTATCATGATTTTTGCTCTCACCTACCTTGTGTTGCTTTGCACTTCTTCCTCTCTTGTACGTGGATCCCCAATGTAGCTTTATCCTGACACCAACCATCCTTTTTCACCTTTCCTTGCATGTAATTTCTTCATAGGGCCATTCAACTGGGATTTCCAATGCATTCCTTCTTGGCGCTTCATACTTCAATTTCTTCCACCTTACTCCACCCCACACTAAATGATGCATGGTCCTATGTGCGATTACAACTTTCAAAAAGTTTACCGGCACCTAAACCAAAACACATAACAACAACGAGAAAGGAAACACAACAAAGGAAAATGCATTAAAGAAAATCCTAAACTAACTGGAAATACTGCCTTATTTACAAACACCAAGAAGACTTATTTATAGTAGGGCTTTAGCCTACTCCCATTGAAGTGTCTTTGCAATCTCATCCCATCCAAAGACTTATAACTGGAACACGCCTAAATAAAGGATGTATGAGATGGTGTAGGGACCTAACCAATGCAATTTTAACTTCCTAGGATGGTGCAAAAACTTAGAATCATACAATAAGACCATCTGCCCAACCTCAAACTTCTTGTTCTTAATGTGGTGATCATGCCATGCTTTTTTCTTTGCTTTTTCTACTATTTGGCTCCACCTGGCAAGTGATCATATTTCATCTAGATTCATTAATTTATCAATCCTTTCTTCCAGCACTTTCTCATCAGCCATCCCTCCTGCGCATGCTATTTGCAGAGAAGGTAACATAAACTCAACCGGCAGGACAACTTTCGTGCCAAACACCAATTAAAATGGTGTGGCTTTGTTCAGCCTTTTATAAGTTGTCCTATAAGCCCATAATATGGCTGATACCTTGTCATCCCAATCTTGTCTTCCGACATCACAAATATTTGTCAGGGTATGACTCAATATCTTGTTAAATGCTTCCATGGTTCCATTTTCTTGTGGGTGATAAGGTGTAGTTTTGTGATGAGCCACCATGAATTCTGCTAACAGGATCCTCACGGTCTCATTCAAGAAATGTGTACCCCTATCGCTGGTTAAACTTAAAGGGAATCCATACCTTGTGATAATGTTCTCCCACAAAAATCTTGCTGATTGTAGCTATTGTTATACAGTCTTTAGTTGGGGCTGCCTCTACCCACCTTGTCAAATAGTCCATGTAAGTGATTACATAACATGATCCAGTCCTACACGCTGTTGGTGCAATAGGGCCTACAAATTCTATTGCCCATTTCTCAAAAGGTTCAGTGCTAGGGATAGGGCACAAAGGAATTTCATCTCTCCTTCCTGGCTTGCCAATGCGCTGACAATGGTCACATGCTTTACAATATTCCTTGCAATCTTTATACAGAGTTTCCCACCACAATCCTGCCATTAATATTTTACGTGCGGTAGCGTCACCTGCATAATGTCCACTTGCACTTACTTTGTGTGCTTCCTCTATGATGGCGAGGCACTCATGCTCTAGTACACACCTGCATAAAACTTCATCACACCCTAGTTTGTATAAGTCCCCACTGATCAACATGTAGGGCACGACGTGTATGGCTAGTTGATTTTTCTCTAATGTCCTCATCCCTTTCGACACCATACATGTTTTAAGAAACAAAACAATATCCTCCAAGTCGGGTGTGCGCCGTAACCTAAACAACTATGCAATTGGCATGGTATCTTCAATGCTTTGCACGTCCTCCCTTGAATCAATCCTAGATAAATGGTCAAGTATGGAATTACTTTTTCCTAGTTTGACAACCACTGTGAACTTGAACTCTTGGAATAACAACACCCACCGACATATACACCCCGATAGGACGAGCTTCTTCATAAAGTATTTTAATTCCATGTGGTTAGTGTAAAAGACAAAGGGAGTTGCTAGAAGATACTTCCTAAACTTATAAAGTGCGTAGATCATAGACAATGTCTCACACTCGGTTGTAGTATAATTCTACTCTGCTGATGTCAACTTCTTGCTTGCAAAGCATAGGGGGTGATAAAAAATTCCCTCACCAGGCTATGTAAGCACTGCCCCAATGGCCATTCCGGAGGCATCTACATGAACATGGAAGGGCTTATCCTAAGAGGGGAAACATAATATAGGAGCGGTGACAAGCCTATCCTTCAATGTGTCAAACGCATTCTGCTATGCCTCTCCCCAATGAAAGGCACTTTTATGTCTGAGAAAATCTTCTAAAGGTGTGACGATCTTAACATACCCCGTGATGAACTTTCGATAGTAGCCCCCGTGTCTAAGAAACCAACGCACTATGCTTTTACTAGTTGGCTCCCCCAATCCCACAATTACTGCAATTTTGGTAGGATCCACCAACAATCCTTCTTTGCATATGATGTGTCCCAACAGGGTCCCAAACGGGGTAGAAAATATACATTTCTTGATGTTGAGGGATATCCTCAACTATCGACACCTTTCAAACATCAATCTTAGATTGTCACAATGGTCCTTGACTAGTCCATACAGTCCAATCATCAAGGTAAACTTAGAGAAACTTGTGGATGAAGTCTTGGAAGGCCTGCACTACAATGTGTGAGAACACAGTAGGCGCATTCTTCAACCCAAAAGGCATGACCGTATAGGCAAAACTTCCCCACTCGGTGGTAAAAGTTGTCTTTCTCTAGTCTTCCTTTACAATCCTCACCTGGTGATAGCTTGAGAACCCATTCGTGAAAGAGTAGACTTCACGCCCTATCATTCCTTCTAGGATCTCTTCAGTGAACGGGGTTGGGAAGGGATCAATGACACACACTGGATTCAGATCCCTATAATCAACACATATCCTTATCCTTCCATCATTTTTGATACTAATCACCATTGGACTTATCCACTCTGACTCCTCCACAACCTCTATGATTCCTAATGCTATCATCTTGTCTATTTCCTCCTTGACCTTCACACGTAGATTAGGATTCATCTAGTATGGTCTCTTCCAGACCGAGTGCGCACCTTCCTTATACTTAATTTTCATTCCCCAAGGAATGGTGAACTCCTTTGAGTTTATGATACTGCTTGCGGGAATAAATCCTCAAAATCACATAAAAGATCAATGATCTTAGAGACTTCCCTCTCGACCAATAATCTCCAATGATAGCTTCCTTGGGTTCCGCCTCCGACCCAATATTAACCTTCTTTGTCTTTAAAGGTTCATGATAGGTGTACATTCTTTCATCAACACTATCCATCACTTTGTGTGAGCCTAGAGAATGGTTAACCTCCAAATTTTCCATCTCTTCATTGTCTATGACATAGACCATCTTGCCTTTTTCTTTCTCTATGCACGCATGCTCAAACTACACCTCATCAGACTCATCTTCACTAAATTGTCCCTTCAAGCATGGCTCTCCTAGAAATTATACAAGCCTATCCTCTTCCTTTGCACTATCCCCCATTGTAAGGTGCTTGACCTCCTATAATGCCTTATCCACCAATGGTTTGGTGCTTTGATACTCAAATTATTGGACTAGATCAGCCACTAGTTCTTGCCAATTCCCTATTTGGCGGTGTGTGTCAGAGTGGATGTACCATGAGCGCATGTAACCCTATAGTGTATAATACAATTTGTGTACCCAGAGGGGTGGTGGTAAAGCTTCCGTTCCTTCCCTCTAGGCTCCCTCACAAGATTGGATGTGGAAACAGGTGGGATCCTTACCATGGTAGTATTTGATGGTGGTGGGCACATTGCTTCTCGAGAAATGAATAGAGAAGGAAATTCTCACTTTGTGTCATTCTAAGAGACTATCCAAATATGTTTCCCTCTAGCGCATAATATTTATGAGTAGGACATAGCTTAACATCCCCTTCATTCATTTTCTGCCTTCCATTGAGCTTCCATCTTCTACAAAAAGACCTCAGGGGAGGCTCCTCCTGAGTATTTAGGTAGCTCCTTTCCTCGTAGGCACTGGATCGTACGCGCCGTTTTCATCTTTGTCACTGATCCCCTTAAATGTCATCCGATTAACTCATAGGTTCCATGCACCCAATTATCACATGTTATACAGGTGGTGTCACTTAGGGACTGAGCATCCTCGAACTAGATAAATCCATCTATGGGATGAATTATCTCTATATCCCTAATTGAGCACACATAAATTCTATCCAAGACCTCTTATCCTAAAGGTTTAGTATAGGGTGTTGGCTTCCCATGATCTAGGGGTATGACGACCGTTCCTCCTCATTATCAAATATTATGTACCCCTTGTTGAACCGAAGATCCACATTGTTCTTATAACACCATGGGCGCCCAAGTAGTGCTAAGAAATTGGCTACCTTGGTGAGTACCGAGAATTCAAATTCCACGGTAAACTTATCTCCCTAAATGGTGATAAAGTGCATCCTTTAAGACACCGATGGACATCACCTTCATTTTGTTTTCCATATAAAACATATTCAAAGATGGTTCTAATGCAAGCCTTCCAATCGATGCCATACATCCAAGGTGAGAACATTGACCTCCGCGCTTGAGTCAATGAGGATATTACTAAGGAGCCATCCATCCATGATAACATTTAATGTGATCTCCTATCATAGTCAAGGATGTGAGGGGGAAGGTTTTCATGCAAGACCTACCTCTTGTTCTCTTCTCCAGGGCGTGGTACCTTCTCTCTCAATAATGATCCTAGAAAGAGAATAATATTCTCTTGCCTTAGCATTTTACATACATCCTCGGCCTCATCCAGGTCATCTTTTGGTGTCTCGACCTTCCTTCTTTGCTCCTCCCTCCCGGAATGATCCTTTTGACATTGGATTTATCCTTTTAAACTCCAAATGACATCCATGGTATATTGATATACCTCCTTTTGATGCGCACGATCCGGTACTTCCCATGTACCACTTCTTCCCTTGGAACTAGGTTATTTTGCCTTGGTTTTCCTTTACACACGTGGCATATGCTCTTGTTGTTACCATAATAGATACCAAACCTACATAACGTGTCACTCATAGCATCCATTGTGTGTCTGTCTTCTTAATGCTTACCATTGTAGCACCCTTGTCTTTCGGTGCTACTAATTCATGTGCTTGAACAAATCAGGGCACTCCTCATACTTGTGCTTCTTCCCGCACCATGAGCATTGTAATAGATCTAGGCACTCTCGTTTGTAATGCTCTGTAGACCCATAATTAAAATAGGTTCCATGTGGGAACTCACTTCTTCCTCCTTCGTGGTTACTAAGACCATAAAATCCTCCGTGAAATCCCCTTCTATGCACACCTCTATCTATGCGCTCCTCATAACAATTATCATCACATTTATAACTACGATAATGTTGGTTTGGCGCACCTCATTATCAATGGCCTCATGGATCTGATCAATAATCCTACAATACTTAGTATCATGTGTTGTAGAGGTGCATATCTTACAAGTAGCAAGACACATTATTCCAAATTTCACGTGTGACAAGGGATATCTACTTGCATCATGGTCCCCATGACACATTTCACTGATCTCTTCACATAAAGACATATTGTCCTCGAGGGAAACTATCCTTGATATGCCCCTCTACTTCACAATCTATACACCATATACCACTGCAAGTCTCATGGGATGAGTTCACAGACAACTTCTCTAGCTGCTTAGCCATAGCAACGATTTGAGCTTCCAGAAACGAGCTAACACGAGTATCAACACTTCCAATAGATTCAGTGCAGAGAAACTTCCAACGCCTTGCAAAAATTTGTGAAAGTTTTATGAGATAGGTCTCTTCTTAAAGGTGTTATCAACCCCCAACAAACCATTGAGCATCTTTGTGAAGGGTGAATGTCATATGATAATTTTGATAGGAGGGTTTTGAACCATGCATCATACTCCTACACACTCTCCACCATTCCCTATTGAATCTCCTTTAGGGCACTGATGCTCTTCTGTTCAAACTCAGGGATGTGGAATTCTACCAAGAAGGTGTTATTTATAGCAGATAATCCACCACCATTTGATGAGGGTCATATTTCCTATACTAGCTATGTGCATGCCCTTGCAACGTCGTTGCAAATTGACTAGCCTTCCACTCCGGGGTTGTGATCCCCTTCATGTGCCATAACAGCTCACACTTGTGAACATGTTCTATAACATCTTCAATACCTCTCGTAATCTAGCAAATGCAAAGACATCTCAAAGAAAACTTGAAGTGGTTATTGGGGTACTTGTCCTCCTAAGAAAGAGCCTTGGTTTCCTCCACCCCTAGATTCACCAAATCCAACAAGTCCCATGCCTTCGAGCCACCAAATCCACCGGGATTGGTAGTGGTCATGCCAAGGGTCCCCAAAGTTCCACCGAATCGCACGCTACCGTCTCCGTGATAATGCCCCACTACCACTAGTACACCCCACGCCACCCTAGACACGAGATTGAAGGCTTGTGTACTTTCTCCTTGTCTCGAAAATTCCTTTGAATACTGGAATAGTATGGGTAGCCATATAAGTGGGAAATGAAAAATTGTATCTCTTAGGTGCAGATCTATCACTTCCAGTGATACCAACTAGGTCAATGATACTCCTTCCTTGATCTGGAAAACCAAGCACCAGGGTTTGGTCACTAGGTTGGTTCAAATAAATGCCAATGACTCTTCTCTCTCCACGCGATGAACTCTCATAAGAATAGGAAGGGGTTTCTCTTACACACTTACCAAGATGGGGTAACTTGACAAGAGTATGTAGAAATAGCATACTCCAGAGTGAGTGTAGTTAGCCAACACACCTTTCCACCAATGATCCACAACACGAGTCTACGTTAGATCTAAATCCTGCTGCACTGGTATTCTTCTGGGTCCACACACGTGTTCTATGATACCATCTTGATCTAGATGCATATGTTGAGAGCCATTCATAGAGTTCTACTGGGACAAAATAGAAATTTTTTCATAGAAATCATGGTGGAGGTTCTCTTCTACCCATCTACATGCATCAAACTTAGATCCAGTGATGAATCTCTAAGAAAATTCATCCTCCATGATTTTGAACCATGATTCAACACTTTCCAAAGTTAAATGCTCATCATTAGTCATTACACAGTATCAATATGTATATCATTTCCCACTATAACTTTGAAAAGAGGTCCCAAAAATGGAACCAAGATGTAGTGATTTTTAGACCCACCAAAAGAACAATGGAATCCCATGCATGCCAGCCTATCACCTAGCTAGGTGCTCACTTGAGGCACATGCAGGTGCCGAGTATCTCTTTTATGTGAGTTAAGTGGGAAACCATCATGTATGTCACGGATCTTAATGAATAAAGGTGGAAATGAGACATACAATCATCATAGGGCTCAGAATGACCTCTAGACAAATGTATTCATTCTAAATAGAGAGTGTTTACAAATAAAAAATAGAACTACAACATAAAGGAAAATACATAAGGATTTACATTTATTCCATAACATTCATGGACATAAATGAAAAGATATAGATATGAACCAAATCAATTATATTCATAATCATTCATGTTTGTAACCTCATTACATTCGGTGGATGCATTAGACTACCACAACTTGATTAGATCAAACTTATACATCACAACAGGGATCATGTCCTCCATCCATACAAAGAAAAATTTACAACCCAGCCCCTTAATACATTACTCCCTTATATATCTTCTACCCAATCCCATAGAGTTCTCACAGTATTTCTGTAAAGCTCCACTCTCTATAATCTCCCCTCTTTTCTATCCGATCTCTCCCTTCCTTTCTCCTACGGGAACTCACATATATAGGCATCCCAAAGTGCCAACTCATCCTTCTACGACCTCATATCTGGTGCTAATTGTTTGACCTGTGGTCCTCCATGGGAGCATGCTTCTCCGTGCTTGAGCTCTCCACTTTTGGCACCTTATCCATTCCGTATGTGCAGTTGGGTCACACTTTTCTCATGTCCTTCCAAAAATTCCCAATATGGCTAAGTCCTTAACCCTTGGCTCTGTCTGCGTGTGTGCCATGGGTTTTCTTAAACTCTATCATGTGTGCCTTCTCCTTGCACGCCTACGTGCCTTTGTGTACTTAGCCACTATTTTGGGGTCCCAACAACATGTATTGACTTTAGTGAAATATTTTGTCCTATTGTTAAGATGACTTCTATTCATACCGTAGTGAGGTTAGTTGTAGTAGAAGATTTGCATTTAGAGAAAATAGATGTAAAGATGACTTTCCTTCATGGTGATTTGGATGAAGAGATTTATATGCAAAGAACCACCCGGGTATGAAGTCAAGGGTAAGGAGAAATTAGTGTGCGAGGTTGAAAAAGAGTTTATATGGGCTCAAACAAGCTCCAAGGAAATGGTACATGAGGTTTTATAGTTTTATGCAAGAGCATGGTTACTTGAGATGTGAATCGCACCATTATTTTTATTTCAAGAAGCTTAAAAATGGGAGCTATATTATTTTGTTCTTGTATGTGGATGATATGCTTACTACAAGATCTAGTATGCAGGACATTGGTTAGCTTAAGATAAATCTAGATCACACATTTTCTATGAATGATTTAGGAGTTGCAAAAAGAATCCTTGGCATGCAAATACACAAAGACAGGAAAACAAGAAATTGTATGTCTCGGGAGGATTATATCTACAAGGTGTTATAAAGGTTCAACATGCAGAATGTAAAACTTGTTAGCACACCTATGGCTGGACACTTCAAATTGAGCAAAGATCAGTGTCCATCATCACATGAGGAGGTCAAATACATGACACAAGTGCCATATGCTTCAGTAGTTGGGAGTCTCATGTATGCTATGGTTTGTACTCAGACCAAACATTGCACATGTAGTGGGAGTTGTGAGTAGATATATGGCCAATCTAGGTAAAGAGCATTAGAAAGTAGTCCAATGGATACTCAGGTATTTGAAAGGGACATCTAGTATGCAATTATGCTATGGAGGTTCAAATATTTCATTATGTGGCTATGTTTATTCGAGATATGGCTAGAGATCTAGATGGTAGAAGGAGCACTACTAGATATATTTTCACAGTAGGTGGAACGAAAGTTAGCTAGATTTCAAGATTGCAGAAGGTTGTGGCTTTGTCTACTATAGAGGCAGAGTATGTTGCAGCTATAGAGGCTAGCAAGGAGATGATATGGATGAGTAGGTTCATGGAAGAGTTGGGAAAGAAGAAAAGTAATTGTAAACTATTTAGTGATAGTCAGAGTGCAATTCATTTGGAAAAGAACTCAACATTTCATTTGAGAATGAAACACATTCAGTTGAGGTATCACTTCATATGACAGGTATTGGAGAATGGACAGTTGAATCTAGAAAAGATTCATATGAGAAAGAACCCTGCAGATATACTAATGAAGCCATTAGCAAAGGAGAAGTTTGAGCTACACTCCACTTCTATTGGTCTTCAAGTTTGAGACTTAAAGAGGAAGAAACAAAGCTAAGGAAGGATCCAAGAATGATGTTGTACATGTATGGTGTAATAATTAATCTCCAAGTGGGATATTGTTGAGTTGTGGAGCTTAATTAATTCAGTTTAGCATGCAATGGAAACTTGCTGGAAAATACAATAATCGTCATCGGTTAAGGGGGTAATCGTGGCGTCGGTCACCCAGACCGGCATCGATCAAAAGAGAGAGGAACTGGTAGCGGTTAGGTCTAACCGACATCGGTTACCTGTGCGAGGATGTTTTAATTAACTCTCGGGAATTAGATATTTTTAGCATTAAAGTATATCTATTGATTGTAATTGCATGGATAATTTCCCTAAGTCTATAAATGACTATATAAGCATAAAGCTAGGGTTTAGAAGTAATGAGATTAACAAGAATTATAAAGAACTTGTAAAAAGTTGGTGAGAGATAGAATTCTTGGTGATGAAGCAAAAGCTTGAGGAAAGAAAGTACTAAACATCTGAGAGGTGTGGAAGATTGTAAATCTTCATTGTATATATTGTCAAAGCTTTGGATAATAGATTGAATTTTTTCTTGGTGGACGTAGCCCACACTAGGTGAACCACGTTAAATTTTGTGTTGATTTATGTCTCTTGGTTTTTATATTTCTTATGGTAGAATATCCCATTTTATTTGCATGTTTTCTTAGATATGATGTATTGTCTCAGACAACTGTGTGTTAACCCCAACAAGGGAGGTTGAGAATAGGGCACCAACATAGAAGGCACATATCCTGAATGGGTGAAAAATGAGATAGGGGTGATTGATAGTATGTGTATGTAGGTGGGACGGTCATGGTGACTCTAGTAGCGAGGGGGACATGTATTTGTGGGATGGAGAGGAAAATATTTTGTAATGGAGTAGGGGTCACCAAAACCACGAGAGGTTGTGTTGTTATGGGTATTTGTGAGACAATGGATGTGGACTGGGATATGGTCCGAATGGTCGATGAGGGAACAACAGATATGATAGGTGCGAGTGATACTGTAGACACAACGGTCATGGTGGGTATGGGTCCTAGCTGTAAAACTACTGGGGGTGAAGTAGGTGAGGGTAACACCACATTATTAAGGGCTGATGCAGAAGCAAGAATAAGGGAAGGAGAGATGGATACTGGCATGTCGTATATCAACTAACCTGAGGAGTCTCGGGTGGAAGAGTGGGAAAGGTATAACTGCAAGGCTGCGGGATTCTGATCAAGTAGTCGTGCAAATTCTTCGTCACTTACATCAATGGTGATAAGCTAAGTAGGATCCATGGGTGATAGGATGGAAGGTGGTGAGGGACTAGGTGGGAGTGATTGATGACTAGCATGGAATATGAGGGTGTTAGTCCGGTGCG
The DNA here is from genome assembly GCA_018340775.1 of Taxus wallichiana var. yunnanensis. Classification (NCBI taxonomy): domain Eukaryota; kingdom Viridiplantae; phylum Streptophyta; class Pinopsida; order Cupressales; family Taxaceae; genus Taxus; species Taxus wallichiana. Next base: position 285,003,743 of record CM031243.1, on the reverse strand, counting down.
AGTGAGTACCATATGAAAAAGTGTCTTGACTTGGTAAGATTGTATTGTATAGATGACACAAAAAATAGTAGGAACAACAAATAATGGGATTCGGAAGGTGAATGGTTAATTTCTAGATTTGAAAATCAAAGACACGAAACCAATGATGGTTAGGTTGACAGGTGACGTTTGAGGAAAATCGATGATGGTTACCAAACCGATACTAGTCACTATGGAAGAAAACTAGTCTCAAAGAATGAAATAAGAATGTTGGATGTGTATAGGGAAGCTGTGTATGACAAGTAGGTATAAACAGGGAGAAATAAGATGATGCCTTGAGGGCCACAAGAAGAACAGAAAGAGTGATGAAGACTATTCTAGGTAAAGTAACTAGAAAGCCAAAATCCAACACTTGTTAGGGTTTAACCGATAACATCAAATGTGAACCGGTGATAATTTACGGGTGATGTTGGTGACTATGAAATTAGAAAGAAATGAAGAAATTTGATTTTGTGAATTAAATTAAGTGGAGAATGAAACTGAGAAACTTGAGAATGAAGAGATGGGGCCCTGGCACACTCAGAAATATTCATAATACTCCAACTACAATGGTGGCATGCGCAAGGAAAAAAAGGAGAGTCGTAGTCTCACACCTCAAAACACAAGTTAAGAAGAACACTAAGTAAAAACATGATCCTAACAGTGATTTTCTTATGTTTTTTTAGCTTATGCTATTTAGAACTGACTGTGTATTTAGAACAATTTTTTTTGGTTAGGAAGGTGTCCTACAAAGAAGGATATCTAAAAGGAGAGGTTTGAGGTATGTTATGGCGGTGGCGGTTCATCCTCTGAGATGATGACTCAATAGAGGAAACGAGCTGGGGAGTACCTACCAATCTGATCATGGACAGATGTTCCTAGGTAAGATGTTGTTTAAGAAAGATGTGTATATTTTAATTTTGTGTTTGGTATGAAACAAAGAGAGAGAACATGCTTTCTATGATTCTTTGTGTCAACCATCAACTGGGCATGAATTCTAGCATATAGGTTTCCCTCATTTTAATGTGAGCTAAATGCAACAAATTAGAATGTAATGCAACCAATTTTAAGCCCAAATCGAAATATTATGTTTGATGACACAAAAATATGAATAGGAGAGGGTATGCTCTTTCACTAAATGCAAAAAGAAAGAAGAATGGTTCTTTTTAAATGCACCAAAAGAAAATGTATCCTTTAGAGCAATTAGAAAGAAGAGAAGATTACTAAGGAAGAAGATTAATGTGTAAGATTTTTGAAGGGAAAAAAACACACAACTTTTGCCTAGGAATGAAGAAAATGTAATAACCCTGATGGGTCCCACCAGTGTGTGCCAAAATGTTTCACCATTTTCTTTACCTTTTGAATGATGAAACAGACAATGGAAATGGGTGAGGAGGAATACCTATTTATAATAGTTGTATCAAGGTTGTTGCACGTGTATTGACTTCTTGATCCATAATCGAATGTGAGAGATTCCTTTTGGCTAGGAGGAACTACCTGTAATAGAAAACAAGACCACAAAAAGATAGTTAAATGATATATGATAGTGGACTACCTAGCATGTGCTAGATCCAGGAAGTGTGATACTCCCTAGATGGCTATCAATCCACTGTTTAAAAAAAATTAATGTGAGAAATAAACAAAGTCCTACTATAGTTGATATGATTTAGGTATCTCATTCAAGCACAATAAGCAAATCTAATATAACAGGCTAGGTTATAGTTAGATCTAAATAATAAGTAGGTGTCAGGTTGTTGAACTGGTCAGGAAGTCAGGTTCTAGGTTGTTTAGGTCAACTAGTGAGATGATTATTGGGTTTGTTCTTGGTCAAGGTATAAAACACATAGACCGACATTGGTTGGCTATGACCGATGCCAATTTTGGTAGAACCGATGACGGTTGTGGATAACTGGTTTCGGTATGATCGAGGTAAAATAAACTTGAATAGATCAAATGGCAGGGGCTGATCTAAGGTCAAATGAGGTTGGGGGGTGGAAGAGAAGGTCTCGTGGAGATCTTAGGTATGCTCGAGAAATATATATTAGGTCAGTTTGGTGATTTGTTTGTGTGGTTAAGGGAAATGGTTGAATTACAAGCTAATAAGCAATAGAGAAATGAACATGCAAAGTAAAAACTAATGACGGGAATGAAAAAAGTTAACTATCTTGAAATAGACAATCTTTGGTAGAGATGTACTTCTTGTGACGTAGGTTTTGATGGTGAATGGAGGTGGTGTTGATTAGAAGAATAGTGTTGGATAACGTAGCAAAGATGGCTCCTTAATGATTCTCGTGAGTGTAATGCTTCCAAAATATGTCCCGTGATGGATCTGGATATATGGATGTGTGAAAGGATGCTCATTCTACTTGCATGCGGCTCTATTTTTCTCCTCTTGCTCTCGTAATGTGCCAACCCAAAAACAAGGTTGCTTAGGTCCATAAATGGTAAATCGATGATGTTTCCTTCTTGATCAACATTGGTTTAGGTCTCGACCGGCGTCGGTTAAGGTAAAACTCCTAGGTTTACTAAAATGGGAAGATCTTTCTAATTTCTTGGACCAATTTGGTTTGTTATCGTGGATTATAATGGAAGCTTCCTTCTAATAAGTGGGAATGTGGTTAGAGAAATATTAGGCATTGATTTTAGGGTTTGACAAAATCTTAGCTCATTAAGGAAAGTAAGATTAGGTCTTAGTTAGCTATGGAAATATGCCAAGAATAGGTCTGGGGTGAGGTGGAAATTAGGTCAATTAATGTAATTAAATGATGAATATTGTGAGGATGGGTATTAATTAAATTAAATTAATATTAATGTGGTGTGGAGGGGGTCATGGTTAAGTGAATATGTTTTGGTTGGTTATTTGATGGGGTGCTAAGGGGTGTGTGACCAAATTTTGATGTCTACGGGATGCCCGAAAGCAAAGGGAAGCCACAAGATTTTAAGAATGATGTTTCTTAGAAATAATTTCCCAGATGTTGGAAAACAACACATAGGGACACAAAGTTTAATGTGAGGGAGGAAGCAACATGATATAATACTTAGTAGATGATGCATAGGAATATTGGATGTGACACAAGAAGATGCACACAAGGATGAATACAACCTAGGAAGTAATGACACACAAGAAGGTTACGACTAACGTGCATGGAAGAGAGAACGAAAAAGTATTGGAAAAAAAAAGTGAATTTAAATGTTTGGAATGGTAGTAGGTGGAGTGTAATTAATGCAATAAAAATTGGGAATATATAAATAGTGCGCAGTGGAGTTCATTCTTACCTTTCCTATTGTAGAATTTGATTGATCAAGAGTGACTAAGTGCAAAATTATGATTAATTATGAATATATTCTATGAAAGATAACATTGTGACGAATTAGAGAATTTTGTACATATAATTGAGGGTGAGATATCCTTTGTGTAAAATGGAAGCATGGAGGAAATGTGTGTGATAAAAACAATCGAAGGTTATGGTTTGAGCTAGGGTTTGTAGAAGTGTGGATTCACAAATCTTGAGGTTGCATAATTAGGGAACATGGTTATGGGAAATGAACCAGAGCATGAAGAACAAGGGTTTAAATAAAATAGATGGGTAACTAAGAAGGACACTCAACATTAAGGAACAATAACTTAATTTAGTTATTCAACACCAAGGGCATGTAGTTTATATAAATTTGAAGAGTTGTGAAGATTGAAAATGACACCAAAGAAGGAAACCCCCATAAATAATTCACCCAAGGGTAAGAATTTTTTCATTCAAGATGTGCCAACAGAATAGTTTTATGAAATTCAATACCCTACCGAGGTGGTAGCTAGGAATCCATGCATATCTCAGCTAACAAAATGTAAAATCAGTGATTACTATCATTGCACGGAGGCCCATGGGTGTGAGATAAAGAAGGATGTCATGAAGGGATTGGCGTAGAGGAAATCAAAAGGGAAGTTAGTCATTGATGATTCATTAAAGGAATTGCAAAGGGCTAGAGTTTTACAATTACTTCCTTACTTTGGAAAGCCAAAATGCCTCTACCAGTGGCTCACCTTTTGGGTTCATGATGAATTATTTTATTTTGTAAGTAGATAAATACATATTACCGCACAACTAATTGGAATGGTTGAAGATTTTTGCATCTCAGGAGTTGATATTAAGAAGGATTTAGAAATGATGAGGTAGTAGAGGCCATCGCCACAAATTTTAATTATCAACAAAGAAATGTAGTATTTTATTTCCACACACAGGCTATGCATGTTAGCAATTTATTCACACAGAATGGACTACTCACCCAAAGTGCACATAAATATTATGTCCCTCATTTGATATTCTTGACAATAATTTATCATGTATGTTCATCATGTTAATAAGAAAGAAACTGCTCATGAACAAATAAATATTACATCTAAGTCATTTTGTAAACACATATAATAAGGAAGATAAATAATCTAAATAACAACTTGAATCAACTACATCATTATAACACCATATTTAGACATGTAAACAACCATTATCCATCCATAATTATCCATCAATTAAAAATAATTCATTGCATAATAGAATATGAATACATAATCTCCATTACAATAGTGCATAGGTCCATGTGTGTGAACATCAAAAACCCTTAGATATAATTCAAGACAACATAACCTTGATACAACATAACAACTACTGATTGAATAGATAAATCACATATATTAGGTATATATAGGGTCGTACTTCCCCTTCACCACCCATGCACTCTCCTAACAATAAAGGCGTGCTCACAAAATAGCTCGCACGCTTTCTTTCCTAAAAATAGCCATACGTATAAAGATTGCATGATTTTATAAATTATGGTAATAATAGATTAATCCTAAAGATAAGAAATGATTTAATCTCATCTCGATGCATGTTCTGCATGTGTTTTCATTGATTTCTTGGTCGGAACTCCAAGTCTATTTTTAGCCCAATTTGGAAAGTCGACTGAGTCCCTTATTTTTCTTATGTGTTTACATTCCCATGTGCTACCCTATTTAACCTCTCCGTGCATCCTCTTGCATGTTATCCTTATCTTTTTGCATGCACTCGTTCCTACATGTAAGCCTCTATGCTTCTCGGTACTTAGTCAATTTCTTTAACCAACATTACCCAAAACAAGGGATATTGTCTACCCTCAACAATATGGAAAAAATAATATGCCATGATGAATGAAAGAATAAAGAATGTGTAGGCTCAAAGAATGATGGACTATACCAAATGAATAAAATAATGTCCATATGTGTGTTGATGGATAATCCTTTGATGGCTGTAAAAGTTTAGGGATATATTCATTAAGGATTCTCTCAAGTTTTTCCCATTCTACCAACCTCTTGGTAGTTGTATCCGGTACCAACCCAGCCTACCTCCAAAGATTTATTCCGGGGTCATATCCTCTCCTTGTACTACCATTCTTAGATAATTTTGGTGATTCCCAAGATCAATCCTTCCATGGCATCCATCCTCCACAAAACCCGATAACCTAACTCCTTGAGCCTGGTTTTGAAGGCGTCCCATACCGTTTTGAGAATATCTTACTTTTAAGAAATTTTAGCCAAAATATCTTCACGTCTTGGCTTCTCTTCCCTTTTTGCTACTTGTGCATGCCCTAGATCCACTTCTTCCTTAGTGGTGTGTGCCTTTTGGATGGAGTCAAGGTTTTTGTGATTATCACAAGCCCATCCTTCTTTCTTTAGTGCATCCTTCATTATCTAGAACAAAGTGTCTACTCTACAATTTTACATAGTATCAACCTCTTATTCTTTTCCTTTTTAGTGTCTAAGTCTTCTTGTGATGTTCCCTTCACATTCATCTTCTATCATGAAAGAATTTAGACCAGATATTCTAAATAATGTACTAACGAGGGGTAATCTTCCTTGGTTTTGTCCTCAAAATCAAGGTGCATTGTCTTGATCTCATCCACAATATGGACAACCATGTCAAGAACATACTTGGCACATTTTTCTTCCTTTTTTGTTTTCCTCTATATGTCGTTGAATCTCCTACCCTTTATCCATTTTATATTCAAACAATACTCATATGGTTCTCCCTTGTCCAAATTTTTCCCACCTACTTCTATTGCCATCTTGATCAAATCATTTATATTTTTCTCATTAGAAAGTTCTATTGGATTCACTATCAAAATTCCCCTTGGAGCTTTATTCATTTTACTCTTAGTGAACACCTCTTCTATAACACCTATTTTTCAATGCTTCAAATTAATGGATTTTTTTTTAATTCCCAAAACTAATTTATGCCTTTAAGGATTTTAATACACAAAATTTAAATCAACCATCAATGTAGAATTAAATTTAACAGATAGTAATCAATAAACAATGTGTAGAAATATGGGTCAATTAGATCTACTCGATCCCCCATAGTTCACTCTTACGAGCCTATATACAAAGTATAAAATTGGTTACCTTCCCGGGAATTGATATACAAGTTATGTTTTTCTAAGTGTTTACTTGGAACTCAGTCAATCAATTCCATATAGCATATTACACCTTTATTTAGAAATTGGTGAATTTTATAGTGTAATCAACATTTGACACTACTTCAAACCAAATTCTAAGAGTCATACTTTGATACTCGGTTTTTGACGAATCAATCGTCATTAGAAAATCATCCTTTCACCATATATTTTTGTTCACTTATAGGATTGAATCAATTGTTTAAGTAAATTTATTTACATTTTATGCACAATGTATAAGACATGTTCAACCCGTGTGAAAGAGAACATCTGTGCCAACTTAGGTTTCCTATGGGAGAGAAAATGCTTATGTAATTAACTACATCATTACACAACCGCTTCCTACCCCATATCCAAATTAAGTTGGTACTCGAGATGATTCATCTGCATCAGTTGATCAACTCCCGTAACTAAGCATGAATTTATTCATATTCGTGTATGACAATCATATTGAATGGAACTTGAAAGGAAAACTTAAGATACCTATTGTAAGCTAGTATTCTCTTAATGAATCATGTCATTAGATGAATTTGATATGATAGAAGCCATCCAAAATTTTCCTACCAAGTTATAAACATTAGGAACATTGTATCCCAAGGGCTTAATTGTTTTTAATTGAATCAGTTATGACATGTTTCCCTTAGTTGCAGCGATAAATTTATCGCATCTAATTATGCCCCAATGTTCATAAGTTTAGTATCTTAACATGTTGTGTTTATATTACCATGTGATTAATTATGTCCATAATGCATCTTAAATGAATTTTAAGATAGTTTGTTGTGTTATTACCACAGTTCTCTAATTTCCCCTTACGACAATGTCATAATCTTTATTTCAAATGCTAATACATTTAATTGTACATAACTATTATAAAGTTGATCAAACAACATAGTTGCATTTGTTCCAAATATAATTTAACCTCAATTAATTAATATCATAATTAATGATATATATTTCTAAATACATTGATGCCATCTAACGTTAAACTTTCATCCATGACATACTACTGAAATCAAAATTAATCAACATATTTAATCACTCAGAAATATTCAACTTAATAATTATTAACATTGTAATAGCTATAATTAAAAATGGATCTTCCAAAATAATACATTGATCAAGTTAGGATATTTTTCCTTTTAATTAAATATAACAACGAAGTTCATTTTCACTTTACAATAATGACATTCACTTAGTACAATTACATCATCATAATCAATCATTATTCTAGTAAATTAAATCATACATGGTCTTTATAAAACATCCGCCAAAGAATATCTTATTTTCCATCATTTGTAAAATAGTAAAATCAGCCAGTTCAAAATGAAATGACATGACAAGTTGTCCTCCACATCCTTATAGTTTATAATTATATAATACTCAATGAAAAATGCAACAAACACATGATCGAATATCAATTAATTATAGGATGTGACCCATACAATATTCCTGACTCAAACAATTGTCATTTTCATAACAAATTCATGCTTCTTGAGAATCTAAATTAATTCAAAAGGGCATTGAATCATTTATTGAAAACATGTCAATGATGCACAACAACCTCACAACTTCAAGTCTTATACATCAAGTCTTGCATTTTATTACTCGACCATTATTTACTAACAATAATAAGGTTAATGTTACACTTCTCCAACTAGATACCCATTCGTATTAAAATCTATCAACACTAATGCTTTATGTCTCTAAGTTAAGTATGCATTCCAAACATAGATATAATTTCCTTTATTTCTTTTAAAACAACAAAAATGAGTCTTTACCTTGTTTAATAAATTAATAAACCCTTATTCAATTATCTAAGATTATAAATGTCTATATGACTTCTCTTCACAAAGAGAGAATTTATGCAATTAAGACCATATGGAACTAGTCTACATGTTTCTTTTAAACATAGAATTTATTCATAATGCAAAAAAATACACTTAATTTGATCATAGCTCCAAGCCAAATCGACAAGTAGAGTAAAGAAATGATTTGACCAAATTTCAATCATAAGCCAAATTAAATATCTTAAAAATAAAAAAATTTCCTTAACCTTATTAAATTGTACCAACACGGTTCCATAATTCAACAACCAAGACTTTGTTATTTCCTTTGATAAATGTAACCCAATGATTTATCCATATAAAGCAAAAAAAACAAACTATGTTCCCGCACAAACTAATTTTTATAACCAAATCCAATCCCCTACTATAATCGGTTTAACCCAAGGATTTGGTTTATAGAAACCGAGCCGTTTATGGCTCTTAAGATATTTCCCACAAAACCTCTATCCACATTCAACTCTTAGACTCAAGCTTTTGCACACAAGTTTCAATAATCATACGGTTTAAGCCAAAGCTTCCCACTTAGACATAAGCCTTAAAATTAATGGACACCTAAATTATATGCAGACGCACCATAAGGAAAAGGGAATTTATTCAAGTAGGGTTTCAACATTTTAAAGTCAAATTATAGGATTACCACTTATTTAAATGATCCAAATGGTTTTTATTATTATCAATAAGATTGTATTTCACCCCAAAAATAACCGCATCAACCCAAAACCATACCTTCAACCTTAATACAAGTACATACGAGACACAAAAGCATAGACATTTGGATTTATTTTTCAATATTTCAAAATATAAATAAAAACACAAAATGAGTTTATTCAAGTACCCATAATGGGTTTTCAACCAAATAAACCAAAGTGAATAAACACACATTCTCATCCAAAACAAACACCCAATCATTTAATATTTACAAATATTCATACCAACCTTAGCCATATCCTTTAAATAGATCACATAGATCACAAAACATTGGATATGAAGCATATATTTACATAATAAAAATAGTATAACGATTTAAAATACTAATGCAGGAGGAAAATGAATCATGCATGTAAAATGAAGCTTGAAAATTGTTTACATTTTTATTCAAGTCTAATCGAGTTAGTGACTCCTTCACAGTCTCTTCCAACATCCTCAAAATTTTTCCTTCAAAATCCGATTAAATAAAAATCCCGAGCTTGATCAGAACCCCATGATGATTTTAACAACATTTATAAATAACTCCCATAAAAATATCAACTAGAAGTTCTGAATCATGCATGCAATCCCAAGAAAAACTCTCATTCTTTTCTCCCATGCAGAGCTCAAAAGAGCTAAAAGAAGAACAACCAAACATGAAATACCAAAATAATCCTAACCATTTTGATATCTATCTCAAGAAGCTTCTTTTTTCCCCAAGTTCTGTGGGGAGAAATTAAATGTCTGTAATATAAGCAGGTGTCGGTCATGGCTTGGGAGTTGATTTCCTATTTTCCCTCCAACACCCCAAGCTAGTAATATGTCAGTTCGAGTTTAGAAAACTATTTAATTTAGCCATAACCACAAAATATAGAGACTCTACCAATTATCTATAAGCCTATGCCACGTGTTGCCATTTTGGTAATTTCCCAACCAAAAGTTTCCGATAGACTTGAAACCTACAGAATAATCCATAAATGATTTAACTTTCAAGTCTAATTATATTAACAAATAACACCACCTTTCAAAATTACATGGGGTCCTAAGACGAGTGGTCAAAGACCATTCACCATCGAACTTAGCATTTCATGGTCGATAATTGACCAATCAATATAATTAAATTAACAATGGATTAGGTAGCCAAAATAACTAAGGGCTCAATTAAAATTTATTCTCTATATGCTTGGGTCGATATTCACCAAACTTGATAACCATATCAAAATAATATTAACCTATCCACATGGTCTATGACCATTATAAAAGCTTGCACATAGGATATGGTCTTTAGACCATTTATATAAATTCACAAACCTTAAAAATTATTTTCTTGGTAACTTCTCATAATTATTTTGGTCAAACTTGAATTATTAAGACTATGGCTTTAACCTTTCCAAAATTAAACTTTTCATTCTCACATGCCCAGATTATTAAGGGCTATATCCAATTAACAATGACAATTAGCTGCAATGTTGCATCTATACACGAGCAATTTTTGATCAAAGAACTTTTACACTGTAATCATCAATATGATCACATAATGAATCCAAATAGTATCCACATAGTAGTGTAATGAAGACAAGCATGTTCAATAGCATCATAATCATAAATAAGCTCATTGTTATCTATAACAAATGCCAATGAAATCAATTATGACCATATCAACAAAAGTGTTATGTTGGTTACAATCTAAGACATGCAAAAGTATGACAACAATTCATATCTTTATCCATAACAAGGGTAAGTTACTCAAAACATTAAACATATGCTAAATGAATTGTGTTATCCGGAAACTTACAGAACAATAGGAAGTGTCAATATGTTTCCGTGTTTATGGGAAACAAACCAAAACCATCCCCGTGTCCACTAGTTTATCGATATAGGAGCTTGTTTAAGACATCAAAATGAGAAAACCGGGGGTGTGAAATCTTCATTGATCTCAAATTTAGGCTCTTCAATGTGAGTGTACAAATTCCATGAGATAATATTTCTCGCATGCATAGGCACACCCTCTCTAGGTTGATCACTTCCATTCATAGAGGCTATCCATCAATACCGAACTTTGAAATATCACGTGCAAAACCTTTGTTTGATCATTGATATAGCTTCCTTAAGGTGTGCACATGACCTCATCTTTCTATTTCTTCCTCCTTTCGCCTGAACATTCCTGTTGGTATGTGCTTCTCAATACAGTGTGCACACTAACTCCATTGCCACCTAAAACTCCTCCATCCTTGTTAGTGTTCCATTTCCCTTTCCTTCCTATTATTCCTCAAGATTTCATCCATGCACCTCATGCACCTCTACATAGAGCTAGATATTCTCATCTTTTGATTTTTCTTCCTTCACATCCCGGGCGGTGGGAGCTTCTTGTTCTTTTACTTCTTCGCCCCATGTGACCTCTTCTACTACTTCTTCCTCATCATGGTCACCTTTTTGCACAACCTTTCCTACTTCTTCTTCTTTTCTATGATTGGGGGAATCTTGGTGACTTATTCATAGGTTCCGAGGTCCTTACATCACCATATTATTCCTTATGCATTCTCTTAAACTTCATTTTGTGGGCTTGATTAAGCATGACGCTGGCTTGTATTTTTCTACCTCCTCATTCTCACTCTTTTCTTCTTCTTATGTCTAACAAGGAGGTGTAGCCTCGCGTGATTTATTTTTCCCAACCATCCGCCTACCTTTCAAAGTGATTCTAAGATATTTAATTCATCTTTAATATGCTTTTCCATTGAATAACTTAGGCTTCAAGTTTATATATATATATATATATATATATATATATCTTTATTGCTTCCTCATTACCTATTACCAAGGTCGTGGAGTTTATATTGATATCATGGTTTCTATATATGCTACCTTTCCAGGGTATACATATGTTTTACACAGCATATGGTAATCACAATCCACCTTATCATCATCAAACCTTATCTTACATGCGTTTGAAAATGTATTCATCGATGCCCGGAAGTATCCTACTATAATACATATGGAAGCTTACACCATGGGCTCTTTCAGATCGGTCTTCAAGTAAAATATTCCCAACCATAAATGGTGGTACACCACAAACTTGTCTTTCCCTACAAAAATGAGGGAAAATCACTTGGGATGCGTTGCTCATGTTCAAATGCTTCGCACATTCACCTATACCACCTATCCATCCGTAACTTATAGGCATTGGATATTGTGTCATAGGTGTACTCGCGAATCTCTTCGTGGGTGATTTATTTTCTCGAGGCCTACTTCCACATGTTGTCATTTGGCCATTTGGAACTCTAATTTATAAGAATATAATTAAATGGAGGATTACTCTCCAAGTTATGGTTTCACTTGTGTGCACTTCCTCTATGATACCTTCTACAATGAAGACACCAATGTTGTACATGGTCCCTTTGGCCTTATTTTGTGCAATGTGGAGACATATTTTATTCACCTAGTTTGATCTCTCCTATACTCCCAACTTTGTAAGCATACATGAGGCGACTCACAAAACTAGGTTAGGATGCTTAATAATATCCATCACACAACCACCTCTTTGATACTACAGCGTAATGGAAGTGACCTATGCTCCGAATTCATCATCGAATATGTCTCTATCTCTATGTCTGAACTAAACAATCTAGAAACTCTTCTAATCATCTGTATGGTAATGCACATCCTTATACTTGTGAAATAGAAGAAGTATTCATGGACCCACGACATCAGCCATTGATAAAGGTGCTCTAGATTTGTGAAGTAAGGTAGATCATAAATTTGAAGGACTCCTACACCTTCCAAGACCTACTACCCCTTATCATCATAAATTGGCTTCCCATAAGTAGTTTTCTCATTTGCCTTTAGTATTAATTCGTTCTCTATTTCACGGTCATTTAAGTCAGAGTAATGATTATAATCACTGAATTTACATTTTTTGATGTGGGATTCCCATATATGTCTGATAATAATGACCTATGGATACTGTATTCGAGTATCATTCTTGTGGATCTTTTTCTACATCAACCTCATTTTATTTTCCTTTTTCTTTTCCCTTAAACATTGATGTGAATGCCTTTCTAGGTGTCATTTCTTCTTCGCACAATGCTTGATTAAAAACTTGAAATACTACGTGTCTTAGGTGAGAGATAACCTTTTACTCAACCTGTTTACACAAAAAAATTTCTCTTTTCACCCTCGTATCTCCCGAACACTCGTCACCGCAAAAAAATTCATGCACTAGATTAAATTTGGTGCCCTCACTTGAATCCATGTTCTTCTTTTCTCTAAACCCTATCTTGCAAACCTTAAATTGTAAACTGTATTCCTCTAAAATAAAACCTCCACGCATTTTCTTAGGCTTCTAAAATTCCACATGAAGAATCTCCACAAATTTATCATGTACTTTTTCAAATTGGATTTCTTCTATTTCTCAAAATTCATCACGATTTATCATAAATTCACACTCTTTGATGCTCAAATTCTTCATAAGATAAGGTAAAAATGAACCCTCTTCAACACCCCTTTTATATATTTCTAAAACATTTCTACATTTATTACTCCTTACCTACCACCATATTGTAACTTTAACTATGCTTTTGATTTTTCCACACTTTTCTCTGATTTCTTCCACATGTTGTAGTTGTAACCATTTTGGCGTACTCATACTTTCTAGGCCACAAACATCCTCACACACACTTTTCTATGTCATAACACATCTTCCTTTATGCATTTTACCAAGTAGTCCATCATGTTACTTCCTACCTAACACTACACTATGCGACCTCTTCCTCGCATGGTCTCTAATATGAGAAATTCTTCATGAGAACCATCATTCTTAACACCCATGACACATTTTTCCTTTTCTTTCATGCACCTTTCAAAAGGTATACCACCTTCCCACCATCTCATGTATACCTACACCAGGTTTCTCACGTGCATACTCCTTGTTCACACCATACTAAATTCATGCATTACTTTGCACATCATCTCAATACATATTAATCAACTTCCTACATGCAAGCACACTTATTACAACAAAAAAAGAGTAAAAACAAAGCATGAAAGGAAATATAATCTAAGTTGAAATACTACCTTATTACAAACACCAAGAATCTTATTTATAGTAGGGGATCAACCTACTCCCATTGAAGTAACCGGGTAGAATTTTGTCATCTTGTACCTACAATTGATATGCACCTAACTCAAGTATCTTGGTTGCTAGAAGAGGTCCCAACCAATGGACCTTCAACTTTCTTGGGTGGTGCACACACTTGGAGTCATAAATAAGGACCATCTTGCCAACTATAAACAATGTGTTCCTAATGTGCATTTCATGTCAAGGCTTCTCTCACTCCTTAGTATTATAACTCCAATGTGTGATGGTCAGCCCCTCAGCTAGTTACATCATTTTCTCAATGCACTCTTCTACAACCTTTTCATGGAAAAATCCTCATGCGCATACAATACGTAGGGATGGTAGTAAGAACTCCAAAAGTAATATCACCTCTATACCAAATACCAACTAAAAGGGTGTGACTTTATTCAACATTTTATATGTGGTGATTTAAGCCCAAAGTATAGTTGATACATTATCATCCCAATCCTTTTGTCCAACATCACAAATCTTTGTAAGTATCTGTCCAAAATCTTATTGAAAGCTTCGCAGTACCATTAGCTTGAGGATGATAAGGGGTGGTTTTATGATGTTCCAAAATAAACTATGTCAATAGAATTCTAATTATCTCAATTAAGAAATGAGTTCCTCTATCACTGCTCAAGCCTAATGGAAAACCGTACACACTAACGATGTTTACCCAAAGGAACCTTGTTGTCATGGTTATAGTAAAATCCTTCATAGTGCACAACCTCTCGCCCACCTTGTTATATAATTAGTACAAGTAATAATGTAACACATTTTAGTCCTATGCACGTGTGGTGCAATGGGTCCTAAGAGGTCAATATCCCACTTCTCAAAAGCTTTCACACTTGCAATAGGTCTCTGGGGCATGCTGTATTTCATCTTTTTGTCCAAATTCCTTAGTGTCTTTATATAACATCTCCCACAAAAGTTCAGCCATAAGGATCTTGCATGCAATCACATTTGATGAATAATGTCCTCCTTCAATACCTCCATGAGCTTCCTCCATAATAGCTTTGCACTCGTGCTTTAGGAAACATCGAAATAAAACCTCATCATGGCCCATATTATACAAGTCTCCTCCTATAAGTTTATAAGACACAAATCGAATAGAAAACTATTTATTTTCTAATGTTTTCATTCCTATTGGCGTAATTCTAGTGCACAAAAATATTGTGATATCTTCCATATTTGTAGGTGCGTGGTTCAACCTGAAAAATGGTTCATCAATCATAGTTTTCTCAATAATCTACACATCCTCTCCATCATTAATCCTTGATAAATGATCAAGTCTTGAATTAATTTTCCCTTTCTTTACAATAACTATAAAATTGAACTCCTAAAAAGGAGAATTCACTAAAGCAGATGTGCCCTTACAAAATAGACTTGTTGACCAAGTAGTTCAATGCCATAAGATCTGTAAAAAAGATAAATTGGGTAGCCAACAAGTATTGTCAAAACTTATAAAGTATGTAGATCATAGATAATGCCTTGGGCTCAATGGTATTATAATTCTACTTTGTTTTTGTTAAATTCTTGCTTGCAAAACATATGGGATGATCCACATTACCCTCTCCAAGTTGTGCCAATTTTCATTCTAGAAGCATCAACATGTACATGGAAGGTTTTGTCCAAGAAGGAAATTGTGAGATAGGAGTAGTAGTCACTCTCTCCTTTATGTTCTCAAATGTCTGCTGAACGTATCCCCAATAAAATTTTCCCGTAGCTTTAAGCAATTTTTCCGAGGCACAACAATCTTTTCATATCCCTTTATGCATTTTTTATAGTAATAAGTATGCCCCAAAAATTAGTGTAATTCAATTTTATTTGTAGGTTATTCCAACCCCAAAATCACCGCCATATTTTCTAAAACTACAAACAATCCATCCTTATAAATGATGTGCCAAAGTAAGGTCCCAAACAAAGGTAATGAGATACACTTCTTAATATTAAGAGAGATGCTTAACTATGTGCACCTCTCAAACATGAGCCTTAGATTATCATAGTGGTCTCAAATAAGTCCATAAGTGGTTTAGTCATCTAGATACAAATGTAAAAACTTATGAATAAAGTAATGGAATGCATTCAAAACTATGCGCAAGAACACTTGTTGGTGTATTCTTTGACCAAAAGGGCATAACCATATAAGACAAACTACCCCATTCAGTGATAAAAGTGGTATTTTCCTTGTCATCACATGAAATGAGCACTTAATGGCATCTTGAGAACCCATCTATGAAATTATAGATCTCATGTCCTACAAATCCTTAAAGGATATCCTCGGTGAAAGGTGTGGGAAAATAATCTATGACACATGAGGCATTAATTTCCTTGTAATCTACATAGATTTTGATCCTTCCATCCTTCTTAATACTAATAACAATAGGGATAACCCAATGAAATATTCAATGGGCTTAATGATACTAGACTCAAGCATCATATCAATTTCCTCCTTCACCTTCACACACAACTTTAGATTCATCCTATATGGCCTCTTCCAAATAGGATGCATGCCTTCTTTCAACTTAATCTTCATCTCTCCAAATGAAGGGTGTACTTATTTCAACTCATTCTACCCTCTTGGAAATAGATTATAAAATTCACGTAAGATCTCAATGATCTTTACTACTTATTCTCGACTATTAGTCTCTAATGATGGCCTCCTTAGGTGTATCCTCTATGCCAATATTAACCTTCTTTATCTTCATAAGAGCATGGTACACATTCTTTTGTCTACAGTGTCCATTACTTCATGCATATACTCTATATGGCTAACATCCAAGTTTTCCACCTCTTCATCATCAATGAGGTACATGATCTTTTTATTTTCTAATTCTTTCCAGGCATGACCAAGCTGCATTTCCTCAATCTAAAACATTTCATCACATGCCTCAAAATCATGTTCTCCACGTAAATAGAGCATGATTTATTCATATTTTATGATTTACCCAAGTGTGATGCACTTAATAATCTGTAGATCCTCATGTACAGGTGGCTTATTAGAAAAATAATCAAAGGTTTGAACAATACATGTAGTCATCTCACACCACTTGTAGTCTCCTTTTAACTTAACATGGACATACAATGCATTTTCCCATCCACGCAAAGTGGAATAGAACTTATGGACCCATAGTGATGGTGGTAAATAATTCTGTCCTTGCATCCATTATCTCTCATAGTTATGGACGTGTACCAAAGCAAGAGTCTTTCCATTATATTCATGTATGAGTATAGGTACATTATTCTAAGTAAACCTTGTGGAAAAGGAAATTATCACTTCTCTTCATCCCAACATGTTATCATTGTGTGTTTCCCACTAGCGCATTGTTATCCGACACAAAGTATAGACCAACATATTTCTTCCATCACCTTCATTTTGCCACTGGTTCTCTATGGCGCACAAGAATGTATCGGGTTTACCTTAGACAATATACCATGGTACCTGAGTTGAACTCAACCACCTAAACATGAGTGACCTTACTATCCCGATGACCCTTCCTTTTATCTCACGCTCGACAATCTCATATGTACCATGCACCCAATTATCACAAGTAACATTAGTAGTGTCACTCATAGACTATGCATCCTCCCACTAAAGGATGCCTACTTTAGATGGTTCTACATTCTTAGGGTCACGTACAATTTATGCATATATCTTATTCAAATCTTATTGACTCAAGGGCTCAACATAAGGTTTTGTCTTCACATCATTCAAAGGTATGATCATGCTCTCATCCTTGTTCTAAAAACTAATGTACCTCTTGTTAAAGCGTAGGTAAGCATTGTTCACCTAGTAACAATGACATCTAAGTAGATTTGAGAAGTTATCTACTTTAAGAAGCTCCAAAACATCAAATCCCTAATCAACTTAGCTCCTTGAATGGTAATTAAATCATCTTTCAACATCACAATAGGCATATCCCTTGTCTTGTTTTCCATATATAGCACATTATAAGATGGTTGCAATGTTGGTCTCCCCATCTGGTTCCATGCATCTAGAGTCAAAACATTTAATTCAACGCTTGTTTTAATCAAAACATTACTTACCAACCAGCCATGAATAATTGGATCTAGCGTGATCTCCTTGCCAAATTCATGGTTTTGTGGTGGAAAGTTTGCATGGAGTATCTATCACTTGCGCTCAACTTCTTGTGTGTGGTACCTTTTCGCATAGATATTCCCTATTAGTGGGATGATATTTTCCTTCCACATCATATTGCATACCTCATTTAGATCATCTATGTATTTTCGTTGCAGATCTTACCATTCTTTGTGTGTTCCTTTTGAACACTTTCCCTTTAAACATTGGATATCACCTTAAAATCTCGATCACCCACATGGTATCCTCATAGACCTCTTTCTAGTAAGTAGAATATGTGTACCTAACATGCACAACCTCTTCTTTCCATATGAGTGGATTAGCCTTGAGAGGTTCATGGGAACGCGTAATTCTACGTGCATAGTTAGTAACATGGGTTATAAATATAGATTAGGATTCTTTAGCATCCACCGATCATTCTTCATGCTTATCACTTTGATCATTCCCTGAACCTTTATCCTTCTTTTTAATTTTACATATATGCTCAGTAAAGGTTAGGGAATTCCTCAACCTAATGTTGTTTTCCACAATACACACACACCATATTTCGAGGACATTCCTACTAGTAATGATGGGGACCCATAAGTATAGTAAGTCCCATGCATGAATCTTCCTCTTCTACCACAACCTCGATCCTCTATCCTCCATGAAATCCACCTCCTCCATTGTTATGTTCTTGAGCAGGCTGATTTTTTTATTCTTGAGAGCTTCATGTTACCATGGTCTGTCACAATCCCATCTCGCATGCCTCATGAATTTGATCTATCAGCCGACAATATTTGGTGTCATGAATGTGGTTGTCACATTTTCTTGCACTATATAGAAACATTCTTCATCTTCACGAACTACAAAAATGACAATTTAAAACATCATGATTCTTATGACATATTTCACAAGATTGCAACAACACGTGCACGCCTCTTGTGCAGACAAATATCCTTCGTATGTCCTTGTACTTCACAACTGGTACACCAAATCCCACTTCATGTATCATGTGTTGAATTATCAAAAAGTTTCTCTAACTACTTGGCCATTACTATTATTTGTGCCTCTAAAAATAGTCTCACTCTAATATCGACACTTCTAACCATCTCAAAGACATAGATATTATTTGAGGGCCTTCGTGGATCCACATATGTCTTATGAGATAGAGCTCTTCAAAAAGAAGTTAGCAATCCTCTAACGAACCAATGTGCATGTTGACTTGGATGAATATCATAAGATAATTTTTACAAAAGAGTCTTGAAACATGCATCATACTCCCTTGCATTTTCGGATAAATCATGTTTGATATCTTTCAATGCGTTGATACTCTATTTTTCAAATTCTCGAATATGGAACTCAATCAGAAATGTTGTGCGTAAGGCATCATAATCCACTACAGTCTAGTGTAGATCATAATTTCTATACCAACTATGTGCCCTCCCTTGAAGCGTGGTGAAAAAATGACTTTCCTTTGTATCTAGGGCTATAATTCATTTTGTGAGCCATATCAATTTGCACTTGTGCATGTGCTCTATTACATCCTTCACACCTATATACTCTTGAAAATGGAGAAACATCTCAAAGAATACTTGAGTAGTCTATTATTGGTGTTGTTGAGGTGGGGTTTGTGATGGATTCGTACCTTTTCTTGGATTGGAGTGAAATCTGAAACCCAACCCTCCACCGGGGTTTTTGTTAGGAAATAAGGGATAAAATATGTAGAATAATCCCTCACAAAATCACAATAGTAGAAACAAATATTTAGAAAATATTACAGATCTTAAATAAAAGTGCAGAATAAAAGAACACAACACAAAGAGACAATATTTAACGTGGTTAACCCAATTTGGGCTACGTCCACCAAGAATCACTTGCTTAGATTTTATTACAAGCCACTACTCTCTCAATACAATACCCATATCTATTTTGAGCTATGCTTAACAAACTCTATAGAATTCACACTTGAATTCAAAACACATATGCAATGTTACATTAACCCTACCATATGCACAAAACCACATAAGTAGACAATTGCTTAAGCAATTTTACAAAACCATGGGTATCAAAACCATGGGCCAAAACCATCCCATAAACATATGGGTCAAAAATACCACCCATATGAGAACATCACGTTTCCTGGTATATCGAGCACGTTTTAAGGCCAATTTTTTTTTCATGGGGGCTACACCCCGATCTGCCGCTACTGTGGGCTGCCGCCCCGACCTACTCGGAGCCCGTCCCATCCCTGATCCCTGATGAGACAACTATGGAAAGTGTAAAATACTCTTAGTGTATAGTCTTCAACACTTTCTCACATGAAAATATGCTCCACAACCTAACAGTTTCCTCTAGGTAGCCGACCTGAACCTCTTAATCCTTCCACATTGCCTCGTCATAACTTGTGGTCCTGTTGACAAAATTGCTTGTGTCCTAGTAGTAGTACTAAACTAAACACCCATTTTTGTGCTATTATAACTCTTAAGAAGTGATCTCAATGGTTTATGTGATAATACTCGCCTGGTTGACACGCCTATAAATAATCCTGCAAGAGTACTTCCAAATAGTGGTTTCTCTTGCACCGCCATGTGCACGCCCGATATGTTGATCTAAAGATAAATTATCCTTACTTTTATATCTTTCCCTATATGGATATGTTTTTTCATACCTTTACTACTCTGTCCTTTGACTATTTTTAGATTTGGAACACCTAGCGCAAGGGATAGATATCTAGGCCGAGTTAGATGAACACCCACGCTTTTTCATTCTCTCCTTTGATGAGATATCATCTAAAGCTGATGGGAACTCTCTACTACAATTTCCAAATGTCCTGGATGACATGATATTGTAGCTCTTCATCTTCCGTGAGTGTCTAAAAACCTTCTTGATCCATCATTCTTCTCGACAACTATGTTACTTCATTTTACCTCTCTCATGCTTCATTATACTTAAGTCATCTCTTCTCTCTTCCTTTCCTTTTCTACGGATTCCATACTTCTCCACACTTTCACCTACCCTTGCACATGGTGGTATTTTAGATAGCCATAGGTAGTATTTCCAATCATTGTTCTAGTATAAAAATATTGATAGCTAATGGTAGCGTACACAAATAAAATTCCCTTGATCCATGCATGAAATAGAACTCAAATTCCTTATGGAAAGAATACATAGAAATTGTGTACTATAAATTATAATTACATAATTCACCTACCAACCAATGATATACAACTCTATTCCACTCCTTTTCTATATCAAAAAGTGTCTTATAGCCTTCCTCTATCCAACCTCTCATTCCAAAAGAGAAAATTATGTTGGATGCATAAATTGTCAACCATTGGTAAAATTTTATTGGAATAAAACTAAAGAATGTACCGAACAGAAGTCGTAAATATTATCCTCAACCCATTTTTGTACATTGAAGTCAGGTCCAGTGTTATATCTCTGTGCAAACTTATCTTGTCCATCTTCTACCAAACTCTCAATATTTTTCAAATATAGTCAATAAGCCATATGTGTGTAACATCCTAGTGACAAATTGAAAAGAGGTCCCAGAACATAACCAAAACATACTATTTTATTTCCACACACATGATATGCATGTTGGGACTTCATTCACATAGACCTAAATGCTCACCCAAAGTGCACTCAGCTACCTGGTCCCTCCTTTGATATGCTTGACAAGAAGTTAGCATACATGGTCATCTTGTTAATAACCAAGAAACCACTCATGCACAAATAACCATTACATCCAAGTCATTTTAGAAACACATATAATAAGGAAGATGAATGATCTAAATAATAACTAGAATCAACTACATAATTATAACAAAATTTTCAGACATGTAAACAACCATTATGCATCCAAAATTATCCATCAATTAAATATAATTCATTACATAACAAAATTTGAATACATAATCATCCATTGCAACTGTTCATAGGTCCATGTGTGTGAACCTCAAAAACACTTAGATCTCCTTCAAGATAGTATAACCTTGTAAAAAATAATGACTATTGACTGAATAGATAAATGACATGCATTAGGTATATATAGGGGTGGGGACTTACCCTTCACCTTCCATGTACTCTCCTACTAATATTAATTCTCACAAAAATATCCTACATGCTTTCTTTCCTAAAAATAGCCATGCGTATAAATATAACATAATTTTACAACTTATTCTAATATTAGATTAATCCTAAAGATAATACTTTATTTAATCCCATTATTAACATCCTTCATACGTGTTCGGATGTTTTTTCTCGCTTTCTTGGTCGGCACTCCATGTTTATTTTTAGACCGATTTGGAAAATTAGCTAAGTCCCTAATTTTTCTTTTGTGTGCACACTCTCACACGCTACCTTGTTTAACCTCTATGCGCTCCCTCCTATGTGATATCATTATCCTTCTCCATGCACTCATTCCTATGCATAAGCCTCTACACTTCTTGAGTACTTAGTCAATTTATCTAAGTAACAAGAAATCACACAATGGATATCACTAGCATAAAAGACAAAGGAACAAGAGTTTTATCTAAGCGTTGGTCACAAGTGAACAAAAATTGGCCTCATATAGTGCATAAGATGGCACATAAAACCCTTTATAACATTATACTCTACATTGGTGAAGGGCTAGTGGATGAAGGAAGGGTCTAGGTAGACAAATCTAAGAAAATAACCTCGGGTGTGATACTCGTTAACTATATTTTTAGAGATTGGGGTACTAGATGGCCTAAAGGAGAAAATGTAGATATATTTGGTATCCATTTTCTCTCGCTTGGGAAAATTTGGATAACGGTGGTAAAATACATCATGGGAATAGAAAATTTCTTCATGGAGAAATTCATGAAGTTGGTTCATCGAATGAGGCTGCAATTTTGAATCCATCTTGACCTATAAGTTACTGAAGAAATCAAGTTCACATAATGAGTATTTACTCACAATATCATATGGTCCAAAGAGTGATGTGATAGATAGAAATGATGAATATTTTGCACAATTTGATGAGGAAAACAATATCGAGACTGCTTATTGATGTTCCAATTGATATATTGATAGATTTAATGGTTGATTTTGATACCACGCTACAAGTGACAAAGATTTAGAAGATCCATGTAATGGTCATACATTAAAAATATTCTAGGGCATTTAGGGCTCATGGTTTTTTTGAAAGTAGTGAATTGCCCATACAAGCCCACATTTGTCAAAACAAGTGAAAATGGAACAATAATGAGTATGGGCCTAAAAGGCACTCCACTTGGTATTCGTGGCCATCTTAATTTGGTAAATTCAATAAAATAGTAATTGTTTATGGAGAATGTTGAAACATGCAAAATGGCGGACAAAGGGGCTCGAGCTCAAAAAAACTTGTCAGTGGCTTAGAAAGATGATGAACGAAGAATGCACAATCCTATTAGTGCATGATGATCCAAGTGGGTGTGAGTAGTCGTAGGGCTTGGGTTCAATTTATATCTCATATGGTTGGAAAGAGAACACGGTGAATGTTTTGATGTGGGTTTGAGCTCATAGGAAGACCGAGCAATGTTAATCAAATTCCTACATGGATCGGTGGTCAATGCACTTGTTATTAGATAGGTGATGTGACCAAGGTGCTCGGTGTTTGGAGCCCAAACATAAGCTTAATGATGGATGTATATGGTGGAAAATTTGAAGCAAGTTATGGCTTGGTACCCAGAACATATCGAGTATCTAATTCAAACTAGTTATCGGCTAGGCAATGTATGATGAAGTGATTTTGGTGAAGGGGACCAAAGTGTTCACATATGCACTAGATCAACAAATCACGAGTCATAAAGATGGAGGTCAAATTCAATAATACCGGATCTCGATAAAATGTAAAAAGGTCAAACTTAGAAAGGGCAAAAATAAATTGTGAGGCTCGGTTTTGGTGTGAGGACCAACAATAATGAGACTAAGGCACTTAGCTGGAAAATCTCAAGACTCGAGCTTGGTTTGGAATTGGTCTTCGAAATGAGCTCAATGGTCACTAACAAGGAATCTTGGGTTAGACCCAAAATCAAGTGACGATTTGTATGGAAGAACATCTTGGTAGCGTGAGAGCTCATGAGCTTAATTTCTAGGAAAATCTATTGGTTGAGCGAGGACTAGCTCGGGATTGATATTGAAAGATTCAAAGTGAGCCACAACCAAGTAAAGCTCGGATGAGCTTGAATGCTAACTTGGCTACACACCGAACTCAAGATGGAAGCTTATGGTGGAGGATAGTTGCAGGTAGACAAATGCTTATGATTGGGCTGACATAAATAGAAGAGGTGATCATAAATTGATCAATTTATCTAGAGAAATTGAGGATTATACATTGATTCACAAAGTTTGCAAGAACCAAGGGCCTCGAAAATATGTAATAGGTTTCTCGGTGGTTCAGTCATGGCAATTTCAGAGTATGGAAAGATGGATTTTCAATATGGTGTGGTGATCTTGGGTCACATTTTGGTGAGTCATGTTTTAGAGGTGACTATATGAAAAAAAATCAACACGTGACCTTCTTCGCACCCGACCTCTCGAGGTTGTGCAAGACATCTAGTGTAGAATGAGTGTGAATGTGATTATGGTAATGGGGATCAAGATAATTTAGAAATCTTATATATTCAACACAAAGTATGTCGGAATTTGCATGTCTAACGCAAAGAATGCTCTCCTAACTTAAAGTGGTGTGATGGTTTAGTCTAAAATAATAGGTATTCATAGACTCCAATCAATGTCGAGCTTGGTCGAGATCCTGTTTGTTTGTTATGAACACATGGAAAATGACCTGTAGGTGCCTCATATAGATTTCCAAACAAGGTCATGGAAGTAAGAATGAGAGGAATGATGGAGCCACATGTATTTATGGGTGATTTTCTGTCTGGTCTAGAAAGTCTTAGCCTAATCAGCTGCTATGTTTAGTAAGGAAAGTTGTGTAATAATATCTAGTGGAAGTGGTGAAGATCTGAATACTAATGTATGAAAAATAGTGTCAATTTCTAATTGACTAGTAGGCCCGTTGGGTTGTGGGACCTGAGGATCACAACCAAAGACTCGTGGAGGTTATGGCCCTTGAATGGTCATGCACGTAATCAAAACCTATTGTTAGGAGAATTCCAATAGTCGTAGGCTTGATTAGTAATGATATTTAGCATATTGAGTTATTTTATTTTCTTAACAAAAGTTACAGGTAGGTGTAGGACTATCAAACGTAAAATGGTATCAATGTTAGTTATCAATTTTGGCCCGTTGGGTTGTGGGACCAAGGGATCAAAACTATAGGTATTTTCTTGTTGTGGACCGTTAATGGTCATGAAGAATGAGATACAATGATTTTTGATAAGCAAAATAATTATTGAAAGAAATCTAATCTATGTTTTTGGGGTTTTCATAATATTTCAGATCAAAGCAATAAAATAAAACTAGTCTATCAAAAGAAATCTTTTTGTTCTTTTCTAATTTTTAAGCAACGTGTTCTAATCTAATAAATAAACTAAAGACAAGTAATCAGCCGGATGTAGATGGTCACTTGTGTGAATGTATGAATCTAATATAAAAAAAATAACCTAATCTAATCAAAACCCTCCAAACCCTACCTCAAAGGTGAAGAAAAAATCATGAACCTCAAAGGGCTATTGTTCCCCAAAACTTCCCCGACAATGTTTAAAGAGGTAAACTTACTAATGATTTTATCTACTTGTGATTGACTAATCTATTGAAATGAATGATTTTCTACTCTATTTGATATGTGATTGAAACTAGTGATTTGAAATTGACAATTCAACAAACAAGGAAAACAAACACACAATTCCAACTGGACAAGAATGAGCTTTTGCAAATCTAGTTATGTCTATATCCTGTCCCTCGTATTTTCCTTTCTTTCTCTGAGTGTTCATGTGAGTCCAAGGGATTGGGAATGCAAGAATAGTAGTAGGAGGATGGTTCTTGAGTAATGGAAACTTGATGGTAGTCCAGATGCAATGTAGGTAGGAGAGAGATAACACAAGAGATCAGAGCTTGGCTATACAATTCCTAGCAAGATTATAGCAGAAATATATTACAAGATACACAAAAATTCTCATGCACTTTTTCTTGAATACAAGCATGGAATATATAAGAATGGAGGATGGGAGGTGCCTTCAAGCTCAAGGAAAGAAGGAGCAGTTCCAACTAATTAAATCTATTTAAAAATAGAAGGAGGAAGGAGAACCAAGCAATCAAAGCTAACTTTAGACAATTTGGCTCATGGATGCATGAAATATCGAAATTAAGTGAACCATCACATGTTAAAATCGCATGAGAGAATATGGAAAAATTAGTAAGATTGCCACCCTTCATAGTGGCAACGGTTTTAGGACCACTTCCCTATTTTGGGTGGCGGTTTCAGAATAATCACCTAGGTAGGGCGGCGATCCCCGGCTCTAAAGGCCAAAACATGCGTAGAAAGAGGAAAGAAGCTGGAAAGAGTGTGGCAAGGTTAAGTAAAGACATCTAGGAAACAAATATACACCGTGAATGGAAATTGGAGCCCAAACACCATCTTGAAAGGATCAAAATCATCATTGGGGAATTTTCTAACCATTTTTCTAAAAATGTAGCACATGCAATTTTGGGTACATACATATTGCCACCTCGAGAAAGCGTTTTAGCCATGAAAATACATAGAACGTAGATTTCAAGTATAGCATTCCCAAGAAGGAGAGTTAGAAGTTATACCTGACACACCCATGTGTCAAAATGTCACTGCCCAAAGTCCACTACCTGCAAGAGAAGAGAAGACTCAAGTGTGAATAGATAAAATATAAAAAAACACTAAATCAAAATGAAAAGAGGACTTATCATTTGTGTGGGGATATAGAAATATACCTATGCCAACACTCCAGCCCTACGAACACACACTCAAAATGAGGTTAAAAACAACATATATATATATATATATATATATATATATATATATATATATATATATATATATATCATATCAAAACAAACTCACTTTTCAATTCATTTATGCATTGTTGATTTGGAGAATTTGGAGCTCTAGATTCATGGTGACTGTTTCTGATGAGAGTACAATCTGAAATGACTGTTGTGGAATAGTGATCATGCCTCCACGTGTAGGAGATCGACCAATGTGGTCAAAGGTTGGTTATTTTCACTTTTGTCTTTTTATACCCTAAATGTAAAAATGTTGAAAAGTTCACCTAGGGGGACTATTTTCAATTTTTTGGTCCTAAATGAGTCTCTAGGGTGGCACCCATAAGGCATGCTTTTATTTTATTAGAAATGGTCTTTTTTTGTACTTTTGAACATTTTTAGGGTTAAGGGCACATTTTGGAAAATTTGTTCAGGAACGCCGCCCAAAGAAGGGTGGCGGTCATGGGACCGCTTCGCTTGGGCGGCGAGCCCCTGAACTGCCGCCCTACACTAGTGGAAGTTCGATTAGAATGACCAATATGCTCACTAGCTTGGATTTTTTGGATTTTCCATGATTTATCATGTTTTTAACGATCTTGTCTTCTTGTATATGTTACTTTCTCTTTTCTCATATTTTGGTGATCACGAAGGAGGAATACATCCATTGGAGTAGAGAGAGAGTGTGATTGGCTCCCTGGGATTCTAGATTAGTTGACTCAGCTGAGAGGGACACTTTACACAAGGCAGGTATCTTTAGGATCACACGGGTACCCCACGTTTCCCCTGATAGTCACATATTGTGTGACTTGTTCTCCTATTGGGATGCAGATCGGAACACCTTCCAGTTTCTAGGTGTTAGGGGTGAGTGGACCATTACTCTAGAGGATGTATACTACATCCTTGGGCTCTCGATTCTTGGGAGGAGACTGACCTTAGAGACAACAAGATCTAGGGCTACGATGACACAGTGGGCCACATATATGGGAGATGTCATTGTCTCATCTGGTTCGAAGAAGGGGATGAAGGTTTGGTCAATTGCTACTGCTCCTATTCTAATCATCTAGAGGGCCATTATGGGTATCTTGTCCTCACAATTTATTAGGGACAAGGGAGGCAACACTCTTCTCTACCGCCGCTGGGATCCCATTATCACATAAATTGAGGGACATGGCCATAGGTATGCATGGGGAGTGGAAATCTTAGGGACTACCTACCATGACCTGTACAGGGTAGTTCGATTACAGGGGCAGTCACTAAGCCACCCCACTCTTATCATGAGCTGGTTATATGTGCTTATCACCTCTTATGGAAGGGGAGTATTGGTATTGGACCCAGAGGTCATCTAGGTACGGAGGTGGAAAGTTGTGTCGCTTCTTAGGACACCTCATCAACCAATGGATTCTCTTACCACAATAGAAATGGTTGTGACTCCCTACCATGACATGGTAGGGTTATGGAGACAGGAGGTGACCACAAGTGGTATCTTGTTCTACTATAGGCCAACTAGTTGACAAAGCAGAGAGTTGAGATTCACCCGTTTGATCGGGTTCCTCAGTAGTTTGGCCTACCATACACTGATGTTCCTCCCCTAGTGGTACCATTTTATAGGACCATTCAAGAGGCCTAGAGGGGCCCTAAAGGAGATCCAAGCTAGAAATTGGTCACTCTAGGTGTGCCTACTGTAGTTAGGAACGTGGTTCATGCTCGATGGGAAGTTGGTGCCCCTTGAGAACCTTTACTCTATATCGCGGCCACTCATTCCCATAGCGGAGAGGAGGATAAGCCCATTAGTTCAGAATCTGATTCTGAGGAACACACAGGAGATGAGAAGGAGGAGGAGTTAGTCAGAGAGGAGACTAAGGAAGATGAGGGGGGGATGCTGAGAATGGTGAGGTAGCCTATACGAAAGAGAGAGGAGAGTGATCCTAAGTTTCATGAAACTCAAGATATTTTGATAGCCACACATGAGGAGGCCAGTGAAGAGAGAGAGACCTTAGTCTTAGAAGAGCCATTTCCTCTAGGTGGGGAAGGGGATGATGAGTCATTGATCAGAAAATGTTTGGCCTTTGGCTTTGAGGAGGCCCCACGACACCAAGCAAAGATCGGAAACAAAAGCCACCGATCCTACCTAGATGCCTAGAGATCCGAGTATGTTTGACACTCTTCTCTCGTCTTTGTTAATTTGAAACCTTAGTTTTGATATTCTCTTTTGATTTGTGTTTTACAATTTTCTTAGTTATCTCGCTTCTTCTCCTTCCCTTCTTATAGTGACTACACATGAGTGGAGAGATCTCATTTGACGATTTTATGTGGAAACCCTATTAATCCCCTTGGGGAAGACCCAAGTCGAGTTGAATGATGATTTAGGTCAGCCATTAGCTTCCGATAGACACATTGATGTGTTTTCTCTAGTTTGTAGGATAGCGGAGGTGGTGACCTACCTTCATACTATGGTGGTCGAATATGATGGCGGATATGATGGCACCGATCGTTTGATGAGGCAGAGCCATTCCTGTAATAAGACCATAGCTAATGGCCACTGTCATGAACACTCACACCATTCAATTCACTCCAAAGATCATTGCAGCCACAACAGAGCCCTCCACGTGGCCATGTACCATTTGAGGTATCCCACATGGATTGATGAGACCATGGGCCATTTATTGCCTTATTTCCATTTCGTCGGCACTATACAATTTTTTTTGTATATTTTAGACACATTGCAAGCATTTTGACCACACCCCAAAGGTGCATGATGGCATTGTATAGAAACTTGAACCACTATGATATATACAGACTCTTACTTTTTGTTCGAAATCCATCAGTATCCGAGTTTACTCTCTTTTGGTTTATTTCTCATGTGTACTCTAGATGTTTAGAATTTTTGCTTTTCTATGTTTTTAGAATGTATGTAGTGGATGTGAAATTATAATAGAATGATTTATTTTTGTGTTTCATAATGCTAATATATGATAATGCGAACACAACGTGATGTTTTGAAATTAAGTTTCTTTAAGCAATCTTTGATACTTCATATTGTCTTGGAAAAGCATGGTGATACAATGATATGATAAGTAAATGTCATTTCCCACTCCCAACTCCACGCAACCGGTAGGATGCGAGGCTCAACACCAAGAGTTGAAAAGGGCACAAGTTACAAAAATTTGTTAAATGGTAACAATGAGGGAAAGACTATGGTTTGAAAAGACCAAATTGAGACACTACTGACTTCACCCTAATAAGTTACTTCATAGCTTAGAATGTGATTTACTTTCCAGTTTATCTATACTTAGATCCGTAGATGGCTACTTGGTTGAAAAAATATGGTTTTGATATTTTAAACTCTTTTATAATTTTGGACATCTAACTCACTTTAGTTTTGACTTATGATTTCAAAACATTTGAGTGAATTATTTGTAACTTTCAATTTTATAAAAGAGACCCCTACACCTTGCCCCATGCTACTAGTAAGGAGTATGGGCTCATCACCGTGGATAAGGAATAGGTAAGTAAGGGAATTTATCTCCTTTCTCAACTCGCATCACTAGTAAGAGATGCGGGTTTAACACCTAAGGTTAGTAGGGCAAAGAAATGTTTAAAATAAAATTTTATGTGGATTTTCATTTGACTTACTCATCTAGGAAAAGTGTTTAGTATGTTCTTATTTCCAAATATTTTTTTATGGGATGGATGTGACACCATGAAGCTTCTAGAACAAACTATGGGAAAATAAACCTAATCTAGAAAGAGACTATACGTAGCACCAATTATGCAGGCATGTGTATGATGACAATCAAAACTTTGTCTTATCTTGCTTGAACTAATGAAATGATTTTAAAACAATTGATGATACCATGACAATTTTAAGAGACATGATTTAAATGTTTTACTAATGTTTTTCAAAATTTTGTAGGATTTGCTATGAGAATAAATCCCTTGATAACAAATTTTACAGAATGAGTTGGAAAATGAAAGTGTGATGTAGATGTAGTAATGTACATATGAAAATGCTAATGGATCATGTGTAATACCTCTTTAGGTGAAGAGAGTTCATGATTTTTAGACTCCTCACCCTCTAGTTTACACAGTGAAATGGCCCATTTTTGTAGTCTTCTACTACTAAATATGGACGCAACCACCTAGGTTTGAATTTCCTTCCCTCGTAAGTTTTTTTCTATCCGAATGTCAAGTCTTAATACCAAATCTCCCTCATATATTTCATGTTTGTAAACCTGATTATTGTATTGTTGAGCCATCGATCGGTGTAAACATTATGTCATTGTTCAACGTTGAGTCTAATGTCATAAGGAATTTCTAACTGAGAGATTCATGCTTATCGATAGCCTTCTTCTCCCAAGATTATGTGTAGTGAAATATAGAGACTTGGTATTACAACCTTGAGTGGTAAAACTTCTTGGGTCCACACGCACAATCTACGCCGATCTACATCTCGTAGCCTTTGATATTCATCTTGGGTCCACATGCACAATCTATAGAACTAACTTGATCTGGGTGCTTATGCTGAGAGCCATTCATATAACTCTACTAGGAAAAAATAAAAGAATGTCTCATACAACTCATTATATATGTTATTTTCTACCCATCCATGCGTACTAAACTGAGGTCTAGTATTGAATCTTTGAGTAAAATCATCCTTCGTGCTCTTGAACCACGTTTCAACACTTTCTAAAGTTAGGAGCTCTATCATTACACATCAAAAAGACAAAAACATATGCCATTTCTCACAATAACTTTAAAAAGAGGTCCCGACAATGGAACCAAGATGTCTTCATTTTTTTGCCCTTCTCAAAGAATCAAGGAAATTTGATGTGCACTGGCCTATCACCCAGCAGGAGATGGGTGCTAAACCGAGGCATGCACAGTCTTTGAGTCCCTCCTTTATGTGATTTGTGTGAGAATGCATTATTTATGATAGAAACTTAAGTGAACATATTGGAAAGGAACCATACATTCATCTTAGAGCTTAGAATGGCTTCTAGACCAATGTGTTCATTCATATAAGAAAAGCATTATAAAACATAGATCTGAATCATAAGAGAAAAGAAATGCACAAGGGTTTACACCCACTCATATGAATATATATATATATATATATATATATATGCAGTAGAACTAGAACCACATATATATTATATTTAAGCATGTTGATAACCACATTACATTAACTCGATAACCATCACACATTAATTCATATGATAATGATAATGATCAATGTCATGCATCAGAACTAGACTTAGGCCCTTCATAGTACAAAGAAAAATGTTCAAACCCATCCCCTTAGTACAACATACTCCTACAGATCCTCTAAACCCAACCTATGGAGCTCTCCCTAGTATTCCTGCATGGCTTCACCTCTTTCTCCTTCTATATATTTTTCTCTGTCGGGTGCTTGTATTTATAGCTTTTCTCAACATCTTAAAGCCTTCGTGGGAGTTATAGATTTGTTGCCAAGTGTCCAAGGTGGTCCTCTATGGGAGCATGCTTCTTCAAGCTTGAGCTCTCCACTCTTTGCAATGATGGCCTTTTAGAATCTTCCATCGCAAGGTATATTCCTTCCTAGGCCACCCTGTTGCAGGCTAGCACCTTATCCACTCTACATGCATAGTCGGGTCACGCTTTTCTCGTGTTTTGGCTGATACGCAAAATATGGCTAAGTCCCAAAAACCTTTCTCTGCCTTGCATGCGTGCCACTTGTTCTACTAAACCCTCCTAGAACCCTATCCTGTGCGCTTTCTCCTTGTGCACCCTTCTTCAAATAGGCATTTATGTGCCCATGTGCCTTCTTGTACTTAGCCAATATTTTAGGGGCCCAACATTACCCCACACTACACCTGTTCTCCATCCATGGGAAAATTTTCTCAAAGAATAAAGAATCACCATCCTTGAATGGTTTGGAGAAAGAATAAAGGAATGAAGAATTTTGGGGAAGAAAGAAAGAATGGGAACTATGATTATTTCTGCAAGAGGAGAGGGAAATATTTTGTTAAGTCTACCTCCAACTTATTCCAGGTATCAATTTTCTCTGTGCCTATTGACAAAGGTTTTATCTAAGGTGCTCACCTCTTCAAAGCTTAGCCCTTCTCCTTGGGTATCTATTGTTTCCATAATCCCCTCTATTGTTTTCCCAAATCCTCAAGCATGTCCATTCTTTGAGTGATTTGGGGATACAACTCTTTAAGATAGTTTTTGATTGAGCCTCACAAGGTCTCAATAGCCTCTAATTTCTTCTCAACCTTGGCTAGAATTTTGTCTCTTTCATCCCTATTCCCCTTGTTATTTTCTTGAAACTCCTTGAGCTCCACCTCATGGGTGGAAACCAAGATACTCGCCACTCTATCTCTATTGGTCGGTGCAGTTGTCATAAGCGGAATCAATGACTTGGGTGGAGGCTTTCACATCCACAGGACTTTCTTGTATTGGGCCACAATGGCCACAACCTTCATCTTGTCCTCCTTTTTCTCTGTGCATGCATGTCGATTCCTCTCTAGACTCCAAGGAAGTGATCATCTTTCCATTGTGAGAACGCGAGTTAAGTATTCTAGGCATTGCAGGCTTGATTCATTTTTTGTGGGTGGTGTCAAGTCTAGATGCTTCAAGATAATGGCACTCGTGATCATCTCCACCTTCTTGGAGACTTCATACCCTTTCCTTCTCTTCCTTTAATTCACACCTTAGCTAAGTGCTGATTAGTTCCTCATGTTTTAACTCCTTAGTTCTTTTCTCTAGCTCCTCTTCCTTCTTCTCCATCTCTGTCTCTAGAAACTTCACTCTGTCATTCCTTCCAAAGTTTTTGGCCTCTACTTCCACTAAAACTTTATTTAGTGCATTGCAGATCTATTCATCTGATAGCCATTGAGTGTTTACCAAGGGGTTGTCACCATTTTGAATCTAGTACCTTCATTATCCCCTTGGCTCACTTAAAATTTTGGTTCATCGATGTGGGACTCAAATTCCCAAGAAATCATTTTCCTTTTCGAGGGTATGCACCTTCCTCATCAAATGATGTCATAGCCAAGAGTTTCTCTATTGGAATGGTGCTTTGAAAGCATGTGCGTGCAACACCTTGTTTGGGTCATCAATATAGCCCATCCTTGAACATGTGATGCTTATGCACTTTTTCTCCCTATACACGTGGCCTTAGGAAAGCTCACACCAAACTGGGATCCCCTCCCATGCTGCCATATTCCTTTTCTATGCTTTCCTCCTTTGCTTCCTTCATCACTAGGTCCGTGTTGCACTCCATCTCTTTCTCTACTAGGTCTTCAATGATCTTGGCTACTTCCTTCTCCGTGGCCTTGTCTATCTATTCCTTAGTGAGGCTTGGGGTCCTTTGTTCTTTTGTGACTTCCTCACTTACCCCCTTGTCTGAGTATCTTCTTCTTCCTTGTTATTCTCCCTCTTGGAAAAGATGTATTCATTTTCTTCTTCCTCTCCTTCCTCCTCCGAGTCATGAACCTCATAGATAGGATGGTCCTCACCTCCTGGTTCATCTTCATCATCATCATCTCTCTCACCTCTATAGGCCTCCAAGCTCTCTGTATCCTCCGAATCATTTTCTTCTATCACCTTCTGCTTCTTCTTGGTAGGAGATTCTACTTCCTTCTCCTCCTCCTCTGGTGACCTCTCTAGGTGATGGGTTCCTCTTGTGCTCGACGCTTCTTCCTCTGGAGTCTTTTCTTTCACTAGAGACTTCTTTCTCCGTGTATAAGTATTGGTCTTAGCACTTGTCCTGGCACACTTACTACTTGTGTATCCTAAACACTTGGTGCTTTCTACACCTCTTCCCTTTCCCTCTTCTTTGGCGTGGGCTTATTTCTACCTGTGGGGTCCTCAGGGATGGATACATCATTTTCCAAGTATGCACCCTTTTCAAATTTTTTGTCCGATGTGAAGGTATATTCTTGTTATAGCATCCCTTCCAGTGATTGGAAAAGTCACTAGTTTTATCATCTGTATCTCATGGGAGACATATCTCTCCATATATGCATGCTTCTTGGGGTAAACCAACTTCTACATAGTTCTCTGTGGTCTTGATCTACTTCGCTAAGGTCAAACCTTAGTCTCTTGGCCTCTTTGAATCTATTCACCCCGCTTGGAAGTATAGCGCGGTGAAGGAGAAGGGAAGCTTGCACCATGGGCTCATTGTTTCATTTGTCAACCTAAATCTGCCAATGCAGAAGTGTTGATATACCACAAATTCTGCTTCTCCTTGCACGAGCAGTGGGTAACTGCTCTGGAATTCTC
Organism: Taxus wallichiana var. yunnanensis; assembly: GCA_018340775.1. Taxonomy (NCBI): domain Eukaryota; kingdom Viridiplantae; phylum Streptophyta; class Pinopsida; order Cupressales; family Taxaceae; genus Taxus; species Taxus wallichiana. Next base: position 284,968,333 of record CM031243.1, on the reverse strand, counting down.
CATTCCACCCCAAATGCGCTCCCTCATGTGCACTTGTACCATTTTTCTAGATGTGCCTTGTGAGTGGCTGTCATGGTCTCACAAGTATATTTTACGAACCACTTTGTGAGGTGAGGGATCCTCTTTTGGGTACTCCCAAAAAAACATTTTCGGCCCATTGAGCACTCGATCTCTGAGAAGACAATTATGAGGATAACATTTCCAAATAGTATCTTCTCACCTTTTATGCACGTTGTTGATGATTTCATCCATGATGAAAGTAGACAAGTTGTAGATGGTCCCCTTAGATATTTTCCGTCACACATGTTCAGCCATGCCTTGTTTACTTGAGTCCATCTATCTTGGTCATCAAGCTTGGTTACCAAGTGCGTGGCCATCCTCATCACGGGTCTGGGATCTCTGTGATGTCAAAGTAACGAGATCCTTTCTTATAGTCATATGTAACAATTATTTCTTTGATGGCCTCCTTGTTGCTTAGGTCATCATCAATGTTATCCCCTTTGTAGATAAGGCCTATGAACTTGGAAATTAACTGGGGAGTTATGTGCATCTTGCACCCCATGAAATAAAAGTGGTCTTCATGGATGCACGCCATTAGCCATTGGTAGAGGCGCTCAAGTTTTATAAAGTATGGCAATTCATAAAGTTGTAGCAACCCTGCCTTCTCAATTTAACCTTTACCTCATCGTTATAAATAGGCATGCCTTCTGGCATTCTCTTGTTGGTTGGGCACACCAACTCCAAGGCCATTTATTTTTCTATCATGTTGGTGTGGTGATTATAGTCACACACAGTCATCTTCCTTAGGTGTGATTCCCATTCTTTTCCCAGCAACACCCCATCTGGGTACTGCATCTCTGCGTACCATTCTTCATTTGTGCTTTTGATGGCTATTGTTTGTTTTCCCTTGCCCTTTTGTTTTTGCTTCTTTGCGAGATGGTTCATTTTTTTAGTGCCATTTTTCTGACTAGTTTTAGTGCTTAGAACTTCTCCCTCTTTCTCTACTTTACCCCTTTATCCAGCCCCAAGCTCGATCTTCGTGGAAAATCCTTCTAACTCATGCCCTAGTCGCCAAACCCTAACTAGAAAAACCCTTCCACAAGACAACACTTGCTTACTTAACTTCTCCACCCCATGTACTCCTTTCCTACTAGTTTGTGAATTTACCCTAGCTATGCACTTCAGATCTCTCAAATTTTCCTTCGATAAAGATATTTCTTTGGATTCCCTAGTTCGCGAGATATTTCTTCCCTTTGTAATCGCAATGTAAATAATGAAGTGCTCGACCTCTTATTTATAGTTTTTCTCTTTTCCTAGCATTAAATGCTCTCTCACCTACCACCATACTTTGACCTTAAATGCATCCTTTTCCACTAATACAGTCTTAAGTGCCTTTACATACATGCCCAACCTTGCGTGAAAAACTTCTACAACCTTCTGGCACGCAAACAATCCATTTTGACAGAAGACTCTTACGCACGCATTAACATTGCCAAAGGTACTTCTTCCATCCACCTAATTTTTTCTCTCACCTACCTCATGTTGTTCTGCGCTCCTCTCTATACGTGGTTTCTCTAAGGATTTCTTGACACCAACCATTCACATCCATCTCTTCTCTACACGCCTATTAACCTTTCACACGTTTAGTTCTTTTAACGAGCCATTCACCGCAACTTCTACTACCACCGCACACTTGTATTATAGGCCCATACTTTGCATCACTTCACCCCACACTAAAAATAGATGCATAGTCCTCTGCACATGCACAACCTTCAAAAAGTAATGTGGTTACCTAGCACACATGGTGTAAAACAAAACAATAGAAAGGAATGAACAACGAGAAAGGGAAACACAAGAAAAAAAAATGCATTAAAGGAAAGTCTATTCTAACTAGAAACACTACCTTATTTACAAACACCAAGAAGACTTATTTATAGTAGGGCTTTAGCCTACTTCCATTAAAGTGTCCTAGTAATCTCATCCCATCCAGTCGCTTGCAATTGGCATGTGCCTGAATCAAGGATGTACAAGATGATGTAAGGGCCCAACCAATGGAACTTTTAGCTTCCCAAGATGGCGCAAAAACTTGGAATCATATAGACAAAACCATCTGCCCAACCTCAAACTTCTTGTTCTTGATGTGACGATCATGCCATGAATTTTGTTTTTCTTTTTCAGTCTTCTGGCTCCACTTGGCGAGTGACCTTCTTTCATCCAACTACATTAATTTTTCAATCCTTTCTTCCAGTGCTTACTCATCGGCTAATCCTCCTGCATGCTATACACAATGAAGGTAACATGAATTCAACTAGTAGGAAAACCTCTACACCAAACACTAATTGAAATGGTGTGGCCTTATTTAACCTCTTGTAGGTTGTCATGTATGCCCAAAGAATGGTTGATACTTTTGTCATCCCAATCTTGTCTACCAACATCACAGATCTTAGTTAATGTGTGACTAAGTATTTTATTAAATGCCTCAATAGTTCCATTTTCTTGAGGGTGATAGGGGTAGTCTTGTGATGGGCCACCATAAATTCTGATAACAAAATCCTGACCATCTCATTGAGAAAGTGCATACCTCTATCACTTGTCAAACTTAATGGGCATCCATACCTACTGATTATATTTTCCCATAAAAATCTAGCAATTGTAGCCCTATTGTACAATCCTTGTAGGTGTTGCCTCTTCCCACCATGTCAAATAATCAGTACAAGTGATGATATACCATGAACTAGTCCTTCACGCTGGAAAGATTGGTCCTACAAAATCGATAGCCCATTTCTCAAATGGTTTGTCATTGGCTATTGGTCATAAGGGAATTTCATCCCTCTTTTCAGGTTTTCCAAGGCATAACAATGGTCACAGGCCTTACAAAAACTCAATACAATCTTGGTAAATGGTTTCCCACCAAATCCCTATGAGAAAAATCTTCCACGTGGTTGCATTTCCCTATATAGTTGTCCTCCTGTGATCCCACCATGTGCTTCTTCCATAATTGTAATGTGCTCATGTTCTAGCACGCATCGGCGCAAAACCTCATCACATGACCAATTTTTATAGATCTAATTCAGCATAATCAACATGTATGGCCAATTTTTCCTCTCCAAGGCCTTCATTCCTTCTGGCACCACACCTATCTTAAGAAATACAAAAATGTCCTCCAAATCCAATGGCATGCACTACAACCTAAACAATTTTACCTCTAACATAGTCTCCTCAATGCTTTACGCTTCCTCCCTTGAGTCAATCCTAGATAGATGATCGGGTCCAGAATTACTCTTTCCTAGCTTCATAACCAAGGTAAACTCAAATTCTTGAAATAGTAGGACCCACCGAAATATGCACCCTTGAAGAATAGGCTTATGACTAAGTATTTTAATGCCATGTGGTCCTATGTAGAATATAAAGGGTGTTGCAATAGATACTACCTAAACTTATGTAGCGCGTAGATCATGGATAATGCTTTCGTGCTCAATAGTTGTGTAATTTTTCTCTATTGGTGTTAACTTTCTATTGGGAAAACACAAGGGATGATCAAAAATCCCTTCACCTAGTTGTGCAATACTACTCCAATGGTTATTCCTGAGGCATCAACATGAACATGGAAAGGCTTATCCCAAGAAGGGAATCATAGTATGGGCATGGTGACAAGCTTATCCTTTAAAGTATTAAATGCCTTCTATTGTGCCTCTCCCCAAAGGAAGGCACTCTTTTTTAAGCAACTCTTCTAAGGGCATGGCTATCTTGGCATATCCCTTGATGAACTTTCTGTAATACCTGTATGCCCAAGGAATCCATGCACATTGCACTTTGGCTAGTAGGCTCCCCCAACCCCATAATGATAGCAAATTTTTTGGGATCTACTAGTAAGCCCTCCCTACATATGATGTGCCCCAATAATGTTCCAAATGGGGTAGCAAAGACACATTTCTTAATGTTGAGGGATATTCTCAATTGCGACATCTCTCAAACATTAATCTTAAGTTATCATAGTGGTCCTTCACTAGCCCATACATTGTCTAATCATCCAGATAGACTTGAAGAAATTTGTGGATAAAGTCCTGAAATGCTTGTACCATAATGCGCGAGAACACAACAGGTGCATTCTTCAACCCAAAGGGCATGACCGTATAGGAAAAACTTCCCCACTTAATGGTGAAAGTTGTCTTCTCTCTGGTCCTCCTTTACGATCAAACTGGTGGTACCCTGAAAATCCATCCGTAAAGGAATAGACTTCACGTCTAGACCACTCCTTCCAAAATTTCTTTAGTGAAGGGGGTTGGAAAAGGATCGATGACACAAACTACATTCAACTCCCTATAGTCTACACAAATCCTTATCCTTCCATCCTTTTTATACTAATGACCATTAGACTTACCCACTCTGATTCTTCAACAACTTCAATGATACCCGATGTTATCATCTTATCTATTTCTTCCTTGACCTTCACGCGTAAAGTTAGGATTCATTCGGTATGGTCTCTTCCGAACAGGGTGCACGCACCCTCCTTCAACTTGATCCTCATTTCCCCAAGGAATGGTGAACACCTTTGAGTTCATGATACCCGTGAGGGAATAAATCCTATAACTCATGTAATAGATCAATGATCTTAGAGACCTCCTTCTCCGACCAATAATCCCCGATGATGGCCTCCTTAGGTTCCTCTTTTTTACCAATGTTAACTTTTTTTATCTTTAATTAGCTCATGGTAGGCACACCCATTCATCAACATCATCTATTACTTCATGCATCCCTATAGAATGGTTAACATCCAAGCTTTCTGCTTCCTCCCCATCAATTACATACACCATCTTCCCTTTTTCTTTTTCCATGCACGCATGCGTGCTCAAGTTGTATCTCTTTTGATTCTTCTTCCTCAAAGCACACCTCCAAGCCAGGTTCACCTAGAAACTCTTGTATTCTATCCTCCACCATAGCACTATCCCCTATTGTAAGGCATTTGAAAACTATAACACCTTATCCACTGATGGATTTGTACTCTAATATTCAAATGCTTGAATGAGATCAGCCATTAATTCTTTCCAATTACCAAGTTGATGGTGTGTTTCTAAATGGATATACCACACATGCATGCATAACCTTGTAGAGTGGAATACAACTTATGTACCCATAATGATGGTGGCAAGGCTTTGCGCCTCCTACCTAGGCCCTCTCACATGCTTGGATATGAAATGAGGTGGCTTCTTTACCATGATAGTCTTGAATGACCGTAGTGTGTTGCTCCTGGAAAATCTTATAGAGAACGTGATCCTTGCCTCGCGCCACTCCAAAAGGCTCTCTCGATGTGTAGCCCACCAACACACTGCAGTCCTGAGTAGGCTATAACTGAGCATCCTCTTCTCTCACCCTCATTTTTCCACTAAGCTTCCATGTCCTATAAGAAAACTTTAGGGTGTGCCCCTCCAGAGTAACTTGGTAACTTCTTTCCTCCTAGGTACTTGAGTGAGTGTGCCTTGGTCACTTTTTTACAAACCCCTCAATTGTCACCCAATTAATTCATAGGTCTGTGCACCCAATTATCACATGCCATGCTTGTGGTATCACTCATAGAATGGGCATCCTCAAATTGGATAACTCCTTCTATAGGGTGAATTATCTTGAGTCTCTGATGGAGCGCACATAAATTCTATCAAGGACCTCTTCTCCCAAAGTTTTAGTGTAAGGTGTCGACTTCCCATCCATCAGAGGGATGATGACATTCTTCCTTGTTTTTGAAATTGATATATCCTTTGTTGAACCTTAGGTCAGGTTGTTCTTATAGCACCATGGGTGCCCAAGCAATGCTGGAAAATTGTCTTCCTCGGTGAGTGCCAAGACTTTGAAGTCTCCAGTAAACTTGGCCCCTGAATGGTAATCATTGCATCCTTTAATACTCCAATGGGCATTGCCTTAGTTTTTTTCCATATACAACACATTCGAAGATGGATGTAATGTGGGCCTTCCCATTTGATGTCAAGCATCTAATGTAAGAACATTGACTTTTTTCTCCCATGTCAATCAATATGTTTCTTAGAAGCCAACCATCCACAACTGCATTCAATGTGATCTCTTTGTCATAATCAAGGCTATGGGGAGGGAGGTTTGCATGTAACACCTACCTTTCATGCTCTTCTCGGTGCGTGGCATATTTTCTCATAGCCATTCTCCTAGCAAGGGAATAATATTCTCTTGCCTTAACATTTTGCATACTTCCTTGACCTCATCCAAGTCTTTTGGGGCCTCAACATTCCTTCTTTTCTCCTGTTATCTAGACTACTCCTTCAGACACTGGATTTCTCCCTGTAAACTCTAAATGACATCCATTGTTTCTTAGTACACTTCCTTATGGTGGGCAAGGTCGGATACTTCCCATGCACCACTTCCTCTCTTGAGACTAGAGTCTTTTGCCTTGGTACTTCTTTGGCGTGCACAATATTCTACTCATGTTGTCACCAGAACAGGTTCTAACCCTAACTATACACCACTCTAGGAATCCACTAATTGAGTGTCGGCCTTCTATTTATACTTACCATCACGACACCCTTGTTTTCTAGTGTTGTTGGATCATGTGCTCAAACAACTCAGGGCACTCCTCATACTTGTGCTTCTTTCCACACCACGAGCACTACAATAACTCTGGGCACTCGCATGCTTGTAGTGTTCTATAGATCCGCAATTATAACAGGTTCCTCATGGGAACTCACTTCTTCCTCCTCCGTGGTTACCATGACCACAAAATCCTCTGTGAGAACCTCTTCCATGTGCCCCTCCATCCATGTGTCCTTCATAATGGTGGTCATCTTCCTTGAACCACTGGTAAGGCTGGTCGGCACACACCATGATCAATGGCCTCATGGATCTAGTCAATAATCCTACAATCCTTAGTATCATGGGTCGTAGAGGTGCATATCTTATAGTAGCAAGACACATTCTTCCGAATTATGCGCTACAATAGGGACATCTACTCACATCATGGTCCCCATGACAAATCTCACAATCTACCGCTATATGCGTATGATTTCTGGGGGAAACTATCCTTGGCATGCCCCTCTACTTCACAATCTATGTACACCACATTCCACTACAAGTCTCATGGGATGAGTTCACAGATAAATTTTCTAGCTGTTTAGCCATAGTAGTGATTTGAGCTTCCAAAAATGGACTAACACCAATATCAATGCTCCCAACAACTTCAACTTTAGCGAACACAACAACTTCTAACCTCATGCGGGTCTATGAAAGTATTATGTGATAATGCCCTTCTAAATGGTGTTATCAACCCTCCAACAAACCATTGAGCATGCTTATGAAGGGTGAATGTCATATGAAAACTTTGACAGGAGAGTTTTAAACCATGTGTCATACTCCGCACACTCTCTGCCATTCCCTGTTGAATCTCCTTTAGAGCATTGATGCTCTGCTCAAACTCAGGGATGTGGAATTTGCTAGGAAGGTATTTTTCAATGTGGTGTAATCTACCACCTTCTGATGGGGGTCATAATTCCTATACCTAGCTATGCATGCACCCTTACAATGTCATTGTAAATTGACTAGCCTTTTTTCGGGGTTGTGATCACCTTCACGTGCCATAGAAACTCACACTTGTGAACATGCTCTATAACATCCTCTATGCTCTGGTAGTATGGAAAGTGTAAAGGACATTTCAAAGATTACCTAAGGAGGTGGTTGAGGCCCTTTTCCTCATGATCTAGATCCTTGGTTTCCTCGGTGTTCCCTCCACCAGATCCACTAGATCCACTAGGTCTTATGCCTCCTGATCCACGATTTCCACCTCTAGACCCTCCTGTAGCTAGTAATTATCTTGAAGTGGTCACACCTAGTGTTCCCAGAGTCTCACTAAACTACATGCCAATGGTTTGCGTGAGATCATTCCACTGTCGGAGATGTGTGTCCTTTGCGCCACTCCAAATGACACATTTCCCAAACCTTGTGTATTTTCCCCTTGCCCAAAAATTCCTCCAAACACTGGAATGGTATGTGCAGCCATAGAAGTCCCAAATAAGAAATTATATCTCTGGGCACATAGATCGTTCACTTCCACCATGATACAAACTGGGTTAACAATACTCTTCCCTTGATCTGAAAAACCAAGCGCTAGGGATTGGTCACTAGGTGGGTTCAAATGCGCACTTACAGACTCTTCTTTCTCCACATGACAAACTCTCATTAGAATTTGAAGGGGCTTCTCTTACATGCTTTCCAAGATGGGGTAGCACAAACTGCTCAAGCTCCACATCCTCCACATGAACTTCAACACCCTCACAACGTCTACCTCCATAGATCCATCACACTTACTACCTCACAGTTTTCTAGTAATATCCCTTTCATGAACTTCATTATACTTGAGTTGTCTCTCCTCCCTTTCCTTTTCAGCCACAACATCCCCCATCTTCCTCCACCCTAGCTCCCCCCGGTGCTTCAGAGAGCTTAGTGGCCATGGGAATGCTTCTAAACTCAAGGTAATGACCAAGATCTTCATAGCCAAAGGAATAACACATAAAAATGATCCTCTAGGCTCCCTCAGAAATTCAAACTCAGTGATCTCTGGGAAAGAATACGTCGAAATGGCATATTCTAAAGTATAACTAGTCAAGCACCCTCTTCCACTAGTGATCAATAGCACATGTTTACACATTAGATCTACATCTTAAAGCCTCGATAATCATCTGGGGTCCACACATGCGATCTACAGAACCAGCTTGATCTGGATGCGTATGTTAAGAGCCATTCATATAGCTCTACTGGGAAACAACAAAAGAATGTCTCATACAACTCATTGTATAGGTTCTCTTCTACCCATCCACGTGTACTAAACTCAGGTCCAGTGTTGAATCTTTGAGAAAACTCATCCTTCGTGCTCTTGAACCACATTTCAACACTTTCTAAAGTCATGTGCTCTGTCATTACACATCACAAAGAGACAAAATGTATGCCATTTCTCACAATAACTTTGAAAAGAGGTCCCAAAAATGGAACCAAGATGTAGTCATTTTTATGCCCTTCTCAAAGAACAAGGAAATCCCATGTGTGGCCTATCACCGGGCACTAGGCACTCACCCGAGGCACGTGCGGGTTGAGTCCCTCCTTTATGTGAGTTGTGTGAGAATGCATTATTTATGACATAAAATTAAGTGAACAAATTGAAAGGAACCATACATTCATCTTAGAGCTCAAAATGACTTCTAGACCAATGTGTTCATTCATATAAGGAAAGCATTATAGAACATAGATCTAAATCATAATAGAAAATAAATGCATAGGGGTTTACACCCACTCATATGAAATATATATATAACCATGTAGTAGAACTGAAACCACACATATATTCATATTAAGCATGTTGATAACCACATTACATTAACTCAGGAAATCACATATTCATATGATAATGTAGATCAATGTCATGCATAGAACTAGACTTAGGCCCTTCATAGTACAAAGAAAAATGTTCAAACCCATCCCCTTAGTACAACATACTCCTATAGATCCTCTAAACCCAACCTATGGAGCTCTCCCAAGTATTCTGCATGGCTTCGCCTCTTTCTCCTTCTATATATATTTTTCTTTGTCAAGTGCTTGTATTTATAGATTTTCTCAACATCTTCAAGCCTTCACGGGAGTTGCAGATCCATTGCCAAGTGTCCAAGGTGGTCCTCTATGGGAGCATGCTTCTTTAGGCTCGAGCTCTCCACTCTTTGCAATGATGGCCTTCTAGAATCTTCCATCGTAAGGTATATTCCTTCCTAGGCCACCTGTTGCCATGTCGACACCTTATCCACTTTGTATGCACGGTTGGGTAATGCTTTTCTCATGTTTTGGCTTATACGCCAAATATGGCTAAGTCCCAAAACCATTGCTCTTCCTTGCACACATGCCACTTGTTTGTCTAAAACCTCCGAGAACCCTATCATTCGTGTTTTTACTCACGCGCCCTTCTTCAAATAGGCCTTGCGTGCCCATGTTCCTTCTTGTACTTAGCCAATATTTTAGGGGCCTTTTTAACAAATTACGATGGGGTGAACAAAAAGGTCAAGTCAAGGATAAATCTTCAGATTGCCCCGAGTTTTCCAAGGAAAGATCTTATGCTAGACTCATCCGTTGGTGGAATAATTTCCAATACAACTCAGATTTTTTCTAGGTATACATCAATTCCTTATGAGGATATGATGTACCCCAAAAGATTGCCTCTGCTATCCTGAATACACAATTTTATGGATTCAATGTAACGACGTATTCGATTAAGCATGAAAGGATGATACGAAGCACCTCTAGGTGATCACAACACTTTCTGGCCTTAGCAAGAAGGTCATCCACATAGGATTCCACAATCTTATGTATAATACCATGGAATAAATAATTCATCAATTGTTTGTATGAAGCTCTAGTGTTCTTAATCCTGAATGACATGACCGCATAACATTAAGTTCCCTAATGAGTTATAAACGTGGTTTTGGCCAAATCCTCTTCAGATATTCTGATCTGATTATACCCAGAGAATCCATCCATAAGAGACAACAAATCAAAACCAGTTATTGCATCAATGATAACATCAATGGATGGTAATGGGAAATCATCCTTGGGACAAGCCTTATTTATATCCCAAAAATCTATACAAATGCAAATCTTTTCATTTTTCTTGAGAATGGGGACTATGTTAGATACCCATTGAGAGTAATCAATTGGCTTGATGAATCCCATTTGGAGGAGTTTCATCACTTCTTCTATCACCACGAGGGCCAATTTTGGCTTCATGGACCTTGAATTTTGTTTAATCAGCTTTGCATCTGGTTTGGTGATGAGATTGTGCACCACAATGTGTGGTGCAATCCCCGTCATTTATTTTTAATTAAACGTGAAATATTTTGATGCTCCTTGAGAATGCAGGTATGTATTTCAACTTCCTCAAGAGTTAAAGAGGACCCTAGATTCAAAATATTTGGTTTTTCCTTGGTCCTGATATTTATATTGATTGTTCCATTGAATAAGGAGGCGTTTCCTTCCTTGAACTCAGGAAGGGCCGAAGGTAACTCTAAATCCCCCTCTTTTGCCACCTCAAAATTTCAAGTTCCCTCCTAGGGGAAGACTCTATCATGGGATTTCCAAAATAGGAAGAAGAGTGTGGAATTAGAGAAATATTAACCTTGTGATGTGTAAGATGTAGCTTTGTAAGACTATTTAGATATTCTAGAGTTGCTTCATCAATGTCAACGTGATCTGTAATGACAGACTCACTCTCAATCTCTACATATGTCAACATTGGAGTTACCGGTGTCTTACGGACCAAAGGTTCTACATGAACCGAGACCGTGAAGCTTGAATCTTCCAACTCACTGCTTGGAGTAAAGTGAGAAGTGGATGTTGCGATTGAGTCTACAAGGAGATTCTGGTCTCATGGGATTACTTTGATCGATATGAAGTTAAAACTCTTCGTTAAATTCAAAACTTCTATTTTGTAAAGTTACAAATGCTTAGCTCTAGTATCATACACTTCAGATACTTGATTTGCAACCGATTGTGAATCATCCAACACTCTGATATTAAGAGCACTCGATTCTTTCGGATACGATGAGACTAAGTAGAAGGGCTTCATATTCAACAACATTATTAGTGCACTTGAAGTTTAAATTGAAGGAAAAAGGTAGAATCCTTCTCTCAGGAGAAGTAAGAATTACACCTTCCCCAGTGCCAAAATGACACTTGGCTCCATCGAAATGGATATTCCAATAGTTACTTGGAAAAATGGACATTGGATCATCTTTTGAATCTTTCTCCTTCACTTCGGTTACCTCAGCTATACAAACCTCATTTGCTGGGAGAGAACTAAGTCCTATGGTATGTCCCATGCCCATAGAATCAAAAGGAAGGAGAATTGTTAAATATTTTTCCAATAGTTTGACAATATTTTCCGTGGTCCCTAATGATACTGTCTCTACGATGATGGTTTCATATTTGACTTCTAGAATGCCTTCGATCAAACCCGTGACTTCTAATTCCATTATAGGAACCAAATTTTCCTCTAGTACTGAGCTTGTTGGTTTATTTAAATGATTTTTGGGAAGCTCAAACTCAGAGTGGACTCCTGGCATCTTTTTCAAATTAGCTAAGTGTATGTCAAAGGGTTTTGGATCACCCTACGCCACAAAAACTTTCCTAAATGCAGGAACCTAACTTCCCGAAATAGAGCGGAGGAATCACCTTCATGCGATGAATCCAAGGACAACCAAGGATCATATTATAGTTAGTTTCCCAATCTATAATATTAAATTCAGTCAGTACATTCTTAGGTCCAAGGGTGACCAGAAACACTGTAGTTCTAATTGACGTTTCTTTGAGGCTATCGTAGCCTTTCAACGTATTTCATGTTGAAGAGAAATTAGTCTCTCTATACCCTAGTTTTTGAAGGAAAGAGGAGGGGACTATGTTGACTACTACCTCATCATCAATCAGTGCATGCTTTATATAGTTGTTGTAAATCCATGTCAAAACAATGCCAACTTGGCTCTACAAACTATTTCAATGTCTATGGGTATCTTGTTGATATCGAACACAAATCCAACATCTCTTTCAGGCTATCCTAGAGGATAAACATCAAATTCCACATGGTTTATTTGTGCTTCTAAAGGAGGGGTGACATTAGCCAAATGACCAAGACCCAATGCTTTGAGTAGAGTGGCCCTATGAGCAGGGGAATTATTTAATAGATCCAAGAAGGAAATGTGTGAGAATGTCTTAGTTTGGTTTCTTTGATCAAATCATAAGATTCTACTAGCTTGCTTAGTGTATCATGGATGCCATCGATGTTGTCAGTAAATCATCTAGGATATGAAGAATAATCCCTAGTTCTATTGGTAGCATTAATTTTTGGTTCAGTGTCCAACTCTACCAACCCCACAATTTTTGTTTGTTGGCAGCCATCTAAAGGAGGTACCACTTGTGATTTTTTCGAAGTTAAGGATTCGTGATCATGGGCCCCTATTTCAATACCTTTATTCAAACTGTTGGGATCTAATCTACCTTCCTTTAGATGTGTGGGGAGAGGATCATTAAAGATCCCCAGTGGTGTGTTCTGTGGAGACATTGGTCCCATATAGGTGTTTTGAGTGGGTGTTGTTGGGTTCGCCAAAAACATGTCAAAAATATCTATCTTTGGTCCCATGGAAAATGCTTTAAGAATTTATTACAATCGCGGCAAGTTCTTTCATCATGCCTGTGAACCCTATGGAAACCGTAGTATAAATCGGGATCATAATCTTGAGGCCTTTGGTCTACACCTTGTTGTGGTATGAAATTACAGTTATTGTTCAGTTGTTGGTTGTTATTATTAAAATTTAGGAACCCTTGCCATTGATTTTAAAATTGGTTTAGATACCCACTCAGGTATTGTTTAAGGCCTTAGGTTTGTGTTTTCTTGCTTGCGAGGTTATTGTTGTTGTTATTGTTGGCATTTAAAATCTACAACATTAACTGAGGGTGAAAAGTTTTTGTTTCTTTGATTGTTTTCATTGTTATTGTGGTTGTTTGAAGTGGAAGTATTGGGGGTGTTAATAACATTAGGCTTATTAGCTTGGTTCGCACTCCATCCATCATTGTGACTCCATGATTATTATTAAGGATTTTTGGTCCTTGTTTTCTATTTGTGTTATTGGTGTAACTTGGATTATTTTGATTAGGGGTGACTAACCTTCCATTAGCTCCATAAGTCTTATGACCACTGTCAATGGCCATTTGGTCAATTTGAAGAGCACCCTCTAGCAATTCTTCATAGCTTCTTAGCAAGAACTTTTGAACCTCTTCCTTTGTCTCCCTATTAAGAGAGTGGAGGAACAAATCACAAAGTTATGTTTGATCCATATTTGGAGTGCTTGCAGAGGAGTAGAGAAATTTTTGCCACCATTGAATAAAGTGGGCTACAGACTCATTGTGCTCATGCTTGATATGAAGGAATTCCTTTATTCCTATTCTTAAGAGTTTGTTCATATCAATATATTTAATAAATTCTGATACAAGTTGCTTAAACGAGTGTATTGAATCCTCCGGTATCCTATATTACCACTCGAGAGAAATACATTCTAATGTCTTAGGGTAATGTTTTGCAATGACTGTGTCCCATGGGAACAACTATCAAATGGCCGTTACATAAGCCTTGATGTGGGTGTTAGGATCGCCCTCTCCTTTGAATTTTGGAAGATCAGGCAAGGGTCTTGGGAGCATGACTATCCGAATGGAGAAGTCTAGGGGTTCCTTGAGATATTTAGAATAGGTCCCCATTGCATGTTTCCACCATTGAAGATCCTTGTTGGGGAGGTGGAGGCTACATCGGTTGCTGAAATGGGACAACATAGACATTTGTTGGGGTGTATGGCATCCCTGTAGTTGTCCATATAGACATGGGTAGGTATACATGTCCCCTTATGGAGATTTAGAATACATGTGTACATAGGGGGTTGATTACCTTGATATGGAATCAAAGGCATGAAGCTAAGGAACGTTGCATTTCTAGATGGTATGGCATTTGAGAACACACTTCCGATTGGTTCCTATTGTAGATATCCATATGTGGCTTGGGGGCATACCTAATTTGCTCATCCTCATAAGAAGATCTCTAGGTTTTGAGTATTTATATAAACTGGAGGATTTTGTGTAGTAGGTATTTGTCCATAATTTTACGGGTAGGGAGAAGTTCACACTTGCCCTGTGTATGAATTTTGAGTATTTTGGGAAAGCTCTAGCTCTTTGACTTTATCTACCAAAGCTGAAATGACATCTCTCATTGACAAGGCAGTGCTTTGCCTAGGTACTTTTTTTTAACCCTTGGAGGTTGTTGAGGAGTATGGTATCCTGCTATGAATTGTTCACTATGTTGCCACCCCTCATTGGCAATATTTTTGGTTGGTGGAGGGGTAGCATTATTGTTTTGGAGAAGGACATCACCTTTTCCTTGCAACCTATCGAAAGCTCGGTTCATGTTCGGAAGTGTTGTTCACTCCTAACATATTGTACTAAATATTATTCATATAGATGCGGGAATTGATTTGATTGCATGCTAATGGGATGTTGAAACAACACCGAGGAGAAAAAATTTCTCCACCGGTGAAAGTCATGTTGTTTGAACTTGATTGTTCATGAGGATAGGTCTAAGTGACCTAGTCAAGTTCCTCAATACATACAGAGGAACCAACATTGGTTCCCTGGAAGCGAGGGTTTTGAGCGGATGAGTGGTTGTCTGCCCATGTTGAAATTGAAGGTGATTGTTGTGGTATACTTGATTGGTAGTTGTACATGTAAAAACCCGAGATGGGCTAACTGTACTCATCGTATCTTGACATATTTTGGGGTTATACGAATATCCGAGAATAAAGGATGGACGAAGAAAGTGGAAATGTTTAGAGACTAGCTCTTCACGTCAGGTTTACCAATTTTTATGACATAAAATAAACACATGACCTTATTCCCACCACGACCTCTCGAGGTCATGTCGAGACAACTAGTATAAAATGAGTGTGAATGTGATGGTGGTGATGAGGATCAAGCTAATTGGGTAATCTTATATCTTCAACATGTAATGTCGGGATCTGCGAGTCTAAGGAAAAGAATTCTCTCCTAACTTGAAGTGGTGTGATGGCTTGGTCTAAAATAATAGCCACTTGTAGACTCCAATCAATGTTGAGCTCGACCAAGATCCTATTTTTTGGTTGTTGGACAAGTGGAAAATCACTTGCGGGTGCCTCATATAGATTTCCAAACAAGGTCATGGAAGTAAGAACGAGAGGCACAATGAAGCCACATGTATTTATGGGCAATTTTCGATCTGGTCTAGAAATTATTAGCTTGATTGGCTGCTATGTTCAGTAAGGAAATTTGTGCAATAATATCTAGTGGAAGTGGTGAAGATATGAATACTAATGTACACAAACTAGTGTCAATGTCTAACTAACTAGCAGGCCCGTTGGGTTGTGGGACCTAAGGATCAAAAACAAAAGATTTGTGGAGGTTGTGGCCCTTGAATGGTCATGCGCATAATCAAACCCTATTTCGGAGTAGTTAAATAGTCATAGGATTGATTAGCAGTGATATTTAGTGTATTGAGTTGTTATATTTTCTCAGAAAAATTTCTAGGTGTGCGTAGGACTCTCAAATGTAAACCGGTATCAATCTCGGTTATTAATTCGCCCATTCGCTTGTGGGACCAAGGGATCACAACTATATGTATTTTCCTATTGTGGACCATTGATGGTCATGCAGAATGAGATACAATGATTTCTGATAAAAAAAAATTATTGAAAGAAATCTAATCTATGTTTTTGGGGTTTTCACAATATTTTGGATCAAAGCAATAAAAGCAAACTAATCTATCAAAGGAAATCTTTTTTTCTTTTCTAATTTTTAAGCAATGCATTCTAATCTAATAAATAAACTAAAGACAAGCAATCAACTAGATGTATTTGGTCACTTGTGTGAATGTATGAATCTAATATTAAAAAAATAACCTAATCTAATAAAAACCCTCAAAACCCTACCTCATAGGTGAAGAACAAATCATGACCTTGAAAGGGGCTATTGTTCCCCACAACTTCCCCGAAAATGTTTGAGGAAAAATTACTAATAATTTGATTTACTTGTGATTGAATAATCTATTGAAATGAATTATTTTCTACTCTATTTGATATGTGATTGAAATTATTGAATTGAAATTGACACTTCAACAATCAAGGAAAAAAACACACAATTCCAACCTCAACAAGCAAGAGCTTTGGCAAATTTGGTTGTGTTTGTATTTATCCCCTCAGTATGTTCCTTTCTTTCTCTTGAGTGTTCATGTGAGTCCAAGGGATTGGGAATCCAAGAATAGTAGTAGGAGGATGGTGCTTGAGCAATGGTAGCTTGATGGCAGTCGAATGCAATGCAGGTAGAAGAGAGATATCACAAGAGATCAGATCTTGGCTATGCAATTCCAAACAAGATTGTAGGAGAAATACAATGCAAGATACACAAAAATTCTCGTGCCCTTTTGTTGGCATGGAATATATAGGAATGGAGGATGGGAGGTGCCTTCAAGCTCAAGGAAAGAAGGAGTAGTTCCAAATAATTAAATCTATTTAAAAATAGGAGGAAGGAGAACCAAGTAATCGAAGCTAACTTTACACAATTTGGATCACGGATGCATGCAAAAATAAAAATTAAGTGAACCGTCGCATGTTAAAACACGCGTGAGAGAATTTGGAAAAGAGGGCATGACTGCCACCTTACACGGGGTGGTGGTTTCAAGACCTCCACCCTAATTTGGGTAGTGGTTTCGAACCGCTACCCAGGAGTGGAGGTCCCGGCACTAAAGGCCAAAACATGTGCGTAAAGAGGAAGGAAGTGGAAAGAGCACACGAGGGCTAAGTAAAGATGCCTAGGAAACAACTATATACGTGAATGGAAATTGGAGCTTGAACACCTTCTTGAAAGGACCTGAATCATCATTAGGGACTTTTGTAACTATTTTTCTAACAATGTAGCACATGTAATTTTTGGTGCGTACAATGACCCAATTTTGGGTTTGGAACTTGCCTTGGATGAGTTGATGAAAATCGAGGGAGAGCTCGAACCATGAACTCCAAAATTTTCTATTCAGAGGTTGTGATTTTAAGATTTTGGTTGCTCATATTTTTGGGTTTTGGCGGTGAATGAGTAAAGCGAGATGGATTTTGGTGTGTTCTTGGAGTATCAAAACCTGAATTCGATGAGGTCAATGTCAAGTGGGAACGAGTGAAATGTAATAGCTTGACCAAATAATAACAAATGAATGTTGAGTTTAGGGTTTTAGTAAGTCATCATGACTTGGCACATGGATCATTGGGTGTGGTGAGGTGGCACTTGGTGGAGAGAAATTATTAGACCTCACCAATATGAATTTCAATCTAACGGATAAAGTGGAAAACAAGGAGAATAAAGGGCTCGGTTGGAGTGCTAATGTAAATGGCTCAATGTGATAGGTGGAGTAAGCTACTTGAGCTGGAGATAATAAAGACATGTGGAGTTCATCAAACCAAATTCAGCCAAGGCGAGAGATAACAAGAACGGATAATGAAGGAGCCAACAAATGTAAAGTGAGGCTAGTTTGATTAAAAGCTCAGTCAATACAAATTGCAAATGTGCCATACGAAGTGGTAGGCAATCAATGTAAAACATGGCATAGTGCCCAACCAATGCAAGTATTTTTAAGATGTTATTTAATGTAAATCAAAGGTGATGTCCATTGAGACATTTATTTTCAATGCAAATGTGAAAGGAATGACATGAAATACGTGGAAATCACCATAGGAATAGAATGAACTTTGGGGAATTATGTTTAGAAGTCTTGACAAGCCATTTACAAAAGGTAGTGACTTAGAAAAAGGGTCACTAAAGTAAAGGAATTGATAGAGTTAAACAGAGCAACTCACCATTCAACTCTATGAGTTAGTTGGAGAGCCATTCACCGAGTTGGTCCAAATTACAAGCCAAGGCCCCCTGCCTTTGCATAATTCAACCATGTGGGCCCCAAAGTATATCAAATAAGAAATCTAATATTTATTAAAATATATTTTTTAATTCATTGAAGGAAAATTCAAAAAATAATAATTTATGAGGCATGGTGAAGGATATTTTTTTGGGGAAATAAAGCTGCGCACAAACAACCATGGCCAACAACATGATTAACTCATCCACTACATTTTTTCCTAGTTTTTAGGACTTTCTCCTTCTTTCTCTCCTCAACTCAACAAGTGTTATAAAAATGTAAAAGGGAATGCAATTAAGGAGTTAGATTTTTCCAAGCTTCTCCTCTCTTCACAAGCTAAGCTATTGTGAATTTGTAGGCTCTCAAGCCTTTCTTTTGAAAATTGTAATGGCAACATCTGCCTCTTCTTATTGTAACGATGCACTATGCATGTTCTTGGATTAATGGAAATTATGTTTTTGATCAATTTTATTTCCTTAAATTATTTTTGTTTCTTCTATTTTCCTTTCTTCGTGTATGTAAGTGTCTTGTGAAATCTTGGTGCCTATTGCAAGTTTTGCAAGTTATTGTGCATATCTAGAGATGAATTTTTTTATGTGGGTGGGTTTGTAATGCATGTCCACTCTTCCCATGTTCATATTTATTCATTGGCAAACGAGAAAATTTTATAGAAAACCTTTTTCTTGGTGCATCACCTCTTCTAATTTAGGTTTTATTTCTTGCAAATCTCTCACCCTAATCCCCGGAAATGTTAGTATAGGTCTATTTAGTTTTTAAATGCATTAGGAGTAGTATAGTTCTTAGTTTTGAAAGAGGAATTTTACCTTCTCTGGAGGTTCACCTCAAGCCCACAAGTCCCACAGCTTGAGAGGTGATCCAATATTACCAAATCACACCAAATGTTCCACTAATTATCAGGTCATTTAGGGGGTGTTATGATTTGGTGATAACAATTTTTGGCATGCTCGATGGGACAAGAGTCACATTTTTCACAGGTGTGTGTATTTGTGTTTACTTTATTTTATTAAGTTGTTGTGCTCTTAGTGAAATTCCAGCCTTAGTCAAGTATACTTAAGCATAACCGACGACTCCATTTGTCTAAGTAACCCACTCTCTGAGTTTTAGACTATCTTTTTTCCACCTATTTCCATCAATTTTTGTTTAGCCTCTTTCCATTTTTCACCCATTCATGAATTTATGCAATCATGACTTCATTCCTTTAATGGAATTCCCACTTGCAGTAGTAACACAAATGCAACATTCCTTCAACCTTGCAAAATCCATCTAAAAATGATTATAGTTCACCTCTAGTTTAATACTATGATAAGAACCAACATGCATATCCATATGGGCAAAGTCATGGTTAGTTTAGTTTTTCACCTAACTATGCATCTTTCCAAGAGCATGAATATGCAAATGATGGAGGCTTTTCCACATGTGAAGATGCTGATTTGTGGCTTAAAATGCAAAAAGTGGAGGTAGGTTTGGTACAATTTAGAGCCACAACTTAAATGAAGGCATTCAAAATTGGCTTCAGGGTACCTTGTCCGTGGGTTGGCCCTATGCCAAATTTTTACAGCCTACGGGAAAAGATTGCTTTTATGGCTGAAATGTTTCCTCAACTTGAAAGTTGGATTGAAGAGATAGAGGCCTATGAGTTTGATGCAAGGAAACCTTGTCAATGGGTAAGTCATACACCACCACCTCAGAGTCCTCTTTCTAATTCCCAACCAATATCATTTCAGCATAAACCTCAAATTCCAATCTTTTCATCTGCTACGCATGTTGAGGATCCAATTTCTTCACCTCCTATTCTTCCATCAAATAATGAATCTTTTGTTCCTCATTATTCTAAAATTCTTTCTTTCCTACAAAAGCCACCAATACAAGAATATGTGCCTCTTCCACCACCTCAAACAATGGAGGAAACAGTTCACCTCAACCCACCTCTCCTCTTACATTCCGAATCCATTTTGGGAAGACCAAGAATATGATTATAGTGAAGAAGAAGAGGAGAATGTTAAGGAACTTAGTAAAGATGAGCTTGCAAAAGAATATGAAGGAGTGGGCTGCAAGATTGAACGTCAAGCAAGTTCCCCTCCTAACTCATCCTCCATCCAAGGTTGAAGCTCAAAAGAAGGTGGTGAAGATTGAATGTACACAAGAGAAAGTACAAGTAAATGATGACCAACAGTTTACTGTTAGGAATCTTACCATGCAAGTTTCATATTGGCCGAGGAGGTTATAGATGCACATAAGTTTTGTCTTCAATTAAATCAAAAGGAAATTCTATATGAGAACCAAACTTTAGGAACTTATAGTGGTTCGACAATGAATTCAATTGAGGCTACATGCAATGGCATAGAGTTACATGTTGAGGAGGAATTGAATCTTCCATACGATTCATTGAACAAAGAGGAAAAGGAACACATGGGAAAAGATAGTATTGATTTAGAAGCTTTGAATAGAAAATATAGGACTGATTTAGAAGCTTTGAATGGAAAAGATAGGAATGATTTAGAAGCTTTGAATGGAGAATATAGGAATGAAAGCTTCATGTTCTCGATCACAAAACCTATCTTGGAGGATTACTATTTTACAAATGGGAAACAAAATGGAAAGGACATCACTGCAACACCTTTCATACATGGATGTCTTTAAGGAAACTTCCTTGTTAAAGTTGAATCTTAGGGTGGAAGGCATATTCAAACAGTTAGACCATGTCCCATAAGGCATTTAGCTTCATTTTTCTTGAAAGATAAGTCACAACTAGTCACATTCACTATAGAATGTGAGGATGATTTTTACACTCCCAAGGATCAGCTGCAATGCCTCTATAAATTTTTTAGAGTAACTAAAAGAGGCATACTTTCTCTTTCTAGTTTTTGCCTTGGTGAATCAAGCTGGAGAATTTGGCTTGTTCAGTTTTTCGCTCTCATTCTCAGCCATGTTGATCATCAAATCATCTGAATGGCTACCCTTTGTGAGGAAAGGAAGCTATTTTGCCCAACTAGTTTCGTGGTTCATTTAGCTCACCTGTACTTCCAGTTAGTGTAGAGTAGGGATAGGTTTGTTTTCAAAAGAATAAGTATCGACATAATCTGCATGTTTCATTTGGAACATGTATGGTTTTTAGTTGTTGTGTGTGTTGTGTCTCATCTATATTTTTACACAACGTGTTGGAAGTGGAAGTTTCGAAGAAGGAAAAACATCAAGATTTAATAGAGTTCTATGATTTCCAAAACCAAAAGATGTTTTACTCAAATTTCTCTTTGTGTGTTGTGTATTATAGGAAGTCATGGGTTCACTAACAAAGGAAGGTACAAGATCCATCATAGACAATTAGGTCAATTTTGGGATTAATAGTGAATCCATGCCCAATGAATGTTGTAGGGTACTAGAATAGTGCTTACCGGAAAACGTCCACGAGAGGTCATAAAAATCATATCCATTTTTTCCCTCTTGGGAAAAAATGGACAACGGTGGTAAATTACACCTTGGGACCGGAAAAGTTCTTCATGGAGCAATTTGTGAAGTTGGTTCATTGAATGAGGCTGTAATTTTTAAATCCATCTTGACCTATGAGTTACTGAAGAAATCAAGTTCACACAATGAGTATTTATTCACAATATCGACGGTCTAGAAAGTGATGTGACAGAGATAAAGATGATGAAAAATTTGTAAAATTTGATGAGGAAACTGTACACACCCAAAATTATATATGCTACATTCTCAAAAAATGGTTACAAAATTCCCAATGATTATTCACATCCTTTCGAGAATATTTTCGAGCTCCTAAACCCATCTGTAATGTATATTTATATCCTAGACGTCCTTATATATCATTTCCACACTTTTTCAAGCTTCCCGCTTCATTTTGTGCATGTTTTGGCCTATAGTGTTAGGATGCCACCCGACTAGGTGGAGGTTCTAAAACCACCTCCCAGTAGAGTGGCAAAGTCTGCGACCACCAACCTATGCAGGCAATAGTCTTGAGTGATTTTTCCATATTCCATCATGTGTGTTTTAATATGCAACGATTCACTTAACTTCACTTTTAGGATGCATTTGTAGAACCAATTGGTCTAAAAATAGTTTCTATTTCTTGGTTCTCCTTCCGTATTCTATTTTTGCATGGTATAAAAATAGAACAAATAAATACGCTAAACATCACCGCTAATCAAGCCTATGATTATTGGAGTGCTCCTGACAAGAGGGTTTGATTATGCACATGACCATAACAGGACCACAACCTCCACGAGTTTTTAGTTGTGATCCTCACATCCCGTAACCTAACAAGCATGTTAACCGATTAGATATGACACCTGGTTTACATGCATCAATATTTAGATCGTCACCACTTCCACCTGATATCATCGTACAACTTTCATTATTGAACATAACAGACTAATTAGGCTAAGGATTTCTTGACTAGACCAGAGAGTCATCTATAGTCCCTGTGGTTTCATTACGCCTCTTTTTCTCGCTTCCATGACCTTGTTTGGAAATGTATACGAGGCACCCACAGTCACTTTACTGCATGTTCAAAAACTAGTGAATAGAATCTTAGTAGATCTCAATATTTACTGGAGTCTCCGAATAGCTATCATATAAGATCGATCCATCACACCACTTCAGTTAGGAGAGAATTATTTTCCTTAGACTCACAGATCCCGATATTGAGTGTCAAAGATATAAGGCTCCCTCATTAGCTTACCCACCATCACCACACATACATATCCATTTCTATTCTACACTAGCTATCTTGGCATGACCTCGGGAAATTGGGTGCGAAGAAGGTCACGTGTTGATTTTCTTTCATACATAAACCAATATCAAAGATTACTTTTTGATGTTCCAATTGATATATTGATCAATTCAATGGTTGTTTTTGACACGGCCAAAGCTACAAGTGATGGACATTTGGAAGATCCATGTAATGGTCGTATATTAAAAATATTTGGGGCATTTCGGGATCACGGTTTGTCTAGAAGGATTGAATTGCCTCTGCATGAGCCCACAATCGTAAAAAAAAATGAAAATTGTAAAAATAAGAGTATGTGCCCAAAAGGAACTCCACTCGGTCTCTATGGCCATCTTGATTCAGTAAATTCAAGAAAATCCTAATGGTTTAGGGAGAATTTTGAAACTTGCAAAATGGCCCAGAAAGGGGCTCAAGCTCAAACAGCTCCTCGAGCGGCTAGTCGAGCAACTCAATGAAATGATGAAGGAATAATGTGGAATCATGTTGGTGCGGGATGAGCCAAGTGGGTGTGAGTCAAAATTGGACTTGGTTTTAAGTTAGATATCGTATGGTTGGTAGGAGAATAGAGTGAAACATTTTGATGTGGGTTTGATCTCATAGGAAGGCTAAACAATTTTAATCAAATTCCTACATGGCTTGGTGGTCCATGCACTTGTTATTGGCTCAGTGATGCTATGGGTGCTTGGGTTTAGATCTCAAACATGAGCTCAATGAAACACGTACAAGGTGGAAAATTTGAAGCAAGTTATGGCTTGGTACCCATAACGGCTTGGGAGTATCTAATTCTAACTAGTCATCGGCTAAGCAATGTATAATGAAGTGATTTCAATGATGGGGGATGAATTGTTTGCATATGCACCAGATCAAGAGATCACAAGTCATAAAGACAGAGGTCATATTCAATAAGATTAGATCTGATACAATGTGAAAAGCTCAAACTCGGAAAGGGTCAAAATAAATTGCAAGGCTCAGGTTTCTGTGCAAGGACCAGCGACAATGAGACCAAGGTGCTCAGTTGGAAAAGATCAAGACTGAGCTCAGTTTGGCATTGGTCTTCAGAGATGAGCTTGATGGTCACTAATAGGGAATATTGAATCAGACCAAGAATCAAGTGACGAGTCGTGTGGAAGAAAAACTTGGCAGTGTGAGACCTCATGAGATGAATGGCCAGGAAAATCTATTGGTTAAGCAAGGACTAGCTTGGGATCACGTTTGAAAGATTGAAAGTGACCCACAACCAGAAAATCTCGAGCAAGCTTAAATGCCAACTCCGCGGCACAATGAATTAAAGATGGAATCTCGTGGTGGAGGATAGTTGTAGGTAGACCAAAACTCATTATTGAGCTGATACAAATAGGAGAGGTTCTTGTAAATTGATCAGTTTAGCAAGGGAAATTGATGATTATATAGTAATTCACCAAGTTGGTGACAACCAAGGGCCAAAAATGATGTAAATATGTTTCTTGGCGGCTCAGTCATGGTGAGTTTAGAGTGTGGCAAGATGGATTTTTGATATGGTGTGGTGAGCTTGGGTCACATTTCAGGTTTTGTGTGAGTCATGTTTCAGAGGTGG
Organism: Taxus wallichiana var. yunnanensis; assembly: GCA_018340775.1. Classification (NCBI taxonomy): domain Eukaryota; kingdom Viridiplantae; phylum Streptophyta; class Pinopsida; order Cupressales; family Taxaceae; genus Taxus; species Taxus wallichiana. Next base: position 284,943,487 of record CM031243.1, on the reverse strand, counting down.
CCTGAGTTTCATGATTTCAAAATTTTTGGGTTCAGAACTTGCCTTGGATGATTTGATGAAAATAAAGGTAGAGCTTCGAAGCCTAAACTCTGAAATTTGAAGTTCGGAGCTTGTTGGTTTTGGAGTTTGGGAGATCATATTTTTGGGTTTTCAGGGTCGACGAGTCAAATTTAAATGGAGCTCGGCGTGTTCTGGGAGGAGGTAAAAGTAAAGTTGGCATGATCAACATGTAATAACTTGGCTGAGTTATATCAAATGAATGTGGATTTTAGGGTTCAGGAAATTCTTTGTGGCTCGACATGTGGATCATTGGGAGTGGTGAGTTGGCACTTAGTGGAGAGAAAAATTGGATCCCTACAATATGAAGTTCGAGTTGGCAGCTAAAGTGAAAAACAAGGAAAATAAAGGGCTCTATGGGAGCACAAATGTAAATGGATGAACGTGATAGGTGGAGTAAGCTAGTTGATATGGAGATAATAAATAAACATGGAGTTCATCAAACCAAAGCTGGCCGAGATGGAGATAAAAATAACGACTAATGAAGGAAGTAAAAAAAGTAAATTGGTGGCAGTTTGATTAAAATATTGATCTATACAAATTGCAAACGTGTCATGAAAAGTGGTATCCAATCAATGTAAAACTTGGCATAGTGCCCGACCAATGTAAGTATTTTTAACACACCATTCAATGTAAAATAAAGGTTATGGCCATTGAGACATTAAGCACCATGCAAATGTGAAAGACACGACATGCAATACGTGGAACTCACCATTGGTATAGAACAAAATTCAGGGTAGGATGTATAGAAAGAGCAAAAAACCATTTGCGGAAGGAGATGAATTGGAAAAGAGGGTCACTAAAGCAAAGGAATTCATTGATTTAAATAGAGTAGCTCGCCAGTCAGTTCAGCGAGCTGGCTGACGAGCCATTCACTAAGTTTTTCCCTCTTATAAACCAAGGCCCCCTCATTTTCATAATTCAACCATGTGGGTCCCAGAGTATATCAAAGAAGACATCCAAGATTTATTAAAATATTATTTCTAATTTATTGAAGGAAAATTCAAAAAAATATAATTTATGAGGCATGGTGAAGGAGAATTTTTTGGGGCAATTAATGGTACAAATAAACATGGCCAATAACATGATTAACTCATCTCGCTACAATTTTTCCTAGTTTCTAATAATTTCTCCTTATTTCCTTCCTCATCTCAATAATTGTTATAAAAATGTAAAAGAGAATACGAGATAAGGAGTTAGACTTTTCCCAAGCTTCCCCTCACTTCATAAGCTGAGTTGTTGTGAATTTGTAGGCTCTCAATCCTTTCTTCTGAAAATTGTAATGGAAGCTTCTACATCTTCTGTTGTAATGCTGCACTGTTCATGTGCTTGGAGTAATGGAAATTATGTTTTGTGATTAATTATATATCCTTACATTTATTTTTTTCTTCCATTTGCCTCTCTTCATGTCTACGGTGTATTGTGCAACCTTGGTGCCTATTGCAAGTTTTGGAAGTTATTTTTATATCCTGGAGATGAAGTTTTATATGTGGGTGGGTTTGTAATGCATGTTCATTCTTCCCATGTTCATCTTTCTTCATTGGCAAGTGAGAACAAAGTGTCTAGAAAGCCGGTTTCTTGGTGCATCACCACTTCTAATTTAGGTTTTATTTCTTGAAAATATCTCTCCCTAATCCCTTGGAAATGTTAGTATAGGTCTAGTAAGTTGTTTTTATTACATTAGGAGTAGTGTAGTGCTTAGTTTAGGAAGAGGAAGTTGGCCTTCTCTAGAGGTTCACCTCAAGCCCGCAAGTCCCATAGCTTGAGAGGTGATCCAATGTTACCCAATCACACGGAATGATCCACTAATTCTCAAGCCATTCATGGGTTGCAGTGATTTGGTAATAATAATATCTATTAGACGACAAGTCCCCCATAGAGAAGTTTGCAAAATTTACTTGTGAAGTGAAAATAACAAACCCCTACAAATTGCGTGTGGAAAAATGGTACAAACAAATTCATGAGGTATTCGAAAAATGAATGGCACATACTAAGGGAATTACGCTCCTTACTAGATGGAAAGGCTGATTTTCTCTACACGAACTTCTACTTGGGAAATTTTAAGCTCACTAATGGATAATATGGGCCTTGGTACAAATTCTTGTTCACCTTCACAACAACATATTTCTAGAGCGTGAAGAACCAAATCAAATAAGTGTGGAAGATAAACTTTGATGCATAATGTGAAGATTCAAATTATCACACCTTGCACACAACATTTGTCTATCCATCAAGGTTAGCTTATGTGGAGACCATAGAATCTTAAAACATGGACCGAGTCCCACAACCATCATATTTTACAAGAAAGCATTAAATATATTTATCTATATTAGGCCCAAGTTGAAGGATGATAGGTACTTAAGTGAATGATATCTTCATCTCCTAGATCCCCGTGAGAGAAAGTAGATTGTAGGCACTAAGAGAATACATGAGGAGACTCCTCCTCAAGAAGAAGATGAGGAATAAGATGAATTTAAAGAGGAAGAAGATATTATACTAGATTATAGCCTTAGAAAAATAAGAATTAAGAGCGCAAAGAGAAGAATAAAGGCATAAATACTTCGAGGCACCCAAGAAGTCACCATTAAAACCAAGTTTGAAGAAGAAGCTAAGTCTTAAAAATAAATAGCCAAGGGTGGTTTCAAGTGAACAATATGAGGGTGACTTAGAGAAGGATGTGGATTAAGAGGAGGTGGTGCAAGATAAAGAGCCCCAAATCATCCATAACTTGGATGACAATGATGACGAAGAGGTTCACAATGCATGCAATGAATAATAGACAACAAGGGATGAATAAGGTGATGGAATACCAACTAAGGATAATGCATGTGTTACAGGTGGTGACACGGAGCATGAGGAAGAGTGCAAGGTTTAGTGCAAGGAGAAGGAAGAGAAAGATGGTGATGAAGGAACTAGGGAGGGTACATGTACAAGAAAAGCTAATGGTGTGTAATTAACTATTGCAAAATAGGTGTGTTGGAATCACAATGGAATAAGAGGGGGTAAATCAGTCCTTAAAAAAATTTCAAATTAGATTTCAGATTTCTTATTCAAAATTCAAAACCATTTAACCATCCATTAATGTGTGCACACAATCATATATCACATATGTAAGAAACCATAAGCAAGATAATCAACACAAGACACAAGATATAAGTGGGAAAACCTTAAGGGAAAGAAAACCCACTGAAACACAATATTTATATTGATATGTTTCAAATTTAGTGTGGCACCAACCCCACAAGGAGAACTAACCCCTCGTTTAGTAGAGCTACAACCATAAAAGGAGCACAACCCCTAATTTTGTGAAGCACCAACTCCACAAGATGCTAAAACCCCACAATATAATTAAGCACCCACTAAACTAGCTTATGATGTTCTGATCTCTAAAATATTTCTGCCACAAATGATAGAGACCAATGTTTTGGCTCGCACTTCTTCGAAGCCTAGGTGTTCAATCTCTCACAAAATAGATCTTTCTTCACTTCTCAAGTCATCACACTCTTACACACATTCGTTCCATTAATCTTAAACATATCACCCACTTAATCTTATCTAAATTCATGCTTCAACACTTACAAAAACTCTCACCTAGGTTGCACTTCTTGCACACATCACACACTCACTCAACTAACTCCAAAAAGCACTCAAAACAATGATTTTATAAGCTCCTTCACATTTAAAATTAAAACTAAAACCTTTTCCCTCCTTTTTCAAGACCAATACATCATAAAAATCCCATATAATTTTCATAACAGCTAAAAGTGACCCATATGCATCATCCTAGCAAAAACATACTTCCATGCACAAAAATCACCAAAACCCATGCATTTGAATGTCAAAAATCTCCGACCCCAAAAACATAATTTTTCAAGACCTAGAAGTCACCAAAAATGTTTAAATTAAAATTTAAACATCATACATGGCCTAAATTTTCATCATCCAAGGAAAACATTTTACTAAATGGGACCATGACTTCTTATACTTCTCAAAACACTTGTATCCAACACCCTTCAATACCTTGTATTACCTTTTAGGATTCAAGATCACACCAGATCATCCTAACTATGGAATATTACCACTAAATGTAAATTGAAGAACCTATAGAAAACTTTTAAGAAATTTATAATTCTTGAAACAAACACGTGCTCAAACTACATCAACTTTTGCATTCATGAAATTATGTTACCCAAAATGTAGTTTTCAAGAAATCAATTGCTTAACACCCTTCCTGACACTTTCAAGACCTCCAAATGGATTCACTAGATGAAAAATTCATCGCTATTATCATTCCATGTTATATAAAACATCACCTAATCCATATCATGCTCTAAACAACTCAATTATTCGAGAAAAGTAGTTATGTCCTAGATAGCCAACAATATCCTTATCCAAAACCTAACCTAGAAAACATATCAAAAATCATCATCATGAATAAAACCTTATATCATTGGAAATATCTCTGAATTATCTTTCCAACACAACTTGAATCACCTCGTAACTCCACATGTATCTCATGTTATGTCCATTTCACATCAAGACTTCTTTTAAGCGCCTCAAAACTTCCTGTTGACTAGTCAACCTTTGTCGAGCACACTTTGTAATTTTTAATGCATCCTACATACATAAAACATATTTTTAGATCAATATCAACTACATAATAAAAAAACATGTCAATTTATTTAACAACTCCTTTGGACAACCTTGTCCCAAAATAAACGTCTTCAAACACTTACATGTTTGAGTGGGGGCCACTCATCACCATAACCTCTACCATACCATTCTAGAAAGAAAAAGGAGATCTATAAATGTTAAAATAATCAACCATAAACTAGGAATAAATTATGGCTAATTAGTAATAAAATATCATAAACCTTTTTCAAGCTAAAGTTTAAAACTCATAAATAGTTGTTTACCTTCTTAACATTCATTCATAAAAATGTGAAAATGAAATGAACTAATTTTTTTAAAACCTTATAAACTCAATTCAGAAGCATCCTTGAAATACAAAAGGTCCCATGAAAAGTATACAATTTAGGGTGAGCATTAGAAGTTCTAATTCGAGCTGGAAATGTACTTGTTCTTGACCCTGTTTCACCAAAAACCTCATATCTTGCAAAATTCACATCATGGAAACATGAAATTTTTCCCACATCACAAGGAAACATCCTAATAACATCTAAAATCATCATAATGTCATGATTACCTCTCAATATTTCCAACCACTAAGACTTGCATAGCTACCCCTTAGGGTTTTACATTGTAGAAGCTAGGGTCAACTAAAAGAACACTATAACTCATCATGAAAGCACTCAAAATTGTCCAAAAATACTTGATACATCATGATACACCTACCTACATTCATCCATGAGCTCATATAGCTCCATACCTTAATAGCATGCCTCCTAGCATTCGTACTGACTCTAAATAAGCACTGTATCATGGTCACCAACTTTTATCCGTATCCCTAAGCTCATATAAGTTCCCAAGGACTCTCTAAACATGCTTTCCATCATTATAAAATTATTCTCAAGAAATAAATAAGCCCCAAACACCATACACCATTAACTTATTCATATCATTATCAATCTTCTTGTGTAATCAAGAACATACATGTATCTTCATATCATCATCAACGAGACTCATCTCGACCCTAAACCATCATCCTATTTTTCATTAATGAGGTTTTTAATCAATGAAAACACCTATTCAACAACATGCGAACAAGGTGTTGAAGAAACAACATAAGATGAGGAGAGCACAAAGGAAGTCTCAACAGGGCTGCCAAATGCAATACCTTGATGACCCTATGAAAGTGTTAATGACCGATACCAAATTTGGTTTTTTATTAATGGTAAAAGGTTTTTTGACTGGGATCCTACCCAAATTACAAGAGGCCCAAGCCCATATATAGCATTGAATAACAACAAAAATACAAAAAATCACTACAAAGGAAGAGCACCACGAGGAAACGATAAGTATTGCATGAAAATGATAGCTAAACAATAGCAAAACTATAGAAAACAGCAAAGTAGTACAAAAAAAAACATTATCCTGTACAAAGAGGAGACATGTAATAATAAACACTAAAAATGGACAACACCCAGGGCTATTTCATGATTTTGGATTACTTATGAAGCTCTCCAGGTTTCCTTTGATATCTTTATAGATGGAGTCACTCTTGGATTTTTCCTTGCCTTTGTTAGCCTCTAGAAGAAGAGTGATATTAGAAAGGATGTCCATGTTTCCCTTGAGAATAGAGATGATGTCACATTGTTTTCCTCTGATTTTACCTTGTTCTTTCTCAATGGCAAGATATCCTTTTTTCCATGTCTTCTAGCAAATTATCATCCTTTTTTCCACTCTCAATGGAAATTTTGCAACCTCTGAATTTTTATTTTAGCACTCAACATTCCTTTCTGAGCCAAGTAATCATATCATTATGTAGTTCAACTTAATTTCTTATGTTCCTTAACATGGTCTTGTTGTTAGCAGTATTCTTTTCCCCCATAGCCAAAAGACTAAGAGAAACATCCCCCTCACCCAACAGAGAGAGAGATGGAGTGGAAACATTGATAGAGTTCACCCTAAACTCATTTTAACAAAGGGATCTATCAGAAATAGGGGGTGATATACACTTAGCAGTGGCAGAGGGTGGAGGAAGAGTATGGAGGAATTGCAGGAGTGGAGTTCGTAATGATCAGGTCAAAGTTCTTATAAATCATTAGGATAACATAATGATGGAAGGGTTGAGTTATCTTCCCTTGAGAGATCAAACTCACATAATTTTCCAAGGAATGCTGTAGATAGAAAGGGAAGCTAATTAAAACATTCCTTCAAAAATGGTTAAGCAACACTAAGTGAAAATAAGGTGTAATTTTGAAATGATCTTCGAGGGTTAGATAATTCATCAAAATGAGACTAACCTTATCATAAGGATTTGGAAAGGATTCTTACAAGAACTTTCTCTTAAAATGTGAAAGGCTCTTTCCAAGATCAAGGAATTTGGATTCTTCCTCTTTCCTGTCATATTTGTTTTGTAGAGCTTAATGCCTTTCAGATGGAGACCCATAATACTAGATATTAGTTCCTCCATGACTTGCAAAATCTCTGTTTTTGTAATTGACCTTCCTACCCTTCCAATTCTTAACAAACTCTTGAGAAATATGGAAATCATGTCCATGAACTGAATTCATAAAGTGATTGAATCCCCCTTCTTCAAAATTTCCCAAAGCTCACGTCATCCTTCCACTTGGAATTGTTAACACGTTCCACCCTACAAATATCTCTGCCCATTATGCTCTTAGAAACCCTTTATTTTCTATATTAGATAATTTTGATCATGTAATGAAGAAGGACGAGTGAATGAGTGCCAAAAGAGATGCAAATATACCACACAAACTCTCTCCAATTCCCAAGTTTAGTCATGAGAAGCACAATGATGGTCTTGCTCCGAAATAATAATGGAGTGGACATTAGGAGGAAGAGAATTAATTTGAAACCAAGTAGTGTAATTACTAGCAAGGACCCCTATGTTAGCTAGGGAATTGGCTAGTTTGTTCCCTTCTCTAAATGTATGAATAAAGGAGTAACTAGAAAAGGTGTTGGCTGATTGGATAGACTCCTTAATGAAATTTTTGATGGACCAACTAGCTTTGGAATATCTTCAAGACAATTTATGATATTCATAGAATATCCCTTAATGATAATGTTCTAAAAATTAAGATAAATGGCTAGTCTAATTTCCCATAAAGATTTCAAGGCTTTTGAGAATTGAATTGTATTGATCCCCATAGGACCTGAAAAAGTAGATACGAAGTTACCCTCTTCCCCACGTATACACCCCCAACCCCTGAATTTCCAAGGTTACCATTAGAGGCACCGTTAAAGTTTTATTTGAGAAAACTAGGATTAGGAGGGGACCAAATAGTAAGAGTTCCATCAATTCTACAGGGAAGAATAGTATTGATAAAATAGGGAACATTCCATTTACCTAGTAGTTTTACTTCATATTCATTTTGAGAATATTTTTTTGGCCGAACCTAGGGATATCCTTCTTGATGCATTCCCCAAGGTGATTGAAAAGCTTGCTTAAATAAGGTTTTTTGTCATTGAAAATATTGGCATTCCAATCCTTCCAGATGTACTAAATAATATGTTGAAAGGATAGCATTCAAATTATTTTTATGAATATATGTTTAAAATTAGGATGTCATTGTTGCCATGCTGAAATAACTATTTTCCGAAAGGATCTAGTTGATCCTCATAAATCTAAAGAAAGAATTCCAAACCTTAGTGGCATAGGAGAAATGTGGAAAGATGTGTTTGTTTGTTTCCTTTGAGTTTTTGTGGAGGCTGCACTTGTTAGGGATGTATTGTCCCCTCTTAATCCAATTATCCATGGTTAAAATCTTATTCTAAATACTAAGCCAAAAGAAAATGTTAATCTTGGGAGTCAATTCTTTGAACCAGGTATTTTTCCAATCAATACAAGAAGGATGATTTGTAGATAGCAGAATATAACCACTTTTAATTGAATAAGATCCATCCAAGGAATCTTCCCAAATGATTTCATCTAGGGTATCTTTAACATCAAGATGATGAGACCAAAGGATTTCCCACAAATTATAGATGTTTTTTGAGATATTTTGATCAATACAAGGAAGTTCATTCTAGTATTTACCTTCATATTTGTTCCCAATACATTATTTAACATTCATCCCAATCATCCTAGAATAGGGGGCATAAGTTGAGACCATTCTTCCTTGTCTTTGAGAGGAGAAGAAGAGATCCACTTGTCCTCCAAAAAGAGATTTCATCTCCAACACCTGAGTTTCCACTTGCTTCTCCTCATCAAAAAAATTATGCAATTAATTAAAGCATTCCAAAATAGGGAACCCAGAGGTAGATCATCTCTATGAAGCCAGTTATATTTTTTAGAGTTCTCTATGTATTTGGCACTAACAAGAGTAGTCCACAGAAGTTCTTCCTTCATTAATCTCCAACCCATTTTTTCTACCATATCTTTTTTCATCTGAATAATATTCTTAATATCCATCCCCCAAAGATCTTGGGGTAAAACACTTTTCCCAAGTCACAAGAAGAATTATATCCTTCTCTTTAACACCACTCCAATGGAATATCCATTTTTTTTTCAATTCTATCAATAACCTCCCTAGGGAATCTAAATAGTGACATCAAGTAAATAGGGAGATTCTGAAAAGTGTTGTTGATAAGGAGACACTTACCTGCTTGGGAAAGAATAACTCCTTTCTAAGTAGCTAATTTCTTTTGAAATATTTCAATAAGAGAGTTCCAAACTTTAGCTGTAATTTTTCCATAAAATAGAGGCATGCCTAGATAAGAAGAGGGAAGGGGACAGATTCGGCGGTCAAAATATCATAGATATTTTTGTCTAGGGATTGAAGTGTGATGGAATAATATCAAACTCTTTTAAAATTTGATAAGTTGTACTAAATTTTTTCATAATATTTGAGAATGGATTTCAGCTTCTTAGCTTCAATCATTGAAGCCATGAGGATGAAAATAGTGTCATTAGCAAAATGCTGATTTGACACTTTAAGATCTAGAGAGGACAATTTAAATCCTTTCAAATCTCCTAAATATAGTGCATTAGCCACCCTTCTTCTTAAACTCTCTACCATAAAAATAAATAGAAGAGGAGAAATTGGGTCCCCTTGTCTTATGCCTCTATTTATTTTGAAGAAACCTGTAGGAGAGCTATTGATAAGGACTAAAAACATAGGTGAGGAAATGAAATTGGAGATGATTTTTCTAAAATGGAGACAAAAATTCAATACCCGCTTATGAATTATTCTATTGGAAAATGTTTTACAAGAACGCGGCCCTACCACACACAAGGAAAATTATCTCATAAAATTATCAAGTGTACATGGAAGAATTGGAGTTTGAAGTAAATAGGAATCAATCTCTAATATGTGATTAAAGTCTACGATAGGAGAAACCTTTCCCATTGTCGAATCCCAGCTGCTAACAGATGAACAAGTGCATAATACGCTTAATAAAATGGTCATGGAGGTAGGGTTAAGAATTTTTAAAAGAATTCTACCATTAGAAGGATGCAAAAAGATAAGGAGTGTAACGATAAGAAGATCAAGAGGCTCGAGAAAATCCATATGGAAGAAAGGGACCAAACATATGCGTCGTACAAGAAGGTGGAACACATAGTGAAAGTCATCATAACCACACATCTAAACCCTGTTGATAACACCCAAGATGAGTATCCTACAAAAATACATTACTTAGAAGACTTGGTGTAGATGTTACTACACGAGAAGAAGTATGGACTAGGCCCAATGAAAAAGAGTTAGCCACACAAAATAAGAGAAATTAAGAGTAGGTGGAAATGCACATTGTGTAATATGAGGCATTGGTAGTAGAGGTTAAATAAGTTACGAAAGAAAAAATTGTGTTTGATTTATACGATATTTTGATCCTATTTTGAGTTCTCACAATGCCAATGAGAAGGCGGAATTAAAGAAAATAAATTCCAACATGAAGAACAATAGTGCCAAGTTATAAAATGTAATGTCCATGATTGAGGAGAAAAGAGATTTTATTAAGGGCATAAAATAAACACTTGGGGTAATACTTAAGGAGATATCCCATTTGGTTACACGTAGGATGGATGCATTAAAAAGTGTTTCCTTAGAAATTGGTGGGATAATTAAAGAGCTCAAGGAGAAGATACACTAATTAAATCTTATGCAATTACTGTTATTCTAGATACCATGCTGGAAAAATCAACAAGGTAGCTACAAGGTTGGAAGGAGTTATAAATTTTTTTAGATAAGGAATTGCAAGAACTCCTCCCTCCCTAGAAGGCCTGATTGTTGACAACCACACGAGATAAAAATTCTAATTATTTATTTATTGGGGTAGAAACCCATATTATTTCTTGGATTATTTATTCTTTCATTCTTCGGTGATTATTTGGAGGAACTTGTTTCTTGCAATATTGCCAAGGAAAGACAATATCCCTATTGTGGGGTAATGTTGGTCATATAAATGACTAAGTGTCAAGTTATGCGCAAGGGTTATGCACCGGAGGATGTGCATAGGGTATACAAATATGCATATAGGTTTGAAGGACCATGCAAAAGTGCACACACATGAAGGAAAGTAAGACGTGGCAATGTAGGGAGGTGTGTGCACCACAAAAGGATAGGTCGTGGTGTAAGGATACATGCATGCATACATAATACCAGGACTTATCCATTTTTGGATCATTGGCTAATAATATAGAAAATCATGATAACATGAGGCACATGCAAAAAGGATAGAGATGGTGCATTATAATATGATACTAATAGGAAGTAAAGCATGGTTAAATTAATCTATTTATAGATTTATCTATTGTGAAATAGAGTTAGAAGAACATACATGTTATATTTAGAGCATGCATATTATTAGGAATTTCATGTAGGTAGTGAAGGGAAAGTCTCCACTATGTATATGTATAGGTGATTTGTCCTTTTATTTAGTAGTATTAGTACTAGTTATTATTTTGAGTTCTAAGTATTGACTTTTTGACTTTTGGAGTCTCTGTGAACATTATATGAGCATGCATGGTCCATCACCTTGTTAAACAATAAGGATGTAATCAACTTCTTGTTATGTAATGAATTGTGGTTATAATGGATAATTGTGTTTGGGTAGCTAAGATGACTACATTTGAGTATGGTATTTTGGAAATTCAAGTGTTATTGGTTATTTTATATGATGATTAATCTTCCTTATTATATGTGTTGCCAAGTTTCTATGCTATGATGTATCTTTCTGTATGAATGGTTATGGTTATGAATATAAACATCTAACATGTTGTTGAGAAAAAGGAGAGACTTGGAGGTTTTGCACGCTTTGGGTGAGCTTCCAAACTTGTCTGGATGAAGTGATAATCCACAGAGATAAGTAGTGGGAAATAAAATACTACAAAAATGGTGTTTCCTCTATCGTGCACCTTTGCATTCTTATATTTTGAATGTGTGTGGTCCATGTTGATGGACTCATTCTTCCCACCATAACCCTTTTTATTAATATCTCAACATAATAGTAATTTGTGTTCTTTTTGAAAAAAATCTCATGCCTCTAGTTTTGAGGTAATTGCCCTCCCTTTGTACTTAGTGGATCATTGATGACATAGATGAATTGGAAAAGTTTAAATAACATAAGGAAATAATATCATGAAAAAATTTAAATATTCCTTTCTATTTGGAAGGAACATACTTTTGTTCTTCTTGACCTCTTTAAAAAAATGAACAGGAAAGTATTTTTCATGTTTTCCTAAAAAAAATATTTTGTGGAGGTTTCTTAGTAACTTTTGTAGTTTTTGGACCACTTTTTACACCTAGTCCACCTATCTCATGTAATATTTCTTATGGATTATAATGTTAAATATTTTGATCGTTTTTAAACTTCTATTAATCAATGTTGGGTTTGAAACCAGTTAATTATTTTCAATAGATGATGGTGGCATGTTTCAGGATGTGGAAGAATGGGCATCAAATTAGCAAGGTAGGACTTTGATTAACTTGAATCAAAAGATAATTGTACCATCCTTTCTTGGTTTTCTAAAACCAAATATTTGGGTGTTATATATGACATAGGGGTGTTGTCATGTTTTTTTGCAAGGTCAAAATTCAAGTTGAAAACATGACAAATTTAACCTAATGTCAAAATAAATTCTTGTAAACCCTTCCAAGAACTCACATGTGTCATCTCCCTCTCAATGTTAGGCCTATCCGGATCCTTAAATTTCTCATATGTTGTGTAATAACCTTTCCCATATGTTTTATATATGAAAAAAATTTCATGAAGTTCTTCCGAGATAGTGCTTCTGAAAAATATTTTTCAGTAGACTTAGAAAATGTCTATTTTTGCCTTTCTAAGGTAGGTGTGCACCCCAGACCATTTTTGAAGGAAAAAATTCATAAATTAAAGGTATTTAAGATCCAATATCATAATGATATTAATTTTAGAATATTTAGGGAATATTTTAAGGTTTAGGAGAGATTCGGTGAAAGTGGGTTTTTGAAGGTGAAGGAGCTTGTAGTTCAAAATAGAAATTGAGCTTCAAGAAGTGATTTTGGATCTCTGTAATGATTTTAAGGTAAAACAAGATACAATTGGAAATATGATTCAATTCTCTAAATGTTGGTGCTTTCATATCCTTCGATGTCCAAGGTAGTTTTTTCCATAGTTTGTCTTTGGAAAGTACATCGAGTGATACCAAGAAAAAGGGATAAATTTATGGATATTTATGAAGAATCAGATCATGGGATCCATTACATTCTTCTCCAATTTATATTTGGAGTCAAAATCATATAAGGAAGTGCCAAAAAGTCCTCTGGGAGCTCCAGAAACTTCGTCCTCAAGGTTCTCTCTAAGGTAAGCTCTTGGGACTTCGCCAAATTCACAGTGGACATGTGTAAGCATTTTTATATAGGGTGAAATTTTTTTTGCACCAAATTTCCCATCCCATGGGAAAATATGGATAGTGTTTTTTTCTATATTAATCCCCTTCCTAGGTTCATCATATGACCCAGCCTCACCACCAAGAGCTTTCTGCATGCTTTTCTCTCTCCTCCGCTAGATAAATCACAAAGTGCCCCTTATCAGTATTTAGCTATAGGGTGTAATTTTTTGAACCAAATATCCCATACCATGTGACATTAAAAATAATTTCACCATATCAAGCCCCCTTTTAGGTTCCTCATATGACCTAGTCTCATCCCATGGGTGCTTTGTGCTTCCTCCTTTCATCCCCACTCTATAAATGAATTCACTCATGCTCATTACGACTTAAAACTTGAAAACACAACTTAAAAAAATAAATTAAATTCTTTAAAATCCATTAAATAAAATTTTAAAATATTTTTCATGACATTCAATCACAAACAACTCCTCACGTATCCTATACATCCAAATCTAGTTTTGCTCATAACTCATGATCCCGAACTCCGTTTTCCATGAAATTTTAACCATGTATTCTTAGTGAAACCAAATTTAATAGGATTATTTACATGTCCCCATACATTCCATGAATTATTTTTTATATTCAAATTAATTTTCCAGCAAAAATCACCTCTTTTGGTTTACAAAACCTAGTGATCGGAACCCCGAAAATTGTAACAAAACCTCGAAGTGAATTATGTAAACTTATACAAGTTGTTTAATTTGAATACAACACCAGCAATACCACTTTATATTTTTATTAAGTCCCTACCACATATCTTACTAAAAATATTAATTCTGAAGAAAATATTGGTTTCGGTATTTCAAGATATTCCTTCAAAACAAAAAACATTCAAGAATGGAAAAATTGACAAAATAGGGAAATTTTTTTAAGAATGGTACTCATGTGAAGCATTATAAAAAAATTGAATGAGAAAAATGAGCTAAAATTTATCACATTTTAGTCCTTCACACATTCTCAAATGATCTTGGTACTCACGAAGGTCTCCTGCTCAATTTGTAATTAAATCCCCGCATTCACGGATGTGGTGAGTAGATGTTATCTCAAAGAGGAAATGCCAATTTTTGAAGTTCCTATAAATCCCAACTTTTCACTAAGTGATGACCATATCTCTAGATATTTCCTCATGAGAATGGTGATGAAAAATTCATGCTTGCATAGGAATGAAAGGTGAATTGTGACTCGTATGGATTGGTTGCTAATTTTGGTCATCAATGTCCTTGACATGGCAGAATCATCATGGTTACATTGTCAATAAATTTTTACAAGTTATTGTTCATATGCATGAATGGTCAAGAAGGAATGGTATTTTTCATGATGTGTTTAGTTTTTGAAGGAACCCTTCATTATCTACAATGGTTTAGAGATCAAGTACTTCTCACTTATTCAATCAATATACCTAATGGGCTACAATTGTTGATCAGTCAAAAGAGGTTTTCAGAAATAAGTAAGGTGTTCAAAGTGGTCTTCGGTGGAGATTTTCATCAATCCATCAATGTGGAGAGTAATCAAGGTTCATATTTTCATCTTCATCTAAGCGTCAAAGCATTTATTCCTTCTTCTCCTCTCATTATTTCTCCTCTTCTCTCCCCCTTTTTGATTATTCGTTGTAAGCAATCATGAATTTTTGTCTTATTAATTAAAATGATAATGAAATCTTTGTGCAATGTAAAAGTACCTTTTGCAATTATAAAAATGGGAATTATTTTTGGTCATGGAATAAGTCACTTGTAATGGCAAAATGATAAGTCATGTGGGTGTAGATAAAGTTATGGATTGTAAAGCTATGAAAGGATATGACCTCCTCATTGTAAAAGGATGGTTAATCTTGTTTACTAGCTCCCATATTCTATCTAGAAAGAAGTGATCAAATTTCTGCTATTTATCTTGTTTATTTTCCTCTCTATCTCACTTATAATCCATGAGAAATGTACTTGTTGAATGTCATGCATTATTTTTTTTTCCTTTTTTTTTTTTTCCTTGTGATTCTCATGGTTTTCTTCTCATTGAATTCATGGATAATGTTCTGGTTTTGAAACAATAAACTCTTTTATACTATTTATTGTGAAAAACCCCCTCTTTTATATTCTCTTCACACATTTCCTTCAATATTTTTCCTCCCTTGTAGTTTCTACAAGAACTTTTCCACAGGTGTAGGGAAGTACCCTGTGTGATCCCTGTTGAAAGACCACCCTCGGTTGATAGAATAGTGTATATAATTTCCTTGTTTTTAATAAATAGAGCTGTCACATTGAACAAAAGGGACCTAGTTCCAGAGGTTTGGAAGAAATCCACTAATTTTTCTTATCAAAAATTTATTTTCCAGCAATTTTGGTGCCCATCGTGTGGCAAATTTAGAAATTATACACCCAATATATGAACCCCAAAATCCAAAAAGAGTATATATAAAAAAACCATAAAAAATAAAAAAGGAAATTCATCACAGAAAAACCCATTGTTGATTCTTGTAAGTGACCCTTAGTATTCCATAGTGTCCTTTCATATTCTTACTACAAGATTTTCCCAAAACTAGCTGAAAGAAGATATCTTTAAAATTTGAATAGATCAAGACAAATTGTTGATCCCTATTTTGAGACTTTGTAAAATCTAGAATAAAAAATTATATATAATTCATATTTCTTCTCTCAAGCCTCATCTCCATCCAATTCTTCAATTGGTACACCTAGAAATCCTATCCAAACTACTATTGATGCCCCTCCCGAAAAATCCCCTTGTTTCTCCTACATTCCACCCACCATTGAACTTTGAATTTTCAGAAGAAGGAAGAGAAGAAGAATAATAAATGGTATAAGAAGGAGAAATACCCCAACCCATTCTCCCATGGGTAAGGAATACAAATCCACTCACTCTTACTCCTCATTTTCATAATCTACCAATAATTTCCCACAAGAAATTTCTGAATTTTAAAGGTGATGGCACATAACTTCCCGAAGAACGCATATCTACCTTCATAGCCTCATGAAAAATTCTTGGGATTGAACAAAATATTTTTGTGATATTTTTTATCTAATATTTTCTAGAAAATTTGGTGGAATGTTTCTCTCTCACACTTGCTAGATCCATCACTATTTGAAATGACATCAAAATCAGTTTTGAAGAAAGATTCAAATCCAATGAATATTGTTAAGACTTCCTAGTGTAGTTCGTTCAAATGAAAAAAGGGAAAAAAGAGACTATGAGGGATTTTGTATCTCATTACAACAGGATGCTAAAAAGGATATCCTGTAAAGTTATGCCCTTTGATGACAACATAAAAAGGTTCTTCATCAATGCTCACTTTCCTAAGGTAGGATTCATCCTCCAGAAGATCTTTTCCTATGGATATCACACAAGATCAAGGAATTACAATTGAGGTTGAAAATTACCTCATCCTATCGGGAAAGATGAAGAACCCTTTAAATAAGGATAAGGTGAAACATCCCAAAGATTAGATAATTCATCCATTATTGCTAAAATTGGTAGGTGAATTAATAATGTTGAAGAGGGAAGTTTCCAAATGAATATCCATTCAAATTCATAATAGAAATAAGATTACAAGAGAACCCGAAAGGATTTCCTTGGAGGCTCCACATGTTAATGTAATTTTCACATATCAAGAGGAAAAATAAGTACTTGAACAACAAAGTGAATAAAATGATATCTTAGAGATTGAAAAAGTAGAGAATGATGTAAAAATCATATTTTGTGAATATTTAGGAGGTAAAGAAGATGATGAGGAGGATGCAACTAGTTTCTCATGTGTGGTATTCACCCATTATCATTCTCAAAAAGGATATTCTTCCTCTACTGCTTTATGAAGAAAAAGGTTTAAGATGCTCTGTGGAAATTCTACACAACAAAATAATCAGTTGATGATCTCCACTTCCACCCTTCATGGAGTCTGCACTAGAGAAACTAGATCCTGTGGAAATAAATGGGTAACCTATTATTCCAATTAAGTCTCAAAATAATCCCTCTAATTCAAATCTTACCCCTATAAAACCCATTCCATCAAGAGTTCCTAATGTACCTTAAAAATAAACCTTTATTCCCTGAACATCTACTCCTTCCAAGTTTGTCCTAACTTCAAAAGTAGTGTGTTCATGCCCCTTTTCTGCATTTACTCTTTTTGATATCATAAAACATGTGAACAAATATAAAATGTAGATTTCCGAATATGGGTATTTGCGGACTCATCCCAAAAAATTTGAGAAGATTTTCCATCATATTAAGTTTATTAGTTAAAATCCCAATATTGTGACCCCTAGTTCTAAAGGAATACTACCAACCTAGCCTACACCTCCATCATAAAACATGATTTCTAGGAGTACATCAAAGACCTGATAATATTTACTATTTCTATTTTTCCTTTATCATTAGAGGATATTAATTGAGAAATTGTATAATAGATTCACGTGCCTCTCACAATGTAATTCCCATAAAGGTTGCCAATTCCTAAAACTCACATTGACTCAAGATAGTGGCTCTTGTTAGTTTATGGAGTCGAAGGAAGTCCCACTTATGGGAAAGATCAATGATGCACATGGTGGCTCCCACCAAATTTATGGATAAGAAGGTGTTAATGACTATCTTGGTGGCAGCCATTCTGACTTCATTTGGAATGTTATTAAGTAGAATCTTTTTCCAAAACTTTGGAGGAAATATCAAGATGAATTGGTGTTCTTCTACCATTATAGTTAAGGGAGATATGGAAAATTTTCTTCTAGTAAAAAATATGAGATATACGGTGAAAAATTTAGGAAATCCAGAAGCTAACATCTTGTACCAGGATGGTGGGAATATGAATCATTTGATAACATACAAAGAGGAGGATGAGATCCATATCTTGATAGGACCCAACATAAATTTTTGATGGGGTGTTTATCATGGAGAAATATAGAGAAATATTGAGTTTTAAGAAGATAACCCCACGTTTTCAAACGATGCAATTCCTGATGAAGATGGAATGGTTATTGATGAGTTCCATGCTGATAAATCAGCTAAGGGGTTTACCCATAATGAGGGGGTGTTGTCCTTCCCACTTGAAGATGAAGAATTGTTTGATTGTGTCATTTATGGAAAACAAAATACAACTTGTGATGAGCCTTCAAATGTTTGAAAGAATACTTTGTGTAAGAAATGCTAAGAATTGTAGAAGAAAAAGAAAACCCTCATCTCAGTCTTGAACTCTTTATCAATCCATAGATTTGCAAGATGGGTATGAATCTAATTCTGAATTCTCAACCATTTCGAAAATTGGTCTTGATGAATTCTAATAAGATGAAATAGCTAATGTCCCTCATGAATTAATGATTGATGGATATATTTATGTAAGTAGAGAATTATATTTCCCATTCAAAGAGAAGTTATTTCTAAGTGGAAAATATTGAAACAAAGGTCCTTGAGTCCTTTGATGATGAATCCTCCCATATTGAAGAGGTAGTGAAGTTCAATGAACCTTGGGATGATGGATCAATCTCTCCAAACTGTTTCATCAAATATTCCTCAAATGAATGTGATGATGAGCTCTCAACAATTTTGAAGAAGGAATCCTTTGAAGAAATCTTAAAAGTGGCGTAAGGTACAGAAGATCCCGAGATAAGTATTGACCTATTGACTAATGTTATGGCCACAAAAGATCAATATGAGGTTATTTATGATTCTTCATTCAATGTCCAAACACCTCATAATGAAATAAAACAAAAATATGAATTCAAGGCCTCTCGTGAAACTAAATTGTAAATAAGCATGACTATGGGAAATAAGAGAACTCATAATATTCAAACAACTCAATTAATAATTAACCTTTGGGTAGTGATGAGATGTAAAATGAGAAATCAATAGTGTGGATGAACACAGAAGATGATTTGCAATCTAAAATTTATGAGTGAATATATGAGCATCAAAGGGATCATGTAGGCTCACTCCTCCCAAGTATATAGGTAGTCATGAAATCACATGGATTTCATAAGTAGTTGAGGAAAGGAGGTTATTTTCTCAAACTAGTCAATGGCTTCATGGAATATCATCACTCAATATTACTTATTTAGAGGTAAATTTTCAAAAGAGATAAGTAATTCAATGAAATATGGTTATCCTTGTAGTATTTAATTCTACCTAAGTGTTATGTGTGATAGCACTTCATTCAGCCAAAACTGAATGCTCACCCAAAGCACACATGGATAATAGGTCCCTCCTTTGTGTTTTCTTGTCAAGAAGTTAGCATGCATATCCATAATGATAATTGACCAAGTAATCAATCAAGTAAACTTAACCATTTCATAAAATCACTTTGGAAACACATATAATAAGGAATCATAATAGTTTAAACAATAACCAAGATCAATTGCACCATTAGATCACCATATTCAGACATATCAACAATCAATATCCACCCTCAACTATGGATCATAAATAGAATTCATTACATCATAGGGAATCTGAATACATGACCAATTATTACATCAGTTTGTAGATCCATGCAAAAATCCTATAACATAGTCTTAATGTATCCTTCATCCACACAGTAAATATCTATAGTAGATCCATGCCATATAAATAGGAGTGGGGATTTTCCCTTCACCTCCCATGTACTTTCCTAATAATAGGTGTGCTCTCAAAATAGACAACATGCATTACATCCAAAAATAGCCATAAAGTGTGCATAATTTTACAATAATCCTAATAATAGATTAACCCAAATATAATTTTTTCTTTAATCCTATTATTAGATTGACCGTGCATGATCTTATTGTAATCTCTGCATGTGATTTTTCTATCTTTATCCCCATTTACATGCCTCCCAATCCATCCTGAAGTGGTCTAAATATAGATCTTGCTTGGACGCCACTTTTTCTCTATTCTTCTATTTTTAGCCTTGGACCGACAAAATTGACTAAATCCCAAATTTTTCTACTCAAAGTGCGAACCTTTAGGAATTATCCCATTCTTCTTTTGAAATATCCTTCACGCCTCTCTTGCATGTTTCTTGGTCCTTCACATGTGGCTCATACTTAGCTAATTCATCTGTGAAACATTACCCCATACTAATTTCATTTTCATCCTTGGCAATGGTTTTCCTAACTTGTTCCTCCAAAGAATGTATAAATGAAATAATCTTCAAACAATAAAGAAAAATATCAATATAATTGAGCCCAAAAATGTCATCCTACCTACATAGAAGTTATATCATGCCACATGCTACTAGAGAAGCTCTAGAACTCGACTTCAATTATTCCTTGAACTTAGCCCATTCTCGTGAGCTCCTTTGTGGCCTTCCTTGATGCTTCTTCCACTTTGTACTTGATACCTAGTCAGGTGATAACTCTTCCACCTTCTCCTTCAATTACTTAATCACCACCATTAACTCATCACTCACCCCTTATAGAATATCTATGCACTCCATAACTAAAGTGAAGTTACTAAATCGAAACTCCACTTTTTCCTCATGTCTTTTATCAATTCCTTCGCATTGACATTTCTATGATGATCTTAGTGTGCTCAACCTTAGTGGTGAGATGCTTATCCTGAATAAATTTAAGTTGTAACTCTTCCTTTATGACTTATATGTTGATAATAGTGTCACTCTTCTAACACCTACTTTTGAAGGCCAACTTCACCTTACTGCTAGCTCCTCTAATCTGCGTGATTATAGTTTCAAGCTCAACTATCTTATCTTCAAAAATTTCATGTTTTCTTCTTTCTCCTTGGAAAATTATTTTTCCCGACACCACTCTTGATATTTTTTGTCATGCAGATCATAAACCCATTAAATTGTTGAAAGATCCCATGTAATGTTGGAACATCCCCAAGGTGTGGAACCTTTTCACCTTGGGATGAACCTCCAAAGAAGGAAAACTTCCTTTGGAACTTGGAGCAACTGATTTAAGATCGATGTGAAAGGCTAAACCATTTTAAAATTACTCTAATATACTCAATTCACAGGGTTTAGGGTTAAAAATAACAAATAAGGAAAATACGGTGATGCACCAAGAGTATAACTAGATAATTGTATGATCTCCACACTGGAAAAATGTTAATTCAGAAAGGATAAATCAACCATCACAATCCAATTCTACTTGTACTATTTGGATAGGGAAAATAATAAACCACAGACAAAATAACATACATTTCCTTGTAAGACCCCAAGCATACCTAATAGATGGATCAAATCTGATTGAATACACAATCAACAACCATAACAACATAAAACATGCACATGTCAAATATCCCTTTCACTTATGACAACCAATGATAATGTAACTTTATAACAGAAGGAAAATAATATTTTCACAACTGATACTTGAGATAATCACATCACTTTCCCACAAAATGAAATAAGATATTCTAAAATAAAGGTGAGTTAATCACTTACACTAAGGAATTGTGCATCCAAAAAGCATACATTGATCAACTATTAACACAATAAATCAGATTCTTCATGGAAAATATTGTTACGAATATAATTAAAAGATTTTAAGTATTCAAAGTAGTCTTCCAAGCTTGAAGAGTAACTTCCCAATGATCTACCTATATCTAAAAATATCATGCATTTAACTATTTATAAGTTCTTAATGTTGAGCCATTACATCTAGACCTTAACTAACAAGTTACTAAAAAGAGAATGTAATTAAGTTCTAGGGAACAAGCTCCCATAAAATAGCAAAGTAGTTACAAAGGTTTGACTCAGTCAATCTTGCAACTTGGACTTACCCAAATCTTAGAACTATCCTTCCATGGTTGCCAAGCTTCAGCTTGGCCTTGTAACACCTGCTTCTTCTTCAGTTTTCTCATTCTCTTTCTCCTAGGAAGCCATCTGATGCTTATAGTCAATGAAACACTTGATAATACCTTTTAATTTCTCTTCCTCTGGTCCACATGCATAATGATTCACTATATTTGTTGTCTCAATCTCTCTTGCCACATTGGTTGGGATCCTTTTAAGTTTACTTATTAATTTCTTTAGTCAACCTATGAAATTATAGCATGAAACCAACTTTGTCAATGGAGTCACTTTGTTGAAATTCCTAGTTAACTCATCATTCTTCTTCACCAAAACCTTGAAAATTGACTTAATTCCATCTACCGGAGAAGAGCATCAATGTTCTCATTGAAGAAATTGTAGTTGATATTATTGAAATCTTCTAAGATGTCATTTAGAGCATCCATTATTTCCACATATTTTTCATCCAATTTCTTTATCAAATCCTAGAACACCTAGAACTTGAATTCCATGGCCTTGTGAAATTCGAACAACTTCGAAATATCATCGATTACTTATTCTTGATGAAGTAGATATGGATCCTCCTCTATGATTTCACCCCATTTAGTAAAATTCAAATTCAAATTATTATTATTTTCAGAGAGGGCTTCATCCATTCTATGATTGGAGGCTCTTTCATTTTGCAAATCATTATATATTTCCACAAATTTTGCAATCAATGGATTAGCTTCTTGAAGTAGGAATTCCATCCATCCATTCACTGATCTTCCCTTCTAACCTATCTTATCAATCTCGTGATAGGAAATATCATCCAGAGTAGAAGAAATTGTTAGAGCATTAGTAGTTGAAGGATCATTTGTTGGAGTGGGTTGAGTGACTTTCCTTAGTAGGTTGGTGAGATGCTCAACCTTTACTTTCAATTCATCCTTGGAAGCTTTGTCTTTATCGTACTTCTCCAACAAATTTTTGAGAGCCATCTGTACATCTTGTTTGGCTCCTTCATGTGTTGCTTTACCTAGTTAAAATATTTAAATTTAGTAGTTAGCTCTTGTGATAGTTTCTTTAGTTTTTTCCTCTATGGGAGTAGAAATTTCTATGACCCTATCTCTTGATTTATTTATAGATAGACTGGAGATGATCTTTAGCCACTTGTCTTGTCTCCTCGGAGTAGGTTCTAACACACTTAGATCTATTACATCTACCAGAGGCACTTTCTTCTTCTATTTTGGAGTTTGGTGATATAGCCATTTCAATATAGCGTATGTTGATGGAAGTGGAACAACTAATTGAGTAGTTAGAGCACTAGACAACATAATAGCACTAGTAACATTAGTTGGCAATGGAATGGAGGTGGTAATGATAGATGGGGTGGAAGTGAGAATATCCCCAGGGGTGGATACAACGAGGCTAGAAGTTAAGAAGGAAAAAAAAATTTATAGAGGAAGTGATTTGAAACCGGAGATACAATCATTTTTCCTAAGAAGAGAACATGAAGAGATGAAAATACCTAGGCTATGGATGGGGATGGAAAATAAGAAATGAGTGTAGAAGCGGAAGGAAATGATGGATGAAGTGATAATGGTAGAGAAAGAGGAGATGAAAAATCTTGTGATAAACTTGGAGAATCAACAACTTCAACAATTTCTAATATTGGTATTACCGTAGACACAACCTATGAATCAAGAGTCTTGAGAGAGAGGAACTTCCAACAATGAATGAAATATTCTTAGGGACTATATGGGTCCTTTTGATAGACCTTTTCCCTTTTGTAGGAATTGGAAGACTCGTTGTTGGTTGGGCTTTTGTTCTTATAGATTGTTCTAACCCTTTAGGTGAAATTCCCAAGGTAGCCAACCAATTATATGTTCTCTACAAAATGGGCCCCACCCTCTCCTTAGTATTGCAACTTTCTTCTACATACCAATCAATCCATGGAAATGGTTGATTGGTGACATTGTTATCCTTGTAAATTAAATCCAATACTTCCTCTTCATCCTCCATCTCCTTTGGAATCTTTGCGATACCAAATTGTTGAACCTCATCCAGAGTCAACCTTTCATTCTCATGTTTCTAGATAATGAAATTATCCCCAAATGAGTCCAAATATCTTCTAGTTGGGTTACATGTGAACTAGATAAACCTGTTTCACTAAATTTTCCCTAGTAATCGAAATTGGTTCGGGGATGAAAGGTTTGCAAAGTTACTTCTGACATTTTTGCATCCACATTCTTTGCCTTATAAATACTCACACAAGTATATCTACCAATTGAAATGGGAAATTGGACTCCCTCCTTGTTTTGTTTGTTCTGGATTTTATGGTAGTCTAACTATTGCTAAATGAACTCTAGCAAAACCCATTTTTCAGTAGGGCATCTTGGCAGTTTATTGGGAGCACCTACAAAACCAGGAATCTAGATGTATGTAAATGTAGGAAACTACAGATAAATAATTCACCACTCTCGCACTTCTTTGAAATCATCATCATAAATCCTTCAATTGTACAAATCGTTGTCAAAACAATAAATAAGAATAACAAAGAAGGCATCATTGACCCTGAAAAAATGTTTTCTCCCCTTATCCACTTTGTGATTTGAGGATAAAAATTGAAAATATGGGATGCACTTATAACACCTTTGGTATTTAACCTGTGAAATTTTCCCATGGCGGTTGTAGCATAGATCAAAAAGGAATTCATATAAAATTTCTTTGAAGATAGAACCTCGCTCAATTGAAAACATATAGAGCTGTTGATGTGCTCTCCCCATTGTATGAATTATTTTTTTCTTGATAGTGGCAATGTACAAGAACATCCATTCCTGAAATTCTCTTGTAGAGGCAAGACTCAAAACTCTACTCAACAACACGATGAGATCGTTCACTTCTTGGATGAAATCTGATTGCTACATTGTCTTAGGCAGCTTGGTGACACTTTTGGCCAAGTATCTCTTCATCATAACCTTCATACATAAATCGGTTTCCTTGTCCCAATGTTCAATTGACACTTCTAGTGAAATTGTGGCATAGTCCTCAACGTCTGGGAGTTTAAGAAAATATTCGAAGAAATATGAGTCCAATTGAATTACAACTTTTCCATCCGCATCTTTCACCGATATGGAATCTTCATCAAAATGGGTTATTCAGCCAAGACAAATTCGGGGCAATGCATGGATGCAAGAAAACTGATAGCAAGAACAAGCCCACTGTCATATATAGCTTGCATCTAGGATTTCTTATTAGGAGATTTCACCATTTCCCAAAAATGTTTAAAATCAACCTTCCCAAGATTGGAATCTCCTATATTCCCTAAATTTGAAGAAAGAAACGAGTAAGGAGCAACTCCTAGGAATGTATATTTCATATTTTCTTTTCCTTTTCTTTGAAGAGGTTGACATCAAGTTTGGGTTTTGGAATCTGAAAGGGCCTTTGAAAATTTGTAACAAATAATGTAAAATTTCTGAAATTTTGAAGTTCGAAAGTCGAAAAGATTCTAACTCGAAAAGGTAGACTTCAAAACCCAAAACTAAAACCCCAAAAATCCAAAAATAAGAAGACCTCTAAACTCTAAAAAGGCCAACCTCCGAAATTCGAAAAGGCCAACCTCCAAACTCGAAAAGGCCAACCTCTCGAACTCCAAAAATACAAACCTCTAAACTACGAAATTTTTGAAGGGCACAAAAGGCAAGTCAAATACTTGTGAAGATATTGAAAAAATATAATGCAATTTGAACTGGATGCCGCACATGTTGGATTTTGCAACTATGGAGATCAGGAAGCATTTTCAAGGAAAACATGGTGGGTAATGAGGGTTTCATTTCCAAATAAGAATAAGAAGAAAAAAAAAAAGGAAGAAAAACCTGGAAAGAGTATAAATCAAGAAGAAATAACCCAAACAAATTACCTTGAAAATGAGGCCTCGAAAGTACAAAGAGTGTGGTAAAAATCAGATTGTCAGAGGTAAAAGTCAAGTGAAAATGACACATAAAAATTTATTTTATATAGGAAAACCCAAAATTAATGCTCAGAATCCAACACGTGTAAATTTTGGTGAGAATTAAATGCTCATAGAACCCTAACATCTAAAAACTCAAAAGTCCTAAGTTACAAAATTTTGAAACTTCAGAGTTTCAAACTTCAGAACTTAAGAGATGAAGATTGTGGAAATATAATGGAAGACTCGAAACTTGAAAGTCTGAAGTTCTAAAATTTTAGAATTTTGAAGTTTCACACTTTGGAACTCTGAAAAAAATATATTGAAAAGTAGATGGGAGAATTCAAACATGAAATTTTGAAAGACCGAAATTTCAGAACTTTAGAGTTTTTGACTTTAGAACTCCGGAAGAAATTTCTCAAAATGGCAACATAGACTTCTAAAACCCGAAAGCTCGAAGTTCTGAAATTTTAGAACTTTAGAGTTTCGGATTTTGGAACTCCAAGTTGAAAAAGTGAAAATTACCAAAAGAGACCTCCGAATTCTGAAATTATGAAACTCTAAAATTTCAGATTTTCAGGCTTTCAGAGTTCAGAACTCCGGAATCAAAATTTTGATTCTATTACTTAAAACCATGAAAAGGAAATCCTCTAAAATCCAAATCCCGAGATTTCAGACGTTCAAGTATTCGAGAGAACCTTAAACACATTTTTAAACACTTTTAGGTGAAGGATTTTAGAAGGAAATTTTAAATTGACTTTAACATGTTCATTTCAAGGTAAGATTTAAAGCTTAACAATATTCACTAATAACATCCCCACCGGATCTTTAAGATATTCCATCTTGTCATTATATTCATTTTGAGATTGGCTCACCAAGGTTAGGTATGTTCCTAGAAATTTTTTTACTAAAGCACCCACCCTATCATATTTTTCTTTCATGTCTTATGTTTTCCCATCAGGTCATTCATTTTTCTCATCAATTCTCACTACCTATTCTTCCTATCTTCCTTCATGACCCTCATGGTTTCCGCTTGATCTAGATTCCTTAATTTTCCATCGAAGTAATCTTGTTTAAGGAGTCTCATGCCTCTTCATCAGTTAGGAACATTAGGTGCACATGCTTATACTTCTTATCGGGATCTTCCTTGGTGTAGAGTAGTAGTGGATTTGTTGTTTATCTTAAACTCCAGATATTTTGAATTTGTGTGTATGTTCCAAGATAAGATATTTTTCATTCTCGATAGCCCTCCATATACATCTAACAAACTCTAACCAAAAAAATTCTCCATCGGGATGGTGCTTTGGAATCTCTCCTTAGCACCTATATAGGTTCATCCACAAATTTCATGTGTGTCGATCGAGTATCCCGTCTATTTCTAATAACCTTATCCTTCATATGTTGTTTCCTCGGTGTGAAAGAGCATGTCGTGGTTCCTCATAATACACATGTATCTTCTTTAATTACATATATGTCATAAGTCTCTTTATCCTCTTTACACGCTTCCTTGCACACAATTAAATTTTCCTTACGTGGACTCATGTTCAAATCTTCCTTCATTGGGCTAGGTACTTCTTGAATTTATGCCCCTTTCTCTTCCTATTGTACAACCCACTCACGCTCGAAGTCCTATAACAGATTTTATTCTATATCCTTATCACGGGGAGACTACCTGGGTGCCTCCACACTTGGTCTTTGTCTTATTTGGACTCTCCTTATTGGTTGGGAGGGTCCTCTGCCATCATCATACTTCCTCCTTTTGTGATACATTTATTTTTAGTGCGTGTGGTCAAGCCCACCTTCTTCCTCTTCCTCTTCTTCAACATAATATTATTTGTGTGTCCTCTTTCGTGGTGGTACAGTAGTTTTCTTAGGCTATGGGAGGAAATTGTTCAAAACCTCTATCTCTACCCGGTCTTAGGTTCTTGGTTGAAAAATATAAAAAATGTACATATCATCCCCTTAATTGTAACATTCAACTAAGGACTTAGGTCCAAGGTATCTGGATTTGAAGTCTCCAAGTATGTATGCCTAGAGTCATATATGTAAGTAGAACAAAAAATGTGCAAATCCAAATCCATCTTATCGGCATAAGAGAACATATTTTGTGTATCCTTGATCCGGCTCACCGCGCACTTAAAATATCTTACATTGAATGCAAACAAAATTTTGCACCATGTCCCCATTTCCTCATTTCCCATCTTGAAACATTTAAGGATGTAGTGTTACATCACTTTAAAATTTTCTTGTTCTCCACTCTCCTTAGAAATATCATGTAGAATGTGTCATTTGTTCTCTAATGTGGCACACATTATTACGTACCACTTGCCTACTTTGGCCTTGTATATATTATTGATTGCACCATCAAAAGTATATCATGCAAATTATACTACAAGGGATTTTTTTCTTGTGAGTAAACCCACATGTCCTTATATAGTCCCTTTGGAGCACCAATTTCTCATAAGAAAATCAATAGGAGTATTGAGTGCCATGTAATCTTTGCCCCTTATTCATTATGTGTTGTGGCATATTTAATGATCCCATTAGTGATAAACTAGACCATGTTATATTATGTTTTGTGAGCCATTTTGTGTGTAATGTAAAGAAACTTCTTGTTCACATTTCCCCATCTCTCTGAGGCACCCATTTTATAACCGATGGGTCTGGCCACTATCCTAGTCACGGGGTGTGCCAATTTCTCTATACTAATGGCCCTTCCTCCCTACTCATACTGTAACATAATTGCCAACTCATCAATCTTTGTGTCATCATATAGGTCCAGCTTTAGGTCTCCCCTATCTCTCGCAACCCTGTGACCTATCCAATAAGTCAGGATTTGATTCTCATCCTTTAGCCCGCGAAATAAAAATAGTCCTGAGGTACCCTAAACATGAGCCATTGGAAGTGATGTGTGGGTTTGGAAAATAAAGGTAGAACAAACAACTAGAGGAACACTATCTTCTCCAAATTTCTTCTCACCAAGTCATCAAACAATACCTTCCCTTCCTCATTATTCTCCACCAACTCTCGTAATATGTCTTCCTTTAAATTCACCTCATTTCTTGGAGTCCCATGTTTGAACTTTCTTATTTTTCACTTTGGAAGTTGTGATTTCCATTTTTGCCTCCTAATTACTCCAAAGGGTACTATGTTTCTAAGTAAATCTCCTCTAATGGGTCCTCGGCCTCAACCCTTGTTCTTACCCTTAGGTGATGAGGAATTCACTTTCTTTGTTATCATTCTTCTAAAACAATTTTCCCTAGATAGGTCACTTTATACCTCTTTAACTTTACATAACACTCGAGCTTTGCGAACCCTAGCTACCGAGTATCCAATCCCTGTAAACCCTAACTACATGTGCCCTATATTTTCACTCAACCCTCCACTCAAACTTCCTCTTTTCCATAAAGTATCCTTACACAATCAACCTATGCATGTTGCTATGGTTTTCTCGTTAGTTAACTTTCTCTATTGCACTAAGTTACTTGGTTTCTCTTCTTCACTTCAAACCCAAGGTGAAAAATAGGTCGATTT
The DNA here is from genome assembly GCA_018340775.1 of Taxus wallichiana var. yunnanensis. Taxonomy (NCBI): domain Eukaryota; kingdom Viridiplantae; phylum Streptophyta; class Pinopsida; order Cupressales; family Taxaceae; genus Taxus; species Taxus wallichiana. The sequence continues at coordinate 284,913,730 of CM031243.1, read as the reverse complement.
CCCCTATTTTATAGCTTTCTTATATTTAAAAATTTTCACCGCCTTAATTTTTTGATTTAAATACACTTTTTCTTGCTTTAAATTTGTTAAGTATGTTTTCAATTTAAAGCATCTATTTTGTTTAGGGAACATTTTACTTTCCTCCATGCCTCATTTTCACGTGTGCATGTCAGCCTTAATCTTCTGGTATGCTTACTATTTACCAAGATTGCAGACATCTATGCATGCCCTTCTTCACACCACAAGTATTCTTTCTCTACACCACATTCCAAGTAGTATATCCATCTACCGCCTCCCTCACGTTATATTGTGCCTCATTCTATTGCATGGGTTTCCATATGGGAAACTCCTATTATGCACCATTATTATTGTACACCTAGAACATCTTCCTCTACCTTCGCACCATCATAATTATTATTCACTAAGCACCTTCCTTTTTCTTTATGTCACGCGCATCAAGATATATTCTCCAGAGTACCTTGTAGCATGCAATTTGTCTTTCTCAACAGATATATATACGGACACCTATTTCCACCCCATAATAATACTATGAGTATTCCTCTATACATGAACTCAATAGATAGTAATCGTCTTCCTAATCAAAATGTGCTTATTACAAAAAAATAAAAAACAACTAAAATGTAAAAAGACAACATAGAAGAGGAATCTAATCTAAGTGGAAATATTTCCTTATTACAAACATCAAGAATCTTTATGTATAGTAGGGATTCTTCCTAATCCCATTGAAGTAACTAGGAAACATGGTGTCATCCATCGCTTGCACCGATTGATATGCGCTTTGATTTGAGTATCTTGGTTACTACAATATTTCCAAGCCAATGCACCTTCAACCTCCCTAGGTGGTGCGCAAACTTGGAGTCATAGAGAAGGATTATCTTACCAGCTAAAAATGTCTTTTTCTTAATGTGCCTATAATGTCATGCCTTTTTTCTTGCCTTCTCATTCTTCTAGCTCTAATGCACAATGGTGCACTGCTCATCCAATTGCATTAGTTTTTTAATGTTTTCCTTAACATCTTGTTCATCATATAATCCACCTTCACATGTAATATGCAAGGATGGTAGAAAAAATTACACCGTAGTAGTATTACCTCTGTGTCAAACAATAGTTAAAAGGGTGTGGCATTATTTAATATTTTAAAAGTGGTTCTTTAGGAAAAGTACAACCGACACTTTATCATCCCAATCCTTCCTTCCAACATCACAAATCTATCTAATGGTTTGGCCCAAAATTTTGTTGAAAGCTTCGTAGTTCCATTAGCTCAAGGGTTATAAGGATTAGTTTTATGGTGTTCCACCATAAAATTTACCAACAGACTCGATTTTCTTTGTTAAGAAATGAGTTCCTCTATCATGTTCAATCTTAACAGAAGCCATACTTGCTAATGATATTTTCCCATAGTAACCTATTTGTCGTGCTTTGTAGTAAAATCCTTTATAGACGTAGCCTCTTCCCACTTAGTTAAATAATATATGCGTGTAATGATGTAGCATGATCAAAAATAGTGTGCGATTGGTGTAATAAGTTCCTATAAAGTTAGTATACCACTTCTTAAAAGGATCTACACTCTATATTGGTCGCAAAGAAATCTCATCTCTATGCATTGGCTTTTAAAGTTGCTGAAAATGATTGCATGCCTTTACGTAAGCCTTGGTATTTTTGTACAAGGTTTCATACCAAAGTCCCACCATCAAGATCTTGCATGCATTCGCATCACCTGTATAATTTCCTCCTATTATTCCACCATGCACTTCCTCCATAATGGCTTCACACTCATGTTCAAGAACACACCAAAGTGTAAGACCTCATATCTACACATCTTATAAAATTCTCCACTAATCGGATGATAAGGTACTATGCATATATCAAGGTGTTTCTTTTCCAATGACTTCATGCCTTTAGGTGATAGTACAAAGTGCTTAAAAACACTGCTATGTATTCCAAATATGTGGGCATGCGGTTCAACCTAAAAAGCTACGTATTAGGCATTTTGTTCTCAATACTCTGTACATCCTCACCAGAATTGATCCTTGATATATTCAAGTCATTAATTTCTCTTTCCTATCTTGACAACAACTGCGAATTCAACATCCTGAAAGAGAATTATCCACCTACAGACACATCCTTGCAAAATAGGCTTATTGACCAAATATTTCAATGTCATATGATCTATATAAAATATAAATGGAATAGCCAACAAGTATTGATGAAACTTATGAAGCATGTAGATCATAGATAGCTCCTCACACTCGGTGGTAGTATAATTCATCTCATTTGAGTTAACTTATTTTTGTAAAGCGAATGGGGTGGTAACCATTTCCATATCCAGGCATTTTTAAGGCCCAAATTCATCATGTAATGGTATTGAAGAGCCAAGATTATATTGAAATTGATTTAGGAATATTTATGGAACATTTTAAGGTTAAGGGATAAGTTTAGTGAAAGCGTGTTTTTGAAGGTGAAGGAGCTTGGAGTTCAAAATAGAACTTGAGCTTTAGGAAGTGATACGGGATCTTCATAATGAGTTAGAGTTCAAACAAGATACCATTAGAAATATTATTTGATTCTCTAAATTATGGTTCTTTCATAGCCTTCACAAGACTAAGGAATGTTTCTCCATATTTTGTATTTGGCAAGTACACCCAGTGATCCCGGGAAAATGTATGCATTTTAGGGATATCCGGGAAGAATCATATCAAGGAACCCAATCCATTCTTCTACATTTTTTTTTGGATTTAAAATCATGTAAGAGATTTCCTAAAATTTCCTCCTAGAGCTTGAAACTTCATCCTTAAGGTTCCGTCCAAGGTAAGCTCTTAGGACTTTGCCAAATTCATAAAGACGCGTGTCAAAAAAATTTCTATAGGGTGCATAGTTTTGCACCAAATTTCCCATCCCATGGGATAGTTTGGAAAAAAATTCCCCATAGCAAGCACCTTTCTAGGTTCCTTATATGACCCAGTGTTAGCCCTCGGGTGCTTTTCCCTTCCTCCTTCCATCTCCCACTCCATAAATGCATTCACTCATTCTCACCACATCTCATAACTTGAAAACACAAATTAAAAACATAAAGAAACTTCCTTATCAGCCATTAAAGCACTTTTAAAAATCTGTTCCATGACATTCAAACATAAAAACTCCTCTTTGCCCTAGACTTCCAAATTTAGTTTTACTCATAACTCATGATCCCAAAATTTGTTTGCCATGAAATTTTAACCATGGATTATTGGTGAAAACACATTTAAGAAGAGTATTTACAAGAACCCATTCATTAATTCATTTATTTATTTTTATATAAAGGAATTTTCCATCAAAAAATCACCTTTTCTCTAGTCTACAAAACTCGATGATCGAAATCCCTTAAAAATTGGAGAAAAGCCTTGAAATTGATTATGTAAACTTCTACAAGTGGTTTTGTGCATTTGGAAATGGGAAGACAACTTTATATTTTTAGTAATTCCCTACCACATAGCTTACTAAAATATTAATTCTAAAGAAAAGATGGTTTTTGGTACTTCAAGATATTCCTTCAAAGTGTAAAACATTCAAGAATGGAAAAATTGACAAAATGGGGAAAAATTGTTAAGAATGATACTCATGTGAAGCATGCTAAAAATAGTAAATTATCAAAATGAGCTAAAATTGGTCACATTTCAGTCCTTCACACATTCTCAAATGATCCTAGTACTCACAGAGGTCTCCCACTCAATTTGCAAGTAAATACCTTCCTTCACAAATGCGGTGAGAAAATGGTGTCTCAAAGAGGAAATGCTAATTTTTAAAGTTCCTATAAATCCCTAGATGTCTCTAAGTGGTGAACATATCTATATAGATTCGCTCATTACAATGTTAATGAAAATTCATGCTTGCAAAGGAGTGAAAGGTGAATTTTGACTCATATGAATTGGTCCCTAAATTTGGTCATCCATGTCCTCGAGGTGGCAAAATCATCATGGTTATTGTTATCACCGAATCATAGCACCCTTATGTTTCCATAAGTGCATATACTTGAACTTACGGTGTGATTGGATAACATGGGTACTATCTCCAAGTTGTGGGACTTGCTACTTGAGATAGACCTCCAGAGAAAGCTGGTTCTTGCTCCTAAACTACCTACCACAATCTACTCTAATGCAGGGAAACTAACTATTCTAATCTAAACTTCCAAGGGACCAGGGAGAGAGAATGCATAAAATGAAATCCTACACTAAAGTGGTGATACACCAGAAAAGGAGGGTGTGAGAGTAGTTTTCAAATGCGTGAGATACAGAAGCAAAGTGCACACTAGAAGGGGTGATGACAGTTCTCCACAATCTAGCAAAATGCATTCACAAAAGTACCTCGAACATACACAATGATAATGGATCCCTGCAAGAACATAATAATAGACACAATATTCTTGTAATCAAGGTTGAAGGGGCAAGAAGAATGCAAGAAAACACAACAGGGGAAGATATATCCACAAACTTATATTTTATTGCTTCATGATATGCATAGTTCAATCTATTACAAGATAAGGGCCTGGATCACCATGTAAGGAGTCCACAATAAGGGTTTGCAACACATTGGCTTCAAAAATAAATTTGGCAGAGCTTTGCTACAAAACTATCTCCTTTTACAATGAGCCCAACACTCCAATTTATAGAAAAGATGAGAAGAGAGAGAGAGGGGAAAAATGAAAATCCTGAAATCTGTCTTTCAACCACTTGTAAGAGGCATTAAATGTAGTAAAATGATTATATATTACTTGCAAAAGGCTCCCCATACTATCCCAGGTGCTGCAGAGAGAAAGAATGATGACCATGCCTCTTAATTGCACTCCCAACCACCAAATAAAACACTGTTATGAACCCAGCCACGTTTTCTAAAAAATATTGACCAATTTCTCATCAAATCTGGAATTTCTTGATTTTTGTGTGTCAGGATTGAAGCCAGGATTTCAACGGTACCAATTTTGTGTGATTTCGTTGAGAAATGCAAAAGTTATGGCCTTCTGAGTGCGGGCAGCTATTTTGGGTTTGGCAGGCATTTTCTGTCATTTGACGGGAATGAGCATTAACTGACTGGGGCCGAATATGTTTCTTTTAATTAAATATATATACCCTCATTAAAAATAATAAATCCAATTTTTGTGGCGTAGAGGACGTCGTGCTTATTCCAGAAAGTCCAATTTTGTGAAAATCGGAGCTCGGAGTCAAAAGTTATGGTGTTTGAAGTTCACGGGTCAAACGTTGACTTTTCTTCTTTGCCTTCACCGCTTCGGATTTTTGCGTCCCTTGCGTCCCTCACATACCTTTGTCCCAGCTGTCCTAGATAAAAATCTCCTGCTTCGGCTGATTCGGGCTTCCTTGTTCCTTTTTGCGGCTTTTTCACCTTTTCGCGTCCCACGCGTCCCTCGCGTACTTTTGTCCCAACCTGTCCCAGGCTGCGCCTGGGACAAATATCTCGAACCACCCAAAATGGACTATCTGTCAGAAAATCGGCCGATTTGCGTCCCGCACGTACTTTTTTTCTTTTGTCCCAAACAACGCGAAAACAAAACTTTGACGATTTTTTTCACTTTGATCGTTTGACTTTTTTGCGTCTCGCGCGTCCGACGTCCCAATTGTCCCACGGACCGCCTGGGACAAAAATGTCTGACTTAGCTGATTTCCTTTGTATTTCGGCCCCAAGCTTGGTACGACGAACCTCGATGTATGACTCGAACCCTTTAGACCCAAAATGCTTTAAAACAATCCTGCAACCTTATTTTTTGTATTTTTTCCCTTTGCTCAACTTGTTGGGATTTCTTCTTGGATGGGAGAGTTAGAAAAAGGCCGAGGGGACCCCGAAAAACATGATTTCAGGCCTTGAATCAATCTACTTGCTCGGGAATGAATAATTTGATGCATGTTATCAAAATTACCTTGAGGGGTGAATTTTGGATAACAGTTACATTGTACAAGCAATTGTTACAACTTATTATTCATATGCATGAATGGTCACAAAGTGATGGTAGTTTTTTCATGATTTGATCAAGTGTGTGAAGGAACCCTTGATTATCTACAGTGGTCTATTGATCAATTGCTTCTCACTTCTTCACTCAATGTACCCAATGGGCTACAATTATTGATCATTAAAAAGAGGTTTCCAAAAGAGGCAAGGAGTTCAAAGTGGTCTTTGGTGGAGATTTTCATCAGTCAATTAGTTTGGAGGGTCATCAGGGGTCAGAATATTATATTCATCCACACATAGGAGCATTTCTTCCTTCTTCTCCTCTTCTCTCCTCCCTTTTGTAATTATTCGTTGTAAGCAATCATGACTTTTTTTCTTTTTCATTAAAGTGACAATGAAATATTTTTGCAATGTAAAATTCCCTTTTGAAATTATAAGAAGGGGATTTATTTTGTGGTCATGAAAGAAGTCACTTGTAATGGGAATATAAAAATTCATGTGAGGGGTAGATGAAGAGATGGATTATAAAGCTATAAAAGGAGATGAACTCCTCATTGTAAAAGGATGATCAATCTTATTTACTAGCTCCCATATTCTCTCTAGAAAAAAGTGATCAAATTTATTCTATTTCTCTTACTTATGTTTCCTCTCCATGTCAACTATAATCCATGAGTAATGTAATTTTTGAAAGTAATGCATTAAGACTTTGTGCCTTTTCTATTTTGTTCTTTGTAATTATCATAGTTTCCTTCTCATTGAATTCATGGGTAATTTTCTTGTTTTGAATAAATAAACTCTGTTATACTTTTTATCGCACGATACCCCTATTTGATATTCTCTTCACACCTTTGCTTCAATATTTATCATCTCTTGTAGTTTCTACAAGAAATTTTCCACATGTGTAGAGAAGTACCCTTATGTGATATGTGGTTGAAAGACCACCCCCACTAGATAGGATAGTGTATATAATTTCCAAGTTTTCAATAAATAGAGCTTCCCCATTCAAGGGGATGGATCTAGTCCTAGAGCATTGAGGGAAATCCACCAATTTTTCCTATCAGAAAATTATTTCACCAACAAGGGTAAAGGATCAAACTATGGAGGTTGTAAGATAAATGTAGTGAATATTTTAACTATGTGGTTATATGGGAGATACATTTGTTTTATACTATGTAACTTAGATGTTTTATAAACATTGTTGTAGAAATTATTGTTAAATCTAGTTACCACCCTTTTTTTAAGTCTTATTTTTCTTGGCCCCAACATTGTTAGCCCTAGATGGTAAATCTAGAGCGAATTGGAGGGTAATATTGGTAGTTTGATAATTTTCATGAAGGAGAATATAACTTGAAGTGAAATTTAATGCACGACGGAGAATTTATCTTTCTCATATGGTGTATGTAACACCCATGGGTGGCTTCATGCACATATTTTACATGCAACTTGTCAGACCTTTCTTTGATGAAAATTATCTCTCTTCTATCTTCCCAACAACAATTTTCCCTAAGAGTGATCAATAGGTTGTACATTAAACTATGTAAAGCCTCATAGATAAATTGTGATGAAAACAATAAATCTAAACTTTTTTTTGTAGCTATAACCTTCTTGCTTAATAGTTTCTTATTCCTTAGTACACATGATGTTGAATAAACTATGGTTTTAGATGGACCTTATCTATTGAGAAAATCAATTGTGTTGGAGGATGTGACACATGTGAGGGTTTTTATTCTTACCCCTTTTAATTACTTCTAAGAGGAAATCTATTTCTAAGGGAGGGGGATGTAGTTCCCTCTAGTTTCACTCCCTTTGGATGACTTTCAGTCCATATTTTATTCATGATTGAGACATTTGGAATGATATTATCATGGATAATTGATTTGAATAAACGTAGATATTGTCATCACATTAATACATGTTGATAAATAATTCTTGATAGGAAGATATAAGAGGCATATGATGACATTGTACTGCCCTTATCATTACCACTTGGTTTTGATATAATGTTATGGATATTATTGATCTAAGATTTACATGAATTATATTTTGGATAGTTTTCATAATGGTTAATTGATTTGAATATATATATATATATATATATATATATATATATATATATATATATAATATATATATATATTGTGTCTCAAGATATAATCAATCTAAATCTCATCTCAATAACATCCGAAACAACATATCCAATTAACAATATGAATTAGGAACTATGTGACTCATAAACAACCTACCAATTTAGGTTAACATATTCAAGATGAAGAGATGAAAAAATTCAATATATATATATATATATATATATATATTGTGTACCAAGATATAATCAATCTAAATCTCATCTCAATAACATCCGAAACAACATATCCAATTATATGTTAACCTTGAATATGTTAACCTAAATTGGTAGGTTGTTTATGAGTCACACGATTCCTAATTCATATTGTTATAATTGGATATGTTGTTTTGGATATATTGTTATAATATATATATTATTTTTTCATCTCTTTATCTTGAATATGTTAACCTGAATTGGTAGGTTGTTTATGAGTCACACAGTTCCTAATTCATATTGTTATAATTGGATATGTTGTTTCGGATGTTATTGAGATGAGATTTAGATGGATTATATCTTGGTATACTATGGATGTATGTCATTTGGCTATTTATCTCATTATGGATATTAATGATTATTTAATTTGGATGATTAAGCTCATAATTGATTTGATTATTTAGATGTATGTAGTATCATTTCACTTGGTTTATTGTATTAAGTAGGTATGATGACGTGTGAATTGAGTGTGCATGTTACAAGTTTACCACAAGAGAATGTGGGACTTAGGGCTTACACCTCCAAGATTGCACAACCGGTCATCCGGGATAAATCATATCCTCTTCTTTGATTGGTTTTACCTTGCTTGTTTGTGGATTTGATGGAAATGATAAATTCATCACCCTTTTTTGAGTTGTGTCTTTTTCTAGGGCACCTTTGTTTTTATCTTCTTAGTTTCATATTGGTATCGATTACTTTAATATCCTTTTTAAATACATTATTTATGTTTTAATCATCCCTACTTGTATTAGTGTCGTTTTATCCAATTAATCATGTTTAAGGAGGTGTGTGACCACCCAAGCATGGGTTAGGTGGACCCTAAAAACTCTCAAAGTGTGTCACTTTTCCAAAACCTAAATTTATGCTAAAGGTGGAATTTTTAAGAGGTGTTTTACTTTTGGGGTCTCATTTACACTAAAATGAACCCCTTTGACCCTAACTATTGGTAAGGACCTTTTTTAAGGTTCACACAAGATTTTCCATCACATTTGAGCCTATTTTTCCCACATCCTAATTAATAAACTTGTTCTATGAGATACTTTGAAATTTTGAGAGGATTGTTTTGTTTATTTTTTATTTTGTGAGATATTCCTCCATTAAGTCTTTTGTCTTATGTATGATGGAGACTTGGGGTGTCTTGTTTTGAGAAGGATATGGGTGACACATGTCACCCTATCATTGGTGAGAATATTTTAGATTATTATTATTATTCCTCCTTTGTAGAGAGGGTAAAATAATTCACCTCATTTGTACACTTGGAGTATTAGAGATCTTTAAGCAACTAGGAGCTTGGAGGAGCTAGGAGCTTGGAGAGATTGGCTTGCACTTGGAATTTTGTTTTTTTAGCTTGTGAGGTAGGCCTCACACCTCTTGGTTTGGATTTATGTTGTTTAAGAAAATTATGGATTGGTATGCTTGTTTTGGTCTTAGGAATTTTCTTGTGTGTTGGTTGATGGATGTTTGATCTTTTATTTCCTTTTTTTCTCCATCCATCTCACTTGAAATGGATTTTGGAGTGTTGGGAAGAGGGAAGAACCCCTCTTGAGAAGCATGGATCTTCTTGGTTGTGATTTGGGGTATGGAAGAAATAATGATGGAGGTTCTTGAGATTTATTTAAAGTGATGAATTCCTTTAGTATGGAATATGTGATCAAATGGGAAATCGCTCCCTATTCCCTGTCCTAAGAAGCTTGAAGCTTATTTTTGGGGTTGATTTGTATTCATTATTTTTTGGTGTTATAAAACCATATCATTCTTCTCATACCATGTGAATCTTGGAGGCATGGATCATCTCACTCCCTCTCCTATGGGATTGGAGGGAGGATAACATGTCCTCTACATTTGGAGAGGGAATGTAATGATACCAATTGGTTGGGTGGACAAAAAAACCAAATTTCTTGTGATTAAGACTATGTATTAAAATGTGGAGCATGATACTAGAGCCTTTATTGTAGTTACTATGAGTTTGAAGACATGGTGTTTTTAATAAAAATAATTCATTTTGTTCCGTTTTTGGGAGCCTCTTGCATTTTAGAGAGTTAAGTTTCCTTGTAAGTGTATGATGGGAAGCATTTTGAGAAGGGGGTATTTTAAGATTGAATCTTCCATTATATTCTTTTTATCAATTTTTTTAAGAAAATAAATTTCATGTACAAAGAGAGCTCTTACTCTTCCATGTAATCTTATTGTTCAAAAAGGGAATAAAAATCTAGTTTCCAATCTCTCTTGTAAGCATTCTCTATAATGGTTTTTTATTAAGATTGAGATATTGGATGCCATATATTTATACTTAACATACTTGGTGTTATTACCTCTTAGTTGTTAATGGTAACTTTCTATAATGGTCTATCTTTCTTCTTTTTATTAGTGGTTAGTTACCTTAAGATTGAGAAGAAGATATTATCTTATAAAATTGGTGTTGAAGAATAAATTTAATTAATAGTAGTCAAATGAAAATATTAATGTGGTCTCTCTTGTAACATTTTTGTTGGAACAAAGGATGTTAAAAAAATTTAAATAATCCAAAGAGATTCTTGACTTACATTATCTTTTCTTTAGATTTTGTTTAGATTCCATCTCCTTAGAGATGGTTGTATAATACTACAAAGATCAAGTGATGGTTTAATTATTGGAATGAAGGAAAATGTATAAAGTTTTCAAGTATGTCATGTTGTAAGTTATTCCCTATTTTGAGAAACTGCTTTGCAAAAGAGAAGAAAGATATGGTATTATGAATTATGTATTTTAATTTTTTATGAATAAATATGCTTAAAATAGACTCTATTCTATTCTCATATTTATTCATATTTCCTCCAAGTTGGTATCTTAAATTCTAATCTTAGATTGTGGTTTATGTTATCATGACTAAGGGTTTTGGAAGTAAAGATGAAGATATATATTTTTGAATAAAATAGAACCAATATCTGTTATCATACATTCAAATATATATACACACACACATAGTGAACATGATATTAACTATTCACTTAGATCATAACCTTGCACATGCTTCTCATGTAATGAAATATTATATTTTCAAAAGATATAAAAAGAATAACATATATATACATATATAGATACACACACACACACACACACACACACACACACACACACACACACACACGTATATCATTCTTTATATTATTTATTCTTTATTAAAATTATTTTAGACTATATATATATATATATATATATATATATATATATATAAGAATAAAAACAATAATATGTAAATATTAAGCTTTGAGGGATTGCAGCTAGGCTAAAAATTCTCCCTAAACATTTACTATTATTTTTAACATAGCCACATATGTAGACACTAACATTTATCTCTTGGTCGTTTGATATATTGGCGCGTGCACACACATAGAGATACATACATACATACATACATGCATGCATGCATGCATAGACCTTACTTGGAAATAAAATAAAATAACAAATATGTAAATATACCTCTAGTTTTATGTTGTGGTATCTATTATTGCGGTCCAACACTTCCTAATATTTTGTGTGTTTATCCTCTTCTTTTGAGATTCAAAGATAAATAAATGAATGGTTGCATATGTGTGTATATTAAAAATAATAACAATAAACCTATACTATAATTGATTTGCACCGAAATACAAGTATATTTCCATTAAATCCATGAAGGGTTTGTAAAAATTGATAAATGGAATATTCATTCATAATCCAATATTTATTGTTGGGGATAAAGGTAAAAGGAGGCATCTGGATATCAGTTCCTATGATGAGGAATATTTCTAGGGGTGGTGTTGGTTCCAGTTTGTGAACTAGGGAAAAGTGTATATAAGGCTTCGTTGATGACTTTTTGTTGGATGGTTGTGTGGTCTTGTTGGTGTTGTTTTATGTTTCGTTGGGCTTTGCCTTTTGTTTTCTCTTCGATTTTGCCCTATTTTTTTATAGATATATTTTGTTCCTGTAGATACTTAATGTAATATCTTGTGTAATAGGCCCTTGGAGCCTTTTTCCAACTATTATCTATAAAAAAATCCAATATTTATGGTCCAGATTATTACACTTTGAAACAATGAATAATTCACATAAGATAGATAAATAATATCAATTTAAAATATATTCGTAGGATGATAACATAAGGGAGAGTACAATGTTTTATAAACTCTTGACATCCTAATATCAGGGATTCAATTATTATCCACTAAATCTCTCTACCTATCTCTCATCCTTCATATCTCTCACTCAAGTCCCTAATCTTACTCCCATACCCCTATCTCTTATGATTTGTTCATGAAAACTAATTTTGCACACTCACGTATTATTTAAATATTAAATAATACTATTATTATAATACACTAATGTTCAGACTATGAACATGATTTTCCTAACAATCATCGGATGGTTTTCAAAGAGTACCACCAACTCAAAACTTGTTTTCAAGTGGAACCATCAACCACTATGTATGTGTTTTCAAAGAGATCCACAAACTCACAAATTGGTTTTCTAGTGGAACCACCAACCACTCCATATCAACATACATGTTTCTCCACCCACATTTTACAAAAGATAACAATATCTATATATATATATATATATATATATATATATATATTCATAACTAAGAGCAAGAATTATCCTTACATTTTTATTTACTACCACACATGCTGAAAGAAAACACACCCCTAAAGCGTGAAAGAAAAACAATGATCACCATTACAATGAAGCAATCTCTTTATTGGTGAATAAAAAGATATGTTTATTTTTCCTCCATCCTCCTTTTCCCCAGCCTCCACGAGTCACTATTCAAGATAGGTAGTTGTCTTCATCTTCCTTCTTTTCAAGTTCATTTTCTTCTTCAATGTCTTCCTCATTAGCCGCATTGGCCACGTCCATCTTGGGTTCGCCTAATATAACATCCTTGGCATGAAAAATACAAAAAAATGATTTGTCCCTTTTTCTTACAATAATAACATTCTAATTCTTTTTGTTCCTTCAAGAATTAGTATGCTTATTCTTTACATACATGGTCATTTCTTCCTCTTCTTTTTTTTTTCATCCACAACTAGAGTGCAAAAACCATACCTTCAAATGATTTAGAAGGCATTCAACAAAGAGTAAAAATACATTATTGTATTTTGGAGGTAAGATATTAAATAAAATATATTTTTCATCTTCATCCACTTGAGCACTTAATTCTGTCAATTTTTTCAGGAGAGATGTTAGTTCATTAATATGAATTGACATTGTTACACCCTTATTCATTTTCAATTTAAATAATTGCAATTTGAGTGTGAATTTATGATTCACAACCTTAGCACAACAATTTTTTTAACAAATCCCAGATATCCTTAGAATTCTTTTCCAAGTCAATATAATGCAACTGAGTGTCTGATAAAACATGCTCAATAATAGATTTTGCTTTTTCATCCCTAGTTTTCAATTTAAGCAATTTTGTAGCATCTGTTGGTTTTGGTTCTTTTCCACTTACAATCCCCCTGAGATTTTTTTTTTCATTATTTGCATTTGTATTTTCACCTTCCATGTGTGAAAATTTAATTATTTTAATTTATCTAATGTGATTTCCATAGTAGGTATCAAACATAGTAAAAATTCACCATTACAATAATATTCAGCTTTATTTTAAGCGTAGTAATAAAATAAATACTACTAATTTTGGATTTTGAAATTATAACTAAATGAAAAACCTCAAAAATATGAGTTTAAATAATAATGATTGGAAAGATTAAGACTCAAAACATTAACATACATGTGCATATATGTAGACTTGATAGGCATGAACATTCCACATGGGTGAAGAGAGCTCCAATATCGATTCAAACTGGTGGAGACTCTAATGTAATTCACAATACTCAATGTAATGTTGGAGTCAATTAAAGAGTACAACACACAAACTACAACTGCTATAAGAAAATTCCTCTACAAAAAAACATTTCAATGTTTTACACGATCTCTATGAGCTTGAGAGGAATGATTAACATTCTATAGATGCAGGATGTTTGAAAATTATAAACTCCTGAGTCATTTTTCATTCCAACTTCAAATCTAGATAAAATAACACTTCCCCTCTAGTAAAAACATGTTCTCTCTCCAGACTTTCTCTTTCGTGTAGAAAATTCCACTTTCTAATAGCAAATTATATTTATGGTCCAAATTATTACACTTTGAAACACCAAATAATTCACATAAGATAGAGAAATAATAGCAATTTAAAATATACTTAGGATGATAACATAAGTGAGAGTACAATTTTTATACACTCTTGATCTCCTAATATTAAGGAGTCAATTATTATCCACTAAATCTCTCCACATATCTCTAATCCCTCATATCTCTCACTCAACTCCCTGGTCTTACTCCCATACCACTATCTTCTACAAGTTGTGCATGAAAATAATTGTGCACAATAATGTATTATTTAAATATTAAATAGTAATAATATTCTAATACTTTAATGTTCATAGTATGAACATAATTTTTCTAACATAATCCTTCTTATTTCCTCCATTGAATATCTCTAGAAAAACCTGTAAACAAACAAGTGAAAATGAGGGAATCTTCTCTAACCTAAAATATATGGTTGAGATCCCTCTAATCCATGGGCTATCAAAAATCCTTGGTTGACCCACTTGTCAAGTGGAATTTATTTTACTTTTAAGAAATTTAAGTGAGGTTTCCCCTTTATTTGGAACATGGTTGAGTAATTTAATTACAATGAACTTATTAGATATCTTGGTGTTATGGATTAATATATATTAGAATGTGGACCCCTATCTTAGTTAGGGTCCTTGTTGTATATTCAATTTCTGGTAAACTTAATCAACCCATGGATGTATTAATACCTATGAATTTATCTCTCATCCATGGGGTGATTTCCACCAATTTTTTATTAATTATATAAATCCAAGTATTACCTCTTGGTGTATAATAACAAGTACAATATCTTAAATGGGAATAAATCGTGATTAACCGTATGAATGTGTTTATTTACCATGCGTAATACTCCCTAATAAAATGGAGTTAGAAAAATAATGTTAATGATGAAAATATAACTCTTTCCTTGTTTAGTTGAATCTCATGGAAGGATAGTCTCGATTAAATATCATACGATAATAAATACATAAATAAGAGTATAGCTAATTCATTTCATTCTTTCCTTGATTTTGTTTGTGATAGAAAATGGATTACTACTATCTTCTTTTATTTTAGTGCAATTATAATTTGCTGTAGATCTATCCTTATCATGCAACGGGTTTATGGTACAACAATATTCCTTGGGTCAATGCAAAGTACCTTTGAAGTTAAGGTAATAAATTTGAATAATAATATTTTAACCTCCTTAAATAGTCATCGATTTTTTTTTGAAAATTATTGTTTCAATTTCCTATCGACCTTTGGATGGTTAGTTTTGGGTCATACAAAATGGGCATTATAAAATATCTCTTATATAGTGTTGATATTCATTATATGCTTCATTTTTATAAATTATTATATGCAAGGATCTTATCATAGTACATCACTTTGTCACACCAAAGGGAAGTTGTAGTGTAACTAATCATCTTTGATTAATAAATACATAAGAAAATTATATGTATAATAAAAAATAAGCAATAAGATACCTAATAATCTGTTCAATAGCCTTGTGACCCATTGCACTAAGGAATCCTACTACAGCTCCAATTTCATTATGCACTCTAACCAACATGGGAACCTCAATGTACCATTTAATGAGAATGATCAAGGGATCCCAAAGTTCCTATGGCCCCACTCATTTGTATTTTTCATCCTTTTTACATGGAAACTTGTTTGTCTTTTTCATCCTTTTTACCCTATTTTTACATGATAAAACATCTATTTCACAATAAAATTTTAGGATTTAGGAAACAAACAAGTTAAAATGCCTTTAAGGTGTATTTATCATATATGCATCATACTCAATCTCTAAAATAGCTAAAATAATTTCAAACATGATTAAGTATTTTCTACATTTACTCAAAAAAGTGAAATTAAAATCCAAAAATATGAGATCATTTAATTCTCAGCACTCCCCAAAACTTAAAAAAATTTAGGCCCTCCTATAGGCTATCCTTCTCTTCGATATTTTTGGATTCAATGATTCAGCTACAATCATACTCCTATGTATATGTATCCCATGTATTATTCGTTGGAGTTTTGTACCCCTTGTTTGTAATAAACCATGTTTTATATTCCTTGAATTTTTAGTATATTGTTCATCCCAAGAGTTATGAGTCATTGTTGGTGAAAAAATAGAGGTGATAGTAATGAATTCCAATTCAATCATGTTAAATTTTGTAATTATGTGGACTAATGATTTGTATCTTCATAGTTTCCATCTCAAGTTGTTTGTAAATATTACTTCTTTATTTTTGAGCTCATATGGTAAGTATTTCCATATATTTCTACATGTTTGGAAGGATTCTAGGAAGGTTCTATCTCTTTAACTTATACAGTCTCTAAATAGACCCCTTCATCCTAGCCATATAATGAAATTTTAGTTGGGGTATATGAACGTGAGCTCGGAAAGTGGTATTTAGTTTATTGGGAGTAGTAAAATCATACCTCATTAGGAGGCCTATAGTTTCATCAATGCGAGTGAATTCTTCCACTTTATCCTCCCAAATTTACTTATTTTTAAGAGTGGAGGTGAAATCCAAGAGTTTTACTTCCCTTATAAAGAATTTTATAAGTTTTGTATCACATTCCAATATAAATCTATGAACAAATAATTCAAACATAATTTTTATATATCAATTTTTTTGGCTATGTAGGCCTCCATGAATTCTCTCGGGGTCTTATAAATCATGTTGGCATGATGTTTTTTAATATGAAAATTTCCATTTGATGAATTTTTCCCTAAGGAACATGGCATAGAAATTGGAGGGTCTCCTACAAGTAAATTAAGCTTTACCGATCTAGAAATATGAAGTGAGATTACCTTCTAAAGTTGTATTATGTTCCCTCAATATTTTGATTTTGTTTTCTATATATTTATTCTTGACTTGTATCCCTCTAATTTCATAGTGATGGGACATCCATTCAAGAACTCCCTAAAATATTACAATAGGAAAAGGAAATTTAGTTTGAACTTCCTTGTTACCTAACTCTTTATGAGATATATTAGTGAACAATTTTTCTTTTATCTCCCTTTCCTTGGTAATCTCCTACTAGAATGTGTAGATAGTTTCTTTAAAATTTTGTGAAATGAATCAATTTAATTTCTCCTTTCCTTTAACTTATCTTCTAAATATTATAATTAGTTGTCTTTATCCTGAACTTATCATTGACACTATTCACTTCTATTATCATATCTTTCACCTTACATTTAGAGTTTTCAAAATTTTTTTTTCATTTATAAGTTCTTAATCCAAACATTTAATTCTTACCTCATTTTCATTTAAGATATGTTCTAATCTCTCAATCTATGTTTTTTTCATTTGTAAGGAAAAATCAACTAGATATGGCCATTACCTACTTCATTAGTCTATCTTCTTCATCAGATGAACTTGAGTCTCCCTTTACATGTTGTCATGGTGATTATAAGGATTCTTTAACATGTTGCATCATGACCTTCCCTTTATATATTGATTTATGTTGAGGTTTATGTTGCTTTTATTCCTCTATTATTGGAGTAGTGGTTAAGGCATGGTAGGTGTTTTATCATAAGCATCTTTTGTGGTTTATTGCTCTGAAGGTTCTTTTGTAAAAGTGATAGATTACCCCAAATTATAGAGGGTTTCTACCATAATTATTTATTCTTCAAACTTATCATCCCTCTAAAAACTAACCTTCTTCTATATTATCTCTTCAAATGATATGTTTCAACTTATGGATGGGGTATTTAGTCTTTTGGAACCTCTTCATATCGAGAGAAGGATTGAAATAGTTTGCTCATTGATTACATTTTGTATTTCTACCTCCTTTTCCTCTTTTATTTTTATTTTCCTCTTGAGAGTAAGGTATTTGATAGATTACTTTTACCTAGCTTCATTCTTATTGAATTTATTAAAAAATATCTACCATGTCACCTCTACATTTTATAGCTATATACAAAAATTTATTACATATGAGTTTAATTGGTTAAAGATGATTCTAAGGTACTCATTTAATATAAAATTTATCCACCATAGTTTGTAGAGAGTTGTAAAAAAATTCTATAAAATTAATTCTTAGCTATAGAAGTTCTATCTCATGGTGTAAATGTTATAAAATTTGTATGGTAAGGTCAAGTACAATTTAATACTAACCTTCACATGTAAAGTATTTCATAACCCACTTTTCTAATAATTTATAGGGGTCATGGAAACTCTCTCTCTCACAATTCCTTTCAATTTCACAGTGTTTTCTCCTTGTGCTCAAAATTTCATAATGAGGTCATTGTAAAGAAGTCTAGAAGTAAAATATTCTTTTTATACATTTGAAATCCTAGAGATTTTACTTATGTTTTGATGCTTACCTTTATGGTGGTTCTTTGGACTTTGGAGATTCTCCTTAAAATTTCTAGATGAATTCTTCAAACATGTATTTTTCAAATCCCTTAAATATTTGTATAAATTTTAACCATTCTGTTATTTCAAAAATCTGCACTACATCCTCATATTGCATGAGCTTCCTAGCATTCCATATCTTTGATTATTTATTTTCCCCATTTATTTGGACTATTTCTTATACGAAGGAGTATTTTTATATGAAGGACTCTACTATTAGTAAAGTGGAGATGCACTAGAGAATTTTTGAATCTGAATGGGGGTTGTGGAAACTATCTACTTAATCTATGAACATTGTATTTGATGCACTAGAGAATTTTGGAATCTAAATGGGGGTTGTGGTGAATATATACTTAATCTATGAAGATTTTATTTGAAGAAAATCATATTAATTATACACATTTGAATTAAATTCACCTTAAATTGATCCATTCCCACTTTATACTCCAAACATATAGATAAAATGTCACACATTTTACTAATCATATTTTAAATGTCGAATGTCATATTAGTTTATTCATGCATAGAATTCACAATTACCTTATGTTTTTAGTTCAGTTTATAAAAATTTTCTGAATCATGTTTGTAAATAATTTCATATCTCCAAAGAAATGATATTTTAATACACATACCTAAATCATTGGACCCTTGTCAACATGTTTCTTGTTTTCCCTTTGGAGAAGGAAAAGATATGTGTTAACATGCTTATACAAGTTTTTCATCTACCACTATGCATATTTATTTTTAAATTTTTTAGAGGTGGTTACTAGTTCTATTTTTAGCCACTTCATATATTTCTTTGTTTGAGAAAAAGGTCACCATTCTTATTTTTCAAACCAACATTTAGGATTGAGTTATAAAGAAGTAGGAAACATCCCTCATATAGTCAATTTTTAGATTTGTCTTTACTTGATTTTTAAATAACTCATTTGAAACTAAATTTTCTATAGGTGAAGTTTGTGACCATTAACTAGTAGTGTCTTTTATTCACTATCAATGGGTTTGGGCTTAGTAGATCCATTACTATGGAATTATTCAAACTGAAAGGGACCAAATTAATGATTCCATATGTATCCCTTGAATTCCTTATACTTAGAATAAAATATAAATGCAGTCTCTATCTTGATATTGTCTTTAGATGATATCATGGTAATCACACACTTTCCTTTGTTGTTATATTAGTTTTTCATGGTGTGAATTTTCGATTATTAGATCATCCAATTCATTTAGTATAATATCCTATGTTTTTTTGCTACTTTCAAGTCTATCCCCACTTTTAGTACTATTTTGAAAGTTTGGAGCTCAAATTCTATAGTAAAACTAGCTTTTTCCCATAGACTAGCTCATATGAGGAGAATTTGGTAGTGTATTTCCATGTTTTGTTATATGTTCAAAGTTATTATGGTAATTTTAGTGCTCATTACTTACTACTAATTTATATAACCTTAGTAAAGATATTTTCCATCACTTAATTAGTGACTTTAACTTTTCCATCTAAGTGGTGATGATAAGGTGAATATTTTCTATGCCTACTATGATATAAATATTAAAATTATTTGATCTTATTAGACATATATTTTGGCCCTTAATCTAAAACAATAGGTCTTAGTTCCCCAAATCTGAACAATATTCTTTCATATAAGAATTCAACCACCTTCTCATCCCTATCATTTATCAAGGCTTGAACCTCTTCCCACTTGGTAATATAATCAATACACACAAGAATGTATTCCTCCCCTTAAGAGGTTGGATCAACTATGAAAATGAAATATTATTCCCATTTCTCAAAAGGTTCCAAAAACACTTGAAGATGGAGTGGCATTCCATTGGAGAGAGTAAGCCTCCTCATTCTTTAACACTGGTCACATTTCCATACATATATTTTTACATCTTTGTGTAAGGAAGGCCAATAATATCTAGCACCCAAGACTTTTTGAATAGTCTGAAGTGTTGAGTAATGACATCCTGATGGTTCATTGTGACAATCCATAAAGACATCATAAATTTCATCCTCTTATATGTACTTTGAGTAACACAAAGTCAAGACCACATTTAAATAACATTCCTTTTACCCATGTGAACATATAATTATATTTTATGACCCACCTTTTCCATTTAGGAGTAAAATAAGATGGAAAATTATTTTAAGCAAGAGAATTTTCCATGTTATAGAACCATGGTTATGTAGAAGATATGGAAAACAAGTGTTCATGTGGGAATTCCTCCTCCACTAGTTTATCTTGACCTATAAATATTAGTCTTGATATAAATTTGTAACTACATTAGATTTTATAGGATTATCAAGTATTTTTACATTTAATGCTTGTAATATAAATAACCATATAATAATCCTTCCACCTACCAAAGGATTGTTCATCAAATACTTCCTATATAAATAGTTTGTATTTACTATCACCTTGTAACTAGTGATCTAATGGTGAAATTTGTTAATAACATAAACTACATCAAGGCATTATTTTTAGTGGCATCATAGTTTCTTTTAGTGGGTTCAAATTTTTACTAATATAGTAAATTTCATGCATACTTTCTCCTTCTTCTTTTTGACCAATAATCACTCCTATTTCTTAATTTGATGCATCAATTTGAATATAAAAAGGAAGTTTATAATTATGTTCCTTAAAAAAGGGGAAAAGGTTATATTTTATTTAATGGTTTCAAAATAGTACTAGTACCCATAAGTATATAAATATTTCATATTATTTAGTAAGAAAATAAAATAGAGGGGATAATATCTTGCTAAAATCTTCTATAAAACTCCTTTGATAACTAAAGCATGACCTAAGAAACTTCTAACCATAATTTGAGTGGAAGTTGTTATAATTTTTTTGATTACTTTAATTTTATTACGGTCTATCTTTATTCCTTATCTTAAAATATGATGCCCCAACGCCATGCCTTGATCGACCATAATCAAACACTTTTCATGATTAAGTGATAATTGGTACATATCATACCTAGTCAATACCTTATCTAAAAAAACCAATAATTCATCAAATGAACTTCCATATTATTACCATAAATTCATCTATATATATCTTGACAAATTCATTTTTAAATATTCAAATATAGATAACATTTTTCTTTAAAATATTGTAAGTCTATCGCACATTCCAAAGGGCATGACTTTGTATTCAAAGATCACCCAAGAGAAAGTAAAGGTGGATTTATCATGATATTTTAAGGCCACTGGATCTAATAGTATCCACTAAACCCATCCAAAAATTAAAAGTAATAATTTATTTTCCAAAACTTGGTCAAAATAGGGAAGAGGAAAGTAATATTTCCATTTAGCTTTGTTTAATTCTCTATAATATATGCAAACTCTCCATTTCACATTTTTCTTACTCATAAATACTTAAGGAGAAACAATTGGTTGTATGGGATGGGGTATGTAAATTTTAATACCCTTATTAGATTATATGAAATCTATATTAGTGAATTAAGTACACTAAAGGATATAAATGGAGCCACAAGAGGTTATTCGACTAATTAAATTCTAAAATTAATTATCTAATATAAAAATAATGTATTAATACTTTCAAATAATGTCTAAAACAAGATAGGAACTTGAAAACATAAGAGGGTGAGTTTAGTTAGGTATATATAAATGGATCTAGAAAGTTTTTTGAGTGCAGATTCTTTGAAACATGGAGATATGAGATTGATGATGATTCGTTCTAGAACAAAGTGACTATAAAATTACCCAATACCATTGGTATGGTCTTAAACCTACCTGTATAACATTCAACTTACTTAGATTCTATTTATGAAACATTTTTGTATTTTCTCCCTCATGGTAATGTTTATTGTTGTTAAACCCTAGTTGTCGATTATGCTATGAAAACCTCTTAACATTGTGAACAATATTTCAGACCCTAACCATGCATGGAAAACCTAAAATATAAACCTTTGTTGGGTTGTGGGAACTTCCAATGTTGGCACCGCTTTGAAGTTTCCTCAAAATTCATATCGATATCCACCTAGCATGTGATATTTGAATGGATGCAATTATATTTGGAAAATTATTTGAGTTCTTTACTTAAGTTTGGATATTACGTAATTACTTAGAGAAGGCATGTTTAAGTGCTTGTAGATGAAATAGGTTGACTCCTTGACCTATTAAAAATCTTTAAACCCATTTTGAATTCCTCCCTAATTATTTTATTTCATATTTTGTAATATTTACAAAGACTTGGGTTCCTTTTGCAAGTTTAAGAAGTGAGTGTATTAATGTAGTGTCATAGTATTTCCAGGTGAGAAAATGATGTAGTGATAATTTACTTATATATTTTTCAAAAGGTGAATTATTTAATAAAGGATAATTGAGAGGGAGTAAAGAACCCATCAGAGAACTTGGAATTGAAACAAAATATTGAGGATATTTCGGTGGAAAACAATATAGATAGGTGAGGACTAGATGTAAACTCCTAACCCAACTGTACAACCTTTACCAAGAATCAAAGCATGATAAATGAGTTTTCCATCTTGTTAAGTTGACGTGGTATATGGATTTTATGCATTGAACTCTCATAATTGTTTTGTCATATCATTTTGTAATGATAAACAAGTTATAAATATACCTCATGATGTACTAAGTGAGAATAGAAATGTTCTAGTTATCTTATCATGAGTGCATTTTCAAAACCACCACCTGTCAAAGAGTAAATATCTAAATTTGAGTTTCTACATTTTCCCCTTTAAGTGTAAAATTAAAATTACTTATTGAAAGAAAAATATACATGAGTGTGTAGACAAAGTTAATCTTCACTCAATTTTTTTTTTGCATATTTCCATTGTGTTTGATGTTGGCATGCTCCATAATAAAAACTATAACATAGAGTGTATTCAATGTCCATAGGAAATAATTGAAATTTAAATAAAATATAAAGTGTAACATGAAATATTTTCATTTTCATAAAAATAAAATGAAGAGATGAAAACAAGGAATAAACATATTTGTCTTGTGGAGGGAGAAAATCCTACACTTTTCTTGTAATTAAATATTTCCATTGCCTAACTTTATTGAAGGATTAGGGATGATTATTCCCCAATTAATTTAAGGATAACTAGATTGTTATGAGAGAGAGAGGGAGAGAGAGATAGAGAGAGAAAATAAGAGTGAAAACCAAAGCACACCATGATGGAAGAAGACCATGTATCAAATTCACTTAGTAACTCTTATATCTTCCCTTTCACACAATTGAAAAAGAAACAAGTTTCTCCATGTTATTCCCATGTGCTACAAAGTTGGATATAAATTGAACACAAATTCTAATATATTGAAATGCTTAAATGTAAATGATAAAAGAGACTCATTCCCCATGATTCCTTATCCTATAGTAGAAAGTAAGTGTCATGGTGAAATAGGAGTCAAATAATTCCTACCCCTTTTAACCGATCCGAAGTGAGAAAATGTGATCTAAATTTGTGTTAGAAACCTTTACTTGTAGGTGAAAAATAAAACTAATAAGAAATTTGATGCAAATTCCCATGGGAAAAACCATGTGAGAGGGTCATAACCACAAATACAGTCCTAAAAAACATTACCTTTGTGAACCTATGCACTTTTACCTATATTTATATGCTTGAATTTATTTCTAAGTACATGTATATTAACCTTAAATTATGCATGTGTCTACCATAGATGTAGAATATATATATATATATATATATATATATATATATATATATATATATATATATATACACACATACACACACACACACACACACACACACACACACATGTGTGTGTGTGTGTGTGTGTGTGTGTGTGTGTGTGTGTGTGTGTGTGTGTGTGTGAATTCCATCTCTTTTGAGGTGTATGTGAAAAGCATAGTGTCCCCAAGATTTCATTTAGAAATTTTGGGATACCCCTTTAATTTTTTTCTTATGCAGGTTTGATGTCATATTTCTTGCATCCATTGAATAAGACTTAGTTGTTTATATTGTTTCCTTAACTCATTTGGATTGTAGGATCACCCTGAATTTCTTCATAAAGTTGCATGAGGTTGTTTGGTTACATTTGCAAAAATACCCATTTTCCCAAAATTTCTCAAAAGTCATATAAGCTAAGTATTTAGATTATGAAATATTTAGGTTTTCCAAATTACTTTAGTTCCTGATTTGCAGTAAGTTTTCATTCAAAATTTGATTTACTTTGCATCATGTTTAGCGGTTTTATATAGTTTCTTTACTCCTTAAAATAACTAAGAAAAAGAGCCTCATGAAAACTAATTTATACCCATGCCTTCTTTGCATTAACACAATGCAACTTTAATCCTTAAAATAACTAAGTAAATATATCCCCTAAACCCAATGTGCATTACTACCTTCTTTGCGCTAAAATGAGATTACTTTACTTTATAAAGTAGTTAAGCAAAATAGTTAGAAAACCCCGCAAACCCAAGACACTTAGCTTGTCGGCATCTTCAATCGACTCTACTTTATTAAGAAAAACTCAATCAAATCTCCGCAAACCTAGACCTTATCCTTGTGGGTTTTTCAAACTACTTTATTTATTAAATTAATGCCAAGTATATAAGTAAAGCTAAGTCTAACCTCTCGCACCACTTGACCCATCAGTATTCGATGACTCATTACTTCATAAGCCAAAAAAAAGTAAAGTCATTCTCAAAACCCACCTCAAAGCTAAGGATGATGTGTAATTGGTAACCCATGCATTTAATGAGGTGGATTATTTAAAAAGGGAAATCAAATCCATGTCATTTCCATGAATTCGATCAGATTCAAGTGAAGAAGTGCTCCCGCAAAACCCGAGCAACTTTGTGCTAGCTAATTGGAGAGATTTCGAGTAATTCGACTTTGACCCATTTGAGAAAAAGGTATGTTATTTGTTACCCTTTTTCATTCCAAGTTTTTTTCCTATTATTTCCATGGTCATTTGGTCAAATATTCCTATCCGTTGTTTGAATTTTTTCCCGTAATGTAAATTTTTCTCTACCATTAAATCATTCAGAACTAGGTTAAATTTTTTTGAAATAGGTTGGGGGTTGCATGATAATGTTAAATTTATGTTTGTTCTTTGTCAAAAATGCCTAAATTTCATCATACAAAGTACCCCGGGTTTTCCCTAGCTATGTTTGGAAAACTAAATTTCCTTTTCTTCCACACATCTTGTGGAAAACCAAACTTGCACAACTTAAAGTCTTAACCTTGTGGGATTCCTAACAATCATTCTTTCGCCTCTCCATGTTCTATAGAAATACGATCCTTCACTACTTAAATCCTAGCTATACGGGATTCGAATTGACATTAATTCCTCATGTTCGTGGAAAATCAACCCCTTACTACTTCGCAATGCTTTGCATAGTTTCAAATATCTATTACTTCCACTATGCTTTGTATGGAATCAACCCTCTATTGATTAATACTTATGTTTAGCGGATTCTCGAAAGACACTACTGTTTCCTATTCACTGCTGGGAACCGATCACCTATTACTTAAGAAGTCTTTGTAAAGATGGTTTTCAAGGTACTCTTTCTTCCCAAAGTGATTTTTGCTAAACCAAACTCCTTCTACTAACATGCTTTAAGACTTAATTAGTACTACCCTACAAACCCACACTCTATTGGGAAGATAATTTTTTTCTTAGTTACTAAAATCCTAGAACTTCACTTACGAATACTTTTGTGTAGTTTAATGAATTTATAAACTCGAGATATGCTCATATGCTTGAATCTACCTATAAGAGATTTATTGTTTAACGTGAAATCTACATCTTCAAGAGGGAATAATTACTAACATCTCATAAGTTGGCATACACTTTGTTTAATGGAAGAAAGCACTGCAAATGTCTAAGGTAGGGGAAACTTACGAGAAGTAGAATAAGTTTTCGTTATTCAAGAGGATCACAATATTGTAATTGAAGAAACCTCTAAGGATAGAAAATGAAAGGAAAATCTAAATCTAGATCAGTTAGTGAAACACAAGGAGAAAAGATGAAGTATGAATATAAGGGTTATCCAGTTGAATCTTATGTCGTAACTAAGCTTGCTGAGATTAGTGACACAAACATGGGGCATGTATCTATATTTGAACTTATAGAAATATCTAAAGCAATAAGGTAGACACCTTTAATACAAGCCCTAACCAATAGTGGATTAATACAATTAACTACATTTCCTAGTTCTTCCCAGATTACTCGAATGTTTTTTGGAATGTGCCAAGTTTTATGATCCTCTAACTAGGTAAGTGAAAGATGCATAAGAAAATATGGTAGTAAGATTTGATACTCATTTTTTCAATTATTTCTTGAATATCCCGAAAAATGCAACGGTGTTGGATGTGAATATGGAAAAATCCATAAATAAATGAGAGGATGACCCCGGTGATTGTATTAAAATCATGAATTTGAACTATTTGAAGAAACCAAAGCAACTATCAAAGTTTCTAATAACCATCAGTAAGATCAGATCTTATCGAGGAAGTGATGACATAATTTTATTGTTATGTAGGGTTAATGGAGAAAAGAATGCTAAGATATTATTCACATGGATGTAGTATTTCATCGAAAAATTAAGGCCAAAATCCCAATGCATTGATCAAATGTGTTGAGTTGATAAGCAACAACATTGATCATCAACTGCAAGAATTTAGGTAATCTTTTAGTTTCAAGATGACCTCCTATTTGGTGTATGCTACAACATTTATTGGAACATTTTACAGGATGCACAAGAAAATATCTTAGTTGTAGATCCTATCTATGAATATGACCCGCAATTAGTATCATCCGAGTATTTCAAGAAATATAAAAAGGTGAGTGACTCACTATTTTATGAAATCATTTGGAAGCTCAATAATGAGATGAAGGAAAAAAGGGTTACTAATGCAACATGGGAAACAGTTTCCCAGTATGGGTGCATCTTTATTCAATTTTCTAATTTCACTTATCTCACGGTTTGTGGTTTCTTATGCTCACTACTTAAGATCCCAAGATACCCTAATGATAAGTGGATACTGATGTAACTATTCAGAAACTTATGGAACTATATGATCTCGTAATAAAAAATTTATAAATCCGTTGTTATCTTCCCAATCATCATTGGAAATTATCATTGTGTTAGCATTCATAAGGCTATGAATATTTTAGAAGAGATGTTCCATCATTATGAACAAGAGAACTATGAAGCCAGGAAAATTTTTGACTTCAAGAAAGGGACCCAAAATAATTTCTCCTTGGACTATATGCACCTCCCGAAGCACTAGAATATTTTTGGATAGATTGCAGGGATAAATTTGAAATTAGAAGAAGAGACTATAACAGGATGACAATCCAAAAGATTATTAGTTTTGGTCTTGTAAAAATCTTGAAAATCTCCATGATGATGGGAATGTAATTTATGATTCTTACAATCAAATGGGAGGAGATAATTCTCCACTCCAATCCATGAGGAATAATGTTAAGACAGTTGAATAAATAACATCAAGGGTCTTGGTTTACACTTCAAATTGGCTCCTTGAAAGATGTTATTGTCTAGAAGAATATGTAATGAAATAAATGAATCAAAAGAGAACTAAAAGGAAGGAAGTAGCGGGTGAGATTAGCAAAGGACCAAAGAAGTCATCAAAAACTGAGAAGCCCATAAAGGTGAGGGAAAGTGAGTTCCCATCATCCATACAAGAATCAACTCCTGAAGTCACTACTAGTGAAGCTTTTCAATCATCAACATAGGTTGTTTCTATATCCTCTTAGTACCTTCCATTCAAATTCCAATCGCAAAAGTGGAATTTATCATTCCACCTTTTAAGGTTTCTACATTCATTCTTCCCATAATAAGGGTAGGAACTCAACCTCCTCATCCTCCTCCTCAACCAGCAGATGATGTACCTAGCACTCAACTTGAGGAAGGACATAGTATTTCCTTGAATTACCCTTCACCTCAAGAATTTTCACAAGAAAAAGAGAAAGGATAAGATAAAGTAGAAGTTACTCAAGTGGTGGGTATGGAAGAAGGAGAAATTCAAAATGAATAGGAAGAAAAAAATCATGTGGAGGCTAAACAAAAGACCCAAATGTATGAAGAGGCCAAGAAAGGGTAAGAAGTTGAATTAGACTCAAGCAAGTAAGATTCTTTGAGGAAAAGGAAATTGAAAATAAGTTGGTAACTCAGAAAATGGATGAATTAGAGAAAGTTTTATTACAAGGTACTATAGGTGAAATAGAACAATTAATGGTTGTGCATCCTACGTATTTGTGACGAGTTAAGAGATGTTGGTTCATTCTAGCACTACAAATTATTTAGGAAAAGAATTCTAATCATGGTAGGAATTGGAGACAATTCCAAATGCTAAGTGTGATGGCGTTAAAACAACCCACTTGAGACCTAAGAAACAACCTAGGGTTAGTTAGAAAATTATGGAATTATTTTATTTTTGGTTAGAAGTGTCCACAACCAAGTTGCAGGACAATAGTTGAAACTATTAGGTTCCGAACAAAACTAAAAAACCTTTGGAACATACTTTTATTTCATTAACAAACTATCAAAGGTCGCATGGTCCCACTTTTAGGGTTAGAAGTTCCAATTAGGTTCAAGGGTAAAATATCATCATACCCACTCTCTAACAGGATCATAGTTTCAAATTGATTTTTATCATACTTAACATATCCAAAATTTCCCTAAATCATTCCAATTGGATAGGAAATTTTTCACCTTTCGGTGATATAAAGAAGTCCTCCTAACTCCTTGTAGAACTCAAGTTATGATCAGGCGGACTTTAGGGGTCAAATTTTCCCCAATGGGACATGTGTCAAGAAGGGGTGAAGAGAAAAATTCGGGTTGGTGGGTCACGGGACAGTGTTTGGAATTTTTCCTTGCATGGAAGAAAATTATCATTTGTTCCCGTGCCTCTGCGGCTCCTCTAGGGACATGTGGCGGCCTTAGAGTCATCGCCGAAAGGAAGAAAGGAAGGGTGGGGCAGTGGGATTCATGTGGCAATTACGCCAAATGGAGAAAGAAAAAAAAATAGCACCCACGCACCCGTGGGTCTGCCAGGGACATGTGGCACTACACAATTCACTATGGGGAGAAGGGATAGGGAGACAGGTGGAGCGGCGGGGAGATTTATGAATCTTGCCAAAGGGGAGATAAGGGGAAGGTTGGACACATGGGTCCGCGCGCCTATGGATGGGATCCCCCAAGGAGATGGTGGGAGTGTGGGGCTGTGGAGATTTTCAAAAAAATTCCAAAGGAAAAATATTCCCAAGCAATGAAGTTCTCCCTCCTCCACTGTCACCTTAAGGTGCCATGTGGCACCCTCTGGTTGGTTGCGGGCCGGCGGGGAGAAATGGAAAATTTTTCAAAATTTATTTTTAAGGTCTAAGGGAAAAAATGATGCCGCGCCTCCACCACTAGCCCAAGAGGACACATGACAACCTCAGATTTGTAATGGGAAGGAAGAGGGAAATTCAAAATTTTTCTTCAACCAAATTTTTTAAAAAAATTCTACGGATTTTCCAATGGGAAATTTTCGTCATTGAACTGCTTGGGAAAATTTTCACAAATTTTCCTGCCAAGGAAGGAAAACTTCAGAGGGCCATAACTTGAGCTAGAAAGCTTGGTTTTGGGAAAACAAGGAATTTCTGGAAATATATCGATGCCCTCTTTGTATATAAATCATAAATTTTACTTTTTGATAAATTTTAAAGGGTCAATTTTACAAAAATGATCTGCATGCTTTTAAAAAGCCAACTGGTAATTTCCAACTTTCAAATTTGATTAAATTGGATCTCCTCCTTCACTCAACATGCCAATCAGACATGGAGGATTGTTCTAGGGAGGGTTTAAAGTGTTTTTGGAAGGTAAATTTGTTCAATTTATTCAAGTTTGAATTTTGTCCAACAATTGACAGAAAACGGCTGAGGGAAGGATTGGCTCAATTTTGCAATGTTCTAAATAGTTTTCTTAAGTTTTCTTTGTCAATTTGAGTTCCTTGATGTCTTAACATGCTAAATTATATCCTTTCCAATTTGATTATTAAGTGCAGGTCTGAACTGTGCATTTTATTTAAATTTATTGCCAGTTTAAAGTTTATAACAGAGATCTATTTCTTTTAAATATGTATATCAATTTTATCCTTTAAATGTGACATTTCATTTCTAAACTAATCTAATACATTCAGTTGTTTATAAACAACCATTTTGAATCCAAAGAAAATACTAAATTTCATTTATACACATTCCCAAAATACAAAATACAACATTGTTTCACATACATTTTCTCTTTCCAAATAAAGATCTAACTATCTCTTTTGTCATACAATGAAACATTGAATTCAATCCAACAATGCATATGAAAAAAGGTATTTCAACTCTTTATTGACTTCAATTATAAATCTTTACATCTTTCCATGTTGAATGCAATAATTTTTTTGTTTCTTTCCAATAACAGAATAGAATATAATTATCCTTCACATTCAAATGTACAACTTCATAATCAAATTACATATATATTTTCTTCACAAAATACATATTACAATTTCATCCACAACAAGTGGGAAAGGATTACAAATAAATATGTTTCACAAGGGACTGTAAAACTAAATTTTTCCTTTGCTCCAGGATGACAACATGCACATTTTCTCTTTCTCCAAGTTCAATAAAAGAGGGGGAAAGGAAACACTCTCCACCCACCCAAGACATCTAATAAAAGGACAAGCCATCCTTCATCATTGGCCCCCGAGCCCAAACCAAGATACTATAAAAAGTGTGATTCAACCCATTGCAATAACTGGATTCCACAACACACAACATTCTTTCACATGCATAATTCAATTTAAAACATAGTTCAACAGAAAACAATAGTTTACAACTGCAATTGAGAACATTCAAATCAAAACTCGGGCTTGATCAAGCAAGCTAAAGAAGCAAGGTCTATGGGGAAGCTGCTTATGCCTCCCAATTGGGAATTGGGCATCCAATAGAACAAACCACCAATAAATTTCACCATACATATCCTTATGCCCCCAAAATCCCTCCTTATGCCCCCCACAGATTTCCTTATGCCCCCCACAAAGTAAGAAATGCAAGCTATTTCTTTTCCATGGTGGATCCCAAACCCAAACTCCCTCCACAAAATTTTTATGCCAATGGTATTCCATATGCCCCCCCACATGGATTCCCCATAGCTTTATCCTACACCATCCCTAAGGTAGTCTACCCAACCAGCCAACAAATAAAACAAAACATGCACCATTCACACAACACAACAAGAAAATAACAACATAAAAGGAGAGTTAAATTCCTACCTTTCCATGGTAGCTTTTGTTTCCAAATAGTAACTTCAAGGCTCAAAACACAGTCCAAAACAGAAATTTCCCAAACATGCAAAGCTTTCTCCAAGCTCCTTCCAAAAGAAAGAGCTCCAACACAAGAAAAATGCGCCCCCAATGAAGTTGCAAAATGATTCAACAACCCCAAAACAAGAAGAGATTTTGAATTATATAGAAGAGGGAAGAGAAGAGGATGATGTGGATCCATGTAGGATGCCACATCACACATCCTCCAATTCAAACACAAAATACAAGATCCATTCTCCCAAGCACAATAAAGAGGTGGGTGAAAATATGACAAGTTACTTGTGCACTCCAAAAAGCCCACACCTCAAGGGACAACAAAATTAAATAAAGTGTAAGAGAGTGCAATAAAAAACATGCAACATGATTAATAAAATTCATTATGAAAGTCACAATCACTTCTCCAACCATAAGTATGGTTGGTAAATTAAATTTAGAGGCATGGGACAAGTTTTACTTGTCCCACAAGCCTCCAAAAACATCCCCAAGGACAAATTCGAATTTTTCATGGAGGTGGAGTATTTCATACTCCAAAACTGACTTACACAAACTCTTACACAACTTACGGATCCCTTACATATTTAATACAAACAACCAACAACTTCCATTATTACTTTCTCGTATCCCAATTTGATTTATTTAAATTTTAAACATATGTTTCCTCACATTAATCTATCACAATTTTAATTAATTAAAAGAAAGGAACAACTCACTAATAAAATACATACGACAATGATACAAAATTAGCCACATTAATTAATACACAATACCCATGGTCACATATAAAGGAAATCCCCCCCCCATGGGAATCCCTAACAAAACAACACACACACACACACACACACACACACACACACACACACACACACACACACACACACACACACACACACACACAAAAGACATGTTGCCATGGTGACCTTGTTGAATTCACGTAGAATTCCATTGTGGTTGGTCTCCAATCCCCGATGCTTTGTTATGTTATTTTAAACCTATAAAATAAAAATACCTCCTTCGGCCTCGTGGCCATATCAGAACATCCAATATGATACAAATAAAATCACAAAATCATCTAAGTATGTAAATCACAACAACATCAAGGTAGTTTAACATTATAACATACAATTCATCCCAACAACTATATCATCATCACAAAATATCCAAAATCACATGTCCAAACAACATCCATAAAACATCCATGTCAAATAGTATATCATCATCCACATATGAGTGTCTCTAATAATCATCATGCATCATAACCAAATCAAGATCAACAATAATCCATGATCAAATGTCTAACAACATACTAAATCAAAACATAATAATGTCCATAATGTGATCAACTGTATCAAAATAAGTATCAACAGGTGTCAAAGGGAAGTGGGCACTACATCCCCTTCCCTTAGACTTGACTTCCTCCTAGAAGTCATTGGAACAAATGTGGAAACTAAACTCGTAATGATGTAGCATCCTCCCATGTAGCTGCAGTCTCATCATATCTGTCCCACTGCACCCGAACCTGATCAACCTCTCTTCCTCAAAGGCCCATGGTCCTGTGATCTAGGATACAAACAAGATCCACCATCACCTACCCCCGATCATGTACCTACAAGGATGTCCAATCTAACACATGAGAAGGATTTGCAATATTCCTCATGAGAAATGAAACATGAAAAACATCATGTATGGGAGACAAGTTGGGTGGCAAAGGTAGACGGTAGGAAAAAGGGCCAATAAGCTCTAAGATCTCAAAAAGACCAATGAATCTAGGAGCTAATTTAGAACATTTTCCATAATGGATAGGGCTCTTGTGTGGCCTCGACATGAAGGAACACCTTCATGCCCACATCAAAAATATGGTTGATCCTATGCTAATTTACATACTTCTTCCGCTTGTCCCGTGCCTCTCGCAATCTCTACCCGATCAACAACACCTTTCGCTCCATGTCTTGTAGAAGATCTGGTCCAAGATATACTTTGTCCTCTAACATGTGTCATGCACTCTCTACCATACAAAGCCCGAAAATGAGCCATGCCTATGGAACTCTAAAACCGTTGTTGTAGGCAAACTCCACTAAGCATGTGTACTCCTCCCACTTAGAATGTTGATCCATCACATACATCCTAAGAATATCCTGTAAAATCTGATTCACCTACTCACCACAACTGTCTCAGGGTGATATGCTATGCTGAAGTTGATTCTCATCCCGAGGACATACGATATGGTAGTCCAAAAATGTGAAGTGCATAAAGGATCGCGGTCACAAATGATCTTCCATGGAATCCCATGTAACATAAAAATTTGATCCAAATATACCCGTGCCACCGATCTAGTATTTGTATAAGTGGTCTTGATGGAGAAAAGTGAGCCACTTTTTTAACTTATCAACCGTGACCATAATGGTGTCGTAGTGATATCTCGACATGGGTAGCCCAACAATGAAATCCATGGAAATGGTGTCCCACTTCTAGTCCGGTATAACATGAGGATAAAGAAGGCCTATGGGATGTTGATGCTCGACCTTAACTCTTTGACACTCTAAAAATTGTGACACAAACTAAGCCATGTCTCAATGAAGTCCTCTCCAATGATATAGCTACCGCAAGGTGGCATGCATCTTCTTCACCCCTAGGTGGGCTGAATAGGGTGCATGATGTGCCTCTACCAAGATGTCCTGCCTCAAGCCTCC
This sequence comes from Taxus wallichiana var. yunnanensis, assembly GCA_018340775.1. NCBI lineage: Eukaryota > Viridiplantae > Streptophyta > Pinopsida > Cupressales > Taxaceae > Taxus > Taxus wallichiana. The sequence goes on along the minus strand of CM031243.1, from coordinate 284,878,907 downwards.
ATCTTTAGGAACATATATCCAACCTCTATGCCCGAGAAGACCATTTGTCTCTAAGGAAAACTATCAAAATTCTCCTCAAGGGTCTCGTGACTCGATCTCGCTTGAACCGAAATGTAGAAGGCTGTCAAGAGGAAGCTGCCAAGAATCCCGCTCCACAAATCTATGCTCACCGTAGTGGCTATAGCCACATGTCTCCATCTGCTTTGAGAGTTTCTACTACCAAATTCTCCTTCCCCTTCACATGATCGATCTCCATGTCATAATTGCATAGCAACTCCATCTAATTCCACTCATGAGCATTGAGATTGGGCTATGCGAAGAGGTGGAAAAGACTCAAATGGTCTATCCTAAGTGTGAATCTCCTACCAAGAAGAAAGTTTCTCTATCTAAAAAAGCATACATAATCGCTGCAAGCTCAAGATCATGAGTCGGATAATTAATCTCATGATGTTTGAGTTTTGAGACTCAAAATCCACTACTTTTCTCTCTTGTATCAACACACCTCCAAGGCCATCCAATGATGCATCGTGTAAAAAAGAACTCACCCTATGGATCGGCACTCAAGAATAGGTGTTGTAGTAGGCAATCCTTTAGTGTCCTGAAGGCCTGGTCACATCTTTCTGACCAAACAAACTTCTTCCCTTTCCTCTAAATGGAAGTGATAGGGTGCGTAATTCAAGAGAAGTCCTGAACAAATCTCTAGTAGTATCCTAATAATCCCATGAAGTTGTGTTGTAGTGGGCTTTGGCCAATCCATAATGGCTCTAATCTTATAAGGATCGACTGCGATACCTTCCCCAAAAATAATATGACCCAAATATTACACCTCTGTTTGAAATAATTCACACTTCTCCAAGTTCTCATAACGCTACTACTCCCAAAGACCTTTGAAGAAACTCGGCTAAGGCACCCTCGTGCTCATCATGCACATGTGAGTATATAATATTGTCATCTAAGAAGATGAGCACGAAGTGATCTAAGAAGGTCCTAAATACCCAATTCATCAAACTCATGAACATTGTGGGGGCATTAGTCAAACCAAAAGGCACCACTGTGAACTCATAGTGCCCATATATTGTGCACGGAAGGTGATCTTATGAATGTCCACATCTAAAATCCTTAGCTGATGGTAACTTGACTTAAGGTCAATCTTCAAGAAAACTATGGCTCCTTCATCCGATCAAACAAGTCATAAATACGAGGAAGAGGATAACGATTCTTGATCATTACCTTTTTCAACTGGTAGTAATGAATACACAACTGCAAGGATCCATCATTCTTCTTTAGGAAGATAACTAGTGCACCCCAAGGGGATACACTAGGATGGATAAGGCCCTTCTCCAAAAGGCCCTCAAGCTACAACTTGAGCTCACAGAGCTCTGGGGTGGTCATCTGATAAGGTTCCCGTGAGATAGGCTCTACTCCTGGAACTAGATCTATATGAAAATCAATCTCACGTGGGGGTGGTAACCCCGGTAGCTCCCCTAGAAAGACATCTACAAAATCTCTCAAAATGGGATGATCATCTAGTGATGGTCCACTAGACCCATCCTTTGATCTGTCACTAACTGTAAAGATACATCTGATAACTCCATCACACACACCACTTAAGCTGCATAGTGGAGATGGTGCAAATAGAAACGGGTCTCTTGACCCTTGAAATCACTGACTCAACTCCTAAATCATCTGCACAAGATATAGTCTTGTGATAACAATCCATCCTGGCCCTGTGTGCAAATAACCAATCCATACCCAAAATGACTCCATACAAGCCCAAAGGAAGGATACAGAGATCTGAGGTAGTGGTGAAAGGTCCCAAATCCACTACACACTCCTTAACTAAGGAGTCTACAAAGATATTGGCTCTAGAAGCCATCTTGACATCCCATCTAAGACCTTTCCTAACTACCACCAGCCTACATCGCTCTATATAAAGATGGTGCAATGAAAGAATAAAAATAACCAAAATAAAATAATACAAAGGTAGGAATACCACCAATGCTACTTGTGGTCTCAATGACTGTGCTCTGGTGCTCTACCTGGTGGTTCTCAACCACTACATAAATCCTGTGGCTATGTCCCATGTCACCAATAGTCAGCTCTGAAATTTGTGTCTTACCCTTGTTGTTAGGGTTCTATGGGAAATCTCTCCAAAAGTGTCTAGTAACTCCACATCCAAAACATCCTCCTGATCCTCCCTAATGAGTAGCACCTCAATTAGGTGCCTTAAAAGCATGTGGTGTGGACCTTAATGATCTAGCTATGGTCTACTGAGGTCTTTAATGGCGAGATCCCTTGACCGAGCTCTAGGTCTACCATATGTCCTGATGGGAACCTTAGGAGTAGGCCCTATACTCCAACCTCTCTGTACATCAGCTCTCTCGTGGAGGTCTATGACGTGGGTAGGAATACTTGCTGCTATGGCCTAAAGGATGACTATGATATACCCTGGCCACCACAAGGAAGGGGTACCGACCCCTTTAATCTACTATCCCGCATCTGTTGTATGTAGCTTTGGACTCGTCTCTAGCCTACTAGGTCTTTCCCGAGTCTCCTCTCGTAATATAGGCCTTCTCAATGGCCTCTCGCTAAAGTCTATGGGAAGTGGATCTACACCGCACCTTTAATATCTAAATTTAGGCCCCAAATGAACCTATGAATCCGCTTTGCTCATCCTACATATACTCAACATACTAGAGTATATCCAAAATCTACTCTCATACTGCTACAAAAAGAGATGTTTGTCGAGGTCATGGAACTCATCGATCCTCTCCTTTGTATAAACCTCCATGAAAAATACCTACTCCCGAATCTCTCCTCAAAAGTCTCCTGTGTCACTGTCTCTCGAATCTACATAGAGCTTCTACTCCTCTATCCTCCACCATACTCCCTGCTCCATCCTCGGTAGATGGATCACAACAAGAGCTTTCATGTTGCTAGAACAAGGAAAAAGCTTTAAGAAACCACTCAAGTTCACTAGCCTGTGCCTCTTCTTGAAATCCACCCATGTTACTTGAGTAATGTGATGGCCGAAGCTTCGGGATCTCCCGATGTGATCTACTACTATAGTCCGCGGCCTCTAGGTCTCTCTCGCATGCTCATCCATAAGTATAGGGTTCGAGACCTCTCTCTATGCTCTGGAACTTTGTCACCCTGTCTCCTAGGTGGTGACTCTGCTCTAGCTGACTCCACATGGGAGTTCTCTTCTCTATGCTCCTCGCTAGGTTGAGGAGATACCTGACCCTTGATAGAAGGGGCTCTATCATGACTAGGTTTATGTCCTCCTCCTAGTCCCTCTGCATAGAGCGGCATTAACATCCCGAAGGAGTGCAGTAGAATCGAGGTAGGATAACCTGCTACACCCCGATCGGTGGTGGTTGTGGTGGTGGTGAGTTTGAGTTTCTATGAAGGTTCCTCTCACTCCATTTGAGCCTCCTGCATAGACCAAAGTGAGAGTTAGTTTATTTTTCTAAGTTTTACACAACTTCCATGTTTACTAAAATATACAAATTCTAGCTAAGTTGTTTTCTAGGTTGACAAGTGTGCTAGGTTTAAGTTTCATGTCCCAATTTTTCTAGTGTGCCAAATGGTCCAAGTTTTTTAACCACTACTCTGATACCAAGTGTGATGGCATTAAAACAACCCACTTGAGACCCAAGAAACAACCTAGGGTTAGTTAGAAAATTATGGAATAATTTTCTTTTTGATAGAAGTGTCCACAACCAAGTTACAGGACAACAATTGACACTACCAGGTTCCAGAACAAAACTAAAAACACTGGAACATACTTTTCTTTCATTAAAAAATATTAAAGGTCACATGGTCCCACTTTTAGGGTTAGAAGTTCCAGTTAGGTTTAGGGGGTAAAATATCATCATACCCACTCTCTAACAGGCTCAAAGTTTCAACTTGATTTTTCTCATACTTAACATGTCCAAAATTTCCCTAAATCATTTCCATTGGATAGGAAATTTTCTCACCTTTCCGGTGATATAAAGAAGTCCTCCTAACTCCTTGTATAACTCAAGTTATGATCAGACAGACTTTAGGGGTCAAATTTTCAACAAGGGGACACATGTCAAATAGGGGTGAAGAGAAAAATTCAGGTTGGCGGGTCGCAGGGTGGCGTTTGGACTTTTTCCTTACACAAGATAAAATTTTCATTTACACCCACACCTCCACGGGTCCTCCAGGGACACGTGGTATCCTTAGAGTCATTGTCGAAAGGAAGGCGGGCGGTGGGAGTCTCGTGGCAATTACGCTAAAGGGAGAAAGAAAACAAATAGCGCCCATGCACCCTGTGGGTCTCGCAAGGATGTGTGGCACTCCACAATTATCTTTAGGGAGAAGGGAGATGGAGACAGGCAGAGTGGTAGGGAGATTTGGTGAATCTCGCCAAAGGGGAGATAAGGGGAAGGTTGGACGTGTGGGTCCGCGCGCCCTCGGATGGGATCCCCCAAGGTGAGGGTGGAAGTGCGGGGCTCTGAGCTTTTCAAAAAAATTCCAAAGGTAAAAATTCCCAAGTGATGAAGTTCTCCCTCCTCCGTTGTCACCTCATAGTGCCACGTGGCACCCTCTCGGTTGGTTGCGGGATGGCGGGGAGAAATGGAAAATTTTTCCAAATTTTTTTAAGAGCTAAGGGCAAAAATGATGCCTCGTCTTCGTCGCTTCCCCGTGAGGACACATGGAAGCCTTTGATTGGCTGTGGGCTGGTGAAGGAAAATTCAAAATTTTTCCTAAACCAAATTAAAAAAAAAAATTATAAGGATTTTCTAAGGGACGGGAATTTTAGGCCGGGCCCACTGTGGGAATATTTTCCCAAATTTTCCTACCAAGGTAGGAAAACTTTAGAGGGCCATAACTTGAGCTAGAAAGCTTGGTTTTGACAAGAAAGGACTTTCTAGAAATATCTCGATGCCCTCTTTGCACAGAATAATAAATTTTACTTTTTGATAAAGTTTAAATGGTAAATTTTACAAAAATGATCTGCAGGATTTTAAAAAGCCAACTGGTAATTTCCAACTTTCAAATTTGATTAAATTTGATCTCCTCCTTCACTCAACATGCCAATTAGACATGGAGGATTTTTCTAGGGAGGGTTTAAAGTGTTTTTGGAAGGTAAATTTGTTTAATTTATTCAAGTTTTAATTTTTTCCAACAATTGATAAAAAAACATTTGAGGGAAGGATTGGTTCGATTTTGTAATGTTCTAAATAGTTTTCTTAAGTTTTCTTTGTCAATTTGAGTTCCTTGATGTCTTAGCATGCTAAATTATATCCTTTCCAATTTAATTATTAAGTGCAGGTCCGAATTGTGCATTTTATTTAAATTTATTGCTAGTTTAAAGTTTATAACATAGATCTATTTCTTTTAAATTTGTATATCAATTTTATCCTTTAAATGTGACATTTCATTTCTAAATAATCTAATACATTCAGTTGTTTATAAACAACCATTCTAAATCCAAAGCAAATACTAAATTTCATTTATACACATTCCCAAAATACAAAATACAACATTGTTTCACGTACATTTTCTCTTTCCAAACAGAGATCTAACTATCTCTTTTGTCATACAATGAAACATTGAATTCAATCCAACAATGCATATGAAAAAAGGTCTTTCAACTCTTTATTGACTTCAATTATAAATCTTTACATATTTCCATGTTGAATGCAATAACAATTTTTTTTTCTTTCCAATAATAAAACAGAAATAAATTATCCTTCACATTCGAATGTACAACGTCATAATCAAATTACATATATCTTTTCTTCACAAAATACATATTACAATTTCATCCACAACAAGTGGGAAAGGATTACAAATAAATATGTTTCACAAGGGACTGTTAAATTACATTTTTCCTTTGCTCCAGGACAACGACATGCACATTTTCTCTTTCTCTAAGTTGATCACAAAAAAAGAGGGGAAAATGCAATGCTCTCCACCCAACCAAGACATCTAATGAAAAGAGAATCCTTCCTTCATCATTGGCCCCCAAGCCCTAACCAATATACAATAAAAGGTGTGGTTCAACCCATCACAAAAATTGGCTTCCACAACACACATCATTCTTTCACATGCATAATTCAATATAAAACATAGTTTAACACAAAACAACAATTTACAACCGCAATTGAGAACATTCCAATGAAAAAGTAGGCTTGATCAAGCAATCCAAAGGAGCAAGGTCTATGGGGGAAGCTACTTATGCCTCCCAATTTGGAATTGGGCATCCACCATAACAAACCACCAATAAATTTCACCATACATATCCTTATGCCCCCCACAAATCCCTCCTTATTCCCCCACATGCATTTCCTTATGCCCCCACAAAGTAAGAAATGCAAGCTATTTCTTTTCCATGGTGGATCCCAAACCCAAACTCCCTCCACAAAATTTTGATGCCAATGGCATTCCTTATGCCCCTCCATGGATTCCCCATAGCCTTCTCCTACACCATCCCTAAGGCAGTCTACCCAACCAGCCAACAAATAAAACAAAACATGCACCATTCACACAACATAGCAAGAAAATAACAACATAAAAGGAGAGTTGAATTCCTACCTTTCCATGGTAGCTTTTGTTTCCAAAACAACAATTTCTCAAACATGCAAAGTTTTCTCCAAGCTCCTTCCAAAAGCAAGAGCTCCAACACAAGAAAAATGCGCCCCAATGAAGTTACAAAATGATTCAACAACCCCAAAACAAGAAGAGAGTTTAAATTGTATAGAAGAGGGAAGAGAAGAGGATGATGTGGATCCATGTATGATGCCACATCACACATCCTTCATTTCAAACACAAAAGACAAGATCCATTCTCCCAAGCACAATAAAGAGGTGGGTGATAATATGACAAGTTACTTGCACACTCCAAAAGGCACACACATCAAGGGATAACAAAATTAAATAAAGTGTAAGAGAGTGCAATTAAAAACATGCAACATGATTAATAAAATTCATTATGAAAGTCACAATCACTTTTCCAACCATAAGTATGGTTGGTAAATTTAATTTAGAGGCATGGGACAAGTTTTACTTGTCCCACAAGCCTCCAAAAACAGCCCCCAGGGACAAATTCGAATTTTTCATGGAGGTGGAGTATTTCATACTCCAAAACTAACTTACACAAACTCTTACACAACTTACACATCCCTTACATATTTAATACCAATAGCCAACAACTTCTATTATTACTTTCCCATATCCTAATTTGATTTATTTAAATTTTAACCATATGTTTCCTCACATTAATCTATCACAATTTTAATTAATTAAAAGAAAGGAACACATCACTAATAAAATACATACAACAATGATACAAAATTAACCACATTAATAAATACACAATACACATGGTCACATATAAAGGAAATCCCCCATGGGAATTCCTAACAAAACAACACACACACAAGACATGTTGCCATGGTGACCTTGTTGAATTCACCTAGAATTCCATTGTGGTTGGTCTCCAATCCCCAATGCTTTGTTGTGATATTTTTAACGTGAAAAATACAAATATATCCTTCAGCCTCGTGGCCATATCGAACAACAACATCAAGGAAGTTTAACATTATAACATACAATTCATCCCAACAACTATATCATCATCGCAAAATATCCAAAATCACATGTCCGAACAACATCCATAAAACATCTATGTCAAATAGTATATCATCATCCACATATGAGTGTATCTAATAATCATCATGCATCATAACCAAATCAAGATCAACAATAATCCATGATCAAATGTCTAACAACATACTAAATCAATAAATAATAATGTCCATAATGTGATCAACTGTATCAGAATAAGTATCAGCAGGTGTCAAAGGGAAGTGGGCAGTACACTAAGGAAATAATAAATATGGAAGAAATGGATTTGTAGTTACTTAAAAGTCTTGATAAAAGAGGGAATATATCCAAATTTACTAAGGTAACTTCTAAGATAATAATTGAGTCATTAGAGAAGAATTTTTTCCAAGTATCCACCCTAGTAGTAGGAAAGAAAAAAAGTGAATTAACTGAAGAGGTCATGCTTATGACAAGAGTTACTCTAGGAGAGGTTACCACTAAAGGAATTATACAAGATACTCATACTTTTATAGATACTCTTTTCCTCAAGCTTGATAAAGATAAGGCTGAAAAGGATAAACTGAATGAGAAAATCTCTAAATTGTGTGAAATTATTATAAAAGTTTCCAAGTATTATTCTCATCCTATTCTATCAGGGGAGAAATTTAATCCTCAAATCATCACATAAGTAGAGGAAACATGTGACAAAGCTAAAGTTCTGGATGAGTGCATAACATAGCTCCTTGAAAAGTCTAAGGAAATCCATTCAAAGGTACTAGTTAGACTAAGAGATTGCCAAGATTAGTTTAATCAGTTGAATGTTTTAAAACTAGAAATAGAAAATGAATGTGGGATTGTTGAACTTCAATTGGAGAGTATTGAGAAGATAAATTCATTTCGAAAAGGTTTTGATTGAAGAACAAATGGTACTAGAGGGATTAGTGAAAAAGGGTAAGCAAGAAGAGCTGACTCTTTCCTTTTGCATGAAGCTATTTAAGAAAATGATGGAAGAAATGAAAGTGTTAGAAGAAGAAGAAGAAGAGGCTTTGGATCATCTTGATGATGGCATATATTTTGTTACAAAATACACAGAATCCAAACCACTAAGAACTATAGAGAAATTTCTTCATCTTCTTAAACAAGAAATGGATAAAGCCATTACTCCTTTCACCTATGATTTGATTGAGAAGTTGGAAAAGATTCACCAAAATGTTAAGAATATTGGATCAAGCCTAGTGAAAGTAAAAGGATTCAACAACATCTTAGCAAAATAACTCCTCAAGATACGAAATTGAAATGCAAGTTATTTCCAAATCAAATGAAAAAGTAATACAATATATGTTGGATCAACATGCTATATACCAGGAGAAAACCAAGGGTGAGATTGAGGATTCATGTGAGGATGATGCTTTGATGAGAACAATGATGATGAGGATGAAGAGGCAAGAAAATATGAGACTGAGGTTCTTTAATTGGAATAACTTCTTTCAATTCCTTTCTTCTTCTTCTTCTTCTTCTTCTTATTTTTTTATGATGTAATCAAGTAAGAAAGTAAAATCATAAGACTTAAGTAATTTGGTTAAAATCATTACTTCAAATCTTTAAAAAAAAAAATTACTTTTAAATAGGTTGCTGCACTACTTCCAAGGTAGTTGATTTTGTTTTAAATTATGCAACATTTCAATATCATGTGTGTCAAGCAATTAGAAATTTGAGGAGGAAACGGCTCAACTTCTTTCATTTTTATAGCTAGGAACATGTGGGAAATGTAATTAATATCTCCTATTTTTATTTTCTTTCTAGATGTTATAAATAGAGAGGGAGGCCTATAAACCAAAGGATACAAAATTTTTGGCAATCAACTCTTGTACTTTCGTGCATTAAAATTTGAAACTTTGTGTTGAGACTCTCTTATGTTCATTTTGTAAATTGGATGGACTTGAATAAGAAGAATGAGGATTTCTATAGAACCTTGTGTCTAAAAAAGTCTAGTTGTTCATACTACGAAATTTTATGGTAAAATTTGTATTATCTTGAATTTTCTTCTCTATGCATTTCTTTTCATTTGCTATAAAATGTGAAAATTATTAAGCATTTATTTATTGTGTACAACTAAAATAAGCTCTGTGATCTACTTGTTGTGAATTATGTCTCTTTTCCATAGTTGTTATTATTATCCTGTATTTCCTTTTCACTTCTCTTCGCTATAAATTTCCCAAATAAAATTGCTTACTTGTTGCAGAATTATTTAGATATGGTTCATGAGCTCTATAATTAAAGTAATACCCAAAAAATAGTTTTATCCCAAACATAAGTAATTAGAGTAAATAAATATATTACACAATAGATTCACCATTAAATTAAGGGGATTCATCCCATGAATTCCTAGGTTTTTATGTGTAGCTGATCATAAAATCTATCCAACAAAACCATATTGAGCACATGGCACAAGATAATAGATGTGCAATGATGCACTAGATTTTGAGAAGCTATAGAAGAACATAAAATGCTGAAGATGTGTCCACCTTGAACAAACTATATCTCTGCAAAGGGAGGTTTTGCACATGATGGAAACCGTGGTGTGAAATAAATGAAATAATACTAACAAATATAAATAGTAGATATGCTAAAAACAATAGGAATACGACGTGTATAAGAAAAAAGTGTAGTAATAATGAAATAATCAACATGTGACCTTCTTTGCACCTGACCTCTTGAGGTCATGCCAAGACAATAGGTGTAGGATGAGTATGAATGTGAGTGTGGTGGTGAGGATCAAGATAATTGGGAAATCTTATATCTTCAACACGAAATGTCAGGATCTGAGTCTAAGACAAAGAAATCTCTCCTAACTTGAAGTGGTGTGATGTCTTGCTCTAAAATAATAGCTTCTCGTAGACTCAATCAATGTTGAGCTTGGTCGAGATCTAGTTTGTTGGTTTTTGAACACATGAGAAAATGACCTGTGGGTGCCTTGTATAGATTTCCAAATAAGGTCATGGAAGTAAGAATGAGAGGCATGATGGAGCCACATAGGTATTTATGGGAAATTTTCTAGTCTGGTCCAGAAAGTCTTAGCCTGATTAGCTGTTATGTTCAGTAAGGAAATTGCAATAATATCTGGTGGAAGTGGTGAAGATCTTGAATACTAATGTATGCAAACTAGTGTCAATGTCTAATTGACTAGCAGGCCCGTTGGGTTATGGGACTGAGGATCACAACCAAAGACTCATGGAGGCTTGTGGCCCTTGAATGGTCATGCACGTAATCAAACCCTATTTCCAGGAGTAGTCCAATAGTCATAGGCTTGATTAGTAATGATATTTAGCATATTGAGTTGTTCTATTTTCTCAGTGAAAGTTGTAGGTGTGTGTAAGACTATCAAATGTAAACTGGTATCAATGTCAGTTATCAATTCTAGCCCATTGGGTTGTGGGACCAAGGGATCACAACTATATGTATTTTCCTGTTGTGGACCATTGATGGTCATACAAAATGAAATAAAATGATTTTTGATAAGAAAACTAATTATTGAAGGAAATCTAATCTATGTTTTTGGAGTTTTCACAATATTTTGGATCAAAGCAATAAAAGCAAACTAATCTATCAAAGGAAATATTTTTGTTCTTTTCTAATTTTTAAGCAATGCATTCTAATCTAATAAATAAACTAAAGACAAGTAATCATTTGGATGTAGTTGGTTACTTGTGAAAATGTATGAATCTAATCTAAAAAAATAACCTAATCTAATCAAAACCCTTCAAACCCTACCTCAAAGGTGAAGAAAAAATCATGACCTGAAAGGGGCTATTGTTCCTCACAACTTCCCTAGTAATGTTAAAGAGGAAAACTTACTAATGATTTGATCTACTTGTGATTGACTAATTTATTGAAATGAATGATTTTATACTCTATTTGATATGAATGATTTTCTACTCTATTTGATATGTGATTGAAACTAGTGATTTGAAATTGACAATTCAACAAACAAGGCAAACAAACACACAATTCCAACTTGGACAAGCAAGAGCTTTGGAAAATCTGGTTGTGTCTATATCTGTCCCCTTAGTATGTTCCTTTCTTTCTCCGAGTGTTCATGTGAGTCCAAGGATTGGGAATGCAAGAAAAAAGTAGGAGGATGGTGCTTGAGAAATGGCAGCTTGATGGTAGTCTAGATGATGCAATGAAGTAGAAGAGAGATAACACAAGAGATCAGAGCTTGGCTATGCAATTCCTAGCAAGATCATAAGCAACAATACAATGCAAGATACACAAAAATTCTAGGCCTTTTTCTTGAATACAAGCATGGAATATATAGGAATGGAGGATGGGAGGTGCCTTCATGCAAGGAAAGAAAGAAGAAGTAGTTCAACTAATTAAATCTATTTAAAAATAGGAGGAAGGAGAACCAAGCAATCAAAGCTAATTTTAGACAATTTGGCTCACGGATGCATGCAAAAAGTGAAATTAAGTGAACCATCACATGTTAAAACACACGTGAGAGAATCTGGAAAAAAAGTGGGCAGGACCCTATTGCCTATGCGGGTGGTGGTGGTTTGGAGACCACCCCTGTTTTGGGTGGTGGTTTCAGAACCACCACCCAAGGCAGGGGGTCCTGGCACTAAAGGCCAAAACATGTGCAAAAAGAGGAAGAAGCTGGAAAAAAACATGGGAAGGCTAAGTAAAGATGTCTAGGAAACAAATATACACTGTGAATGGAAATTGGAGCTCAAACACCTTCTTGAAAGGACTGAATCATCATTGGGGACTTTTGTAACCATTTTTCCGACAATGTAGCACATGTAATTTTGGGTGCGTACATATTGCCCCCTTGGAGAAGCATTTTAGCCATGAAAAGGCATAAACATAGAGTCCGAGTATGGTGTTCCGAAAAGGGGAGTTAGAAGTTATACCTGACATGCCCATGTGTGAAATTTCACCACCCAAACTCCCGCTACCTACAAGAGAAAGAAGACTCAAGTGCAGATAGATAAAATATTGAAAAATAAACACTAAATCAAAATGACAAGAGGACTTACCATTTGTGTGGGGATATAGAAATATACCTGCATGCCAATGCTCCAGCCCTGTGAACACATACACTCAAAATGAGGTTAAAAATATATATATATATATATATATCAAAACAAACTCACTTTTCAATTCATTTGTGCATTGTTGATTTGGTGAATTTGGAGCTCTAGATTCATGGTGACCATTTTTGATGAGAGTACAAAAAACCATTTTGCGGAATAGTGATCATGCCTCCATGTGTGGGAGATCGACCAGTGTGGTCAAAGGTTGGTTATTTTCACTTTTGTCTTTTTATACCCTAAATGTAAAAATGTTGAAAAGTTCACCTAGGGGGACTATTTAAAAATTTTTTTGTCTTAAATGAGTCTCTAGGGGGCTGCCCATAGGGCATGCTTTTATTTTGTCAAAAATGGTCTTTTTTTGCACTTTTGAACATTTTTTAGGGTTAAGGGCATGTTTGGAAAATTGGTTCAGACCACCACCCAAAGTAGGGTGGTGGTCATGTCATGGGGACCTCCACCTACTTGGGGGTGGTCTAGAACCGCCACCCTACACTAGTGGCGGTTCTGAATAGAATGACCAAAATGTTCACTAACTTGGATTTTTTTGGATTTTTCATGTTTTATCATGTTTTTGATGAGCTTTTCTTCTTGTATATGTTACTAACTTGCTCTTTTCTCATGTTTTGGTGAATGCAGAAGAAGGAGGAATACATCCATTGAGAGAGAGAGAGAGAGAGAGAGAGAGTGTGTGATTGGCTCCTTAGGATTCTGGATCAGTTGACTCGAGCGAGAGAGACACTCTGCAGAGGGAAGGTATCTGGAGGATTGCATGGGTACCCCATGTTTCCCCCCTATTAGTCACATATTGTGTGACTTTTTCTCCTATTGGGATGCAGATTGGAACACCTTCTAGTTTCAGGTGTTAGGGGTGAGTGGACCATTACTCTGGAGGATGTATACCGCATCCTTGGGCTCCCGATTCTTGGGAGGAGACTGAATTTAGAGACAACATAGGATCTAGGGGCTGCATGATGACATAGTGGGCCACATATATGGGAGATGTGTTGTCTCATCTGGTTTGAAGAAGGGGATGAAGGTCCAGTCGATTTCTACTGCTCCTATTCCGATCATTCTAGAGGGCCATTATGGGTATCTTGTCCTCACGATTGATGGGGACAAGGGAGGTGACACTCTTCTCTACTGTTGGGCTCCCATTATCACATAGATTGAGGGACATGGTTGTAGGTATGCATGGGGAGTGGACATCTTAGGGACTACCTACCATGACTTATATAGGGTAGTCAATTGCAAGGGTAGTCACTGAGCCACCCCACTCTTGTCATGATGAGTGGGTATATGAGTGTATCACCCCTTATGGAAGGGGAGTATAGGTATTGGACCCAAGGGCCATCAGAAGTGAGGTGGATAACTATGTTAGTTCTTAGGACACCTCATCATCTAGTGGCTTCTCTTACCACAATAGACACATGGTTTCTACCCCTACTAGGACATGATAGGGTTATGGGGATAGGAGGTGACCATGGTGGTAGCTTTTTCTACTACAGGCCAGCTAGTTGACATAGTCGGGAGTTGAGATTCACCCATTTGATCGGGTTCCTTAGTAGTTTGGCCTACCATATGTTGTGACATTCCTCCCCCAGTGGTACCAGTTTATAGGACCATTCAAGGAGGCCGGAGGGGCCCTAGAGGAGATCCCGGTTGGAAAGTGGTCACTCTAGGTGTGCCTATTGTAGTTAGGTGCATGGTTCATGCTCGATGGGATAGTTGGTGCCCCTCGAGCACCTTTACTCTAGATTGTGGCCACTCCCACTCCCACAGAGAGAGGAGGATGAGCCCTATTAGTGTAGACTCCGATTTATGAGGAGCACATGAGGGGATGAGATGGAGGAGGAGTCGGTCGAGAGAGACTAGAGGAGGAGGATGAGGGGGATGTCGAGACTAGAAAGGCAGCCCATATGGACAGAGGAGGAGAGTGATCTAAGAGTGGCATGACACTCAGGAGATGTTGAGAGCCACACATGAGGAGGCTAGTGATAGAGAGAGAGACCTTAGTCTCAGAGGAGCCATTTCCTCTAGGTGGGGAGGGGGATGATGAGTCCGTGATCGACAACATTTGGCCTCTAGCTTTGGGAGGCCCCCCACAACAACATCAGAAACATAAGCAAGAATAGTCACTAACCCTACCTGGATGCCCAGAGATCCAAGTATGTTTGACACTCTTCTCTCGCCTTTGTTAATTTGAAACCTTAGTTTTGATATTCTCTTTTGATTTGCATTTTTGTTTTTTTCTAACTTATCTACTTCTTCTCCTTCCCTTCTTGTAGTGACTGCATAAGAGTGGAGAGAGCTCATCGATTGGGTGTGTGTGGACACCCTGTTGATCCCCTCGGGAAGACCCGAGATGAGTTGATGATGATTGGGTCACCACTAGCTAGCTGCGGTGACACACTGACATGTTTTCTCCCATTTGGAGGATAGTGGAGGTGGTGACCTCCCTTCATACTATGGTGGCTGGATATGAGGCCATCGAGCATTTGATGAGGTGGAGCCATTCCCGTAGTGAGACCATAGCAACAAGTGGCCACCACCATGAGCACTCACACCATTTGGTTCACTCTCAGCATGTCATCGCAGCCACCAAGCAGGAGAGCCCTGGACGTGGCCATGCACCATCGAGGGATCCCATAGGGATTGACAGGCCACTGGGCCATTTATTGCTTTGTTGCCATTTTTTGGGCACTATATGATTTTTTTTTGTATATTTCGGGCTCATTACGAGCATTTTGACCATGCCTTAGTGCGTGATGGCATTGTATAGAAACTTGACCCACTATGATATATACAGACTCTTATTTTTGGTTGGAAATCCATTGTATCTGAGTTGAATCTCTTTTGGTTTATTTCTCATGTGTACTCTAGATGTTTAGAATTTCCACTTTTCTATGCTTTTCAAAATGTATGCAAGTGGATGTGAAATGATAACAGAATGATTTCTTTTTGTATTTTATAATGTTGATATATGATAATGCGAACACAATGTGATGTTTGAACTTTAGTTTCTTTAAGAAATATTTGATACTTCATATTGTCTTGGAAAAACATGGTGATACAATGATATGATAAGTAAATGTACTTTTGCCCCACTCCTAACCCCACACAACAGTAGGATGTGAGGGCTCAACACCAAGAGTCAGAAAAGGGCACAAGTTAAAAAATTTTTTTGAATGGTAATGATGAGGGAAAGACAATGGTTTGACAGGACCAAATTGAGACACTACAACCTCACCCTACTCAAGTTACTTCATAGCTTAGAATGTGATTTACTTTCCAGTTTATCTAGACTTAGATCCGTAGATGGCTACTTGGTTGACAAAATCTGGTTTTGAGGTTTTAAACTCTTTTGGAATTTTGGACATCTAACTCACTTTGTTTTTGACTTATGATTTCACAACATTTGAGTGAATTATTTGTAACTTTCAAGTTTATCAAAGAGACCCCCTACTCCTTGCCCCATGCTACCAGAGGAAGCATGGGCTCATCACCATGGATAAGGAATAGGTGAGTAAGGGCATTTCTCTCCTTTCCCAACCCTACATCACCAAGTAAGAGATGTAGGCTCAACACCGAAGGTTGGTAGGGAAAAGAAATGTGTAAAATAAAAAATTTTTTCTATGGATTTGCATTTGACTTACTCATCTAGGAAAAATGTTTAGTATGTTCTTATTTCCAAAGATATTTTTATGGGATAGATGTGACACCATGAAGCTTCTAGAATAGACTATAGGAAAAGACACCTAATCTAGAAAGAGACTATAAGTAGAACCAAGTATGTAGGCCTTGGTATGATCATGGTCAAAACTTTGTCTTATCTATTTGAACTGATGAAATGATTTGAAAACAATTGATGATACCATGAAAATTTGGAGAGACATGATTTGAATGTTTTTCCAATGTTTTTCAGAAGTTTTTAGGAGTTTTATAAGAATAAATCCCTTGATCACAAATTTTACAAGAATGAGCTGGAAAATGAAAGTGTGATGCAGATGTAGTAATGTACATATGAAAATGCTAATGGATCATGTGTAATACCTCTTTAGGTGAAGAGAGTTCACAGATTCATTAAACTCCTCACCCTCTAGTGTACATAGGTGAAATGCCCCATTTTTGTAGTCTTCTACTACTCGATATGGACCCAACCACCTAGGTCTGAATTTTTCCTTCCCTCACTGGTTTTTTTGTCTATCGGATTTGTCAAGTCTTAATACCAAATATCCCTCATATATTTCACATTTGTAAACCTTCTTATTGTATTTCGAGCCATCCATCAGCGTAAACATTGTGTCGTTGTTCAACGTTGAGTCTAACCTCATCAAGACTTTCTAACTGAGAGAGTTGTGCTTCTCGATAGCCTTCTTCTCCCAAGATTTCATGTAGTGAAATATGGAGACTGGTATTTCAACCTCGAGTGGTAAAACTGCTTCCACACCAAATACCAAAGAAAAGGGGGTTTCCCCTGTTGGTGTTCTAACTGACGTCTCGATAGGCCCACAAGGCTAGGAAAAATCTTTAAATGCCAATCTTGTTTGTTCTCCTTAATGGTCTTAAGGAGGATGGACTTTAATGTTTTATTTGTAGCCTCATCCTATCCATTGGCTTGAGGATAATAAAGAAGTCATGTGATGACTTATCTTGAACTTTGCACACAATTCACGCACCTCATCATTTTTGAAAGACGTGCCATTATCGAGATAATGACTTGTGGGACACCATACCTATAAATGATTTGGTTTAAGATGAACTTAGTGATCACAGACCAGGTACAAAGTGGTAAGAGGCATGGCTTCTACCCACTTGGT
This sequence comes from Taxus wallichiana var. yunnanensis, assembly GCA_018340775.1. Lineage (NCBI taxonomy): Eukaryota > Viridiplantae > Streptophyta > Pinopsida > Cupressales > Taxaceae > Taxus > Taxus wallichiana. Next base: position 284,861,413 of record CM031243.1, on the reverse strand, counting down.
AAAGTATTATGTGGCCATGATTATGAAGTTATGGCCATCCATTGATGAGGGAGAGAATTTCCCTATTAAATCTAGGCCCCATGTGGAAAAGGGCCATGGGGTTGTGATTGGTTGCAAAGCTTGTGCCGGTATGTGGATCTCGTGGGAGAACTCTTGGCATTTGTGGCATCTGTGCACAAAACTCTACTACGTCATGTTCTAGAGTGGGCTAAAAATAGCCCATCGATGTATCTTCGAGAAGTGGCGTGGCCGCCGAAGTGACCTCCACATACTCCACTATGTGACTCATAAAGAATATTTTTGGATTCTTTGGCGTCAACACATCTTAACAACATTCCATCGAAGGCCCTGCGATAGAGCACCTACTCTACAATAACATACTTAGTGGAAATGACATGTAACCACCTTCTTTGTTGAGATGTTTCCCCTTCTGGATATGTATGGTCCACTATAAAATTAATGATGTTGGTATACCATGGACACAAAAATGGGGGCCTAGTCTCAATGAAGTACACACACTCATCGGGAAGTCTAGATCTACCAGATCACCTCCATCTAATGGATTATCAGCTAACCAATCCAATGATTTTTCCTTTGATGGATTTTTTGATTAACAAATGTTAACTCAAATTCACCCATCAGAGTTATGAAGTGCCCGACCTTCTTAGACAAGGATCCTTGTGTGAGGAATGTCCGCAAGTGATCGACTTAACAATAACCCTTGTTTCTTGATTCAACATATAATGTCTTAAGCACTTTGTTGCAAAGACTATGACAAGGCATTCTTTTTTTCTTCCTAGGTGTAACATGTCTCATAATCAAGCAACATCGACTAATGAAATAAATTACATGCTCTCATTTATCATCATCCTCTTGAGCCAACATGCAGGCTAGTGAAACATCCATAGCTCGTGAATACAAGATCAAAGGGTGATCTGATCTAGGTGGCATTAGCATGGGAGGGGATAATAAGAATTTTTAACTACCTCGAAGGCCTCATTGCATTCTTATCAATCAATGCTATAATCCTTTTTCAACAAATTGTTGATTGGGTGAACAACAAAGGTCAAGTCAGGGATAAATCTTTGGATTGCCCCAAGTTTTCCAAGAAAATATCTGATGCCAAGACTCATCCATTGGTGGAATCATTTCCAATACAACTTAGATTTTGGCTTGGGTCTACATCAATTCCTCTTGTGAAGATATGATGTACCCAAAAAAATCTTTGCCTCTTGTTACATGCCGAATACACACTTTTCTGGATTCAATGTGATGACATCGTATTGATTAAGTGTGAAAGGATGATACGAAGCACCTCTAGGTGATCACAACACTTTTTGGCCTTAGCCAACAGGTCATCCACATAGGATTCCACAATCTTATGTATAAGATCATGGAATATATAAGTCATCACTCGTTGGTATGTAGCTCAGCGTTCTTAAGCCCGAATGGACATGACCACATAATAATAAGTTCCCAAGGAGTTATAAATGTGGTTTTGGCCTGATCCTCTTTAGATATTCTGATCTGATTATACCTAGAGAATCCATCCATAAGAGACAACAACTCAAAACCATTTGTTGCATCAATGATAACATCGATGGATGGTAATGGGAAATCATCCTTGGGACAAGCCTTATTTATATCCCTAAAAATCTATACAAATGTGAATCTTTCCATTTTTCTTGAGAATGGGGACTATGTTAGATACCCATTGAGAGTAATCAACTAGCTTGATGAATCCCACCTGGAGGAGTTTCATCACTTCTTCTTTCACCATGAGGGCCACTTTTGGCTTCATGGGCCTTGACTTTTTCTTAATCGGCTTTGCATCTGGTTTGGTGATGAGATTGTGCACCATAATGTGTGATGTAATCCCCATCATTTCTTTGTAATTAAACATGAAAGATTTTTGATGCTCCTTGAGAATGTGGGTATGTATTTCAACTTCCTCAGGAGTTAAAGAGGACCCTAGCTTCAAAATATTTGGTTCTTCCTTGGTCCCGATATTTATATCGATTGTTCCCTCGATTAAGGAGGTGTTTCCTTCCTCAAACTTAGTGGGGCGGAGGTAACTCTAAATCCCCCTCTTCTGCCACCTCTCAAAATTTCAAGTTCCTCCCAGGGAAGACTCTATCATGGGATTTCCAAAATAGGAAGAAGAGTGTGGAATTAGAGAAAGATTAACCTCATGATGTGTAAGATGTAGCTCTGTGAGAGTGTTTAGATATTCTAGAGTTTCTTTGTCAATGTCAACATGATTTGTAATGACAGACTCACTCTCAGTCTCTACGTATGTCAACATTGGAGTTATCGGTGTCTTATGGACCAAAGGTTCTACATGAACCGAGACCATGAAGCTTGAATCTTCCAACTCACCACTTGGGGTAAAGTGAGAAGTGGATGTTGTGATTGAGTCTGAGGAGATTCTGGTCTCATGGAATTTCCTCGATGATATGAAGTCAAACCTCTTCATTAAATTCAGCACTTGCCATTTTGTAAAGTTACAAATGCTCACTCTAGTCTCATACACTTTGGATACTTGATTCGCAACAATTGTGAATCACCCAACACCTGATATTAAGAGCACCCATTCTTTTGGCTATGATGAGACCAAGTAGAAGGGCTTCGTATTCAGCCCCATTATTTAGTGCACTCAAAGTTTAACTTGAAGGAAAAAGGTAGAATCCTTCCCTCAGGAGAGGTAAGAATCACACCTACCCAGTGCCAAAATGACACTTGGCTCCATCGAAATGGAGAGTCCAACAATTACTTGGAAAAATGGATGTTGGATCATCTTTTGAATCTTTCTCCTTCACTTCAGTTACCTCAACCATACAAACCTCATTTTTTGGGAGAGAACCGAGTCCTAGGGTATGTCCCATGCCCATAGAATCGAAAGGAAGGAGAATTGGTAAATATTTTTCCAATAGCTGAAAATTTTTGTAGTCCCTAATGATATTGTCTCTATGATGATGGTTTCATCTTTTGACTATCAGAATGCCTTTGATCAAACCCGTGACTTCTAATTCCATTGTAGGAACCAAATTTTCCTCTAGTAGTACTAGCTTTGTTGGTTTATTTAAATGATTTGTGGGAAGCTCAAACTCAGAGTGGACTCCTGGCCTCTTTTTCAAATTGGCTAAGTGTATGTCAAAGGGTTTTGGATCACCTATGCCAAAAACCTTCCCTAAATGTAGGAACCTAACTTCTGAAACAAAGTGGAGGGAATCACCTTCATGCGATGAATCCAAGGATGACCAAGGATCATATTATAGTTGGTTTCCTGATCTATAATATAAAATTTAGTTAGTATGGTCTTAGGTCCAAAGGGTGAAAAACACTATAGTTTTGATTGATGTTGCTTTGAGGCTATCATAGCCCCTCAGCGTATTTCATGTTGAAGAGAAATTAGTCTCTCATACCCTAGTTTTTGAAGGAAAGAGAAGGGGACTATGTTGACTATCTTCCCCATCATCAATCATCACATGCTTTACATAGTTTTTGTAAATCTAGACTTGTAAAAACAACATCGGATCACCTCTATGAACTATTTCAGCATTCTATGGGCATCTTGTTGATATCGAACACAAATCCAACATCTCTTTCAAGGTTGTCCTGGAGGATAAACATCAAAGTCCATGTGGTTTATTTGTGCTTCTAGAGGAGGGGTGACATTAGCCAAATGACCAAGACCCAACACTTCTAGTAGAGTGGCCCTATGAGTAGGGGAATTCTTTAACAGATCCAAGAAGGAAATGTGTGAGAATGTCTTAGTTAAGTCGTTGATCAAATCATAAGCTCCTACTAGCTTGCTTAGCATATCATGGATGTCATATGATGTGGTTGGGTAGATCAGCATAGGATGTGAAGAATAATCCCTAGTTCTAGTGGCAACGTTAATTTGTGGTTTAGTGTCAACTCTACCAACCCCACAATTTTTCATTTGTTGGTGACCATCCAAAGGAGGTGCCACCTGTGGGTTTGATGAAGTTGAGGCTTCGCGATCATGGGTCCCTATTACAATACCTTTATTTGAACCATTGGGATCTAATCTACCATCCTTTGGATGTGTGGGGAGAGGATTGTTAAAGATCCCAAATGGTGTGTTTGTGGAGATATTGGTCCCATGTAGGTGTTTTGAGTGGGTGTTGTTGGGTTTGCAAAAACATGTCAACAAATAACTATCTTTGGTCCTCTAGAAAATGTTGTAAAACTTGTTACAATCATCATGCACATGTTCTTGCGTGCCCATGAACCCTATGGAAACCACATATAAATCGGGATCGTAATCTGAGGCCTTTGGTTTGCACCTTGTTGTGGTCCAAAATTATGGTTATTGTTCAGTTGTTGGTTGTTATTATTAAAATTTGGGAACCCTTGCCCTTGATTTTGAAACTGGTTTGGATACCCACTTAGGTATTGGTTAGGGCCTTGGGTCTGTGTTTGTCTTTCTTCTTTGAGGTTGTTGTTGTTGTTGTTGTTGGTGGTTAAAATCTACAACATTGAATGAGGTGAAAAGTTGTTGTTTCTTTGATTGTTGTCATTGTTATTGTGGTTGTTTGAAGTGGAAGTATTGGGGGCATTAACAATGTTAGGCTTCTTAGGTTGGTCTGTCACTCCATCTGTCGTGACTCCATGATTCTTATTAAGGATTTTTGGTCCTTGATTGTTATTTGTGTTGTTGGAGTAACTGGGATTATTTTGATTAGGGGTGACTAACCTTCCATTAGCTCCATAAGTCTTATGACCACTATCAATGGCCACTTGGTCAATTCAAAGAGCACCCTCTAGCACCTCTTCATAGCTCCTTAGTGGGAATTTTGAACCTCTTCCTTTGTCTCTCTATTGAGAGAGTGGAGGAACAAATCACAAAGTTCCATTTGATCCATATTTGGAGTGCTTGCAGAGGAGTAGAGAACTTTTCACCACCTTTGAATAAAGTGGGCTATAAACTCATTGTGTTCTTGCTTGATATGAAGGAATTCCTGATTCTTGTTCTCAAAATCTTGTTCATATCAAAAGCTTTAATAAATTCTGATATGAGTTTCTTGAATGAGTGTATTGAAGCCTTCAGTATCCTATAGTACTAGTTGAGAAATACCTTCTAGCATCTTAGGGAAAATTTTTGCAACAAATGCATCCCATGGGAGTAGCTCTCGAATGGCCATTGCATAAGCCTTGATGTGGGCATTAGGATCACCCTCCCCTTTGAATTTTGGAAGATCAGGAAAGGGTCTTGGGAGCATGACTATTCGAATGGAGAAGTCTAGGGGTTCCTTGAGATATTCAGAATAGGTCCCCATTGCGTATGTTTCCACCATTGAAGATCCTTGTTGGGGTGGGGGCTGCATCGATTGTTGAAATGGGACAACATAGACATTTTTGGGGTGTATGGCATCCCTGTGGTTGTCCATATGGACCGGGTAGGTATACATGTCCCCCTGTGGAGATTTAGAATACATGTGTACATAGGGGGTTGATTACCTTGATATGGAATCGAAGGCATGAAGCCAAGGAACGTTGCATTTTGGATGGTATGGCATTTGAGAATGCACTTCTGGCTGGTGCCTATTATAGATATCCATACGTGGCTTGGGGGCATACCCAAGGTGCTCATCCCCATAAGTAGATCTCCAAGGTTTTGAGTATTCATATAAACTGGAGGATTCTATGTAGTAGGTATTTGTCCATAATTTTGTGGGTAGGGAGAGTTCGTGCTTTGCCCTGCATATGAATTCTGAGTATTTTGGGAAAGCTCTAGCTCCTTGAATTTGTCTACCAAAGCTGAAATGACATCACCCATTGATGGGTAGTGCTTTTCTTAGGTACTTTTTTTGAACCCTCGGAGGTTGTTGAGGAGTATGGTATCCTGCTATGAATTGTTCACTATGTTGCCACCCCTCATTGGTAAGTATTTTTGGTTGGTGGAGGGGTAGCGTTATTTTTTGAGAAGGACATCACCTTGTCCTTGTACAACCTATCAAAATCTTGGTTCATGTTCTAGAAGTGTTGTTCACTCCTAGCATATCGTGCTAAATATTCCTCATCTAGATGGGAGTTGATCCGATTGCATGCTAATGGGCTATCAAAACAATACCCGAGGAGATGAACTTGCTTCACTAGTGAAAGTCATGTTGTTTGAACTTGATTTTTTGTGAGGATAGGTCTGCAGTGACCTGGTCAAGTTCCTCAATACGTATAGAGGAACCAACATTGGTTCCCCAAGAAGTAGGGTTTTGAGTGGATGAGTGGTTGTCCACCCATGTTGAAAGTGAAGGTGATTGTTGTGGTATACTTGATTGGTAGTGGTACATGTCAAAACCTCGGGATGGGCCAACCGTATACTCATTGTATCCGACATATTCGGGGGTATAAGAATACCCGTAGAATAAAGGATGGATGAAGAAAGTGGAAATGTTTAGAGACTAGCTCTTCACGTTGGGTTCACCAATTTATACGATAGAAAATCAACACGTGACCTTCTTCACACCCGACCTCTCGAGGTCGTGCCGAGACAGCTGGTGTAGAATGAGTGTGAATGTGAGTGTGGTGATGGGGATCAAGCTAATTGGGAAATCTTATATCTTCAACACGTAATGTCGGGATCTACAAGTCTAAGGAAAAGAATGCTCTCCTAACTTGAAGTGGTGTGATGGCTTGGTCTGAAATAATAGCCACTCGTAGACTCTAATCAATGTCGAGATCTTAGTCGAGATTCTTTTTTTTGTTTTTGTTGAACACATGGAAAATGACCTACGGGTGCCTCGTATAGATTTCCAGACAAGGTCATGGAAGTAAGAATGAGAGGCATGATGGAGCCACATGTATTTATGGGTGATTTTTGGTCTAGTCCAGAAAGTCTTAGCCTGATTGGCTGCTATGTTTAGTAAGGAAAGTTGTGTAATAATATCTTGGTGGAAGTGGTGAAGATCTGAATACTAATGTATGCAAACTAGTGTCAATGTCTAATTGACTAGTAAGCCCGTTGGGTTATGGGACCTGAGGATCACAACCAAAGACTGTGGAGGTTGTGGCCCTTGAATGGTCATGTGTGTAATCAAACCCTATTTCCAGGAGTAGTCAATAGTCGTAGGCTTGATTAGCAAAATGATATTTAGCGTATTGAGTTTTCTATTTTCTCAACAAAAGTTTAGGTGTGCGTAAGACTATCAAACGTAAACTGGTATCAATATTAGTTATCAATTTTGGCCCATTGGGTTGTGGGACCAAGGGATCACAACTATATGTCTTTTTCCTATTGTGGACCATTGATGGTCATATGAGAATGAAATAAAATGATTTTTGATAAGAAAAATAATTACTGAAGGAAATCTAATCTATGTTTTTGGAGTTTTCACAATATTTTGGATCAAAGCAATAAAAGCAAACTAATCTATCAAAGGAAATATTTTTGTTCTTTTCTAATTTTTAAGCAATGTGTTCTAATCTAATAAATAAACTAAAGACAAGTAATCAGCCGGATGTAGTTGGTTACTTGTGCAAATGTATGAATCTAATCTAAAGAAAATAACCTAATCTAATCAAAACCCTTCAAACCCTACCTTAGAGGTGAAGAACAAATCATGACCCTAAAAGGGGCTATTGTTCCTCATAACTTCCCTAGTAATGTTAAAGAGGAAAGCTTACTAATGATTTGATCTACTTGTGATTGACTAATTTTATTGAAATGAATGATTTTCTACTCTATTTGATATGTGATTGAAACTAGTGATTTGAAATTGACAATTCAACAAACAAGGAAAACAAACACACAATTCCAACCTAGACAAGAAAGAGCTTTGGAAAATCTGGTTGTGTCTATATTTGTCCCCTCAAGTATGTTCCTTTCTTTCTCGAGTGTTCATGTGAGTCCAAGGGATTGGGAATGCAAGAAACAATAGTAGGAGGATGGCACTTGAGTAATGGTAAATTGATGGTAGTTCCGGATGCAATGCAAGTAGAAGAGAGATAACACAAGAGATTAGAGCTTGGCTATGTAATTCCTAGCAAGATCGTAGCAACAATACAATGCAAGATACACAAAAATTCTTAGGCCTTTTTCTTGAATACAAGCATGGAATATATAGGAATGGAGGATGGGAGGTGCCTTCATGCACAAGGCAAGAAGAAGTAATTCCAACTAATTAAATCTATTTAAAAATAGAAAGGAGGAAGGAGAACCAAGCAATCAAAGCTAATTTTAGACAATTTGGCTCACGGATGCATGCAAAAATTGAAATTAAGTGAACCATCACATGTTAAAACACACGTGAGAGAATTTGGAAAAAGTGGGAAGGTTAGTTGCCTTGCATAGGGTGGTGGTTTTAGAACTACCACCCAGGAAGGGCTGCGATCTTGGCACTAAACGCCAAAACATGCATAGAAAGAGGTAGGAAGCTGGAAAAAGTGCAAGAAGGCTAAGTAAAGACATCTAGGAAAAAAATATACACTGTGAATGGAAATTGGATCTTAGCACTAAAGGAATCATCAAAACATTTTTGCAATAATGTAGCACATAAAGGTGCGTACAAAAGCTGGTCACAAGAAAAGGCTCATAGGAAGAAAATAAGCTAAGTAAAGAATAATATATGCCCGATATGTATAGGAAGTCTAGGTAAAGGGATGGAAAACACTTTTCATTGTGTACCACTATATATTCCCCAAATCAAGCTCAATATATACCGTGAACACATGTGTGTAAAGAGTGAGGAGATATGTTGATTGAAAAACAACATATGTAATGTAAAGTGATAACAACTCAAGCTAAGTGTAAAGGTTGTTGTTATCTTGAATCACAACACCCTATGGTTTACACAAGTGTGTGTGCTTGAGCTCACAAAGTGTGATTGGATAACATGGGTACTATCTCCAAGTTGTGGGACTTTCTTCTTGAGATAGACCTCCAGAGAAAGCTAGTTCTTGCTCCTAAACTACCTACCACAATCTACTCTAATGTAGGAAAAACTATCTATCCTAATCTAAATTTCCAAGGGACTAGGGAGAGAGAGTGCATGAAAAAAATCCTACACTAAAGCAATGATACACTAGAAAAGGAGAGTGTGAGAGTAGTCTCCCAATGTGTGAAAAGTAGAAGCAAAATGCAAACTAGAAGGGGTGATAATAGTTCTCCACAATCTAGCAACTGCATTCACAACAATATTTCATGCACACACAATGATAATGGATCCCTGTAATAGCATAAGATAGACACAATATATATGCAATGATATTGAAAGGGCAAGAGGAATGCAAACAAACACAGCAGGGGAAGATACATCCAAAAACTTGCATCTATTGCTTCATAAGTATGCACAGTTCAATCTATTACAAGATAAGGGCTTGGATCACCATGCAATGAGTCCACTATAAGGGCACTGTAGCACATTGGCTTCACAAATAAATTTTGTGAGTTTTTCTTTTTAAAACTATATCTCTTTTACAATGAGCCCAACACTCTTATTTATAGATTTTGAGAAGAGAGAGAGAGGGAAAATGAGAATCCCGAAATTTTTCCTTCAACCACTTGAAAGATGTAGTAAATGAAGTGAAATTATGTTTTTTTCTTGTAAAATTCCCCCATAGTGTCCCATAACTTGTAGCAGTGTGAAATGTTAGCCCATGCTTCATTGAATTCATCCCAACTACCAAATAAAATCATTTTCCTGAACTGGGAACAATTTATATGAAATCACCATCTATTCCTGACCAAATTCTCTATTTCTTGATTACCGTGCATCAATATTGGAAACACGATTCCAACAAGTACCAATTTAATACATTTTTGTTAAGAAATGCAAAAGTTATGGCCTTCTGAGTGCGAGAAGCTATTTTGGGTCTTCCAGGCATTTATGTTATTTAATGGGAATGAGAATTTACTTTTCTAGAGCTGAATAAGTTTTTGTGGTGTAGAGGACATCGTTCACATTCCATAAAGTAAAATTTTGTGAAATTTTAAGCTCGGGGTAAAAAGTTATGGCCATTTGAAGTTTGGGGTCTGATTTGCAGTGTTTTCCCTTGCATGCGGCTATATCGGGTATTTCGGGTCTTGGTGTCTCGGATGTCCCTTGTTTGACTTGGGCCAAAAAACTCCACTTCACCCACATCACACTGACACACCTTGTAAATTGGGAAAATCTTCCTTTTGGGGAACTCATGTTCGCGTGTACCTATTGATCGGGTCATGAGGGCCGTTGACTCTACTCCGCCCACATCTCTTTTGCAGTCGGCTATTTCATCCTATCAGAGCTTGCGTGGGACAATTTTTTTGGAATTTTCTGATTTAATCTTGGACTACATATTTTTCATATTTTCAGGTCCCAGACATCCCGAGCATACCTATGTAGTCTGGGCCCAAGAAACTTGACTTTGCCGATTTGCATGTAAGTTGGCCATTTTGGCTCTGTGGGTCCCACGTGTCCCAATGTCCCATGGACCGCATGGGACAAAAATGTCTGATTTTTCCACACAACAAAGGAATGTGGCCATTTCAACCTGCTTGAGCCTAAACAATCATGTAATTTATCCAATTCACCTTGAGGGGCATATTTGGGATAACAGTCTTGATTTTGTATTTTTGGTAAATGTATGAATGTTTTTGTATTTTAAAACTATGTTAATATTACAACAATGTGGCCTCTCTTGGGTAATGTTAAATACTTTCATTTTTAGAGATAGATAATGGATTGAAAACTATTTATGTTTTCTTTATATTTATTTAATAATCCTTTATCATATCTACACACAACTACTCCCTAGAAATTACAATCATTTACATGGATCCTCACAAGTCTCTATGGTGTTCCCTAAGACCTATCCTAGACTAGAATGTGTGATCTCAAGAACCTTATTCACCTTAGGATCTATAGCCACACCGACCCTCAACCTTCAAACCCTTTCTAAAATTTTTAACAACCACAAAATGGTGACCCCATCCTCCTTTTATAGTTATGCACCATGTCTTATTCCCACTACTCTCTCCTCATTTTAATTTTCTTTTAGGAGGTGATAGATTTTTCTAGATGCTTTTAAATTCTTGTTCTTGAATTCAAATTTGAACTGAGATCGTTTAATGATCCAACCTACCATTCATATGCTTTTGCAACATAGACATGGTCATTGGCTCTTTTGACCCTTGTCCATCCTTTTTAGAAAATTTCGACACCTTTTTTCATTTCTGCCAACTCCATCTTATCGCACACTTATTTTCTCTCACTTCTTGCCACACCTTTGTCATCATGTCCATTTTTTTGAGTTCTACCTTCATCATTCTTCTATGCATCGTTCTTAGGTTATTGTTCCCCTTAAAAATATCTATGTGCCTCCAGTCTTCCGATCTGAGCCAAAAATCCACCAATCTATCAAAATCTTATGTGTATCTCTGCACCTTCTCTACTCTATTGAATATTCACATGTCCATCACTCCATATTATGCACCTTCCTCCTTATCCATGGTGTTATACTATTGTTCCCTTGTATGTAATCTCCTTTCTATCATGTTGCATTTCTCCTCTTTACTACGTGTAACTTCATTCTTTCACATACCCATACTTAGCAAAAATTTGTAGGATTACGGTGAACATTGGATACTCCTGTATCAAACAACTAAGGTAATTTAAACTTTAGGTCCTCCTTAAGTAGAATTAATGAGTTGTAGCACCACACTTCTAACTATCGAGGAAAATAGTTCTAGTTCCTTCATACTCGAACCTATATCTTGCCTCGTAACTTATTTTGACATCTATTCTAGTCATTTTATTCTTGATATGACTTCTTTCCACTACCTTGTGCACACTTGTGATATTTTTCTCACCATATCTGACCTCCTCCTCCAAATGGATCTCTTTTCTTAATCCTTTTGAGTCTCTCCTTTTATCCTCTTTCTCTTGTGTGCAAGCATTTTCTTTCCTTTAACCATCCTCCTCCTCCTAAGGCTTCTCTCAAAAGAATTCTACTTTACGAGTCTCCACTCATCTCCATATTTATCCTTCTTTCATATCACCTTATCGCTGTGACTTATACCTTTTACATTTCTTCTCTCAATGAACATTTTCTTCTCTTGCTTCTTTTTCCTTGTCACTTCCTTTCTACGACCTTCTCCTTATGTGCCCTTTTTTTCCTCCTGATTCCTATTACAAAATCGATCCTTATTCTCTTTCTCTCCTCTCTCCCTTTCATTTCCTTTATCTCATAACCTTTTCATTGTGGGCATCCTCCCTCACTATCTTTTCTCAGTCTTCTTTTATTTGCGCATATAATTCCTAATGAACGTATGGGTTTGGACCCATATTTGACCTCTTCCCTCTTGGTGCTTTCTTCCATCTTCATCTTTTTCTTCTTGGGGATTTTCTTCATAGTGCATCTCATTTTTATGAACTCTACCGTGCACATTTATTTTTTGTAGTCTCTTCCACCTTGCATGATATCTTTTTACAGTCTTTTCTACATATTATTCTCTTCATAGATACTCTTCTATATTCTTCTCTCTCTTATTGCATTTAAATATTCATGTGCTTTATCCTCTTCCATTGGAACCTTCTTTCTGTTTTCACTATTCTTATGGCTTCGATTCACCTTTCTTATTTTATCTAGGGCAGCTCTATTCTACCCCACACATCCTCCTAGGTGACTTCCTCTTCTTCTTCTCCCTTAAGATAAACTTAGAACTCTTTCCTCCACTTCTCTTCTTATGCTCAGCTCCTTGTGTAATTCTTACGCATCATTTTCCTCATGTTTCTTCACTTATGTTCCCTTCAAGGTAACTCATTCATCCTTCTGCAGTATCCCCATACCTTCATCACATTGTTCTTCATTCGTGTATTATTTCTCCTTTTCGCCCTTTACATTACACACTCTCGAGATCCTTTTCCTTTGAATACTTATTCTAAATTGACTTTGGGGAAAATTCTTCCTTGCAAAATTCTCCATTGCACTTTTCCTCCCGTACATGCTCTTCTACACGTTTTTCTTCCTTGGAACCTTTATACGACCCTTCCTCCTTTGGTGTGCTCTTTCTCTTGCACACTCTAGAAACATCCTCCATGGGATACTATATTTCAATTACATTTGAGGTAACCTTTATCTTCTCTTATTTCTCTAGAACAATGCTCCCATTGTTGCATGTGTTGCGCTCTACAACTCCTTTCAAATTTTCCTCCTTTATGTAATATCTTGTGCATTCTAGTCATACTATAAGGAATATCTCTTTTATGTGCTCTTCATTCCTTAGTTATGCATCCTTTTGGTCCAGTCCTTAGACTTCACACACTTCTCATCATTCTCTCTTGATGGCCTCCAATTATGACATCATATCACATTCCATGTCTTCATCACCTTCTAGGACCATTTGTTCCTCTTTTGCCTTGGTCGGGAAATTCTTCTCTATGCACCTCTCTTCAGGTGGTTGTGCCCTATTTTATCTTCTTTCCACCGCTCCATCTTACGGATCCATGCAACCTGCTATGTACTCATAGTCTACGGTGACCATATTATTTTATTTGAAATTTCTCTCCTCCGGTGCAATACTATTACACACCTGTCATCCACTCTTAGGTGACTTCTATTTTCACCCCGTACTCATATATTTATTTCTCTCCATGCATTTTGTCTCATGGATCCTTTGGTGGTACTCATAGACATGCTTCCACTCCACTCTTACACCCTACTTTCATAATATTTGGCCATGCCTCTACGCACACCTCTTCCCTCCATTGCTCTAGTGGGACTCATTTTGTGTTATCTTCTTTATGATCAAAATTTTTCATGGAGTATTTCGCCCCATCCTTTGGTTTCTCTCGTGCCACAACACCCCATTTTCTTTGATAGTATTTCTTTAAATTCTCTAGTCTAGTCTTGATACCATTAAGCTCCTCCATTTCTCTCTCTAATATCTTCATGGTTTTGTAAATGAATAGTCCCTTCCTCTTTGCATCATCTTACCTTCTCATGTAATATCTTTACCACTTTTAGTTGTTACACACTTGGATCCTTTTTGCATTCTCTACCAACCTTATCTTCACGATGGAGAACATAAATTCTACTTATTGCCTCATGTTTGGAAATCTGCTAGGTGTTCCAATTCCTCACTTTTCTGTAAGAAATAACTATCTCTCGATATAACTTGATGAAAACGAAGCCTTTCTAGGTACTCCCGAGCCTTCCATTTTAATATTCACACAATTAAGTGAAAACTATTTATGTTCCTTTATATTTATTTAATAGGCCTTTACAATATTTACATGTAGTTGTTCCCTAGGAGCTTATAGTCATTTACATGGAGCCTCATAAGATTTAATGGTGTTCCCTAAGACCTATCCTAGACTATATTGCATTCCTTCAAACACCTTCTTCACCTTGGGCTCTATAGCCATGATAACCCTCACCTTATGACCATTTCCACAATTTTCAATAACCACAAAATGGGAACTCATCCTCATTTTATAGTTGCACACCATGTCTTGTTCTCTCTTCTCTCTTCTCTCTCCTCTCGATATCACTTAATGAAAATAAATAATCTATCGCATACTCCTCAATCTTGTCATTTTTTCGAGTCATGCAAAGTTGAAAACTATTTAAGTATTATTTATATTTTATTTAATAGTCCTTTATGGTATCTACATACATCTTCTCCTAGGAGCTTAAAGTCATTTTCTCTCACCAAATCTAAATGCGGGACAAAGAAGGTGGTTAGAGTTTTTGTCTCAATATGATTTTGACATCAATTACATCAAGGGTAAGAAAAAGCAGAGTGGTTAACACTCTAAGTCATAGGAAGCACATTTCTTCTCTTATAACATTGAGAACTCAGTTTAAGGATGAAGTAAAAAGTGTTATGGAATCTAATTCTTACTTTCAGTAAGTAAAGAAAACACTTGCTGCAGATCCGAATGATATGAGGTATAAAGGTTTTCACTTTGATAACGAAGGAATCTTAAGATTTGAAAAAAGTATACATACCTTCGCTAAATGATTTAAGAAAGAAATTGTTAGCAAAATTTCACAATTCACCTTTTTCTAGACACCCTGGTATTACAAAGATGCTTGCTGATATAAAACAACAATATTTTTGGAAAGGAATGAAAAATGATGTTATTGATTTTGTGACACATTTCCTTGAATGTCAATGTGTTAAAGTTGAACATATGCACCCAACTGGTTTATTATATCCTCATAGCATACCGCAATATAAATGGAAAGTAATAAGCATGGATTTTATACAAGGGTTACCTATGTCAAGAAATAAACATGATGTTATTTTAGTAGTTGTTGATAAACTAATGAAGGTAGCACATTTTATTACTGGTAATCTAAAGGATGATTCTCCTGTATTGGATAAAAGATTTGTACATGAAATTTTTAGATTACATGGAGTACCTGAATTAATCATATTTGATAGAGATCCTAGAATGATGTCAAGGTTTTGGCAAACACTTAATGTAGCTCTAGGAACTAAGCTGAATTTCAGTTATGTGTATCACCCGGAAACAGATGGACAGACTAAAAGAGTTAATCAAGTTTTAGAGGATATGTTACAAATGTATTGTATGGATCAAGTAGTATAAGTGGGAAGAGTACCTTCCACTAGTTGAGTTTTCATATAATAACACATATAATGCCTCTCTTAAGATGGCACCATTTGAAGCATTATACGGAAGAAAATGTAGAACACCTATTAGTTGAGACAACATTGAGGATAGAGAGGTAATTGGACCAAAATATTTATGGAAATGGAACAACAAGTTAAAATGATTCGTGAGCACTTGAAAGAAGCAACAGATAGGACAAAGAGTTATGCTGATTTAAAGCGGGTTAATAGGAAATTTGAACTTGGTGAGAAAGTATTTCTTTGGGTTAAACTAAAAAATAGTTCTATAAATTTTGGCAAGCTGCCAAGTTATCACCTCGTTATGTGGGACCCTTTGAGATAGTTGAAGTAATCAAACCTATAGCTTACCGTTTAACATTACCTCCTACTTTGTCACAAATGCATGATGTTTTCCATATTTCTTTACTTAAGAAATACGTTTTAGATTTATCACGTGTGTTAAATTGGAATTCCTTGCAGGTCCAATACCTAGGAATAATCATGGTTAAACCCATATGAGTGCTGGAAACTCACGCCAATTGCATTTAAGAAATCGTGAAATAAGTCAATGTAAGGTCTAGTGGGACCAATTTAATGAAGAAAGTGTAACTGGGAAAACCTAGAAGATATGAAAACTAATTTTCCATATTTATTTGATCAGAATTGACTATGATGACTAATAAAAATTTGTGATTTTATCTTTATATGTCAATAAGTCTGCCAGTTTGGGGCAGATAACTATTTTATTTTTTTAATAAATAGCTATGTGAATGCTGATTTCGGAACTTTAAATTCTGATATTGTTGCAAACATATGTTAAGAAAGTGAATAAATTGATTATCCTTAATGCAATAATAAAAATGAGATAATCATCGGGATGATGATTCCTTTTAGGAGGGAAGTATGTAACACCTTGGTCAAACTGTTATATTTCTCTTTGCAATACAAGCGTTGGAAAGTGATTTTTTTGAATGGGGTGTGTTCCCTTGATTGTAGAAAATCATGCTTGTTATGGATAAATCATTTCTACTTTTGGATTCTTTAGAACAGAATGATATGGCTTGCAAGAATCCATTTTCACTCCTTATTGATAAGCTACAATCTGATTTTGAGAGTTGCAAACTTATCTCTTTTGACTGACTCATCCTTGGATCAATTTCAGTGATCCAAGGAATGTTTTAAAATCTTCTTAACGGACTGAATGGTAAATTGACATTCATTAGTTGAGAGACATAGCGGACTAAACTTTTGTATTTTACAAATTCTTTGGTCTTGTATTAACGTGACTTCAGTAGGTTGTATGTTGTGCTTGGGTCTTTGGGATTGATCTCTGCAGGACATTATTGGCGTAAAAAAATATAGTCTGCTTATGACTATGAAGGGGATCAAAATCCTAAAACTAAAGGATTATCCTAATGGTATCCTAAACTAGGTAAGATCACCTACTCCCTAGCTACATCTACTTACTTGGGTTCATTCTAACCTAAGCTTCTTATTCTATTTTGATGGGATGGCATCCTAACCTAAATCTCTTGTGCTAAATGAATAAGGGGGAGATTACAAAAGTAATGTTAGGCTATATTAACCTAATGCCTAATACTATATGGAAGTGAATTTAATCTAACCTAAGGTGGAAACTACCTATGGCAATGTTTTAAAACCTAAGGTGATTTATTGTTAGACTAACCTAAGTCTTGGGAAATCTAGCCTAAACTATTAAAAAGGAACCTAAGGGTCACATGGCACTAAGGCGATGGTTCCAATGGCATTTAATTGATTTGATTGGGTTTAATGCATGGAGGTACTACCAGTTTGGCAAAGACTAGTTAACTTTAGTGGGGGCTTACGTGGAGGCTTCACTAAATATGGAATTACATGTTAAATTGAAAATGGCATTCACTAGTTTTGGGAGGTAGTGGCAAGGAGAGATAAGCGGGAGTTTTGGTAGTAATGACATTAATGGGTCTTGGTTTTTGTGTGCAAACCTGTCTTGGAAATAAGGGAGGTGGATTTGTGGGAGGTTGTTTGGTTTTACATGTCTCACAAATTTTTCTCTACATGGAGCTATCTAGTTCTTTGAACCAGCAGTTTGACTTCCACTTCGTGGTTATTTTTGGTTTCTCTAGTCTATTTTTGATCAAAGGAATGTATATGAGGCATTGGAAGAAAATTTGTTTGGTTGTTGATCTTTCATGGAGAAGAAAAAGAGTGGGAAGCTCAGTTGGAAGTCTCCTTCGAATTGGTAGAGGCACTATCAGGCATGATAGGCTCTACCCATTAAGATTTCTTGCTTTCTTCTAAATGATTCATTAAAACAACTCTACTCTCATGAGATAAATATTTACATGATTTTTCTGGTTAATTACTTTCATGTTTTTATGAATCTCTGTGATTTTTGGGATGTAAATCCATTGCAAAGTAATGATAGTTCTTGGGAAACTTTCTTTGTGCTAGTTTAATGGTGACATGCATGCAAAAATTGTATTTGAAGCTTTGTATTTCATTATGAAACTGGTATTCGAGGTTGGTGTTGACTGAACGGGAATTCGTTGCCTTATGTTTCATTCTGAACTATTATTTGGAGCTGTGTTTCATTTGAACTTGTATTGGGAAATTCTGTTTTGTTCGAGCTTGTATTGGGGCTTTGTGTTTTGTTATGAGCTCGTATTTGAACTTCATGTTTGTTCTGAGCCAGTATTAGAGATTTGTGTAGTTCTAAAATTTTATTGAAGCTTTGTGTTCGACACTGTACTCGTATTCAGTACTTGCGTGTTCGAACTTGTAGTCGAATCAATGTGTTTGATTTTTACTTGTATTCAAGGATTGAAATGCTTGAACTCATTTATGGACTATCTGCTTGATAAGGGCTTGAGAGATTAGTTTTGGTTTGAAGTTGATCTGGTAATCTCTTTTGAGATCTTCTTCATGTAGCTTCTTGAGTGTGAATGGTTTTAGTACTTCTATCTTTTAGACTGTACCACCTTCTTTGAACTTGATAGGGTGTGTGAATATGAAGTATATCCTTTCCTTCTCTACCCTGAGTGAACCCGCGTCTTGTTGAAGGCTTGACTGTTATGTTAGAAGGATTAATGGACTGGAATTGTATCTTGTTTTGGGTTTGGTTTGATTTAGAGTTTTTTGGAACAATCGTTAATAGTTTTGAGGATTATGGATATGCAGTATGCATTCTCTTTCTTGTGATCAATGTTTGGGATGAATACCTTCTTTGTCACAAGCCTCTTGGATAGAACTTGAGAGTCCTTGTTGTGATTCTATTCCAGTCACTTGGAGGTAAGATTGGGATAGAACTTGTCTTAAATGTATATTGGGTTTCTTCTTACCTTCAGATCCTCTTAAATTGACTTTTTGGTTGTTAGGGAAATGAGTTGATTACTCTCTCATGTTGAATCTTGTTGATAGGATTTATCATCTCTGGTTCGGGGTTGTCTCACTAAATTTTTCTTCATGATGACCTCAAATTTTATGTCTCTGTTATTTGGAGCCATGTAAGACCTAGAAGTTGGGAATACAGTATCTAATGAGTTCGCGAGTTGTATGAACCTTGTATATCTTATACTGTTTGTGGATTTCTATTCCTTGATGGATTCATTGAATGAATCTTCGAGGTTTCAAAGAGAAAGGAATATGTTCTCTTGGGGATAGTATACTATTTAGGGACTGCTACTATGTACTTCGTTCTAAGAATTGAATTTGAACTTGTGTTTAATGAATGGGAATAGATAACCAGTTGGTAAAGATTTGTAAGGGAAACTAGAAGTGTGCTTTCTTTCAACTGTGTGTTTGGTTTTGTGTTCTCTCTTGGGAACTAGTTAAAGAAATTCTAAGTTTGAAATAGAATTGGGAATTCATTTGATGGTATAAATGAAATAAATTATTGATTGGCCCCTTTTCTAATTGAGATCCCTTTTTACTGTTGTTTGGATAAGTTCATTTGATTGAACTTCTCTATATTCGATTCTCTTATGAGATGGAAATTTCTTGTGTATTGTTTGGTCTACTTTGTGTAAGTCATTGGTTGTAATGATGTGGAAAGAGATTAGTTGAGTCAGTATGTAGGAAAGAAAATAATAACATGCTTAGACCGATTGTTTTTCTTGATTGAGTCATACTCCATTTGGATTGATATTGGAAGGTTGTCTCTTTTTGCACTCTGTCTTATTATGAACCCTTCTTGGATGGATTGGATAAGAGATTAATTTTTTTGAGTCTAGCTTGGATTTGTGGAAAGTCTAGTTTCAGATCTTTGAATTATATCTTCTAACATGTGGAAGTTAGTTTAGACTTGCAGGAGGACTGATTTGACTCTCAACCCCTACTTGGATTGAATTGGGATTCTTGTTGGATGTTGATCCTTTAATTTTGAATCCTTATATTGTTATCTTTGAACTGAGGTAGTTTTGTGTGTTCTAAACCTATTTTTGTCTTTCAGATGATTAATGTATGGGAAATAGTATGTATTGATTCTTCTTCTTGCTTACATGGAAAGATGAAGCATCCTAATATGAGCTAGGTTGTAATTAACTTCTTTAGTTGCTTAGTAAAAGATAAATGTGTATTTCTATTCTTATAGAACTATGAAACAATTAGATGACAAGACCTGTTGATTGTTTTAAAGTAATTGATAGGATCAATTAAACCTTATGATATAATGCAAATGTTGCGGATTATATTATGCTCCTTTCTTAAAAGTGAATTCAGAATCTTTTATTGTACTTCTTTTCTAGATGTTATTACTTATGATTATTTGTATGATATATTAATTGTTTCATTAAAGCAGAGTTGTTTTAATGGAACAATTAGTGGAATGCACTTCACTTTAATGCTTAGTTCTTATCATGCTTAATTCATTGAATTGACCCATGCTAGCAATTTTTGTAGATGGACATCGTAAGTGATAAAAGAAGGAAATTTTTTTATGATGCATTGGTTTAATTAATTCTGGATCTTATGTAAAGGATTTTGAATCATTCTAAGTTGTATTGGAAAAGAAAAGTGATTTTCTTTTAAGATCTTAATTTGATTGACATGTAGAATGTTTAAAATGCATAGTCTTGTAAATGTATATTTATCATCATGAATTGAAAGGTTTTGAGTTGGATTCCAATTTGTGGTGTGAATTATTTTGTACTTGTATGACAGAATTAATAGTGATATCTTGGTGGTATTCTTGTATCTGGTTGTGTACTTTTAATTTTATCGGTTAATAAGTTAGATAAGGGGGATAATACATTTCCCCTTATTATAAGGAAACTTGTTAAATTATAAAGGTGTCGTTCTTTATTTACACAACTATAGATAATAATGAAATATGCATTGGGCATACAATTGAACTATATGAGCTAAGAATGTTAAAAAGGAATAGTGGTTATGATCTTTAATCTTTTAACTATGGTTATAAAGTAAACACTAGCTGAATCTAGGTGGATGACACACTTGATTTGGACAACTAGGTTGCATTAAGAATTAAATGTTTGATGTTTGTTGTCCTATTTTTTTTGGGATAACTACTTGTTATGCCACATTAATGAACAACAATGCAAACTTGAAATAATGAAGTCCTCCATATCTATTTAGGCTAGTTATGGATAAAGAACTTAATGAATGTTGGAATTAGGGTTAGGCATGGTTGCTGTAATTTGAATCTTAATCCAATATTAATCATGATAATGACCACTAAGGGGGTATGTACATCTTGATGAATCAGTTCTCATGGATGTTGGCACATGCCAACTATAGGACTATACCCTCGAGAAGTCCTGGGACTTCTTGAGGATACAATGTTGCAGTTGACATGTGGCAACACCCTTCCATATTTGTTCATCTAGATCTACACACATTTGGACTTGAACTTAGTTCCCCTCTAGGTCAAGTTAGTAGCATGTTTTGGATAGGTAGTAGCTTTCTATGACTCAGGGTACCTTGGCACATTTAGATGACTTAGGTCAGTCGAGTATGCCCACATACCCTAAGTCATCGTGAGCATCTTCCTATAACAAATTATGTTGTTAACCTAGGCTAGAGTCAAACCTTGGGCAAGTGGACTGATGGTAGTCAGTAAAGACCATTCTAGATAATAAAAGAGTGAGGTGAAGGACGTATTCGAAATGATGAGTATGTCATCTAGGAATAGTAACATGAATAGTATGTTGAAAATATTTGGCCAAAGTATCGCAAGCTATTGGATACATTGTCCTATGTCACCTAGTTTAAAGCAACGTGATGTCAAATGAATATTGGTAACAAATATTCAAATAGGTTCTTTAAAAATATCACTCAATACCGGAATAGGGTAGGAAACCAAGTATACATAGTATACATAAAGTATTCTATACTTTAAGTTAACATGAGAGATCGGTTGGTAACCGAGTCATGGAATGAGAGATTGGTAGTATACCAAGTCATTACAACTGCATATGGTTATCTGTTATGAGATTGATTAGCATGGAATGTATGTTCTAAATGATGTTTTATTTAGAATAGAGAACATTACATTTCAAAAAGAAAATTCCCTTGTTTCTAAATTCTTAAAATGGGAATGTTACAAGACCCTTATGGAGGACTGGAAGAATGAGTACATTGATATGTACCATGGGCACTAGAAGACTTGTGAGAAAATATGGATAAATCATTAGCATTAAAGGACCCATGTGATATTTGATGAGGGTGAGGGCCATGAAAAGTAGTGTGGGAAATAGAAGGCCTATGAGGAAATTGAGAAGAGATAATGTTGTTGGAGGCATTGTGTTAAACCAAAAACCTATTCAAAGACCTAGGAAGGTTAGAACCATGAGATGGAGTGTGTATAGCCAAGGTCATCTTGGGATACCTACAAGAGCTAGATCCATGAGAGGAAATTTGTATAACCAAGGGCCTAAGAAATAACCTAGGAGGGCTAGATCTCCTAAGACATGTGTCCTCTATGTAGATGCACTAGGGGTAGGAATGGGAGATGTATAAGTATGACTAGGAAAAATAGGATAAGGGGCCTTAAATATAGCACCTATAATTATAAAAACATGTTGATTATGGATAAACTCTAGACAAAAAATTATGCACTTGGGTACATTTCTAGGTCCTAAAAACATACTTACATTCATATGATTCCTATGCGAGAAAACTAGTAATTGAAAACTCTCTTTGGCCTCTTTTATTTGTTTCTAATATTTGACACCATAAATCCTAGTCGGTATTTCACTTTATTATATTTTATGAATCTAGACACCGGTGCCTAGTCGGGACACTAGTTCCGGGCACTCTTGTCTGTCTAGGCACCCCAACATCTTTCTATCTTACTCACTCTTTTTGGGTCTCTTTTATCTTTGGGCCTCTTATTGTATTATGGTTTGGATTTCAAATTGTTGATAACTAAACTAAAAAGGAAATCATATAAATAAAAAGCTATGTGAACAAAATAAAGGAACAATATCAAAGCATCAATTATCATCACCTAAGGTTACATCCAAAGGAATCTAAGAGCATCAAAGGAATACACATAGAAATAATTTAAGGTAAAAGGGAATGCATTTTCTACATACACTTCATAAGAAGGGGAAGTTCACTTTTCCATATGCACATCTATTTACATTAGTTAATATAGTTATCTCCTGTTATCACATGTGCTTGCCAAAGGAATTCCTAGGGCATGATTATATAACACATGCACAAGAACTACATGGATTCTGAGATGTAGTGCGGTGCTCAGTAATAAATTCACTCATTCGGGTGACCATAGGGGTCATTATGACTCCCATGTTACATATTTTCTTTCTAGGATTTTATGTAGTCTTAGGGTTTTACAAGTGATCATCTCTTTACAAAGGTTACATAGGAATTTTGTGATCATAGCATGTGACATTCAGGTGACCAATAGAAACTACCAATGACCATCTTGTGCCACCAAAAAAAAAAGGTTTTGAGCTCTTTCACAGTCCCAAGAGCCTAGTAGCATACTCTAGTGCTTAAGCACCCCCGACCTAGTTCGAGCACCCTCATCCACGAGCATTTGATAGCTCCAAAATTTATTTGGCATAGTTGCAATAATATGCTCTTCTTGTTTGTTAGTTTCTCCAACTTACACAGTCCCAAAGCATCGAGACATAAATCATCAAAGTCCATTTACTCTCTCTCTCTCTCTCTCTCTCTCTTACACCTAGGGTTTTACATTTATTAGTTTATTTTCTTGTGTCATCTTGTATCTAACAACTGATTATTATAGTTTACATCTATTAATGTGCAATTAGGGTTTTTAAAAAATTTATTTTTCTTAAATCATTTGGTGAACCCATCCATTTGGACCCAACCTTGCTTCTAGACATTTTTGTAATATTCTTATCATGGCTCAATATTATGAACCCTTTACTGAAGAAAACCTTTAGGAGCTCCATGCCCATCTTGTTGAGCATCCCCAAGATATAGATATGTTTTTATTCACCTCTCGTGAGGAGGCCACCAATCTTGTTAAGCTTAATGTTCCTACATCCACTACCACTTCTATGCCTATTGCTACTCAACCCCTTAATTCCACCCTTCCACCTACTTCTACTATTCTTGTATATGTTCTTACTTCCACCAACCACTTCACTTTTCCTCTTATTTCTCACATGCAGAAAGTTTCTTCCACTAGCAATCAATACATAACCTCTCTCTATTAGGATCTCTAAGTTCAAATCCATCAACTTTAGTAGGATACTTCTTGTTCCTATCCATCTCTTGATTCCACCTTAATCCTTCATACTCCTTTTGCACCCGTAATTTTCACTTATTAACTTCCTCCGAATTTCGTCACTCCTAATTTTACCACCTTCAATGGCCATGGTGATCCTCAAGAGCATCTTTGACCTTTTCATGTTGCATGTTTATATTAAGTGGATGATTGTACTTTACTATAAAATATCTTTCCTGAAAACCTCCAACATTATGTTGTGTTGGTTTTAAGATCTATATGTTTGTTGGTAACATCATTCATGGATTTAGATGATAATTTTCTTATGCATTTTTCAATCAATATCGGTTCTAAATATATCATATGCTCAACTTAAAAAAATAAAACAAGGATCCAATGAGCATCTAGCGGTCTATGTCTTACGATATAATAACAACTTAGCTAATATGTCTAGTGTACTCAAAGACTCTAAATTGTAAGATATGTTTTTCCAAATTCTTTTACCACCTCTACAAGAGAGTGTCATCTTTGAAACATCTCCTTCATTTGATCATATGTGTCATACTCTTAAGTTACGCGAAAGAAAACTATTTTCTATGGGAAAGCTCAAGTATCATGATCAAGATTTATCTTCCAAACAATTTCAAGGAAAATCTAATTTCATGGCATATCCTAAGCCCATCAAAGAAAAAGCTAATGTTAACAATTTTTCCAATTTGAAAATATTTAATGAAAACATCCAAAGTGGACATTCACCAAATTTCGGTGTGCTCTATGTATTCTATTACCATAACTTATTGAGAGTAATCTTATTACAGTTCCACCTGCATTGAATCTTAATCCATCTTTCCCTAAGGGCCACAACTATAACAAAAATGATACATGTGACTATCATCAATGTGTTTGGCATTCAACTAATTGATGTTTCAATCTTAGACATCTCATCTAAGATCTTGTTGGCGACAATGTAATCAAGCTCCTTATGCCTTTGTGATGTAGGATCATCACTAAAAACCTTCATTGAAATCACGTTTTCTTGGTAATGAATTTCATGAGGGAAAATTAGGTGTGTGGAGTCCAAAAGGAGTGAGTCTAGGTGGTTTAGAGTTCTTCATTTCAAAAGGAAACTTTCCCTCCAAAACATGTAATTCAAATTTCAAACTTGTAAAGGTGGATGTTAAGCTTGGTAGTGGGTGGTTTAGAATTTAATAGGTGTTTTTACAAGTGTTAAGGAGTTGTTAGAGGTTTTAAGGTCTTGAATGGTTTTAGTTGAGTCATAATGTGTGTAGGTGTCCTTATGTGATAATGAGAGTCATGAAAATGAAAAAATAATGTAATAAAGTTATTTTAGCTCGGAAGGAGCAAATGAGTCAAAAGGAGAGTTATTTAGGGTTGGAAAAGATGAAAGTGAATGAGAAAATGGAAGATAATTTAAATTCAAGAATTATTTATTCCAAGTAAGATGCATTCCTCATGGGGATAATGGGAAAGAGAAAGTATGAGAAGAATCTTACGTTTTATATAAAATATTTAACTAATATGAATAACATCTCTGTTTTTGTAGGATTATTATGGTGTATTATTTCTTTATGAAATATGTGTGTAGTATGATTATGTTGAAACACACTTATTGATTAATTTTCAAGAACCTCTAGAGAATTTGAAGGATATTTGAATATTTTATATGGTGTACCGTGTTCTAGCTTCGGGGACAATGTCTTGATTGTGTGCTTAAATTGGTGAATCTTGATCATATCCATGCTAATAAGGATTTTGGTAATAGTAGTTTCATAAAGAGGAAGAATAAAAAAGTTATTTCCAAGTGTTAAGAATTTAAGTAACTTTTTACTACTCATTGCATGTATGAAAAGAATTTGTAGAATAAAGAAACTCTGAATGGTGTTGAAGGATATGACTTTGAAATTTAATTCTATCATGTTTTTGATAACTTGTGATATTTTTGGTAAGGATGTTTTTATGATCATGTAAAATACGTGGTTTAGGTGATAAGGTAATAATTTGATGACACATATACTCATATTCTCCATCATATTCTTGATATTGAATAACCGGGGTGTATTTGTGTTTGCATAAGTTGAGTAATCCCAAGTTGATTTTAATTTTTTTAATTCAATGAAAACATGTGAAAAATAGTTTCTAATAAAATAATTAGTTTTTATTCAAATAAATTCTCTAATTTCGCTAAGTTAAGATCTCGAGGGATTCATCCAACTCATAGTGCATAGTGCATACTGAGTTAGTGAAGAAGGAAAGAATAGAACTTTTAAATTTGGAGAAAAATGGAAACCTACTATATAAAGATCTTCCTCTGTACATATCTAGAAGCTTATTTTTTTAAAAAAATTGAGCTTTTAATCTTTAAAATATAGTAAATTATTGAAAATTTTGCATTCTCAAGATTTTACTGATCAAGAGCTAGGGTTTTAAGGAAAAGGGTAAAAATCTATTAACTCCATCATTGAAACACTTTGAAATTTGGAAGATAGACATGTGAGGGTGGTTTTAAAGTGTTATAATAATTATTGAACAAAAATGAGCTTAGGAAAAAAATATATTTGTAATAGTTGGGAACAAAGCGTAAAGCTGTAGTTTTTGAACTAACTTCAAGGTCATTTTACAAAACAAGTACCATTTAGACTTAGAGATGATCTTTGAAAATTTAAGGGTAGTAAAAATGAATTAATGGGTCATAAAAAATATTAAAATTTCATCTTGAAACATATCAAGGAAAATTTTATACTGACAATTGGTTATAGTAGACCTGAGGGTTTGAAGACAAGTTTTGCAAAAGTGAAATGTAGAGATTTGTATGCTAAGTTAGAATTTGAATTTTTTGGAACATGTTGGGATAGAGGAAGGTGAAATAATTATGTTTATAATATATTATAGGTATCTCTAGAAATATGAATTCATGTTGGTTGAAGGATATTTTTCTTAAGGAACATAGGAACAAAATTGCAAGGAGAGACCTAGAAGGAGTTAAACACAAAATCAGGATTTGAGATTTTAAAAGAATCATTAGATTGTGAAGGGGAAGATATTTATGTTTTAAAAATTTAATGGGTGGCTTTAAAACCATCCAACCATGATTAATTAGTGGATTTATAAGGTAGTTTGGCTCAGGAGTGTGAATAGTGCATAAGAGTGGAGATGTTATAAGCAATCTTAAAGAGTAAAATTTTATGTCTTGGTCTAAAAGCTATTAAAAAAGGTGAAAGGGTAGATTGGTAAAAATATAAGAGTAATTTATATCTTTAATGATTTAATAATTTTTATGGTGGTTTAACATTGAATACGAAGTGGCTGAGAGGCGAGTAGGGTGATTGGAGGATAAGAAAAGTGATATTTGTTAGTTTTTTTCTAGTTTTAGGCCTTTAAAGGCTTTACTAAGAATCCTCATGGAAGAGAAAGTGAGATTATTGATTTGGAACCTTTTTTGGATTGAATGCATGATTGTGAATTAGTATAACTTGGCATCATGTGGTATCGAGTGTGGCTTGAGTCTTTTAAAATCATATTTTTTTATTAATATTGAGATGATCAAGTTCAAGAGTGAAGAAACTAAGTTTGTGGAAGAAAAATGTAAAAAGGAAATTATTGAAATTCAATGTATATGTTTCTAAGGTACTACATTTCTCTCAAGGATGTGTATTTTCAGGTGATTGAGCCTTGAAGTAGTGAATCTCTCATGAACTTTTAGTGAAATTGCCATGTTTTGAAGGATGGACTTTGAAGTTTGAAACTTTCTTGATATTTTGAGTGCTTTGATGATTGAATATTTTGAGAATATTTTTGATTAATAAATTTTCATGTATTGTTTAGACATGTATGTATCTAAGAAAGTGGGGAAGTCTTGAATGATTGGCATATTAAAAAGCTAAGAAAGCAAGTTATCTAAAAGACTAGGATACAAAATACCTAGGCGAAGACCTCAATAGCCCAAGGTGAAAGAGACTTGGGTGAAGGTCACATGGAGAAGTTAAAAAGAAATATGGGAAGAAAATCCAAGGGATTTAAAGAAGGAAGAAGCTCTGAACAAAAAAAGAGAATAAAAAAGTGGAAGAGTTTTTCTTAGAAAAGTTATAAAAGGAAGTGAATGACAAATTTGAGAAGTTAGAGGCAATGATTAAAATGATGATGGGAATAGAAGATCAAATATTTCATTGGAGGTTTCAGAATAAGGTGAAGTGACCTATCAAGCTAATTATGAGAAAGGACAAGAAGCATAAAATGATTTTTTTAGCAAGAGGAATGATGAAGGACACTCATGAAAGAGTGAAGGAAAATGAGAAGTTATGTGAAGAAGATAATGAGAAAAGGGAAAGAAAGGAAATGAAGATTAAGAAAGGTATCATGTGGGCCTGATGGGCTCTATTTTTATCTAACTATATGTTTGTTTTGGGTATTTGTAGGTATGAAGATAATAAAGTGATGAAAATGAAAGAAAAGACTTCAAAATGGATGAGAATAAGGTCAAATGAAGCACATTTGGAAGAATATGAAGAAGCTGAGATAATGCAAGTACAAAGAAAAGAGGAGAAAATGGAAGACTATAAACTTGATCAAGAAGACCAAGAAGACCAAATGCCATTATTTAAAGCATGGGAAAATTACTTGAAGGAAGAACATACTACTAGTGGCCAAGCTGAAGCTACAAATTCTGAAATATTGAAGCCAACTTAGATTTTACAAGTTGGAAAAGGAGAATAAAAAGGTACGAAAGTTCATCCTAATGTAGTTAAGAAAAATAAGTAATGTACTAAGATAAAACATCCAGCTTCTCATTCAAGATAAAAGATAAATTATGGTTATATTATTCCTATATAGCTTAAAGGAAATGCGAAAAAGTGAAAGAAAGTAAGGAACAGGTTTACAAAGATTACGAGTCAAATTTATAAAAATAAAAAAGAGAAAACTGATATAGGACAGAGTTCAAGCTAAAAAAGAAAGCAAGCAACTATTATGAAGACATGAAACCAACCCAAAGACATGACAAGTAAGAAGTAGATATTCAAAAAAAAGAATCAAATGAATTCACTAAAATAATGCATGAAAAATGAAGTAACACTAGTTCAAGAGAACAAGTTGGAATGGAGAAATCAATACAATAATGGAAGCCAAGGATTTTAAAAGAAAGTGAACAAATTCATTAAGAAAATCCAAGCAATTTCTAAGGTAATTAAGTGATTCGTCAAATATTTGATGATTTACCTAACTAT
Source organism: Taxus wallichiana var. yunnanensis (assembly GCA_018340775.1). NCBI lineage: Eukaryota > Viridiplantae > Streptophyta > Pinopsida > Cupressales > Taxaceae > Taxus > Taxus wallichiana. Next base: position 284,831,907 of record CM031243.1, on the reverse strand, counting down.
GGTTATTTATATTCATTAAATGTTGTAAGGAAATAAAAATGTATAGCCTTCAAAGAAGTGAAAAATAAGATACATGGGAAGTTGGTGAATGATCCTACAAAAATGAAGAACAATCTTACGGGAAAAGTAAAAATTATGCCAAGGAGGCTGATCATGATAGTCCTCATTTTGATGAGGCCATGGATGAAGAATATATTCTCATGTTAAGAGAAGAAATGTGCATGATATAATGGCTCCTTAACTCTTCATAAGGTATAAAAGACAAGAATGAAGACAAGGTAATTGTATTTGATGATTTGTTTCTTGATAATGAAGATTGTGTAAGTAAATTCTTAGAAAATGTGCCAAAGTACTCTACTAATACATTTGATATGCTTGGAACAAGCAAGAATGATTAGATGAATGAGAATGATGAGATTAGAAAGCATGGTGATCACTTTTTTATGAGTAAAATATATGGACTACTTCTAAGATTTTAGAGTGTAATGGAAAATGAAGAGGAAAGGAAAATTACAGCTGAGAGAAAATTTATTTCTTGGGAAAAGAAGAACAAATAAGAAGAAAGTACAAGTTCAAAGAATATTAAGGCGGTGAAAAATGATATTGAACAAGAAAACAATTAAGAAAGTATAGACTTTGGCAAAGAACATGATGATTACATGAATGGAATAAACTATAAATGGATGAAAGAGCTGATAAAGGGTTTATATATATATATATATATATATATATATATATATATATATATATTTATATATTTGTTATTGTTATGTTTGTGTATACGAAACTAAGGATGGAGACATGAAGATGATGCAAGAGAAGATGGAAAACAAGATAAAAAGGTGCAAAGTGAAAGAAAATACAAGAATAAAAGAGAATTTATGTGACCCAAGTGGTTGTGAAGTAAACAAGAATAGAGAGGGAGTGGAAAGAGAAAGGATAAACAATGCAAATAAAATGAAGACTCAGCTGAAGACATGATTACTCATATTAGCTTTGTGAATTTATTTTTCACCACCTTGGATGTATGATGTAGTAGCATCATTAAACACCTTCATTGAAAGCATATTTTCATGGTCATGAAGTTAAGGAGGTAAAATTAATTGTGTGGAGTCAAGACAGAGTGATTTTAGGTGGTCTAGAGTTCTTAATATCAAAAAGGGAACTTTCCCTCCAAAACATGTAATTCAAATTTCAAACTTGTAAAGGTGGATGCTAAGCTTGGTAGTGGGTGGTTAATACTTAAATAGGTTTTTAGACAAGTGTTAAGGATTTTTAGGGGTTTTAAGGTCTTGAATGGTTATTGTTGATTAATAATGTATGTGTAGGTGTCGTATGTGATAATGAGAGTCGTGAACATGACAAAATAATGTAATAAAGTTATTATAGCTAAGAAAGAGAAAATGAGTCAAAAGGATAGTTAGTTCAGGTTGGAAAACCATGAAAATGAATGAGTAAAATGAAGATAATTTGAATGAAATAATTATTTATCTCCAAGTAAGATCCATGCCTCGTGGGGAGAATGGGAGAGAGAAATTTTGAGAAGAGGATTACAATTTTGTATAAAATATTTAACTAATATGAAGAACATATCTGTTTTTGTAGGATTCTTATGGTGTGATATTTCATTATGAAATATGTTTTTAGTATGATTGTGGTTAAAAATACTTATTTATTCATTTTCAAGAACCTCTAGAGAATTTTAAGGATATTTGAATAAATTATATGGTGTACCTTGCTTTAGCTTAAGGCCAATGCCTTGATTGTGTTGACAAAGTGGAAGTGTGCTTAAACTGGTAAGTCTTGATCTTAACCATGCTAATAAGGATTCGGTAATATAATTTCTATAGAGAGGGAAAAATAACCAAGTTATTTCCAAGTGTTAGGAAGTTAAGTAACTTTTTACCACTTTGCATGTATAAAGAGAATTTGTAACATCAAGAAATTGTGATTGGAGTTGAAGGAGAAAACTATGAAATTGAATTCTAACATTTTTTGAAAACTTGTGATGTTTATGGTAAGGATATTTTTGTGATTATCATGTAAAATATCTGGTTGAGGTGATAAGTTAAGGCTTTAATGAGACATATATTCATATTCTCCATTGCATTCTTGAGATAGAATAACCATGGTTTTGATCATGTTTGCATAAGTTTTCTAATCCTAAGTTAATTTTCATTGTTTTTCTTCACTCAAAGAATGTGAGAAATATTTTTTCAATAAAATAATAAGGATTCTTTCAAATAAAGTCTCTAATTTCTCCAAGTTAAGATTTGAGGTTTTCCTCTAAACCTGTCACAAATGCATGCATAGTTTGTCAAGAAGGAAAGAATGGAAGTTTTAAATTTGGAGACAAAATGGAAACATATTGTGAAGATATTTGTGTGTACATCTCTAAAACCTAACTTTCTGAAAAAATTCGAGCTTTGAATCATTAAAAATAGTAAATTATTGGAAAATTTTCATTCTCAAGTGTTTACTGAGTCAAGAGCGAGGGTTTTTAAGGAAAAGGGTAAAAATCTATTAACTCGACATTGAAAAACATGTAAATTTTTAAGATAGAGATGTGAGGATGTTTTTAAAGTTTTAGAAATAGTATTGAACAAAAATGATCTCAGGAACAAAATATATTTGTAACAATTGGGAATAAAATTGGTAAAAAGTACAGTTTGGGAATTAACTTGAAGGTCATTTTACAAAACAAATACCATCTAGACTTAGAGATGATCTTTGAAACTTTAAGGGTAGAAAAAATTAATTAATAGGTCCTCAAAACTTAACATTTCATCTTGAAACCTCTCAAGGAAAAATTATGCATGACAGTTGGCTATAGTAGAACTAACAAGGGTTTAAAGACGAGTTTTGCAAAAGTGAAATGTAGAGAGTTGTATGCTGAGTTATAATTTGAAATTTTTGGAACATATTGGGGTAGAGGAATGTGAAGTAATGATGTTAGTAATATCTTCTGGGTGAATATAGAATCATTATTGCATGGTGGCTGAAGGATCTTTGTCTTAAGGAACATAGGAACAAATTTGCAAGGAGAGACCTACAAAGTGTTAGACACAAAATTAGGCTTTGAGATTTAACAAGGACCATTGGGTTGTGAATGGGAAGTTATTAAAGTTTTAAAACTTTTATGGATACATTTGAAACCATCCAACCATGATTGTGCAAGTGGAAATAGTCTTAAGGGGAGTTAGAAGGTAGTTTGAGCTAGTATGATGAAAATTGGTGCTTTAAATTTATTAAACTCAAATTTATGGTTAATCTAAACTTGGTTGAGGTATGTAAACAATGCATAGGAGTGTAGATGCTATAAGGAGGATTAAAGAGTGAAATTTCATGTCTTGGTCTAGAATCTAGTCACGAAGGTGCAATGATCGATTAGGAAAAATATAAGAGTAACTTATCTCTTTAATGATTCAATCATTTTTAGGGTGATTTAACATTGAATGCAAGCTACAAAGGTAGATTAGGGTTATTGGAGGATTAGGAAAGTGATATTTGTTATTTATTTTTTCTAGTTTTATGCATTTAATGGCTTTGCAAAGACTCCTTAGGGAAGAGAAAGGAGGGTTATTAATTTGGAACTTACTTGTGGATTAAATGCATGCTTGGGAGTTAGTATGGCTCTGCATCACTTTGGAATTTATGGTGGTCAATGAAAAAAAAAAATATCAAAATATTTAATGATTTGTTTCCTAAGCATGACACGAAAGTTACTTATTCTTCATCTAGTCATACATATCATGTTGTGCCTCCTCCTTCATCAGGGGCTCTTGATTTTCTAGTTTCTCATATTGATGCATCTCCACCACTCATCACATTTTCTGATCATGATTATCATGCTACATTATCTTCTAATTCACTACACATTGATGATTCTATCAGATCTTATATTGTTAATAACACCATGATTGATCCATCATCTCCAATTGGTGCATGCTCTATTGCACTCATTGTTGATATCAACTATATGTTATCTCAAATTTCATATCTAATTCTAAAATATTATGGCTTCATAAAGCTCTACGTTTTAGTTGGGCCTCTCACCATGCTTGTTCCACTCATTGTTGCACATGTCGTCAAAGGTTGTGAAATGCTCTTAGTCTCCCTTTACTCCATGTTACTCAAGATATCATTTCCATTAATCACTTGTGTCTCAAATTTATTCACAATAACCAATTTTTAACTCTCAAAGGTGTTCCACCATCCACATAATCTCCTCTACCTTCTCTTGAGGATTTTCTATCACTAGCTCTAGTATCAGGCCCCTTGGGCCTCTCAAATCTAAGACATTTTCTACACCTAGCTTTCCTCTTCACACATGACCTACCCGATCTCATCAGTCTACTAGTCCATCTTCTTGGCTTAAGTCCCCTAATTGGGAAACCCTTTCATATAGTAGTTCACCACATCCTTCACCTCCTATCTCTATTTCACATAGGTTTTCATCACCTCTTAGGTCTTATTAACATAGGTTTTCATCACCTCCTCAGTCTCCTTCACATAGGATCTCATCACCTCATAGGTCTACTTCACATAGGTGTTCACCATGTTAGTCTCCTTCATATATATAGTGTCGGTCTCATACTCCACCGATCTTAAAGCATGGTCGATACCTTTATCTCTTCACGCATCATGTGGAGGAACCTTTCCCTTTACTTTTGTTGGATAGTTTGAGCATCATCATACACTTGGGGAGTATCATGCTCATTCTCCCCCTCCAAGAATTATCAGGTGTCTCTCATTTCTATCATTCCACTTTGTGCTTTATATTTCATCTTTCTAAACATTATCACACAACTTGATGCACTTTGCATCATCATTCCCCTATGATAAACTCTCATGATAAGGTTCACGGTTGAATTTTGAGGGCATACTACATTCATGAAGCTCACATCTTCTAAACTCTATGCTCTAAGCTTCATGATCTATCTTTCTATCAACACTTTCAAACCATTTCCCGATGATGCACTCTTGTTCTATGGTTCATTATTGACTATCGAGGGTCTTTTATAAATTAACGTCATCTCATACACACTCACTGGGGAACAATTCTCATATCACATTCATATTTCATATCACTCCATCTCACTCATTCACAACATATTACATATCTTGGTTACACGTAATCTTCCTTTCTTATACTCGTTACATGCAAATTTTTCTTAATATGTTATATGGATATCCAAAGTATGTCATTATATTTTCTACATACACATGTTCGTACACTTTTTCTTTAGTTGTGAATGCAAAATTTCTACGAGATCATTACCCACATCAATGTTGATTGGTCTTGTACCTCTTAGTAATCCCACCGAGGTTCCTAGGGGAATCTACATTCCTACTCTTACACACTACAGGTGATATTGTTTCATTTTCTACTACTTCCTATTATTATTATCACACTATTTTCACATCGATCTATACACACTTTGACATAATATTTATCTTTCTAACATGCTAACAGGTGCTTCATGTTAAGCATTTGTCTTGTAGGAACTATTTTCCACCATGGTTGTATGATACTTTTCTTGTTATTATTTTCCATTGTTGCTCATTGTATGTTATTATTTGTAGGCTATGCCCTTTGTCTTGTATACACATTGTATGCTTTTGGAAAATTTGGCCCTAATTGTCTTGTGACATTGTGAGAGATGTCCCATGTTTGAAACCTGCTTTTCATGGTCTACTTTATATGAAAAAAAAATTGTTGCACTATTTTTCTATTACATTATTTTCATTTTTCTACTAACTCCATGCATCTATCCACTTTATTTCCATGTGTCTTTATTTTTACCATGCATATTCCCTCCCCCCGTAGGGTTATTGTTTAGTTCAACATAAGGTACTCTCTTAGGGCTGCATTCTCCTAATGATGTCGCATGCACCCCAAAAAAGGGGGCATACATTGGGTGAATCGGTCACCCCGGTTGACAACAATACAATACAAGTCAAAGCATAGGAACATAACAAACTACGATTACAAAAATAGTCCAAAATATGACTTACGTCTTCAATACAACACAAACGCCAATGCCAAGATACACACACTAGTGCATGGGTGTTCTGCCTTTCCTAGGAACCTATGATCAGGGGTAGTTACAGTTAATTTCTCATATCATAACAATCTACAAGAACTTCCAAAGTAGTTTTCATAGTACAAGAATAGTCATCCAACAACTAGAATGTGTTCTTTCTCTATTTTTTAAATGGAACAATACGAAACAATACATAACTAAAAATGGGACGTACCATCTATAATAGTGCTTATTCGAGAAGTAGTCATGGAAGGAGAGTAACACTAAAGATATTTCTCAAAAATATTCTATCATGGTGTGATATCTCCCAAAAATTTATAAGATTACCCAAAATAATCACACTTGGCATGAGATCTCCCAAAAAAATCTATTGGCGTGAGATCACCCAAATAAATCACTCTTGGCATGATATCATAAAAAAACTCACTCTTCTACAGAATTTGAGGACATTTTCTATCCTTTTCATTCTTCATAGATTAGGTGCACACTTTCCTTTTTACAAATTTTTACACACTTTTACATACTTATGTAAAAATAATAATATACACATATTTGCCTACTTCTTTTACTCTTCTTTTGCAAGTTTTTCATTAATACGTAAAAACAATTAACCCCATGTCAATGAACAACGAGAATGAAAAATAGGTACAACACAATACACTTCACCCCCAAGGTCACTTCTTCTTTCTTAGCTTCCAAGCTTCTTTTTTATCACTTCACACTTTTGCTTGTTGTTGTGGCAAGTCTGTTTTCATCACACTCTACATAGTTATTATGTACGTATCTCTTATCTATCTTATGTCATTGAGTATTTACTCCAAAAAATAAATTGGGGACAAATGTAGACACAAAATCATGCACTTGGGTACATTTATAGGTCTTAAAAGTATACTTGCATTCATATGATTTCTAAGCAAGAAAACTAGTAATTAATACCTATCTTTGGCCTCTTTGATTTTTTTCTGGTCTTTCAAACCCTATAACCTAGTTGATATTTAACTTGTTTATCTTTTATGACTCTTGAAGCTAGTGCCCAGCTAGTATGTCGGTGCCTAGGCACCCTTTTCCCCTACTGGGTGACACATACCGATACTATCTTACTATTTTTGGCCTCTTTTATCTTTTTGGCATCTTATTTTCTTATGGGTTGGCCTTCCATTTTTAATTACGAACTTCAACCAAGGGAATTGCAGAGACACCAAATTCAGGTCACACTCCCCTTGGTCCCCTTCGATCAATTAACGTAATCTATTTAAAGAAATCATGACCCCTTCATCCCATATTAATATTCATCCTCACATTATTAATTAATTTAACTATCATAATTAAGTTAATTTGATCCTCACATATCCACCTCATGATTACACCTCATCCTGGACCCATTCTAGGGCATTTAACTCATAATGATTGAGTCATCACTCTCAAAGCACTGGGTTCATTTTAAGACCTCCCCTTCGAAAAATTAGTTTAGAATGGGTGGCGAATCTCCAAAATTGACTTTCGAATTGATGGTAAATTTTTGAAAAATTTTTCATGGTAAAGGCATATTTGGTAGGGTGTAATTTTCTTGGATGAGGTACAATGATAAGAAACGTTGGTGAAATACATGCATAAGTTAATTTAACATATAAATAGTAGGTGAATTCACCCATATAAATGACTTATCGGTGGAAATTTTAGGTGAATTGGGTGGGAGATGACTGCTGAAAATTAGCCATTTCTAATTTCTAAAATCCCTAATATTCATGAGTTTTTGAAAATACCTAACACCCCTGTGACATGTCCCAAATAGAAACATACCTTGTTTGATGCTATATTAGTTTATATTTCAATACTTTTCTTAATCTAGTTTGTTAATAACATTTTGAGATACCTAAATCAAAGTGTTAGCAATAGGAACTTTATTTCTCATATTTACTTTCATTAATTTGATAAAAATAGAGGATTGATAGCCATTCGAGGAAGCATCATGCTTCCCAGATCTAGCCTTGCTAGGTAGTCCTCTAACTCTTGCTATTTAATATCATTTGGTGGTATTTTTTGTATCTATAAGTAGTCCTTCCTAGACAAAAATGAGTTCTCTACAATCATCTTAGATAAATTTAGTAATGCACGCATTCATCCTTCAACCAACATATCACAGGTATTCTTCATTGACCTTTAACCTTATTTGTTTTATCACACAACTTATTCGGTGAAAGATTTTGGCACTCCGGTGGGACCCATTTGGGTTCTTTTGCATTGTTCATTCCTAGGTGAAATATTGTGTGTCTATTTCCTTTTAAAAGCGTTCACATTAAATTTTATCCTTTAGAACATTCTTTCTCCTCTACTTGCCTCATTGACATGTGTATTTTGGATTAAAACAAACCATTCTTTTTATTTTTGTATTGCATTAGTGAAATACATACTCTTTCCTATTCATCATTGCTCTCATCGAATGTCATTGTGGATTTGGGTCTAAAATATTTGCATATCATTTTTGAGTGTTGCATCTGTAGCTCATTTAAAAATTGTGGGAAACCTATATGTTGGAAGTCATGCCCAGCTGATGGTTGAAAAATTGAATTGTAGTGCACACTTTCTTCTCTACACCAAACCACTAAAAATAAATTATTCATTTTCTTAAACAACATCCTACCCGAAGAAGAATCTGTCAATGATCACATGATCAGAGGATTGATAGTGGGCTCCAAACTAGTTTCTCTATCCAGTCATTATCTCAGAGAAAGGATCTCCCTCACCAAAAATTACCTGAAACTATCCTTAGTTGTTGGATTTTCATAGGGAACCTTTTATCAAACCAAAAACTCTACTCTATTCACAAGTCAGTCCTAAATGGCATAAGCCAGAACATAAAATCCACCACATAGGATTTTGTGTTTGCTAGTTTTTGCTTGATCTGTGTTTTGAGGTGTGAGTTCATTTTCTTCATTATTCACTCCTTTCACACTCCATAATCATAGTTGGTGTATTCTAACTCTTTTTAGTGTGTTAGGTCAATCATTTCCATACTTAGGTTTCTGGGTTGGTATTTTATTTGATCTAAATCACCAAATTTACTTTTTCCATATTTTCACAAATTTCACAATTATCGACGTTGGTTCATTGACCGTCATCGGTTTACTCATCTAACCATCATTGATTTACTGACCATTGTTAGTTTCTTGTTGTTTTGGTCATTTTAACCAAAGTAGCACTCATCACATTTTTTTTCTTCTAGGGTTTCCTCGAGTTACCTCACCATATCTCTGTGTCTTTGAAATCATTGTCAAAGTCTAGATTTACTTCATTTTCATCATTTATTACCACATTTACAAATCCTTTTATTTTCCATAGTAATTGATATTGGTCCTCTGACTAGCATCGGTTACCCTCTATCACCGACACCGGTTACCTAACTACCGATTCAGCTATGCCTTAAATTTTCAATTAAAATAGTGCTTAATTGTCACCTTCTATAACCATTTTCTCTAGTCTTTTTGTACTCCTATTTCATTTACGGATCTCAAATTACCAGTCTACTTTAAGTCATAGGGTTTTGTTTCATAGCCAAGCCAATGCCCTTATGTTCCATGCTATCCTTCAGCCACTCCTTCCTATCCCATCGCCACCTTCCATTCTATCACCTATGGATCCTAGTCAAGCCTATTACCATTAGTACCGGTGATGAGGAGTTTGCAAGACTCCTTGATCAAAACCCCATTGCTTTACAATATTATTTATCCCATTCATCCACTCGGGATTCATTAGGGTGGATTCCTCCTACCTCTTGCACCTACTTACGCATCAAATAATACTAGCTCGGCCTTACCCTCTTCTACCTTACCACTGTGGTGTCCCAACTTGACCCTATATCATCAAAATTTGTTGCAACTATGAGATTTGTCACACCTTTGATGTTAGTTGCTCCTGTGATGTCAACCATTCATTTATCAACTTTATTGAGTATAGTTATATCTGCACCAACCACCTCTCATATACCTATTGCATCTCAGCCACCCATGGTGTCGGCAGCCCATACTCCCTTCCAAAACATTGTCCTCTCCATCCCATAGTCACTTCCTCCAATTACTATGAGAGTCGTTACATCCACTCCACCTACCTACACTTATCACCAACAACCCCCTATCTCATCTATCACTTATTTAGGATACTTTCCACATGCATCTATTCCTCCCTCACAATTTTCATACTCGGCACCACCATATATTGGGATGCCACCCTTATCTTATACTCGGGCGGGGGTGCCGGTCATCACAACCTACTAATGATCTTATCAAAATGATGATGGACAATATGTAAACATTGGAAGCATCGGTCTCGGATCATGTAATTCTCTGACATATGATGAGATTTTCAATGAGCCCATTTACCCTTCCATTCTAATTCATCCATACCCTATGCATTGGGAAATGCCTAAATTAAACTGATTTAACAACAAAGAAGACCCACAACAACACTTGCGGTATTTTAAACATGGGTGTTATCTGATCACTCATGATGACGCTTTTCTCTTATGAACATTCCCAATGTCCTTGAGAGGACCTATGTTGGATTGGTATAGTGCTCTACCTAGGCACTCCATTTTCTCATTTAACTAAGTAGCTCTTAAAAGGAAGAATAACCTGATCGTACCAATCTAAGAACACATTTGCTAATCAAACACCACGATCAATAAGATGAAAGCAATTCACTATAATAACTTTACATAAAACCTTTCCAAAAAAATGAGCAGTAATATCATATATTATTATGGAACTCAATGAAATACAATGAGAATGGGACTTGTTTATATAGGCAAGGAATAACAATCTAAGAACCACGAGTCAAGGTTGTAGATCAAGCCATAAATCAAGGAAAAAACTAGTCATCAAAGAACTAGTCATGACCATAGATTTTGGAGAGAACTAGATATCAAGGATCTAGTTAATACAATAGATCGAGGAAATAACTATACCTAACAACTAGATAATATGTCCTAATATCTAAATAAGATAAAATAAATATCCACACACATAAGTGGGTGAGGATAAATACAATAAAGGTAAATAATGTACCTAGGTGAACATGAGCTAAGGTAAATACCTACTATAACAGCTCAATCTTTCCTAGACCACTTTTCTATCAACATCGTCAAGAAAGTCAACATGAATAACTTGTACTCGAAACACCAATATGAAGATGAATCTATTACATATTTTTTTGCTCGTTGGCGAAGCCTAATCAACCAACTCATGTTCTAACTTCCTCAAACCAAGTTAATAGATTTTTTCACCGGGAATTTTGTAAGGCACATCTTGCTAACTCTCAAGTTCAAACCTTCCACAGGTTTGATTAGGCATTCACCATGGCCTGAAAACTTGAAATTTATGCCATTGAAGAGAAGAATATATAATTGCATTACAAGAATGCTGAATTTAAATCAAACGATACCTCTTCTTCTTCCAAACCAAAAAATAATTACTCTAAAGAAAAAGGATCTTCCCATGTAGTATTTTTGAAATTTGTCCCATCTCATCCATCCAACCAATCGAATCCTTCTTCCAATATTTCTCTTGTTTAGGGTTTCTAGTTCAAGCAGGAGAAATGAAAATATAATCCCATATGATAACCCTACTCTTCAGTTTTAGAAAAAATTCTAAAATTTGGATCAATCATTCTTCCACCCATCAAACCACATACAAGAATTTACCCCTCTTGTCATATGCCTTCATGGTATAAAGAAAATGATTACTATAACTGTCATCGCATTAAAGGTCACAGTGACAGTGATTGTATAAATTTTAAAAATATCATCTAGGAAATGTTAGATGGTGGAGATCTTGTCTTAGATAACCCTAACACTCTAGCTAATCATAACCTTCATATCTACAAGAAACCGTTCCCAAACCACAAAAGTGAAACTTTGACCAATGATAGTAACATTCATGAGGTTCATGTTGTTTTCAACATTATACCATCCCTTCCTCAATTTCCTCCTACTCCATCTATCAAGGAGATTCTTGCATGATCCTCTTTATCCATAGAAGAGTTTATTTCATCTACTCATTTACCCACATATGACTCTCCCTTATCTCCCCTTTCACTCATAGTGGATTCTACCATATCTGTCAAGATAATTTCCCCACACACCTCTCAACCTGATGAATAACCTGCAGTATTTACTCTCCTACCCATGGGAGATTCATGTTTACCTTCCTCTTCCCTAAAAGATGAACCTATCTCATCCTACTTGTCATCTCCCCTACCCATAGGGGATCCATTAGCAGTGCCCCTTCCTATTGGTGACTATTCCCCATCATCTTTCAAGGATACTATTGATTTTATCTCAGCGCTTTTACCCACAGAGTATGAAGCCAACCATTTCCCTATCTCATAGACATTCTTTACAGGGATCTCTACCAAATCAACACCATCCCCTCCTACAACATTTCCATTTTCACATCTGCCTAATTGCTTGGATTATGTCAACAATTTCATGCTTTAGGGATGCCTTCTACCTTTCTCAACTTAGATGTAAATGTTGTCTATTGATACTTCTATGATCTATCCAAAGGTGTTTCAAAGAACCAAACCAACCATGCCCATGCCATTTGCAATGAAATATTCTTCATCACCCTCACCCACACTTTAACCTTTACCATAGAATGAATTTTTTCCAATGCCTAACACCTTACCTACATCTATATATTGATTTGCATCCAAACCCACTTTGCCACATTAATAGTCATGTCAACATCAAGCCTAGTCTATCCCCCTTTCAAACTATATTTAGACACATCCTCACAAGCCAATGCAAAGACTATTCCCCCACCTAAGAAGAAGACCCAACCTCTTAGGCCACATAAACTAGTTTCACCCACTACCCCTCTATCACCTTCACCCCTTCCATCTATCCTAGGACCCCACCCATCAACCTTGGCCAAGTGGCCTCCTACCAAAGGTAAACCAAAATCATGACAGCTCACCTCCTTGTCACAATCCTATACTACACTAAAATTACGTACACATCTTACGCCTTCCCCGTCACCTGTATCATTTCTACCTCCTATATCTACACCAATTCTAGTATCCTCATCATTACCTATGATATTCCCTTCTCTTCAACCAGTACCTTCCACCTTACCTCTTCCCACAACTTTCACCGCACCTCCATTATTACCTTGGCTAACTCATCCCATTCCACCATTTGCCTTCCCATTTACATCATGCACTTGTTGTTCACCTTTACCCAAGAAGCTGCAACCAAAGTCCAAAAACCCACTACCCTCTAAAGAGGTAGTTAAACACACACCACCTTTAAGCACTAGTTCACTTGCTACATCTTTACTTAAAAAGGTGCAATCCAAACCTAAAACCATACTACCTACCAAACATGTGGTCAAATTGAATCAACCTCGATTCTACCTCCCATGGCACCTCTCCCACCAAAATCACACACAATTCCATATACACCCACAATTACTTCACATTGTGATTCGCATGTGGTCTTATGCCAACATCTCGTATAACCTTTTGGAAACCTCTATCATCACATTGTCACCACTTAGACCTTACAACCCACTCAAACCTAAACCAGAAGGGTTTAATGATACAAAAATTTGTGCTTACCATTGTTTTCTAAGGCATGATGTGGAAAACTATAAGGCTCTTAAGACTGTTCTTCTCCAACTATGTCCTCTTGAAGAAAATTTTGACGATGATGATCTTTTAGATGAGGACCCTATTCCACCTCCACCTATCACCACACATCCTCATCACTTACCTATTAAGCAACCTTCATCTTCCCTCCACAATCCTTTTATCCTCCTCCAACATTTGAGATCAATATGGTCTACATAAGAGAGCTAGCCAAACCTCTACCAAAATTCTAATGTGATGTATTATTTACACAAAACTAGTATATTCCCTCACCATATTTTTTCCCGTCATGTCGCTACACCTATTGTGAATCACTTGTTCCTTCACCACAAATTAATATGGTTAAAATTTCCACTCGAGATTGTAAGGAAAAATGAAAGGAGAAAATAACCAGCTCATCTACCACTCTTTTACCCAATATTCCATCTTCACCTGCAGCAAAAATCACCATCCATGGACTCACATACCCTATTTTTGATGGGGTTTCCCATCGTCTGCTGATTAAAAAAATTTCACCAATCTCCTCTTAAAATGTCTTTGTATGACATTTTCCAAACCTCTGAGTCTCATCGACAGGCCCTTATTGAGGTTCTTAAATCTATTCAAGTTTTACCTAATGACCCTACTTTTGTGGCATCTGTTATAACTCCTCACCATGTGGCCTCTCTCACCACTTCATCACCTTCCTCTGCACCCTTTACCAATCATCAAGTACCTACTCTCGGTTTCTCGATGATGAGATTATACCTCTCAATCGATGATCCCGATCCCACCCTATTTATTTTTGTCGACATTGATAATATACACATTTGACGTATTATGATCGATGGTGGTGCCGTATCAACATCATTTCCTCCCGGGCATACAACTAAGTGTGCATCTCTTACAAATTGAATGCATAATAACCTAGTTATGTTGCATTTAGTCAATGATGCCATGACTTCCAATCTTGGTACCATCATTATCCACATTTTTGTAGACCCTCGTACCATTCCTAAATTATTCTATTTCTTATAGGGGGAATCCTAATATAAAATTCTAATTGAACAACCTTTGATGCGTGCCATGGGTTGTGTTCCTTCAACCTTACACCACTATTTAAAATTTGAACATAAAAGACACAACTATACCATTCCAAACTTGACCCTTACACATTCAATACCTGTAATATGTTGTATCGATCCAATGATGTCCTTATACCAATTAAAGAATCAACCGCCACTACCACTTTGTTGCGTAGACAAGAGGATGATACAAAGGAGAGGGTGCAAAGAAGATTCACGCCTGCAGTGAGTAAAGCATAATCAAATACGTGGAAGGATATGGAATGACACGCATGAAAAATAAAAGGGTAGATTCGGGACTTAGCCATTTTCACATGTACAAGCGCTATTTGGAGATAGCATGCAAAGCGCAAAAACTAGATAAAGACTTGTGCGACATGTATGGGCTATTATTGGAAGAGTGGCTACTAAGCACTTTGCATGTGTTTGAGATAATAATAGAATTTGTAGTGGTAGTTAACCACAAGAGATCTATTATTAGTGCACTTGCATAAGTTTCTATTATTGTAAAGGTGCATGGATATTTTTAGCATGTGACCCATTTTGGGAATTATGCAAGCGATGAAGGGAAAGTCCCCACCATTATAAATATCTCATGATCTGTATAGAATAGGAGGACTATGTGAGAACTAGATATGAATTACTGTGAGGTTATGCTATCATATCTGATGCATGCATGAGCTAATGGTATTACTTATTGTAATAAGCTTATGTGTATTTATTGTGTTTAATATAATGGAGTGTATTGGCTGAATCAAGGTATTAATCATGAGTATAATTAGTTCTTACATGATTGACTTAATTATGGATATTATTTAAATCTATTACTCTTTAGATATAGATATGGACATGCTCTGTAGAATATTATATTAAGTATGGATCTGAATGCATTAAGTCTTTAACATGGTAAAATCCTATGTAAACACCCCTAAAGAGGGGTCTGGTACCTTTGCGTGCTTTAGGTGAGTGCTCAGTCTAGGCTAAGTGATGTGTTAGCATGTGCAGGTTATTACCGGTAAATTCTAGGTTGCATCATTAGTTTCATTTCCAGGACCTTTTTTTTCATTGTTTTTAGGATGGTTCATGATGAATACATACCGGTTGACCCTAGAAAGTGTTGAGGAGTGGACACATGATCTAGAAGAAGAATACGAGATGGAGGTTGAGCATCGGATCGAGTTTAAGCCATGCACATGGGTGGAACATAATCTATATGATAGTTTGTATGATATTTTTTGGATATTTCTCCTATATAACTATATGAGTGGTTGGTTTCTTATACGTCTAAAAGGGATTGGAGGTGTCACACACTTGTTTGGATGCAAGAATAATTTTAGGCCCTCTATGATGCTTTGATTCGATTCGGACACACGTTATGGATACTTGGTTCCATAGTGTTCTAAACACTTGATTATATTATGGAGTACTAAATTCCCACTTATTCTTTCCCATAGGTAACAAAATTCCATTTTTATGATATCCCTTGGGAACTTACCTACAAGGCTATCCGTTGGTGATCAAAATCTTGATGGTAACCCTAAACTTGGAAAAAAAACTAATGGCTAACTAAAATCCACCATGTGTGGGGGGAGAGCGAGGTTTGGTGACAAATGGTAGACCTAGAAACAAAAATATAGAGAGAATAAAGGTGGCTTAAGTATAATGAGGTGCATAAGAGGGAGATAGAGAAGCAACAAGATGTTGCAGAGTGAATAGTTTTGAGGAGAGAGATGGCTCGCAAAGGATTTGGAGCTCACACAGAAGGCGTGGAGCTGGAGCATCAAGAACTCCCCCATTTGGGAAAGCATGACAAGGAACCCCGTTAGCCTCAAGTGGAAGCACACTAGAAGAGACAAATTGAGTCATGGGCGCGCATTTGAGTATACCTAGTAACCTAGCCCTTGTGCTTGGTTTTCCAAAGTATATAGTATGAAAACCAGTTAGCAAGATAATTTAGGCATTGGAAGAGTAGGATTAAGTCATATAACAAGTACATAGATGGTAGGGAAAGTATCTTCATTGTTGTTTGGAGGTACCTTTTTAGGTGCATCATCCACATAGAATTCAAGTGCACATAATTTTGGACTCACTTCTGGGATTAGTAACACTTTGTAGACTATAGGGGTGCAGTTCAAGATCTCTCTTGTTGGGACATAGGGAAGTACATCTTCGGTCCATCTATGGAAATAGGTGGAGGATCAAGAGTTATAGGTGGTTCTAATTCCGGTGGATCTTGTGATTTTAGAAGTAGAGGAAACACAAGAGGTTCTTGATCGGGTGGGCAAGGTTCACACCAACCCTGAATATTTATATGGAGATGCCTCTTCATCTGCATGTAGAATATAGGGGCATAGAAAATGCTCTTTGGACATGTGCACATGTGTGAAATACTATGACACACAAAAGGAATCATGACTTTTGAGAGCGAGAGAAAGTCAAATTTCCACTACATTACAAGGGTGTGCACATAGCTAGTACAAAAGTTTTACCCTGATCGAGACTTAGGTAGATTATGTAGCATTGAAAGATGATTTTCTTAAAGAGTTTCACATCCTTGAGTTTGAGAAAAAGAGTATAAGAAAATCAAGGATATCAAGAAAGGCACTAGTGAGAGTGTCGGAGAGTATGATGCCCATTTCAAAACACATTTCTTATGATATTCATGTAAACCAAGCATGCACATGGCTTGTTGGAGGTTTGATTACACATTTTAGAAGGGAACTATCACATAAGACATATAGTGATCCACACGAAGCACTTGAAGTAACTTTACGCGCCGAGGAAGTAAGTAGTATAGACACTGGGGTGAGCCCATTTTTGGAAGCACAAATTATAGCTATGGTAAAACAATTAGAGAAACTATCAGAAAATTCAACACATGAGACATGCATGGGGATTTGGTGTACAAATTTTGAAGTGGAAGGCCAAACCAAGGATAGTTGTCCCCATAGATCAATACATTCATTTCTACTAGACTATGAGATATGTCATTTAAACCATGATGCTAGCCACTTCCCATTATTACAACGCGCAATAAGGAAGAACGTCTCTTGATACTAAAAATTTGTAGGTCCACGACTCATGATATGGAAGATTGCTAGCTGATTGGTCGATCCATGATGTTATAGATATTGGTGTGAGACAGACATGAGTACCAGATAATTGTAAAAGCAAGAACAAGCATCAAGATCGGGATCACAATCAAGTGCACTATGATTGGAATGAAGGGTGTTTTGAAGGAGGTCGTGGCATAGGTCGAGGATACCATGGTGGATTCAGAGGATGAGGCTGTGGTGGTGGATGAGGTGAGTTTCCTTATGGAACATGTTATACATGTGGATCTCCTGACCACTACAGGTGTGAATGTCCTTAGAATATTACATGTTCTTTTTGTGGAAATAATCATAGTTATGAGGAATGCCTAGACTTATATGAGAATATTAGTAAGCAACATAAACAAGAAAACAAAGGCATAGGAATGGTTAGGATATAGCGTGTTGTGGAAAATTAGTGGATGCCTAAGTTGGAACCAGAATCTAAGGTATTACCTGTAAATATCACTATCCACGCCAAGCAAAGATGCGCGGCAAAGAAACTTTACAGTAGAATCCTACCATCACTAAGGAGGATATTCTACAGCACGATACCTAGATCATGTATATTAGAAAGAGGTTTATTAGGAAACCATGGAGGTACTCAGAAATATTCAGGGTGAAATATAGTGTTTAAAGGAGAAATCATGGAAGATGGAGCAAAAGAAAGCAACAAAGATGGTCTAATATGATATGGATGACTTGAAAGAGGTGTGCAAGATGTTGCATCAGGAGAATATCATTCCATTTTAAGGGATTTGGATAAAGGGAAGCACTCTACATGTAAGAATTGAGACTAGATGGAAAATATTACATACAAATCTTCCCCCTCATAGCTTAGAATATGATAAAGAAATCACTCTAAATGTTGTTGTGGATGGATGGATTTTTAGTAATATATTGATTGATACTACCACGAAAGTCAATGTTCTTACTTTAGATGCATGGGTACATATGGGGAGACCCCCATTGTAGCCATCTTCGAATGTGTTGTTCATGGCTAACCGAACTAAATACACTCCCATCAAAGTTTTAAAATATGCATCCATTACCATACAGGGAGTCAAGTTCATTGGGGATTTTGAGGTTTTAGCACTTGCAGAGGAAGATAGCTTCCCAGCTCTACTTGGGCACCCTTGGTGATATGCAAATAATGTTGATCTTTGGTTCAACAAGGGTTATATCAATTTTAAAAACAAGGAGGAAAGATTTTTATTCCTTTAATAGATGGTAAATATGAACCCTATGTTGAACCTTTGAGTGAGGAAGAGCTGAATAGGATTTATGTACACTCTATCCGGGACCTAGAGGTGCTTAAGCCATCTAAAGAAGGAATCCTTTAGTGGGAAGATGCATAGTATATTAGCAATAATACAAGTGTGGCTTTTGATAATTTGGCTCATAGTACTTATGATTTGGTAGGTGTGAAGTAAAGATCACATTTGCGCAAAATAGTAGACCTCATTGTATAAGGAGAATAAGTAAACAGATCGATTACCTCGATACATCTTTGGATAAGGAGATCTTATGATGTTTCGCATGCCATGAAGGAACAATGGATAGACTAATTGGAGATATGGAATATGCTAGCATATACCCTACGTGGGACACCAGTGCAATCGGTGGGTGGCTCTAAAGGATAATCTTGTAGATTGGAATGAAATCAAAATTTCTCTTTCTACTCGGTTTTCCAAGAGCAATGCACCTACTCAAATCTACACTTATCATGGTAATCAACCTGTTCAACACCAAATTTAGTAGTGTGAGAGACTCTGGATAGAGGGATAGGAAGCTTTACCACCTTCACTCTAGGTGCACAAATTTTATTCCACTTTAGAACGCTACACACGTGCTTAGTATGCCTATGCGGAACTCTATAGAGAGACTATAAATTGGTAGGATTTGATTGTAGGAATGATCCAGACATTTGAATTTATCTACTAAACCTTTGGTAGAAGAGGCATTATAGGTTATAAAGCACTTAACTATGGGAGATAGTTCCAAGGTGGAAGAACTCATTCAAGATTTATTTGATGAAGAAGACTCAGGAGCACATTTTTCTGAAGAAACAAAGACAAATGCCACACTACTTAAGCATGCTTTCCTTGAGAAGGAAAAAGGAAATATGGTCTACTTAGTGGATGATGATGAAGTAGAAAATATTAATTTAGACCATTCAACATATAGGCCCAAGGTTTTATACAATGTAGATAAGACCACATGCACCTATCATGAACCTATGAAAATAAAGAAAGTGAATATCGAATCGATCTTTGAGCCTAAGGAGGCCATAATTGGGGATTATTAGTCTAACTCAAGTGGAAAAAATCATAGGGGATACCATGAACTCAAAGCATGCATGAATCATTAGGAGAGATGAAGATAAAAATTAAGGAAGGTGTGTACCCAAATCGGGAAGAGACTATACAGAATGAACCCCAACTTGCGTGAAAAGGTTAAAGAAGAAATTGAAAAATCTTGAAGTCTAGAATCATCAATCCCTTGGGACGAGTCAAAATGGGTTAGCCCAATGGTGATCAAGTATTAAGAAGGATGTTCAAATTAGGATCGTGTGGACTACAAGGAGTTGAATGTTACATGTGTGACTGATCTGTTTCCTATGCCATTCACTAAGGAAATACTAGAAGGTCTTTGCCGCAGGTGCAAAATCTATTCAATTACAAATGGATTCTATGGGTATCATCAGGTAAGGATTATACAAGAGGATAAGGAAAAGGCTACTTTTACTACTGAATGGGGAATATTTTCCTATATTGTGATGCTTTTGGCCTAAAAATGCACCTTTTGTATTTTCATGAATAGTTGTTCAACCTTTGAAATGTTTTATTCACAAATTCTTGGAGGTTTATTTCGATGAATGGATGGTGTATGGACTTGTTAAGGATCATTGTGACAATTTACGCTTAATGTTTGAAATATTTTTCTAGTTAAGCATCTCTTTGAACATCAATAAATGTGTCTTTGCTACACCATTTGGCACATTATTAGGGCACATCATCTGCTAAGGAAGGTTTGTTGGTTGATCCAGCTAAGGTTACAGTCATTATCGGCCTAGAAGAGCCTACCAATCAAAGTGAGGTGTGTGGATTCTTGGGTCACACTGGGTATTATAGAAAATTTATAAATGTATCCTAAGGTTTCCATACCCTTGGAGGAGTTACTAAAAGGAAAAGGGACGTTCTATTGGGGAGAACCGCAACAACGCGCATTCGAGACATTGAAGGAGAAACTTACTACAATGCCTATTATGTGCTTTCCTTTGTGGGACAAACCATTTCATGTACATGTGGATGCCTTTGGCATGACCATTGGTGTGGTGTTGGCTCATCCTGGAGAAGGTATTATAGATCATCCTATCTGTTTTGCTAGTAGAAAGTTGACTCCTACAGAGTAGAATTATATAACTACAAAGCGTGAAGCTTTGTCAATGATCTATGTGCTACATAAATTCAGATAGTACCTACTAGTAACACCATTTTTATTCTATATCGATCACATGGCATTGAATTATTTGGTAAATAATCCCATTTTACAGGGGCGCATATGCCGATGGGTACTCTTATTCCAAGAATTTGATTTTATAGTTGTGGTAAAACTAGGAAGAGTAATTCTGGACCGGATCATCTATCCAGAATACAATCGGGAGAAGATGTGTAGGTAATTGAAGATACCATGATGATGCATAGTTATACAAATTACAACACATGCCATCATAATTAGAGGACATTGTTGTCTTTCTACATACCGGTATGGCACCAAAAGGAATGAAATCATTAGAGAAGAAACAACTTGCCATTCGCGTGGCACCGTTTATGTTGATTAACGGTGACTTTATAAGTTAGGTCAGGATGAAGTATTGCACTTGTGTCATTTGGAACTTGAGCACACAAATATCATGGAGGAGGCTCATGGTGGTATTGCAAGTGGTAACTATACAGGTGATTCCACTGCGCACAAGATACTACTCATTGGATTATGGTGGGAGACCTTGTATAAATATATTAAGGCATATTGTAAGATTTGTGATCACTATCAGCACCTTGAAAAACTAGGTCAAAGATATGAAATGCCATTAAGACAAATTACTAGTTCGGAACCATTTAAGAAATGGGCTATAGATTTTGTGGGTCCTATTTCACTAACCGCACGTAGGACTGGATCATGCTACATCATCACTAGAAAAGATTATCTAACATGGTGGGAAGAGGTAGCACCTATAAAGGATTATACAATAGCTATAACAATCATGTTTTTATGGGAAAATATTATAACAAGGTATGGATGCCCATTGATTTTGACTCGTGATAAGGGCACACATTTCGAAAGAGACAATCAAAATTATATTGGATGAATTCATGATTGCACACCATAATACTACACCATATCATCCTCAAGAAAATGGGATTGTTGAGGCTTTCAACAAGATCTTAAGCCAGACATTGACAAAAATTTGTGATGTTGGAAGGAAATATTGGGATGATAAATTTTCTTCCATACTTTAGGCGTATAGAATAACATACAAGCAGGTTAAAAAGGCCACACCCTTTCAATTGGTGTTTAGAGTAGAAATAGTTGTTCTGTGGAATTCATGTTACCTTCTTTGTGTATTACACACACCTGGAGGCCTAGTTGATGAACAAGCATTAGAAGAATAAATTGAAACAGTTGATTAAGCTTGAATGAAAGATGAGAAATAAAACGTTGGATTCATAAGCAATAAAAATCTAGGTAGAAAGCATGGCATGATTGAGACACATTAGAGAAAAAAAGATTGAGATAGGGAAGATGGTACTTCTTTATGATTCTAAATTTCTTTTCCAGTGAGGAAAAATCAAATTACATTGGTTAGACCATATGCTATCACTTACACACTTGAAATAGGAGCTTTTCAGTTATAAACACTTGATGGAATACAGTTACCTAGTTACTTCAATAGGAGTAGGCTGAATCCCTACTATAAATAAGTCTTCTTGGTGTTTGTAATAGGAAATGTTTCCATTTAGATTAGGTTTTCAATTATGTATTCCATTAATGTATATCCTTCTTCGTCGCTATGCTTTGTTAATTTAGTTTGTGTTTTGTCAGGAAGCGCACTAGAAGATAATTACCATTTGAAGTTTTTTTTTAAAGAGATGACCGCACATACCATTTGTGTGGGGTGGTTATTGAAAAATGGGTACACGTAAAGGAAAAACTGCTACAAGTGCTATTCAAGTTTGAATAGTTTGTGGAGAAAATATTTTTTCCAAATAATGACCATAGATGGAGATAAATGAAGGAACACTATAATGTGAGGTAAGCAACAATCATGGAGACTACTAAGAGAAGGCATAGTGACGAGGTACTTAGGCACACAAAAGCACATTGAAGAGAAGTCTCTGTGAGCAACAGGTAGGAAGGCATGCTAAAATGTTATAGTTGAGGCACGAAGATGTACCAAGTGGAAAATGTGAAAAGGGTCAATTAATGAGGATTGTTAGTAGGTGAAGGAGCAATAAATGTACTAAATTTTTCAAAATCTATATAAGGTAGGGATACGAGTTCATTATTACCTTTGTAAATAGAATTTTTTTGAATGAGCTAAGTGAAAAAAAAGTTGAGAGAATTGTGTTGAGGTGTAGAGAGTGTGAAACCAGACGTGGAGAGTAGATTTGTGCTTAGGAGAAGCTTATGTCCCTATTGGTGAAGGGTTTGAGCGAAGAAAAGCATTGCGAAAGAGCTAGGGCATGTGATTTCAACTAGAGAAAGTAGATTCGAGGTAGGGTTTGGAATTACTCATTATAAAGGATAGAAGGAAAACATTTGCACACTACAGAGGATAGAAAGTTGTGATTTACAGATGGCACCAAAGAAAGAAGTTACCATAAGAGCCAAGGGAAAGAAGAAAGTTGAAGTAGTTGTTGAAATTTCCCCGAGAGTAATTTCTCGGAGATGTAATACCTAGAAGGCGTGATAGTGGGACAAGAATGGGATTCTCACGTCCGGAAGTGCAAGATAAGTGATTACAACCACTACACATCAGATAATAAAAAGGAATTGGATGCGTTGTTGAGTACAAAGACAAACAAGCACACAATAGAGGACATGCCAAGTATATGATGACGTTGGAGAGAAGTTGCTAAAGCAGATTGGAGTCTACCAGTTGTATGAGCTCCCATATTTTGGAAAATATGAACCTTTTTACCAGTGGTTGATGAGCAGGGTACATGAATAATTTTTCTATTTCACCGGACGTAGGGTAAGGATTACAACCACTTTGATTTCAACTATAACATGATTAAAGGGCACAAGAGTGGATTTGAATAGTGACTTGATAGATAAAGCAAAAATCCTAGAGACACAGATTGAGTTAGGGTATACGAAGAATCCTCATAGAATGGATATTGCCAAATTAAAGAAGTACCCAGTGGTATAGACATCTGCACATGTAGTGACCAAATTGAATGATCAAGAGAGATGGTCATGGATGAATACAATGTGGCTACACATTGCAAAGAGAATGTCACAGGGAATAATTTACAACATATCAAGCTACATTATGGAAAATATCATCAAGGAAGCATGCACAGGTGAGAAAATTAGTTTTGGAACTATAATATTATCCCTTGTGTTTATGAAGATTAGAGTGCTCGATGGGCCAAAGAACAAGATCGGGAGTACCCCATGTAAAACAATTTCCTTGCAAAAATATTTGACAAGTACTTGTGTGAAGGGTAAATGAGTGGGATATTCAAGTAGAGGGCGGAGATATGGTATGATAGGCTCCACATGGAATTTGAGGAGGAGTGGCACATCCCCAAGGAGTTACCTTCAATATGGGCAAGGCGGTGTAGTTCATGATGTATCAAAGCACTTCTACATCATGTGATTTGCAATGAAGGATGGGACTTTGAGCTCTGGTGTAAAATGTCGTATGTCTTCCAAAGTGTGCTACTTCTAGGCATCAATCCATCATTTTACTAATGTGTGATGCCCGAATTTTGTTCTGCATAAGGTTGACTTTTACTACCACATGCTCAAAAAGACATATGTACATCTAGGTCAAACTACCTACATTGAGAGGCTAATTTTAGACATGATAAGAATGAAGCCTATGAGTTTGGTGATTGGAGATAGTGGAGCTGCACTTATATACCTTCAGCTTAAGCCTAAGTTTGAGGGTAAAAATATGTGGAGAATGAGTTTGCGCTCCCAGGGCCGCCTAAGGGTAAGCATACAATGGAGAATGTACCAGCTCTAAAGCCCATTGAACCTATAGAGGTAGATGATGAGGAGGAAGAGCATGACTATAATGGAGTATTGGTACATAGAGGATGGAGGAACCCTCGATAGGGTAGAAGATGAATACACAAGTATTGCACCCTGCACAAGAAGAAGGAGACAAAGAATTGGAAGTAGGAGAAAACCTTGAAGAACATTGCTTTAAGAGGGTGTTTAGATGAACAAGAACTCAAGGCACTACTCCATAATCAATATGGAGATCACCATGAATCTCTCCATAGAAGGATATAGCTGAGAAGAGGAGGAGAAAATTGAAGTGAACAAGGAGGCGTAGTGTAACATTCTCATTTTAAGACTTTAGAAAAAGGGAAAAAAATTATATACATAATTTTCTCTGTTCTAAATAATCATAATTTAGAACACACATTCCATGTCATCAATCTCTTAACAGATAACCATATGCACCTATAAATGACTCGATGAACTACCGATCTCTTATTTCATGACTCGTTTTCCAACCAATCTCTCATGTTAACTTAACGTATTGAATACTACATGTATAGTAAGTATACCTAGTTCTCTTACCCTATTCTAGGTATTGAATGTTCTATTTAAGAAACCTATTTGAATTTTTTTACCAATATTCATCTAAAATCTCATTCCTTAAACTAGGTGACATAGGACAATGCAACCATTACTTGCGATAACTTTGGCCAAAGAATTCCAACATACTGTTCATGTTACTATTCTTAGATGGCATACTCATCTAATGGAATACATCCTTCAACCCACTCATTTTTTATCTAGAATGGTATTTATTGGCTTCTATCAGTTCACTTGTTCAAGGTTTGACCTTAGATCGGATAGCAACATGATTTAGTATAGGAACCCATTCATGATGACTAAGGGTATATAGACATACTCATTTGACCACGCCAATTGGGTGTGTCTAGTTATCCTAAGTCATCGTGAATCACTTTTTGTACTAAATCATATTCCCGATATGACCTAGAGAGAAACTAAGATAAAGTTTAAGTTTGAGTAGATCTAGATGAACCAATGCTGAGGGGTGTTGCAACATGTCAATAGCAACATTGTATCCTTGTGAAGACCCACGTCTTCACAAAGGTACAGTCTTGTAGTTGGCGCGTGTCAACATCTAACAATACTACCCATCTCAATTTACACACCTCAAAAATAGGTCATTTGAACCCATTTATATCTTTATTAAGATTCAAATTACAGTAACCCTGCTTAACCCTAATTGCAACAATCCTTAAGTTTTTCATCCCAATTGAGTTGTTAAGTTAACAAGGAAATTCATAAACTTAGAATTACTTTTATGTTCATTAAATTTTTCCATATCGTTTAGTTAATCAAAAATAGAAATAACATCCATCATATGTTTTATTCGAGACAACCCAACCATTCATGGTGTGTTTAAGATCTAAAACAGTTTCATTATAGTAGACTTCATAGAGATGAACTCAGATTTATTAACGATCTTATCTACCATACATTTGTTTAAAGCCTATGAAAGTATTCTCAAGAGGTGACGAATCATCCTCTTTCTTGTTTAAGTGTTCGGGTTTATTATACCCTTTTTCATTTCACACTTTATGATAGTTAAGTTATACTTTCATTAACATTATTTGGCAAAACGTACATATTAGATAAAAAAACTTCCATGCATGCCAACTTAACAAGTTTCATTCAATTTAAGGGATATTATAATTAAATCCCATCCCTCCAACTCATTTAATGACAATCGAAATAAGGATCAAATTAGGTAAGAATGGAAACCACGAAGAGAAGATTACAAATTTCGTTCATATAATGCACAAGATAAATAACATAACACGTTTAATTAAATTCAAATATTTTTCAATTCATCATGGTAAAATACATATTTTGCAAGACCATGAATTTAAGACATATTTCATGTCAACCAACATCAAGATGACTAAAGAATACAACTTTTTTCCTTCAAGTACATTTCAATAATGAAACAAATTTCTTTATAAAAGATCTAGATTTTAAGTAACCAATACATCATATAAGTTATTGCCTTCCTTTATCACTTCCAAAGTCAATCTGCAAAAATTTCTAGAACGGTTTAGTTCGTTGAACTAAGCATGATAAACTAAGCATTAAAATGATGTGCTTTCAACTAACAGATTTCATAAAACCAACTCTTCTTTAATGAAACAAGTAAATCCAAGCAAAAAAATAAATCATAAGTATTAACACCCATAAATTAAGAACAATTGATCAACCTAAAAATAACATTAAGAAAATATCATGCTATAATAAGCACTTTATAACATTATATTAGATAAGTAATATTTCAACCAATTTACTTATCTACATCAAATAAAAATACTTACTACTTATTTCATACATAATTCAATCTGAATTAGTAATACTGAGAAACTAACTCCACTCTTTTCCAAAAATAGTGTTACTTTATGAAGTAGGAACCAACAAACTCAACATTACAAAATTCCATAAAAAGACATCTACAAACCAAGAAAATTCTAGTTTATTGAAAGGTTTTAGGATGAATCATCTACAACATAAAAATAAGAGAATCCCATTTCAGATGTTATACCCAAATTCATAGTCCATGATATAACCTAAGCTCTCAATTTAGGTCACATCTTAGAATTAGGAAAATATTCACTCAATAAAAGGTGTATAATATTAATGATCCAAAACAACGTTAATCCCTTCAATAAAAATCAAGTGAATAAGAGAGAAGTATCAAGAACTAATCAATGCATTCTAAAGAGTAATGCAATATAAAAATCCATTTATATATACTAGATTACACAAAAGAGGGAATGACAAACGAGATAACAAATAAGAACTTTAATTCTAATTTGGTTAATCGGAATATCATTTCACAACTAAGAAAAGAGAATACAACACAAATCTCTTACAGTTTCCAAAGGAGACAGCGATGACTCTTTACCTCAGAGAACAAAATATAAAGGAGTTAATCGACATGATTAGAGGAGGATTCCAACATTCCTTCAAAAGCAAATATGGTCGTAAAAGGATTGTACTGACCAAATCATAACATCCTTAAACTCTTTTAAACATAGAAATCATGCACAAAAAACTGTTAGACTGAATCATGCAACAAAAAAATGCAATTCGGGTTGCAAATAAAGGTTCACCTAAACCACAAGTGAAAGTAGTAACATTAATACTATCCTTATCCAGAAAGAGATGTAATACAAGAATTGCTAAACAACTTACAAGGAATTAACAAACTTCAACAATCTTTCAAAATCATGAAAGTTTCAATCAAAGGAACCATAGTTTTTCCATTCCTTCAAGAAAATGTGAAACAATCAGTGAGAAAGACTCACATTCGAATCCTCATAGAGGTGAGGAAAGACATATTATGAATGGAATCGAAAGATCCATCGTGAATTGATTTTTAAAAAGGTGCAACAAAAGATTGACATGGCTTAGCTACAGTGCACAAGCTATCAATAGAGATGATAAAATACTTTTCAAGATACATTTCTATGGACAATTTCAATTGCAAACCTATATTAAATCGAAAATGTATATTATTCCTTCACTTCTTACTCGGACATCAAAGAGTCTAGAAAACCCTTATTCGTAACTGATTTGGTTAATTCTCGATCATGAAATGTCAACCAAAAGTCTAAATAAACATTCCTTAAAGCTTCACAATACCAAAATAGGAAGGATTTAACAATTTTACTCTCGCAACTTACTTAAAAGGTTAACCTGATCAGAATGTGTATTCAACAACATCTAACTCAAAAGTGAAGTAAACAACTAGATCGACATCTAGAAAGCTCAAATAGAGCTACATGAATAACCCAAATATTGACTCGAAAAATCAAACTCTTAAAATGTCCTCAACCAAACATGACTTCATCTATTAACCTTTAGTTCGGTCTTCCAATAACTTAAAGAAAGACACAATACATATAAGATCGTAAAGAGAAGACTTTACATAGATATTCTCAACAAGATAACTTCAAAATCTAAAGGTCCAAGAAATAATTAACACATTGTTTCCATAAAATAAATTAATTTGAGAAACTCAGTTTTTAGAGTAAAATATTCAAGGATTAATAAAACATTCATTCTTGTTTGATACAAGTTGAATACAAAAATAAAAATTCCAAACACCCATTATTAGCTCATCTTCTATCGAATACAGGATTCAAGAAATGAGAGCTTATATAGTAAGTTCAAGAAGAAGTCACTAATTTACTATTTTCTATAAAAATTCAAGTTCACACAACTCTGAATCAAAGTATCCATATTAATACAGTTCCAACATGAGTAACAAAACTTCAACAAAACAAAAATGCAACAGAGACGGATATTCTTTTACCTTCTAACAACCAAAACAAAAACCCAGTTCAAAACTTGAAGTAACATTACATTTCCATAAACCCCCTTTGAAATAGACAAGTAGGGTTCAAACATGTTCAACATTACTCAAATCACAACTAGATTTAAGGTGTGACTCACCTTTAAATAAATAGGAAAACAACCCATTTCCTACTTTATTAAGAAGAGATTCTTTAGAAGAAATACAAAGAATTTTCAAGCAATATTGCATGGTAACCATAAAAAAATAAAAACCTATTTATTTCACGAGAGAACAACTATTTTAATGAAGATATTTATAGAAAATTAGAACAACTTAATGGATAGAGTCGATCATGCCCGATAGCGCTTCTACCGATTCAAAGAAGATTTCCAGCCAAGCCTCCACAATTCCTTCTTCTCCAATCAAAGTCAACAACCAAAAATTCTTTATCATATTCCTCTTATACCTCCATTGAATCGAAAATAGTCCAAAGGAGCTAAAAATACAAAAAATTTGAAAACAAAACTACAGTTCAAGAACCAGATATCTCCACCAGAGCAAAAATCAAAATGCATGAAAAACCAAACAACCCCCAAGAAATCTGCTCACATGGTTTCGAGGAGGTTTTCGCAAGAACCGATGACTATTAATGCCATTAAACTCCAAATTACCACCTATATCTACACTCCACTACCATCTAAAGTTGGTGAGTCCAATTTCAACAATAGAATGCATCACTTAACTCTAGTGATGATGCCAACTAGGATTCCCTCTACTTTACACTCCTCTTCCAAACTGATAAGACTATAATTTGTAAATTCAAAATCAAATCACATAAATGAATTAGAAACCGTCACCACTACCTTACATTTGCCTTGCGACCCCTTAGGTCCCCTTCTATCCTTGTATTAGTTTAGGTTAAATAAACATTAGTTTAGGATCCAACCTTAGGTTAGATAGAAAGTATTCACCTTAGGTCATTTTAATATTGCCATAGGTAATAAGCCATAATAGATTAAGACATATCCCATCATAGTTCAATATTAGGTAATAGGTTAGAGATAGACCTCTCTTTAACTTAGATGATCTTCACACCCCATGCCCGTAGAGTATACAACTTAGATTAGGGTGTAACAAAGATAGTTAGGAATAGATCTAAGGGAGATATAGCTTAACTTAGATTAGAATCGATAGGAGAGATCTTAAAGAAGTAGGACTTAGGTTTTACCTTCTATAGTCCTAAAGTAGACCTCTATCCTTCCTATGCCATTCGGGATCCTAAGAGATTAACAAGAAGATACAAGCACACTATTTATAGCAGAATGCAGAGGAAGGACCTCCAAGAAAGATCAATAAAATTGTGTACATTTAAGGACCCTTAATTCCTTTAATTTCGAATGCCGCGTTTTTTCATACAGATAAGACAAGAAGAATTAAAGCATACCTTTGATTAATGGAATTGATCTAGGGTTTTACTATTATAGAGAGATAAATTTACAAACAACATTACCGGTTTTTAACCTTACCTATCTTAAGCGAGAATGGATTCCTTGCAAGCAACAACATTTCAGCAAAATGAATCCAAAAATAGAATAATTTATCCATTGCAAGCATGATTTCCAATAGTTGAAAGAATACACCTTCTTAGGAAAAATCACATATCAATGCTTGCAGTGCAAAGAGGAAAAAGTTTAACAGTTTGTCAAAGATGTTACATACTTCCCTTTAAAATTAAGGAAAAATCAAATTATTTCATCACCTTTCATATGTTCCAAACAAAATTGGATTTTAATATTCCAAAATCAGCATTTACGTAGCTCTTTATTTTAAACATGAAATGTCTACCCAAAACTGGCAGATTTATTGACATAAAAAGAATAAAACTTAAACTTATCATCAATAAAATCAATCTTGTTCAAACAAATATGGGAAAGTGGTTTTCATATCTTCCATATTTTCACAGGTTGAATTTTCTTCGTTAAAATGATCCCACTAGATCTTATATTATCTTATTTCACAATTTCTTAAGTGCAATTGGTGATTTTCCAAAGCACTCGTATAGGTTTAACCATGATTATTCTTGGGTCTTAGACCTGCAAGAAATTCTAATTTAACACATGTGATA
This sequence comes from Taxus wallichiana var. yunnanensis, assembly GCA_018340775.1. Lineage (NCBI taxonomy): Eukaryota > Viridiplantae > Streptophyta > Pinopsida > Cupressales > Taxaceae > Taxus > Taxus wallichiana. The sequence goes on along the minus strand of CM031243.1, from coordinate 284,800,324 downwards.
AATTTGAAACATATTTCTTAAGAAAAGAAATATGGAAAACATCATGCATTCATGACAAAGAAGGAGGTAATGCTAAACGATAAGGTACGGTGGTTGATTACTTTAATAATTTCAAAGGGTCCCACAAAACGAGGTGATAACTTGCGTAGTCTTGCAAAAGTTATAGAGCTATTTTTTGGTTTAACCCAAAGAAATATCTTCTCATGAAGTTCAAATTTCCTATCAACCCGCTTCAAGTCAGCATAACTCTTCTTTCTATCTCGCTATTTCTTTCAAGAATTCACAAAACATTTTAATTTTTTTCCATTTCCATAAGGATTTCAAGTATAACCACCTCTCTATCTTCAATGTTGTCCCAACTAACAGGGTTCCGCATTTCCTTCCGTATAATGATTTGAAAGGTGCCATCTTCAGATAGGGGTGATATGTGTTATATGATGCAAACTCAACTAATGAAAGGTACTCTTCCCGTTTATACTTTGCTGATCCATACAATACATTCGTAACATACCTTGTAAAACTTGATCAACTCTTCTTTCATCTGTCCATCCATTTCCAGATGATACATAGAATTGAAATTCAACTTAGTTCCTAGAGTTGTGTTAAGTGTTTGCCAAAATATTGAAGTCATTCTTGGATCTCTATTAGATATGACTAATTTAGGTACTCTATGCAATCTTAAAATTTTCATGTATAAACCTTTTTGATAAAACAGTGAATCATCCTTAAGATTACCAACAATAAAATGTGCTACCTTTGTTAGTTTATCAACAAAAACTCAAATAACTCCATGTTTATTTCTTGACATAGATAGCCCTTGTACAAAATACATGCTTATCACTTTCCATTTGTACTGCGGTATGTTGTGAGGATACAATAAACCAACCGAATGCATATGCTCATATTTAACTCATTGACATTCTAAGAAAGTGTGTCATAAACTCAATCACATCCTTTTTCATCCCTTTCCAGAAATATTGTAGTTTTATATTAGCAAACATCTTTGTAATACCAAGGTGTCCAAAAAAGGTGAATTGTGAAAGTCAACTAATAATTTCTTTCTTGAATTATTTAACAAAGGTATCTAAACCCTACTTTCAAATTTGTCAAATTCCTTCATTATCAAATTGAAAACCCTTATATCTCACATCATTTGGATTTACAACAAGTGTTATTTTTTTGCTAAAAATAAGAATTAGATTCCATTACACTTTTACTTCATCCTTAAACCGATTTCTCAACGTTAAAAGAGTAGAAATGTGCTTTCTATGACTTAGAGCATTAGATACCCTATTTTCCTTGTCTTTAATGTAACTTATGTCAAAATCATATTGAGATAGAAATTCTAACCATCTTCGTTGTCTTGCATTCAGATTTGGATGTGTAAAATATACTTCAGCCCAAGATGATCGCTTTTAGTTCAAAAGGTTTACCAAGCAGATAGTTCCTCCAAACATGAAGTGCATGAACAATGGCAGCAAGCTATAGATCATGTGGAGCATAATTCAGCTCATGTAGCTTAACTTTTCTACTTTCGTAAGCTATGAAATGATCTTTTTGTAACAAAATACCTCCAAGACCTTCCCAGATGCATCTGTTACAATAGTAAAGTATCCATTAGGGTAAGGTATAGCCAAAATAGGTGTTGATGTTAACTAATCCTTCAAATTTTTAAATGCATATTCACATTTCTCATTCCACAAAAATTTCTTATACTTTTTCTGTAATGAAGTTATTGGTGCAAAAACTTTGGAGAAATCTTTAATAAATTTCCTATAGTAAATAGCAAGACCCATGAATCTTCTAACTTCATGTACATTCTTAGGTACGGGCCACTCAGTTATAGCTACAATTTTAGAGGTATCTACAACTATTCCATCTTTTCTTATAACATGACCCAAATAGTGAACTTCCGTGTCATAGAAAGAACATTTAGATAACTTACCAAACAATCGTCTCTTCCTCAAGATTTCCAAGACTATCTTCAAATTCTCATGATGTTCTTCAATACTTGTAGAGTATATGAGAATATCGTCCAAGAATACAAACACAAATTTTTGAAGCATTCTTGAAAAATATTGTTTATTAAATTCATAAAATTTGCAGTGCATTTGTTAATCCAAAAGGTAAAACCGTGAATTCATAATGTCCACACCTTGTTCTAAAAGTTGTTTTATGAATGTCCTCTTCTTTAATTTGTAACTAAGGATATCTAGATCGAAGATCTATCTTAGAGTATACCAATGCACCATGCATCTAATCAAACACATCATCAATTCTAGGAAGTGGATATTTATTTTTAACCGTTTCCTTGTTTAACATTTTATAATCAATACATAATCTAAATGTACTATCTTTCTTTTTCACAAAATTATCGGTGCTCCACAGGTGAGAAACTCACCTAATAAAACCCTTTGACAAAATTTTGTGTAACTAAGCCTTAAGATCTACTAATTTAATAGTAGTCATTCTATAAGGTGCCTTATAAATAGGCTTAGTTCCAGGTTTGATTTCAATTATGAAGTCAAATTCTCGTTTGGGTGGGAGACTGGTAGTTCTTTGGAAATACATCACTAAAGTTTCATAACATCGGATAACGTTCTAAGAAATCATTGTTTTCCTTAGTAGTTTCACAAATTTTTACCGCATATATGGTATAACCATTATATTCGGCCTTATTATGTTGTATAGGTGATAAATTCCAAACAAAAATTTCATGTTTTACCCCCGAATGTCTATTATTTATTGCAGGTCATCTAAACAACTAATATGTTTTTCAAAGTAGTCAACTTTTTCTTTATGCATAGATAACTAATTAACACCTATGATTACATCATAAGACTCCAAAGGAACAACATAAAGATCAACTTCTCGTGGAAAAACTAGGAAAATCAAGGACTCGCCTGAAAAAAGACACATACTAACTATATGAATAACATTATTTCCATATTGTGCAATCCATGTTTTATCCATTTTTCCAACTTTTCGTGTTAATTTTGATGCTACTTTACTAGAAATAAAACATTTAGTAGCTCCACTATCAAAAATAATAGTTAGGTGTATGCCAAATAACTTACCCGTAACCTCTATGGGCGTGACTTGGTTTTCATATTGTTTGTTAACCACATGTAGCATGTATCTTGTGTTGCATTGATTACAGTCATCCTTTTTTAAAAGAAATTGATTTGCATAATGATCCTTTCCATAATTGTAATATCCTCATACAGGTCCCTTTTTAGGCTCGAATTTATTTCCATCCTTAAATTTATCATTCTGACCTCCATAGGACTTCTATATGTTATTATTGTTCATGGAAAAATTATTTCGTACATTAGTAATAAACTTATTTGTTTTTGTTTTCTTATTATTATCTGTTGTAAACTTGTTTTTCATACCAAACTTCTTCCATGGTCCTTTCTTAAGTGCAAGAGATGATGAAGAGGAGCTTGAAATTTCTTTTCTAAATTCCTCCGTATGAGGAGAAATTACCTTTAATTCATGTTCCTTCCCTATGGCTTTTTCAAAAAACCCTTCCATAGTGGTTCGGCTTTGAACATCCACCTCTCCCCTATAATGGGATTTAGTCCCATGGTAAATTTCCATATCCTGAACTTCTCATCAGTTTGATCTTCGATGTACATACTTAAGGAGTTTAGTAAATTGTTCCCGTGACTTATAACAGCTTAATTTTCCTTGGGTTAAGTTCTGAAATTCAGTCATTTTTTGATCATAGTAAAGTTGTGGCAGCCAACATTGCCTAAAATAAATTTTAAATTAATCCCAAGTAATATTTGTTTCATCAATGTTCAACTTAGCCTTAAGGCTATCCCACCATGAAGATGCTTCATGGGAAAGCTGATATGCTCCCCATATTGCCTTTGTTTCCTCTAAGAAATTCCTTATCGCAAAGTACTCCATTTCAGTTAGCCAATTTTAAGCTTCATCTCCTATTGTGGTGCCATCAAACTTAGGTGGACTTATCCTTTGATATCATTGGTGAGTTTGAATGCCAACATTGCCTTTTTATTTCTCGGATGCTAACTTAAACCGATCTCTTATGTTAACTTAAATTATTGAATACTACATGTATACTAAGTATAATGGTTCTCTCACCCAATTCTAGGAATTGAGTGTTTTGTTTAAGAAACCTATCTAAATGTTTCTTACCAATATTCATCTAAAATCTCATCTCTTAAACTAGGTGATATAGGACAACGCAACCAATAGTTTGCGATAGTTTGGCCAAAGATTTCAACTTAATGTTCATGTTATTATTCCTAGATGACATACTCATCTAACAGAATACATTCTTCACCCCACTCATGTGCTATCTAGAATGGTATTTACTAACTTCTATTAGTTCACTTGTTTAAGGTTTGACCATAGATTTGGTTAGCAACATGATTTACTATAGGAACCCATTCGTGATGATTAAGGGTATATATACATGCTCATTCAACCTAAGTCAATTGGGATTCTAGTTATCCTAAGTCATCGTGAATCACTTTCTATACTAAATCATGTTCCCAATCGACCTAGAGAGAAAATAAAATCAAGACTAAGTTTAAGTATATCTAGATGAACCAATGCTGAGGGGTGTTGACACATGTCAATAGCAACAATGTATCCTCATGAAGACCCTAGTCTTCAAAAAGGTACAGTCCTACAATTTACGTGTGTCAACATCTGAAATTACCACCCATATCAATTTAAATACTCGAGAAGAGGTCATTTAAACCCATTTATATCTTAATTAAGATTCAAATTACAACAACCCCGCTTAACCCTAATTTAAACAACCCTTAAGTTTTTCTCCCAATTGAGTTGTTAAGTTAATACAAAACTTCATAGACTCAGGATTACTTTTATGTTCACTAAATTTTTACTTATCGTTCAATTAATCAAAAATAGATAATAAAGTACATGCATCATATGATTTACTTAGACAACCCAAAACGGGTTCCATTATAGTAGAATTCATAAAGATGAAGTCATATTTATTAACGATCTTATGTACCATACATTTTTTAAAAACCTATGGAGGTATTTCTCAAGAGGTGATGAATTGTCCTCTTTCTTGTGTAAGTTTTTGGGTTTATTAAACCCTATTTCATTTCACACTTCATGATAGTTAAGTTATATATTCATTAACATTATTAGGTGAACCATACAGATTAGATAAAAGAACTTCCATGCATGCGAACTTAACAAGTTGCATTAAATTTAAGGGATATTGTAATTAAATCCCATCCCTCCAACTCATTTAATGACAACTGAAATAAGGATAAAATCAGGTAAGAATGGAAACCATGAAGATAATATTATAAATTTCCTTCATATAATGCACAAGATAAATGACATAAAAGTTTAATTAACTCTAAATATTTTTCAATTCATCATGGTAAAATACATATTTTGCAAGACCATGAATTTAAGACATATTTGATGTCAACCATCATCAAGATCACTAAAGATTACAACTTTTCTTCCTTCAAGTACATTTCAATAATGAATCAAATTTCTCTATAAAAATATCTAGAATTTAAGCAACCAATACATCATATAAGTAATTTCCTTCCTCTATCACTTACGAAGTCCATCTACAAAGATTTCTAAGCAGTACGGGTCCATTGAAATTGGAGCATGATAATCACCAAGCATTAAAACGAAGTGCTTTCAACTAATTTTTTCATAAAACCAAATCTTCTTTAATGAAACAAAGTAAAGCTAAGAAAAAAAAAAATCATAAGTAATAACAACCATAAAAGAAGAACAGTTCATCAACCTAAAAGTAACATTAAGAAAAGATCATGCTATAATCAACACTTTACAACATTATATTAGATAAGTAATATTTCAGCCAATTTACTTATCTACATCAAATAAAAGTACTTACTACTTATTTCTTACATAATTCAATCTAAATTAGTAATACATAAACTAACTCCACTATTTTTCAAACATAGAGTTACCTTATGAAGCAGGAACCAACAAACTCAGCATTAAAAAGTTTCATAAAAAGACATCTACAACCAAGCAAATTCCAACTTCTTGAAAGGTTTTAGGATGAATCATTTACAACATAAAATAAGAGAATCCCATTTCAGATGCTATACCCAAATTCATAGTCCACGATATAACCTAAGCTATCAAGTTAGGTCATGCCTTAGAATTAAGAAAATATCCACTCAATAAAAGGTATATAACATTAATGATCCAATAAAACGTTAATCCCTTCAATAAAAATCAAGTGAATAAGAGAGAAGTATCAACAAATACTCGATGCATTATAAAGAGTAATGCAATAGAAAAATCCATTTATATATACCAGATTACACACAAAAGAGGGAGGGACGAACTGAGATAACAAATAAGAACTTCCCTTCTAATTCGGTTAATCCGAATATCATTTCACAACTTAAAAGAGAATACAACACATAATCTCTTATAGTTTCCAAAGGAGGTAACAATGACTCTTTACCTCAGAGAATAAAATAGAAAGGAGTCAATCAACATGATTAGAGGAGGATTCCAACATTCCTTCAAAAGTAAATATGGTCATACAAGGATTGGTATAGACCCAATCATAACATCCTTAAACTCTTTTAAATGTAGAAATCATGCACCAAAAACTATTAGACTAAATCATGTGACCACAAAATGCAAGTTAGGTTGAAAATAAAGGTTCACCTAAACACGAAGCGAAAGTAGTAACATTAATACTATCCTTATCCCAAAAGAGATGTAATACAAGATTTGTTAAACAACCTACAAGGAATTAAAAGCATTCAACAATCTTTCAAAATCTTCAAAGTTTCAAATCAAAGGAACCATAGTTTTTCCATTCCTTCAAGACAATAGTACAGCAATCAGTGAGAAAGACTCACATTCGAATCCTCATAGAGGTGAGGGAAATAGATATTATGAATGGATAAAGAAAGATCTATCATGATTTTATTTCAAGGAAGGTGAAACACAAGATCAATGTGGCTTAGCTATAAGTGCACAAGATATCAAATGAGATGATAAAATACTTTTCATTAAATTTCTATTGACAAGTTCAAATGCAAACTTCTATTAAGTTGAAAAGGTATATTATTCCTTCGCTTCTTACTTAGAGATCAAAGAAATTGAAGAGTCTAGAAAACCCCTTATTCAAAACCGATTTGCTTAGTTCTCGGATCTTGAAACATCAACCAAAAGTCTGAATAAACATTCCTTAAAGCTTCACAATACCACACTAGGAAGGGTTTAACAATTTTAATCTAGCAAGTTACTTAAGAGGTTAACCTAGATCAGAATGTATATTCTTAATCAACAACATCTAACTCAAAAGTGAAGTAAATAGCAAGATTGACATCTAGAAAGCTCAAACAAAGCTACGTTGATAACCCAAATATCGACTCAGACAAAGCCAACTCTCAAAATTTCCTCAACCAAACATTACTTCATCTATTATCCTTTAGTTCAGTCTTCCAAAAACATCAAGAAATGAACAATACATATAAGATCAGAAGAAAGAAAACTTCACACATAGATATTCTCAACAAGATAACTTCAAAATCTAAAGGTCCAAGAAACAAGTAACACATTGTTTCCATAAAAGAACTTAATTCGAGAAACTCGCTTTTAGCCGAAAATATTTCAGGATTAACAAAAAAATTCATTCTTGTTTCCATACAAGTTGAATCCATTAAAAAAAGAAATTCCAAACACCCATTATCAGCCAATTGACTTCCATCGAATACCGGATTCGAAGAAATGAGAGCTTATACAATAAGTTCAAGAAGAATTCACTAATTTATTTTTTTCTATACAAATTTGAGTTCACACAACTCTAAATCTAAGTATTCATATTAATACAGTACTCCAACATGAGTAACAAAACTTCAACAAAACAAAAATGCAAAGAGAAGGATATTATTTTACCTTCTAACAACAAAAATCAAAACCCAATTCAAAAATTGAAGTAACATTACATTTCCATAAACCCCTTTCAAACAGACAAATAGGGTTCACACATGTTCAACACTATTCAAATCACAACTAGATTTAAGGTGTGATTCACCATTAAATAAATAGGAAAACAACCCATTTCCTACTTTATCAAGCAGATATTCTTCAAAAGAAATATAGATAATTTTCAAGAAATATTTCATGGTAACCATAATAAAAATAAAAACCCATTTATTTCATGAGAGTAGAGTTATTTTAATGGATAGAGCCTATCATTCCCGATAGTGATTCTATTGATTCGAAGAATATGTCTAGCCTTGAGACATCCACAATTTCTTCTTCTCCAAACAAAGTCAACAACATAAAACTTCTTTCTCATATGCCTCTTATACTTCCATTGGTTCAAAAATAGTCAAAAGGAGCTAAAAATAGAAACAAATTGAAAACAAAACTGCTGGTTCGAAGAACTAGATATCTCCATGTAGAGAAAAAATTGAAATGCATGAAAAACCAAAGAACCCCAAGAAATTTTTACATGGTTTCCAAGGTGGATTTATTGCCATAATCGATGACCATTAATGCCATTAAAATCCACTTTCCACTTATATCTACACTCCACCACCATCTAAAGTTGGTGAGTCCAATTTCAAAAATAGCATGCATCACTTAACTCTAGTGATGATTCCAACTAGGATTCCCTCTACTTTCCATGCCTCTACCAAAACCGATAAGGTACTGTAGTATTTAAATTCAAAATCAAATCACATAAATGAATTAGAAACTGTCACCACTGCCTTATATTTTCCATGCAATCCCTTAGGTCCCCTTCTATCCTTATATTAGTTTAGGTTAAATAAACATTAGTTTAGGATCCAACCTTAGGTTAGATAGAAAGTATTCACCTTAGGTCATTTTAATATTGCCATAGGTAACAAGCCATCATAGATTAAGCCATATCCCATAATAGTTTAATATTAGGTAATAGTTTAGAGATAGACCTCTCTTTACCTTAGATGATCTTCACACCCCATGCCCATAGAGTATACAACTTAGATTGGGGTGCAACATGCATAGTTAGGAATAGATCTAAGATAGGTCTAGCTTAACTTAGATTAGAATCCTGTTAGGATAGATCTTAATGATCTAGGACTTAGGTTTTACCTTTTATAGTCCTAAAGTAGACCTCTATCCTTCTTATGCCATTCAGCGTCCTAAGAGATTAACAAGAAGATCCGAGCACACTATTTATAGCAAGAATGCGCAGAGGAAGGACCTCAAGAAAGATCAATAAAATTGTGTACATTTAAGGACTCGGTCCCTTACTTCCTTTAATTTCTAAATGTCAATTTTTCATATAGATCAGACAAGAATAATTAAAGCATACCTTGGATTAATGGAATTGATCCAGGGTTTTACTATTATAGAGAGATAAATTTACAAACAACATTACCTATTTATAACCTTACCTATCTCAAGAAGAATGGATTCCTTGCAAGCAACAACATTTCAACAAAATGAATCCAAGAACAAAAATAATTTATCCATTACAAGCATGATTTCCAATAGTCGAAAGAATACACCTTCTTAGGAAAAATCACATATCAATGTTTGCAGTCAAAGAGGAAAAAGTTCACAGTTTGTCAAAGATGTTACATACTTCCCTCCTAAAATAATCATCGTCTTCATGGTTTACTTAGTTACACAATTTACATTAAGGAAATATCAAATTATTTCATTACCTTTCATATGTTCCAAACAAAATGCATTTTAAAATTCCAAAATCAGCATTTACGTAGCTATTTATTTTAAACATGAACTATCTACATAAACTGGTAGATTTATTGACACAAAAAGAATAAAACTTAAACTTATTAGTCAAGTATAATCAATCTTGTTCAAACAAATATGGGAAAGTAGTATTCATATCTTCCATATTTTCCTGAGTTGAACTTTCTTCGTTAAACTGAACTCATATAGGTTTAACCACGATTATTCCTGGCTCTTGGAACTGCAAGGAATTCCAGTTTAACACATGTGATAAATTTGAAACATATTTCTTAAGAAAAGAAATATGGAAAACATCATGCATTCATGACAAAGTAGGAGGTAATGCTATACGATAAGCTATAGGGTTTATTACTTCAACAATTTCAAAGGGTCACACATAACGAGGTGATAACTTGGTAGCCTTGCCAATAGTTATAGAACTATTTTTTGGTTTAACCCAAAGAAAGACCTTCTCACCAAGTTCAACTTTCCTATCAAACTGCTTCAAGTCAACATAACTCTTCTTCCTATCCATTATTTCTTTCAAGTGTTCATGAATCATTTTAGCTTTTGTTCCATTTCCATAAGGATTTGGTACAACCACCTCTCTATCTTCAATGTTGTCCCAACTAATAAGGGTTCTACATTTCCTTCCATATAATGCTTGAAAGGTGTCATCTTGAATAAAGGCGTGATATATGTTATTTAATGCAAACTCAACTAATGGAAGGTACTCTTCCCATTTATATTGTTGATCCATACAATACATTTGTAACATATCCTCTAAAACTTGATCAAATCTTTAAGTTTTTCCATCCATTTCGGATGATACGTAGAATTGAAATTCAGCTTAGTTCCTAGAGTTACATTAAGTGTTTTCCAAAATCTTGAAGTCATTCTTGGATCTCTATAATATGATTAATTCGGGTACTCATGCAATCTGAAAATCTCATGTACAAACCTTTTTGATAAAATAGGTGAATCATCCTTAAGATTACCAACAATAAAATGTTCTACCTTTTTTAGTTTATCAACAACAAATAAAATAACATCATGTTTATTTTTTAACATAGGTAACCCTTTGTACAAAATCTATGCTTATCACTTCCCATTCTTACTCCGGTATGTTTGTGAGGATACAATAAACCAAATGGATGCATATGCTCATATTTAACTCATTGACATTCTAAGCAATGTGTCACAAACTCAATCATGTCCTTTTTCATCCCTTTCCGAAATATTGTAGTTTTATATCAGCAAGCATCTTTGTAAACTGTGGTGTCAAGAAAAAGGTGAATTGTGAAATTCAACTAATAATTTTTTTCTTAAATCATTTAGCAAAGGTATGTAAACCCTATTTTCAAACTGCAAGATTCCTTCATTATCAAATTAAAAACCCTTATATCTCACATCATTTGGATCTGCAGTAAGTGTTATTTTTACTTGCTAAAAATAAGAATAAGATTCCATAACAATTTTTACTTCATCCTTAAACTGATTTCTCAACGTTATAAGAGCATAAATGCACTTCATACGACTTAGAGAATTAGCTACCCTATTTTCCTTTCCTTTAATGTAACTTATGTCAAAATCATATTGAGATAGAAATTCTAACCATCTTCGTTGTCTTGCATTTAGATTTAGATGTGTAAAATATACTTCAGCCCAAGATGATCATTTTTAGTTCAAAAGGTTTACTAAGTAGATAGTGCCTCCAAACTTGAAGTGCATGAACAATTGCAACAAGCTCTAGATCATGTGGAGCATAATTTAGCTCATGTAACTTAACTTTTCTACTTTGTAAGCTATGAAATGATCATTTTGTAACAAAATACCTCCAAGACCTTCCTGGATGCATATGTTACAATAGTAAAGTCTCCATTAGGGTCAGGTACAGCCAAAATAGGTGCTAATGTTAACTGATCCTTCAAAGTTTTAAATGTAGATTCACATTTCTCATTCCACAATAATTTCTTATCCTTTTTCTACAATGAAGTTATTGGTGCAACAAATTTGGAGAAATCTTTAATAAATTTCCTATAGTAACCAATAAGACCCATGAATCTTCTAACTTCATGTACATTTTAAGGTGTAGGAGTCACTCAGTTTTAGCTACAATTTTAGAGTTATATACAGCTATTCTATCTTTGCTTATAACATGACCCAAATAGTGCACTTTCGTGTCATAGAAAGAACATTTAGACAAATTACCAAACAATCTTGTCTTCCTCAAGATTTCCAAGACTACAAATGCTCATGATGTTCTTGAATACTTTTAGAGTATATGAGAATATCATCCAAGAATACAAGCATAAATTTGTCTAAGTATTCTTGAAAATATTGTTCATTAAATTCATAAAAGTTGTAGGTGCATTTGTTAATCCAAAAGGTAAAACTGTGAATTCATAATGTCCATTCCTTGTTCTAAAAGTTGTTTTATGAATGTCCTCATCCTTAATTTGTAACTAATGATATCTAGATCGAAGATCTATCTTAGAGTATACCGATGCACCACGCATCTGATCAAACAGATCATCAATTCTAGGAAGTGGATATCTGTTCTTAATCATTTCCTTATTTAACATTCTATAATCAATACATAATCTAAGTGTATTATCTTTCTTTTTCACAAAAATTACCTGTGCTCCCTAGGGTGAGACACTCGGTCTAATCAAACCCTTTGACAAAAGTTTGTGTAACTAAGCTTTGAGATCTACTAATTCAATAATAGTCATTATATAAGGTTCCTTATAAATAGGCTTAGTTCTAGGTTTGATTTCAATTGTAAAGTCAAATTCCGTTTGGGTGGGACACTGGTACTTCTTCCGGAAATACATCAATGAAGTTTGTAACAACGGATAAGTTTCTAATAAATCACTTTGTTTTCCTTAGTAGATTTAGAAATTTTACGCATATAAGGTATAACCCTTATTTTTGGCCTTTTAAAGTTGCATAGATGACAAATTCCTAACAGAAATTTCATGTTTTACCCCCTGAATGTCTACTGTTTTCTACAGGTCATCTAAATAGCTAATATGTTTTTCAAAATAGTCAACTTTTTATTTATTCTCAACTAACTAATTAACACCTATGATTACATCATAAGACCCCAAAGGAGCAACATAAAGATCAACTTCCATGGAAAAACTAGGTAAATCAAGGACTACCCAAAAAGACACATACTAACTATATGAACAACATTATTTCCATAATGTACAACCCATGTTTTATCCATTTTTCTATCTTTTCTTGTTAATTTTGATGCTAATTTACTAGAAATAAAACATTCAGTAGCTCTAGTATCAAAATAATAGTTACAGGTATGCCAAATAACTTACCTTGAAACCTCTATGGGTGTGACTTGCTTTTCATCTTGTTTTTCAGCCACTACCATGTATCTTGTGCTGTTGATTATGGTCATCCTTTTCAAAGGACATTGATTTGCATAATGATCCTTTCCACAATTGTAATAAGATTCCTACAAGTCCCTTTTTAGGCTCAAATTTATTTCCAGCCTTAAATTTATCATTCTAACCTCCATAGGACTTCTTTCCGTTATTATTGTTCTTGGAAAAGTTATTTTGTACATTAGAATAGACTTATTTTTTGTTTTTTTTTATTATTATCTATTGTAAAATTATTTTTCATACCAAAATTCTTTGGTCCTCTCTTAGGTGCAAGAGATGATGAAGAGGAGCTTAGAAATTTCTTTCTAAATTCTTCCTCTATGAGCATAAATTTCCCTTAATTTTTGTTCCTGCCTTATGAATTTTTCAACAACCCCTTCCGTAGTGGTTCGGATCTGAACATCCACCTCTCCCCCTATAATGGGATTCATTCCCATGGTAAATTTCCATATCCTACACTTCTCATCGGTTTGATATCGAGGTACATACTTAAGAAGTTTAGTAAACCGTTTCCAGTACTCTATTATAGTTAATTTTCCTTGGGCTAAGTTATGAAATTTAGTCATTTTCTGATCATAGTAAAGTTGTGGCATCCAACGTTGCCTAAAATAAATTTTAAATTAATCCCAAGTAATATTTGTTTCATCAATTTTCAACTCAACCTTATGGTTATCGCACCATGAAGATGCTTCATGGGAAGCTAATATGCTCCCCATATTGCCTTTGTTTCCTCTGAGAAATTCCTTATTGCAAAGTAATTCTCCATTTCATTGAGTCAAATTTTCAGCTCCATATCCTAATGTGGTGCCATCAAACTTAGGTGGATTTATCTTTTGATATCATTAGTGAGTTAAACGCCAACATTGCCTTTTTATTTTCTAATTCTTATGAGGTATTTTACATTATTGTTATCATCAAACTAAATTCTCCAAATTGGCATTTTCCACAGGAGGTGGTTGATTATTATTACCCACATCTTCTTCCTCCTCATTTGCCCATTACTTATTGTTCAAGTACAACCAAACAATCTCTTGTGTCCAATAGGGTGGTAAGGATCCCATTGGTTTTTGGGTAGTTGTTACTTCTCCACCAAGGTGGTGGGATTTTTGATCATTTCCTCTTGTTCTAAACCATTTTATGTTAATAGAAAATTTAATTTTTATCATATTGTGGACACAATAGGTCCAAGAGTTACAACCTTTCACTCGATACCAAGATGTAACATTCCCATTTTAAGACTTTAGAAACAAGGGAATTTTTTTATATACATAATGTTCTCTATTCTAAATAATCATAATTTAGAACACACATTCCATGCAATCAATCTCATAACAGATAACCATATGGAGTTATAAATGACTCGATGAACTACCGATCTCTCATTTCATGACTCAATTGTATACTAAGTATACCTGGTTCTCTTACCCTGTTATGGGTATTGAGTGTTCTATTTAAGAAACCTATCTGAATGTTTGTTACCAATATTCATCTAAAATCTCATTTCTTAAACTAGGTGACATAGGACAACACAACCAACAACTTGCGATACTTTGGCCAAATATTTCCAACATACTATTCATGTTACTATTCCTAGATGACATACTCATCTAATGGAATACATCCTTCACCCCACTCATATGTTATCTAGAATGGTCTTTATTGACTTCTATCAGTTCACTTGTTCAAGGTTTGACCCTAGATCTAGTTAGCAACATGATTTAGTATAGGAACCCATTCGTGATGACTAAGGGTATATAGACATACTCAATCGACCTAAGTCAATTGGGTGTGTCTAGTTATCCTAAGTCATCATGAATCACTTTTCTGTACTAAATCACATTCCTAATCGACCTAGAGAGAAACTAAGATCAAGTCTAAGTTTGAGTAGATCTAGATGAACCAATGTTGAGGGGTGTTGCAACATGTCAATTGCAACATTGTATCCTCGTGAAGACCCTAGCCTTCATGAAGGTACAGTCTGTAGTTGGCATGTGCCAACATCTAACAAGAATTACCCATCTTGATGTACACACCTCGAGAAGAGGTCATTTTCACCCATTTATATCTTAATTAAGATTCAAATTACAGCAACCCTACTTAACCCTAATTCCAACAACCCTTAAGTTTTTCATCCTAATTGAGTTGTTAAGTTAATATGTAACTTCATAAACTTAGGATTACTTTTATGTTCATTAAATTTTTCTTATTTAGTTAATCGAAAATAGAAACAACATCCATCATATGATTTACTTAGTACAACTCAACCATTCATGGTGTGTTTAAGATCCAAAAATAGGTTCCATTATAGTAGACTTCATAGAGATGAAGTCAGATTTATTAATGATCTTATGTACCATACATTTGTTTAAAACCTATGGAGGTATTTCTCAAGAGGTGATGAACCTTCCTCTTTCTTGTTTAAGTGTTGGGGTTTATTATACCCTTTTTCATTTCACACTTCATGATAGTTAAGTTATACTTTCATTAACATCATTTAGTGAACCATACAAGATTAGATAAAAGAACTTCCATGCATGCCAACTTAACAAGTTGCATTCAATTTAAGGGATATTGTAATTAAATCCCATCCCTCCAACTCATTTAATGACAACCAGAAATAAGGATCAAATCAGGTAAGAATGGAAACCATGAAGATAAGATTACAAATTTCCTTCATATAATGCACAAGAGAAATGACATAACAAGTTTAAGTAACTCCAAATATTTTTCAATTCATCATGGTAAAATACATATTTTACAAGACCATGAATTTTAGACATATTTCATGTCAACCAACATCAAGATCATTAAAGAATACAACTTTTCTTCCTTCAAGTACATTTCAATAATGAATCAAATTTCTCTATAAAAGATCCAGACTTTAAGCAACCAATACATCATATAAGTTATTTCCTTCCTTTATCACTTATGAAGTCCATCTACAAAAATTTCTAGTACATGGGTCAATTTCATTAAACGAGCATGATAAGCACTAAGCATTAAAATGATGTGCTTTCAACTAACTGTTTCATAAAACCAACTCTACTTTTATGAAACAGTAAAGCCAAGCAAACAAATAAATCATAAGTAATAACAACCATAAAAGAAGAACAATTGATCAACCTAAAATAACATTAAGAAAAGATCATGATATAATCAACACTTTACAACATTATATTAGATAAGTAATATTTCAACCAATTTACTTATCTACATCAAATAAAAGTACTTACTACTTATTTCTTACATAATTCAATCTGAATTAGTAATACAGAAACTAACTCCACTATTTTCCAAACATAGAGTTACTTTAAGAAGTAGGAACAACAAACTCAACATTACAAAATTCCATAAAAAGACATCTACAACCAAGCAAATTCCAAGCTTCTTGAAAGGTTTTAGGATGAATCATCTACAACATAAAAATAAGAGAATCCCATTTCAGATGCTATACCCAAATTCATAGTCCATGATATAACCTAAGCTCTCAAGTTAGGTCACACCTTAGAATTAGGAAAATATTCACTCAATAAAAGGCATATAACATTAATGATCCAAAACAATGTTAATCCCTTCAATACAAATCAAGTGAATAAGAGAGAAGTATCAACAACTACTTAATGCATTCTAAAGAGTAATGCAATAGACCGATCCAATTATATATACTAGATTACACAAAAGAGGGAAGGAAAACTGAGATAAAAATAAGAACTTCCCTTCTAATTCGGTTAATCCGAATATCATTTCACAACACAAGTAAAAGAGAATACAACACATAATCTCTTATAGTTTCCAAAGGAGGCAATGATGATGACTCTTTACCTCGAGAATAAAAGAGAAAGGAGTCAATCGACATGATTAGAGGAGGATTCCAACATTCCTTCACAAGTAAAGATGGTCGTAAAAGGATTGGTATAGACCCAATCATAACATCCTTAAACTCTTTTAAATGTAGAAATCATGCACCAAAAAACTGTTAAATTGAATCATGTGACCACAAAAATGCAAGTCGGGTTTCAAAATAAGGTTCACCAAACATGAAGCAAAAGTAGTAACAATATTACTATCTCATCAAGAAAGAGATGTAATAACAAGAATTGCTAAACAACTTACAAGGAATTAACAACCTTCAACAGTCATTCAAAATCATCAAAGTTTCAGTCAAAGGAACCATAGTCTTTCCATTCCTTCAAGACGATAGTAAAACAATGGTGAGAAAGACTCACATTCAAATCCTCACAGAGGTGAGGGAAAATATCATCTTATGAATGGACAGAGAAAGATCCATCACGATTTGATTTCAAAGAAGGTGCAACACAAGATCGACATGGCTTAGCTATAGGTGCACAAGCTATCAACAAGAGATGATAAAATATATTTTCATTACATTTCTATGGACAGGTTCAACTACACACCTCTACTAAGTGACAAGGTATATTATTCCTTCAATCTTACTCTAGAGATCAAAGAAATTGAAGAGTCTAGAAAACCCTTTATTTTGAACCGATTTGGTTAGTTCAGATCACGAAATGTCAACCAAAAGTCTGAATAAACATTCCTTAAAGCTTCACGATACCACAACAGGAAGGATTTAACAAGTTTACTCTAGCAAGTTACTTAAGAGGTTAACCTAGATCAGGAATGGGTATTCTTAATCAACAACATCTAACTCAAAAGTGAAGTAGACAACAAGATCAACATCTAGAAAGCTCAATCAAATAGCTACGTGAATAACCCAAATATCGACTCAGACAAAGCCAACTCTCAAAATATCCTCAACCAAATAGGACTTCATCTATTAACCTTTAGTTCAGTCTTCCAAAAACTTAAAGAAAGACACAATACATATAAGATTAGAAAGAGAAGACTTCACACACATAGATATTCTCAACAAGATAACTTCAAAATCTAAGTGTCCAAGAAACAATTATCACATAGTTTCCATAAAAGAACTTAATTCGAGCAACTCAGTTTTTAACTGAAAAGATAAGAGGATTAATAAAACATTCATTCTTGTTTCCATACAAGTTGAATCCACAAAAATAGAAATTCCAAACACCCATTATCAACCCAGCTTCCATCGAATACCAGATTTGAAGAAATGAGAGTTTATACAAGTAAGTTCAAGAAGAAGTCACTCATTTACTATTTTCTATACAAATTCAAGTTCACACAACTCTGAATCAAAGTATCCATATTAATAGTTCCAACAGAGTAACAAAACTTCAACAAAACAAATATGCGATAGAGAAGGATATTCTTTTACCTTCTAACAACCAAAACAAACAAACCCAGTTTGAAACTTAAAGCAACATTACATTTCCATAAACCCCCTTTCAAAAGAGACAAGTAGGGTTCACACATGTTCAACATTACTCAAATCACAACTAGATTTAAGGTGTGATTCACCATTAAATAAACAGAAAACAACCCATTTCCTACTTTATCAAGCAGAGATTCTTCAACAAAAATACAAAGAATTTTCAAGCAAGATTGCATGGTAACCATAACAAAAATAAAAACCCATTTATTTTCAGAGAGAGTTGTTTTAATGAAGACGTTTAGAGAAAAGAAGAACAACTTAATGGATAGAGCCTATCATGCCTGATAGTGCTTTTGTTGATTCGAAGAAGATTTCCAGCCGAGCCTCCACAATTCCTTCTTCTCCAAATGAAGTCAACAACCAAAAACTTCTTTCTCATATGCCTCTTATACCTCCATTGGATCAAAAATAGTCCAAAGGAGCTAAAAATAGAAACAAATTGAAAACAAAACTATGCTGGTTTCAAAGAACCAGATATCTCCATGTAGAGCAAAAATTGAAATGCATGAAAAACCAAACAACCCCCAAGAAATCCACTCGCATGGTTTCCAAGGTGGTTTTCTCACCAAAACCGATGACCATTAATGCCATTAAACTCCACTTTCCCACCTATATCTCCATGCCACCACCATCTAAAGTTGGTGAGTCCAATTTCAATGATAGCATGCATCACTTAACTCTAGTGATGATGCCAACTAGGATTCCCTCTAATTTCCATGCCTCTACCAAAACTGACAAGTACCACAATTTTTAAATTCAAAATCAAATCACATAAATGACTTAGAAACCTGTCGCCACCACCTTACACTTTCCATGTGACCCCTTAGGTCCCCTTCCATCCTTACATTAGTTTAGGTTAAATAAACATTAGTTTAGGATCCGACCTTAGGTTAGATAGAAAGTATTCACCTTAGGTCATTTTAATATTGCCATAGGTAACAAGCCATCATAGATTAAGCCATATCCCATAATAGTTCAATATTAGGTAATAGGTTAGAGATAGACCTCTCTTTACCTTAGATGATCTTCACATCCCACACCCGTAGAGTATACAACTTAGATTAGGGTGCAACATGCATAGTTAGGAATAGATCTAAGGTAGGTCTAGCTTAACTTAGATTAGAATTTCAGTTAGGTAGATCTTAAAGATCTAGGACTTAGGTTTTACCTTTTATAGTCCTAAAGTAGACCTCTATCCTTCTTATGCCATTCAATGTCCTAAGAGATTAACAAGAAGATCCGAGCACACTATTTACAACAAAATGTAGAGCAAGGACCTCCAAGAAAGATCAATAAAATTGTGTACATTTAAGGACTCAGTCCCTTACTTCCTTTAATTTCTGAATGTCGGTTTTTGTCATATACAGATTAGATAAGAAGAATTAAAGCATACCTTGGATCAATGGAATTGATCCAGGTTTTGCTATTATAGAGAGATAAATTTGCAAACAACATTACCAGTTTACAACCTTACCTATCTCAAGAAGAATGGATTCCTTACAAGAAACAACATTTCAAAAAATGAATCCAAGAATAGAATAATTTATCCATTGCAAGCATGATTTCCAATAGTTCAAAAGAATACACCTTCTTAGGAAAATCACATATCAATGTTTGTAATGCAAAGAGGAAAATTTAATAGTTTTTCAAAGATGTTACATACTTCCCTCCTAAAAGAATCATCGTCGATGATTTACTTAGTTACACAATTTACATTAAGGACAAATCAAATTATTTATTACCTTTCATATGTTCCAAACAAAACTGGATTTTAAAATTCCAAAATCAGCATTTACGTAGCTGTTTATTTTAAATATGAAATGTCTACCCAAAACTGGTAGATTTATTGACATAAAAAGAATAAAAACTTAAACTTATCAGTCAATAGAATCAATCTTGTTCAAACAAATATGGAAAGTAGTTTTCATATCTTCCATATTTTCCTAGGTTGCACTTTCTTCATTAAAATGATCCCACTGGACCTTACATTGTCTTATTTCATGATTTCTTAAGTGCAACTGGTGAGTTTCAACACTCGTATAGGTTTAACCATGATTATTCCTAGGTCTTGGACCTGCAAGGAATTCCAATTTAACACATGTGATAAATCTGAAATGTATTTCTTAAGCAAAGAAATATGGAAAACATCATGCATTCGTGACAAAGTAGGAGGTAATGCTAAATGATAAGCTATAGGGTTGATTACTTCAACAATTTCAAAGGGTCCCACATAACGAGGTGATAACTTGGCAGCCTTGCCAAAAGTTATAGAACTCTTTTTTAGTTTAACCAAAGAAAGACCTTCTCACCAAGTTCAAATTTCCTATCAACCCACTTCAAGTCAACATAACTCTTTGCCTATCCATCCATTGCTTCTTTCAAGCATTCATGAATCATTTTAACTTTTTGTTCCATTTCCGTAAGGATTTTAGGTCCAACCACCTCTCTATCTTCAATGTTGTCCCAACTAATAGGGGTTTTGCATTTCCTTCGTATAATGCTTTGAAAGGTGCCATCTTTAGAGAGGTGTGATATGTGTTATTGTATGCAAACTCAACTAATGGAAGGTACTCTTCCCATTTATACTACTGATCCATGTAATACATTCATAACATATCCTCTAAAACTTGATTAACTCTTTCAGTCTGTCCATCCATTTCGGATGATACATAGAACTGAAATTCAACTTAGTTCCTAGAGCTGCGTTAAGTGTTTGCCAAAATATTGAAGTCATTCTTGGATCTCTATCAGATATGATTAATTTAGGTACTCCATGTAATCTGAAAATATCATGTACAAATCTTTTTGCTAAAATAGGTGAATCATCCTTAAGATTACCAACAATAAAATGTGCTACCTTTGTTAGTTTATCAACAACAACTAAAATAACATCATGTTTATTTCTTGACATAGGTAACCCTTGTACAAAATCCATGCTTATCACTTGCCATTTGTATTGTGGTATGTTGTGAGGATACAATAAACCAGTTGGATGCATATGCTCAACTTTAACTCATTGACATTCTAAGCAAAGTGTGTCACAAACTCAATCATGTCCTTTTTCATCCCTTTCTAGAAATATTGTTGTTTTATATCAGCAAGCATCTTTGTAATACCAGGGTGTCCAAAAAAAGGTGAATTGTGAAATTCAACTAATAATTTCTTTCTTAAATCATTTAGCAAAGGTATGTATACCCTGTTTTCAAATCGTAAGATTCCTTCATTATCAAAGTGAAAACCCTTATATCTCACATCATTTGGATCTGCAACAAGTGTTGTTTTTTACTTGCTGAAAATAAGAATCGATTCCATAACACTTTTTACTTCATCCTTAAACTGAGTTCTCAACGTTATAAGAGCATAAATGTGCTTCCTATGACTTAGAGCATCAACTACCCTATTTTCCTTGCCTTTAATGTAACTTATGTCAAAATCATATTGAGATAAAAACTCTAACCATCTTCGTTGTCTTGCATTCAGATTTGGCTGAGTAAAAATATACTTCAGCCCAAGATGATCAATTTTTAGTTCAAAAGGTTTACCAAGTAGATAATGCCTCCAAACTTGAAGTGCATGAACAATGGCAAGCAAGCTCTAGATCATGTGGAGCATAATTCAGCTCATGTAACTTGAGTTTTCTACTTTTGTAAGCTATGACATGATCATTTTGTAACAAAATACCTCCAAGACCTTCCCCAGATGCATCCATTACAACAGTAAAGTCTCCATTAGGGTCAAGTACAACCAAAATAGGTGTTGATGTTAATTGATCCTTCAAAGTTTTAAATGCAGATTCACATTTCTCATTCCACACAAATTTCTTATCCTTTTTCTACAATGAAGTTATTGGTGCAAAGCAACTTTGGAGAAATCTTTAACAAATTTCCTATAGTAACCAACAAGACCCATGAAGCTTCTAACTTCATGTACATTCTTTGGTGTAGGCCACTAGTTATAGCTACAATTTTAGAGGGATCTACAACTATTCCATCTTTTCTTATAACATGACCCAAATAGTGCACTTCCATGTGTCATAGAAAGAACATTTAGACAACTTACCAAACAATCATCTCTTCCTCAAGATTTCCAAGACTATCTTCAAATGCTCATGATGTTCTTCAATAATTTTAGAGTATATGAGAATATCATCCAAGAATACAAGCACAAATTTGTCCAAGTATTCTTGAAAAATATTATTCATTAAATTCATAAAAGTTGTAGGTGCATTTGTTAATCCAAATGGTAAAACTGTGAATTCATAATGTCCATACCATTCTAAAAGTTGTTTTATGAATGTCCTCATCCTTAATTCACAACTGATGATATCCAGATCAAAGATCTATCTTAGAATATACCGATGCACCATGCATCTGATCAAACAAATCATCAATTCTAGGAAGTGGATATCTATTCTTAATCATTTCCTTGTTTAACATTCTATAATCAATACATAATCTAAGTGTACCATCTTTCTTTTTCACAAAAATTACCAGTGCTCCCAAGGTGAGACACTCGGTCTAATCAAACCCTTTGACAAAATTTCATGTAACTAAGCCTTAAGCTCTACTAATTCAATAGTAGTCATTCTATAAGGTGCCTTAGAAATAGGCTCGGTTCTAGGTTTGATTTCAATTGTGAAGTCAAATTCCCATTTGGGTGGAAGACCTAGTAATTCTTCTAGAAACACATCACTGAAGTTTCGTAACAATGGATAATGTTCTAAGAAATCACTATTTTCCTTAGTAGATTCAGAAATTTTTACTACATATAAGGTACAACCCTTATTTTTGGCCTTTTTAAGTTGCATAGATGACAACTTCCTAACAAAATTTCATGTTTTACACCCTGAATGTATTTGTTTTCTCTATAGGTCATCTAAACAACTAATATGTTTTTCAAAATAGTCAACTTTTTCTTTATGCTCAGCTAACCAATTAACACCTATGATTACATCATAAGACCCCAAAGGAGCAACATAAAGATCAACTTCCATGGAAAAACTAGGTAAATCAAGGACTGCCCCAAAAAGACACATACTAACTATATGAACAAAATTATTTCCATAATGTACAACCCATGTTTTATCCATTTTTCCATCTTTTCTTGTTAATTTTGATGCTAATTTACTAGAAATAAAACATCTAAGTAGCTCCAGTATGAAAATAATAGTTATAGGTATGCCAAATAACTTACCAGAACCTCTATGGGTGTGACTTGCTTTTCAGCTTGTTTGTTTGTCACCACTGCAGCGTGTATCTTGTGTGTTGATTGATTATGGTCATCCTTTTTCAAAGGACATTGATTTGCATAATGATCCTTGCCACAATTGTAACAACCTCCTACAGGTCCCTTTTTAGGCTCAAATTTATTTCAGCCTTAAAGTTATCATTCTGACCTCCATAGGACTTTTTGTCCATTATTATTGTTCTTGGAAAAGTTATTTCATACATTAAGCAACAGGCTTATTTTTGTTGTTTTCTTATTATTATCTATTGTAAACTTATTTTTTTCATACCAAACTTCTTCCATGGTCCTTTCTTAGGTGCAAGAGATGATGAAGAGGAGTTTGGAACTTTCTTTCTAAATTCCTCCTTATGAGCAGAAATTGCCTTTAATTTTTGTTCCTACCTTATGGATTTTTCAACAACCCCTTCCATAGTGGTTGGGTTGTGAACATCCACCTCTCCCCCTATAATGGGATTCAGTCCCATGATAAATTTTTATATCCTGAACTTCTCATTAGTTTGATACTGAGGTACATACTTAAGGAGTTTAGTAAACCATTCCCAGTACTTTGTTATAGTTAATTTTCCTTGGGCTAAGTTATGAAATTAGTCATTTTCTGATCATAGTAAAGTTGTGGCAGCCATTGTTGCCTAAAATAACTTTTAAATTGATCCCAAGTAATATTTGTTTCATCAATGTTCAACTCAGCCTTATGGTTGTCCCACCATGAAGATGCTTCATGGGAAAGTTGATATGCTCCCCATATTGCCTTTGTTTCCTCTGAGAAATTCCTTATCACAAAGTACTTCTCCATTTCACTGAGCCAATTTTCAGCTCCATCTCCTAATGTGGTGCCATCAAACTTAGGTGGACTTATCCTTTTGATATCATTAGTGAGTTCAACTACCAGCCTTGCCTTTTTATTTTCTAGCTGATCAGGTATGTTTACATTATTGTTATCAACACCTAAATTCCCCAAATTGGTGTTGTCCACAGGAGGTGGCTGATTTTTATTACCAACATCTTCTTCCTCCTCATTTCCCATTACTTTTTTTTCAAGTACAACCAAATGATCTCTTGTGTCCAATAGGGAAGCAAGGATCTCATCAAGTTTTTGGGTAGTTGTTGCTTCTCCACCTAGGTGGTGGGTTGTTTGCAAGCATTTCCTCTTATTCTAACCATTTTTGTTAACAAGAAAATTTAAGTTTTATCAGATTATGGACACAATAGGTCCAAGAGTTGCAACCTTCAACTCTGATACCAAGATGTAACATTCCCATTTTAAGACTTTAGAAACAAGGGATTTTTTTTTATACATAATGTTCTCTATTCTAAATAATCATAATTTAGAACACACATTCCATGCCAATCAATCTCATAATAGATAACCATATGCAATTGTAAATGACTTGGTGAACTACCGATCTCTCATTTCATGACTCAGTTTTCCAACCGATCTCTCATGTTAACTTAAAGTATTGAATACTATGTGTATACTAAGTATACCGGTTCTCTTACCCTATTCTGGGTATTGAGTGTTCTATTTAAGAAACCTATCTGAATGTTTGTTACCAATATTCATCTGAAATCTCATTTCTTAAACTAGGTGACATAGGACAATGCAACCAACAACTTGTGATACTTTGGCCAAATATTTCCAACATACTATTCATGTTACTATTCCTAGATGACATACTCATCTAATGGAATATGTCCTTCACCCCACTCATCTGTTATCTAGAATGGTCTTTACTAACTTCTATCAGTTCACTTGTTCAAGGTTTGACCCTAGATCTAGTTAGCAACATGATTTAGTATAGGAACCCATTCGTGATGACTAAGGGTATATAGACATACTCAATCGACCTAAGTCAATTGGGTGTGTCTAGTTATCCTAAGTCATCGTGAATCACTTTCTATACTAAATCACATTCCTAATCTGACCTAGAGAGAAACTAAGATCAAGTCTAAGTTTGAGTAGATCTAGATGAACCAATGTTGAGGGGTGTTGTAACATGTCAATTGCAACATTGTATCCTCGTGAAGACCCTAGCCTTCATGAAGGTAAAATCCTATAGTTGGCATGTGTGCCAACATCGACAGAAGTAACTACCCATCTTGATGTACACACCTCGAGAAGAGGTCATTTTCACCCATTTATATCTTAATTAAGATTCAAATTACAACAACCCTGCTTAACCCTAATTCCAACAACCCTTAAGTTTGTCATCCCTAATTGAGTTGTTAAGTTAATACGTAACTTCATAAACTTAGGATTACTTTTATGTTCATTAAATTTTTGCTTATCGTTTAGTTAATCAAAAAATAGAAACAACATCCATCATATGATTTACTTAGTACAACTCAACCATTCATGGTGTGTTTAAGATCCAAAATAGGTTCCATTATAGTAGACTTCATAGAGATGAAGTCAGATTTATTAACGATCTTATGTACCATACATTTTTTAAAACCTATGGAGGTATTCTCAAGAGGTGATGAACCTTCCTCTTTCTTGTTTAAGTGTTGGGGTTTATTATACCCTTTTTCATTTCACACTTCATGATAGTTAAGTTATACTTTCATTAACATCATTTAGTGAACCATACAGATTAGATAAAAGAACTTCCATGCATGCCAACTTAACAAGTTGCATTCAATTTAAGGGATATTGTAATTAAATCCCATCCCTCCAACTCATTTAATGACAACTGGAAATAAGGATCAAATCAAGTAAGAATGGAAACCATGAAGATAAGATTACAAATTTCCTTCATATAATGCACAAGAGAAATGACATAACAAGTTTAAGTAACTCCAAATATTTTTCAATTCATCATGGTAAAATACATATTTTACAAGACCATGAATTTTAGACATATTTCATGTCAACCAACATCAAGATCATTAAAGAATACAACTTTTCTTCCTTCAGTACATTTCAATAATGAATCATATTTCTCTATAAAAGATCCAAACTTTAAGCAACCAATACATCATATAAGTTATTTCCTTCCTTTATCACTTACGAAGTCCATCTGCAAAAATTTCTAGCATGGGTCAGTTCATTGAACTGAGCATGATAAGCACTAAGCATTAAAATGATGTGCTTTCAACTAACTATTTCATAAAACCAACTCTGCTTTTATGAAATAGTAAAGCCAAGAAAACAAATAAATCATAAGTAATAACAACCATAAAAGAAGAACAATTGATCAGCCTAAAATAACATTAAGAAAAGATCATGATATAATCAACACTTTACAACATTATATTAGATAAGTAATATTTCAACCAATTTACTTATCTACATCAAATAAAAGTACTTACTACTTATTTCTTACATAATTCAATCTGAATTAGTAATACAAAACTAACTCCACTATTTTCCAAACATAGAGTTACTTTAAGAAGCAGGAACCAACAAACTCAACATTACAAAATTCCATAAAAAGACATCTACAACCAAGCAAATTCCAGCTTCTTGAAAGGTTTTAGGATGAATCATCTACAACATAAAAATAAGAGATTCCCATTTCAGATGCTATACCCAAATTCATAGTCCATGATATAACCTAAGCTCTCAAGTTAGGTCACACCTTAGAATTAGGAAAATATTCACTCAATAAAAGGCATATAACATTAATGATCCAAAACAACGTTAATCCCTTCAATACAAATCAAGTGAATAAGAGAGAAGTATCAACAACTACTCGATGCATTCTAAAGAGTAATGCAATAGACCGATCCAATTATATATACTAGATTACACAAAAGAGGGAAGGATGAATTGAGATAACAAATAAGAACTTCCCTTCTAATTGGTTAATCCGAATATCATTTCACAACTCAGAAAAGAGAATACAACACATAATCTCTTATAGTTTCAAAAGGAGGCAATGATGACTCTTTACCTCAAGAGAATAAAAGAGAAAGGAGTCAATCGACATGATTAGAGGAGGATTCCAACATTCCTTCACAAGCAAAGATGGTCATAAAAGGATTGGTACAGACCCAATCATAACATCCTTAAACTCTTTTAAACATAGAAATCATGCACCAAAAATTGTTAGACTGAATCATGTGACCGCAAAATGCAAGTCGGGTTTCAAAATAAGGTTCACCCAAACATGAAGAAAAAGTAGTAATAATATTACTATCCTCATCAAGAAAGAGATGTAATAACAAGAATTGCTAAACAACTTACAGGGAATTAACAACCTTCAACAGTCATTCAAAATCATCAAAGTTTCAGTCAAAGGAACCATAGTCTTTCCATTCCTTCAAGATGATAGTGCAACAATCGGTGAGAAAGACTCACATTCAAATCCTCACAGAGGTGAGGAAAAATACATCTTATGAATGGACAGAGAAAGATCCATCACGATTTGATTCAAAGAAGGTGCAACACAAGATCGACATGGCTTAGCTACAGGTGCACAAGCTATCAACAAGAGATGATAAAATACTTTTCATTACATTTCTATGGACAAGTTCAACTGCACACCTCTACTAAGTCGACAAGGTATATTATTCCTTCCAATCTTACTCAGAGATCAAAGAAATTGAAGAGTCTAGAAAACCCTTATTCAGAACCGATTTGGTTAGTTCTAGATCAAGAAACGTCAACCAAAAGTCTGAATAAACATTCCTTAAAGCTTCACGATACCACAACAGGAAGGATTTAACAAGTTTACTCTAGCAAGTTACTTAAGAGGTTAACCCAGATCAGGAATGGGTATTCTTAATCAACAACATCTAACTCAAAAGTGAAGTAGACAACAAGATCGACATCTAGAAAGTTCAATCAGAGCTACATGAATAACCCAAATATCGACTCAGAAAAAGCCAACTCTCAAAATGTCCTCAACCAAATAGGACTTCATCTATTAACCTTTAGTTCAGTCTTCAAAAACTTAAAGAAAGACACAATATATATAAGATCAGAAAGAGAAGACTTCACACATAGATATTCTCAACAAGATAACTTCAAAATCTAAGTGTCCAAGAAACAATTATCACATAGTTTCCATAAAAGAACTTAATTTGAGCAACTCAGTTTTTTTTAACGAAAAGATAAGAGGATTAATAAAACATTCATTCTTGTTTCCATACAAGTTGAATCCACAAAAATAGAAATTCCAAACACCCATTATCAACCCAACTTCCATCGAATACCGAGGATTGAAGAAATGAGAGTTTATATAGTAAGTTCAAGAAGAAGTCACTCATTTACTATTTTCTATACAAATTTGAGTTCACACAACTCTGAATCAAAGTATCCATATTAATATAGTTCCAACAGGAGTAAAAAACTTCAACAAAACAAAGATGTGACAGAGAAGGATATTCTTTTACCTTCTAACAACCAAAACAACAAACCTAGTTTCAAAACTTAAAGCAACATTACATTTCCATAAACCCCCTTTTGAACAGACAAGAAGGGTTCACACATGTTCAACATTACTCAAATCACAACTAGATTTAAGGTGTGATTCACCATTAAATAAATAGGAAAACAACCCATTTCCTACTTTATCAAGTAGAGATTCTTCAAAAGAAATACAGAGAATTTTCAAGCAAGATTGCATGGTAACCATAACAAAAATAAAAACCCATTTATTTCATGAGAGTAGAGTTGTTTTAATGAAGACATTTAGAGAAAAGAAAAAAACTTAATGGATAGAGCCTATCATGCCTGATAGTGCTTCTGTCGATTCGAAGAAGATTTCAGCCGAGCCTCCACAATTCCTTCTTCTCCAAACAAAGTCAACAACCAAAAACTTCTTTCTCATATGCCTCTTATACCTCCATTGGATGAAAATAGTCCAAAGGAGCTAAAAATAGAAACAAATTGAAAATAAAAACTTGGTTTGAAGAACCAGATATCTCCATGCAGAGAAAAAAAATGAAATGCATGAGTAACCAAACAACCCCCAAGAAATCCACTGCATGGTTTCCAAGGTGGTTTTCTCACCAAAACCGATGACCATTAATGCCATTAAACTCCACTTTCCCACCTATATCTCCATGCCACCACCATCTAAAGTTGGTGAGTCCAATTTCAAAGATAACATGCATCACTTAACTCTAGTGATGATGCCAACTAGGATTCCCTCTAGTTTCCATGCCTCTGCCAAAACTGACAGTACCACAATTTTTAAATTCAAAATCAAATCACATAAATGACTTAGAAACCATCGCCACCACCTTACACTTGCCATGCAACCCCTTAGGTCCCCTTCCATCCTTATATTAGTTTAGGTTAAATAAACATTAGTTTAGGATCCGACCTTAGGTTAGATAGAAAGTATTCACCTTAGGTCATTTTAATATTTGCCATAGGTAACAAGCCATCATAGATTAAGCCATATCCCATAATAGTTCAATATTAGGTAATAGGTTAGAGATAGACCTCTCTTTACCTTAGATGATCTTCACACCCCACACCCATAGAGTATACAACTTAGATTAGGGTGCAACATGCATAGTTAGGAATAGATCTAAGGTAGGTCTAGCTTAACTTAGATTAGAATTTCAGTTAGGTAGATCTTAAAGATCTAGGACTTAGGTTTTACCTTTTATAGTCTGAAGTAGACCTCTATCCTTCTTACACCATTAAGCATCCTAAGAGATTAACAAGAAGATCCGAGCACACTATTTACAGTAGAATGCAGAGCAAGGACCTCCAAGAAAGATCAATAAAATTGTGTACATTTAAGGACTCAGTCCCTTACTTCCTTTAATTTTTGAATGTCGGTTTGTCATATAGATCAGATAAGAAGAATTAAAGCATACCTTGGATCAATGGAATTGATCCAGGGTTTTGCTATTATAGAGAGATAAATTTGCAAACAACATTACCAGTTTACAACCTTACCTATCTCAAGAAGAATGGATTCCTTGCAAGCAACAACATTTCAGAAAAATGAATCCAAGAACAGAATAATTTATCCATTACAAGCATGATTTCCAACAGTCGAAAGAATACACCTTCTTAGATGGTTTTCATGGTCCATGAAAACTCACATGGATGAGCATGATTTTGATTTTTGTGAAGAGTTCTGTATAAAGGAAAATGAGAAAGGCACCAAAGAATAAACATATAACCATCAAACCCATGGTTATGTATGATAAGCAGTGAGTAATTCCTTAGTGAAGGTATCTACAGAGGTGGTGCATAGGAATGTGGATAAAGCTTCCACTATCAAAGCGCTAAGAGAAGAGATCAAAGCCAAAGATGTAGAGATCACACATCTGAAAGGAGAGAAGGACCTAGAGAAAAAGAAGAATGGGGTTCTTATTGGCATGGAAAAGGAGATTGGGGATCATGTCCTATAAGAAAGACCACACTTAGAGCCCAAGGTACCCAAAAATTTCCCTTTGGCTATGCACTATGTGCGTACCTTAGTTGATCTGGTGCTTGAAGATGGACCGGTTCGAATGCCAGCACCAAAGGACCCTAAGTAAGAAGAAGAGATGGAAAAGGATTCAATAGTACTAAATATTTCATCATACGAGGAATTACTTCAAACCTTGTAGGAGGAGCTAAAGAAAGCGGACCAGGAACTGAACATATGTGTAGCTCCAGAGGCGTAATAAGGATTAGGAAAATAGTAGAAGATAATGAAGTCCTAAAGGAAATGAAGGATGAGACCTTGGGATGCATGGAAAGATTGGCGCTAGTCAAGAAAAAGCGTGAGGAACTTATAGAAGCATAGGACCCCATAAGGAAAAGTTAGATGAGATTGGAAAATGTATAACGCAAAATATGGATCTATTAGAAGGAAGAATGTTTTCTATATCCAACATTGTTCTAGTGTTACAAAATGAGAAGGGAGAAATTTCCCAAGATGAGTTGGAGTCTATTGCAAATGATATTCAAGAGAAAATAGAATCCACATTAACCGAATGGAAGACCTTATAAGAGGAGATAAAAGAAGAATATCCAAAATTAATTCTTCTAGTTGAGACATAAGATGTTGAATAGTGGCATTTTTATTATTTATGCAGAAATTCTTTTGTTTCTTTCCATTATGTATTCTTTATTATTTGAAGAGTATCCATTTCTAGGGTGGTAATGTAGTTTAGTGTGGGGTAATGTTGAGCAGACAAGAGTATGATATGAAGGAGAGGGCACATAAAAGATTCATGTGCAAGATTAAAGCATAGTAAAAGGCATGGAAGTATAGGGAAGGAAACGTGTGCAAAAGACAAGGGTAGATTTGGGACTTAACCATTTTCACATGTACATGCTATTTTTGAAGATAGCGTGTAGAGCATAGAAACCAGATAAATACTTACGTGAAACACATGAGCTATAATTAGAAGAATGAATAATAATCACTTTGCATGGGTTTGGGATAATAATAGAATTATTAATGTCGAGTTAACCGAGAAGAGATCTATTGTTAGTGCACTTGGATGAGTGGCTATTATTACGAAGGCGCATGGCTATTTTCAGCATGTGACCTATTTTTGGAATTATGCAAGCGGTGAAGGGAAAGTCCCCACCCTTATAAATATGTAGTGATCTACATAGAATAGGAGAACTATGTGAGAACTCGGATATGAATTCCTTGTGAGGCTATGCTTCCATATCGATGTACGTATGAGCTTATGGTATTAATTATTTTTATAAGCTTGTGTATTTTTTGTGTTTAATATAATGGAGTGTATTGGATAAATCAAGGTATTAATCATGAATATAAATGGTTCTTGCATGATTAAATTAATTATGGTTATTATTTGAATCTATTACTCTTTGGATATAGATTTGGACATGCTCTGTAGAATGTTATATTAATTATGTATCTAAATGCATTAAGTCTTCAACATGCTAATATCCTGCATAAAAACCCTAAAGAGGGGCATGGTACCTTTACACACTTTGAGTGAGCACTCATTCTAGGTTGAGTGATGTGCCAACATGCCTAGGTTATTACTGGTAAATTCACACTTCCCCTTCACCCATCTCCTCATCCACCACAGTTTCCACTACCTCTTCCACAAACAACTCCTCTATTCCCATTGATGCCACAACTTATATAGCTAACCCATCTACTTCTCAACCAACCAATGCTTATTCTTCCTAATTTTATAGTAGTTCATCCATTATTTCTACCCACATATTAATTACTTGATCCCTTAGAAGGTTTTTTTCAATGCATCACTCTAGGGAGTACCACCTTTATAATATTGACATAGTCCTTACTCCTTAAGAGTATGGTAAATTTCACCAACATCCCCTCTATGACCACCGCACAGGAGAAGGTTTTCCCTACTATCCTCCCCACCTTCACACCAACTTAACATATGGGGGAATTGATGCTTCTACCTACTCGTCTAAGCCACCTTCCCAAAATTGACCATTTTCCTCTCGACTTTTAATCTCTCACCAACTTCCAATTTTCCCACACTTTCCTCCATTGTTGTATTGGGAATGGCTTTTGATTTGGTTTCTATAAACAAGGCCATCATACTGTCATCCCATGTACCACTCGTAATCATAAAGACCATAGTGGTATCAAATTTGCTGATCCATCTCCTAAAAAGGCCTGAATCAAACTCATTGAGGACGATAAAAATTCCCCATCCCATTCACCAAATTTACCACCTTCACCTACAGAGTCTATGGATCCAAAATCCATTCCTCCTAACTTTTTTTTCATGAACACCATTTCCCTGGGACCTCTAACTTATCAACGAGATGGCAAGGCTCCCTCTTCTCTTCCCTTCTTATATCCTAACATGATTGATGATGATACACCTTTTATTAATGTCATTTAATGTCAGGTTGATGAGTCTATTCTCACCTACCTTAGTGCGGAATATTATTATATTCACATGTGGTTACCTTCTGAGATGCAAAACATGTTGAATGAATCAACCATAAAAATTAATATTCACACTTAGGATGAGCCGCACATTCTAAAAATAGGCCAATATTTAGATGTTATTGAACAGGAATCATTTAATTCTTTCCTCCAAGATCATAGCAACACTTTTGCTTGATCCTACACTTATATGCCTAGTATTAACCCGAACATTTCAATCCACAATATCGTAACTATTCCTATGGAAAAACCCATGAAAAAAAAAAGATGCGGAAAATACATCCTCTCATTTCCTTCTTATCAAAGAAGAACTTTAATGCCTTATTTTGATTTCCTTCATCCTACCCATTAAGTATCCCCAACGGATCTCTAACATTGTTCCTATTACAAAAGTGACAGGGGGACTCCACATTTGCATGGATTTCCACAACCTTAACTTAGCTTTCCCTAAAGATGACTTTCCTCTACCTAGTATTGACCAACTAGTTGATCTCACTGTCGTCATGAGATGTTATCACTCATGGATGGTTTCTCAAGTTATAACCAAATATTACTTGCCCCGGAAGATCAACAAAAAACCACCTTCATCACTCCTTGGGGACCTTTTACTATCATTTCATGCCCTTCAGCCTTAAAAAATTTAGTGCGACATATCGGCAAGCTATGACTTATATCTTTCGTGACATAATGTATCACATATTTGAAGATTACATTGACGATATTCCTACCAAATCCAAACATCGGGCCAAACACCTTATAGCCCTTAAGGTCATCTTCGACCATCTCATTAAATAATGTGTTTTCCTGTAACCTAAGAAGTGTGTCTTCATGGTTCTCTATGGAAAAATCTTTGGTTTGATTGTTTCTTCGCATGGCATTTAAGTTGATACCGCTAATATCAAGACTATTCTCAAAATTCCCCCACCTACTAACCTTCATAAATTTTGTAGTTTTCAAGGCAAGTTTCAATATATTCATCACTTTATTTCACATCTTTCTCGATGCTTACCATCGATTTCATCATCTCCTCAAAAGGACGTCTCCTTTAAATGGGATGATGAATGTCTAAATCCTTTGATGCTTTAGAAAAACATCCTCCAACCACCTATGCTCATTCCCCTAACAATGATCAACCATTTTACCTTTAAATTATTGTAGTTGATCATTCCCTAGGTGCCATGCTCGCTCATCGTGATGAGAAACACAGGGAACAAGTGATTTATTATATAATCCCTACGCTTTTAGACTATGAAACTAGATATACTCACACTGAAAAAATCTATTTAGCCTTAGTTTTTTTCACCACTATACTTTTCCATTACCTACTCAACCACAAAACCTTTGTTTTCACCAACACTAACCACTTACATTACATGTACACTAAGCCCTACCAACATCAACATGTTGCATGTTGGCTCATGCTTCTTGTAGAGTTAGATCTTGACTTTACCCATCAAAAATCTATCAAATGACAAACAATTGCAGACCAAATCGCAGATGCACCTCTCACCAGAAATCAGTCCTCTAACTTTGATTTCCTTGATGAATCCATCACTACCCTCTCTTTAGACAATATTTACCAAATGACCTTATTCTTCGATGGTTCCAAATTTCAGCATGGGGTGGTGCGAGTTATCCTCATTCCTCTTGATGGTGAGCCTATGCCATTATCTTTCAAACTATATTTTGATTTTAATAAAAATATCTTCAAATATGAAACACTCATGTTAGGGATTTAAGCCTCCATAACCTTAGAAGTTAAATTGATTAATATATTTGGTGACTCTCAATTGGTTGTGAACCAAGTTAATGTTATATACTAGTGTCGTAATGAGATACTTCAAAAGTATAAGAATCATGTTGACATAATTTTGAATACGTTTCATAGTTATGAACTTCAAACCACCTTACGTTCCACTAATAAATTTGGAGATACCATGAATTGTCTAGCTTCTCAAATCCTTGCTTCACCCTTCGACTAAAAATATTTTCATTGTAAAAAGGTTACACTCACCCTCTTATTTGATTCGAGATGTCAACCATGTAGGAAAAATTGAAACTGACCCATGTGAACTTTGGTGTAATCAAATTACTGACTACCTTTCCCTTTCCATCCTACCTCCAAATCTTACTCGCAATAGAAAATGATCCTTTCTCAAAATTGTTTCTGACTATGTCATCATGGGTGGTATTATTTATAAATGTGGTTTTGACACTATCATCTTATGATGTCTTACGAGTTCTGAAATTCTCTATACCATCAAGGAATTTCATGATGGAATTTGTAGGGGTCACTTCAGTGGTTTAGTTGTTGCTAAATGTATTCTTCACTGGGCTATTACTAGATAACCCTAAAACATGATTTTTGTGACTATATAAGGCATTGTGTGAAGTATCAAGCAACATGCTAATCTTCATCACACCCCTAGCCACACCTTACAAGTCACACAAGACCTTTGGAATTTCTCTCAATAGGGTTTGGATCTTGTCGAAGAGATCAATCCTCATTCTTCCCAATGTCTTTAATGGATTATTACCACTACCGAATATTACACTACGTGGGTAGAATCCATAGCTCTTATTTCTACAAAATATGATAAAATTTGTGAATTCATCAATCATCACATCATTTGTCGCTTTGGTGTTCCTCACCACCTAATCATTGATAACGAAAACCAATTAAAAAAACTTACGAAAAACTTTGCGATGCCTTTGGCCTTCAACTCAATTTTTCTTCACCTTATTATCCCCAAACAAATGGCCAAGTAGAATCAACCAAGAAAACCTTAAATAAAAGTCTTATGAAAGTGGTTGACGATCTACTGGAAAGGATTGACACACACACACACTAGTATTTGCACCTCAATTGTTGTCACGCCCTTCTCTTTGGTATATGATACAAAGGTTTTCCTGCCTCTCGAAGTCCAAATTCCATCTCTTTGTATCTCACTCAAATATATGCTCAATGATAATGATTTTCTCCACAATCATTTGGCACAACTTGAGTTATTAGATGAATATTGTCTCAATGCTCTTGATCACCTCCAAATCTACCAAAAATGTATCAAACATGCCTATGATAAATGTGTCCAAGAGCAAACCTTCCAGGTCGGTGACCTTGTCCTGAGGGATAATCAACATGTAACAAAAGTAGAGAAAAGTAAACGGGGTGAATTTTATCCTAATTGGCTTGGACCCTATATCGTTACTCATACATAAATATAGATTTTTTATCATTTGTCTTCACTTGAAGAAAAACCTAAACCTGATCCCCTCAACACCTTACATATTTGACCATTCTATTGTCGAATCAAGTCCTAGATCACCTTATGTCTATTAAGCATTTGTCCCTTGAGAATCATTCACCTTCCACTTACCTATTTTAAGGATCAATGAATAAACAAGAATCATGTGATTACCCATCACATTTCATCCTTATCTTAAATATGAGCACCACGACTCTACTCATGGCATGATTCTCATGGATACTTTTCTTCCTTTTTAGGATGTAATCCCATGTTCATTTTTCACTTAAAACCTTTATTTCATAGCTAACACCTTTGTGCTATGGTTTTGTCTTCATAAAAGAAGCCTATACTTCTCTATAGTCTTGTCCATAACCTAAAATTCCAAAAAACAATTCAAAAGAAATATATGAGATTTCCAAATTCAAAACTCCTTGAGTCAAACTTCTCACAAAAAGATGACTCCCTCAAAAAGGACATGTAGTATTTCTATCTTGCTGCTATACAAAGCTAGCCATACTGTACATATTCTATCAAAAAAAGAAGACTATTCCTATAAAAATAAAATAAAATAAAAATATTCTGAAGCTTCCCACATCGATTAGCTTCATGAAGACCTCAAGGAGATACTCTACTCATCCCACATAGAATTCCCTGCATCGATCAGTCTATAAAAACAAAAGAAAAAAGAAAAATATGAATTTTTCATCATGGACTTTCCTATTTTGATCTTGGGTCTCTTGCCAAAGAGGCATGTTGTCTCACACTAGGTTACACTAAACTAACTTCTTTCACCTCACCACCTTTCCTTTCTAATTTTTTTCCTACTCAAGGGACGTGCTGAAAATGTGACATTTCATGATCATGTGACCTTCTTCACCCTTAGAACAGTTAATCATGTAATGCCTTTAGGGTTTTCTGTTCATACACCATCTTTGGTATGATAGAATCGTAATGGTTCTTATCAATTTGGTGGCTCTTTCGTCTATTCTTACCATTCACCTTTATTTTTAATTCTCCTATAAAGGATCATACCTTCGACACCTATATTTTAGGAATTCCTAAATCACCTAAAACTCAACCATGCCTAAATGACCTAAACTCAACCATACCTATTCAACCTAAAATCAACCATGCCTAAAATGACCTAAACTCAACCATGCCTAAATTACCTAGACTCAATCATGCCTAAAACATACCAAACCATTCCTCTACCTCATTGTATTGTTCCCAGCTTACAGGAGAACTTCATCGGCTTGAGGCCCCTTTTTGTCAGGGCTATATAAGAAACACTCCAAGGGCATGGGGCCCTTTGATGTTAGCTTTTCAACTCTCCCCTAACCAATTTTCCCCTTTATATTCACATTATACCTTAGTGAGTTTTGCATTTTACACAAAACTAGGAAATTAAACAATCATAACAACATACATACCTACCATTTTCTCACATCATCATATCCTACATCAATCATTTCATATTTCCATGGTATCAAATATTTGGAAATTTACACCACAACATACATATACATCATTATTTATTTTCCATACTACCAATAACTTGGAAATTAAATCAAATGCAAAAACATGACCAAATCATGCCTACATCACCCGACTCCATCATGCCTAAATGACCTTGAATCCATCATGCCTAAATCATCTACAAACTCCATCATGCCTACATGACCTCGACTCAATCATGCCTAATTCAACTAGTTTCCATAATACACAATAACAATGGAAATTAAAAACGAGTACATCATCCATCCAGTCAACATCATCAACTATATAAGGGAGTGTTTGTGTATCAATACATATATACACAACTATAAATAAATATCAAGTACCTCAAAAAACTCTCATGTACAATCTCACATCTTCAGAACACAGAATAGTATATATATCAAAAATAAAAATAATGGTACATTATCCATATAGTGACTAATCACCCCCACTTGATGCCATTTTGTCAAGTCTCACTTTTCTCCTCCTACTTTCCCTCTTCCAGGCTCGTATCTAAGATCTCGTAACCTCACCATGGCCTTGTCTCTAGGGTTGAATACCCCTATGCTACAAGAAATATGAGTCATGGATATCGCCTCGCTCATTGGATTCTTGTTGGATTCTATACTTGGCATACAAGGGGACATCAAAACTAGAAGTTTTCAAATGATCTTGATAATAGAGAGCCTTATTTAGGGCATCCCGAACCTCACCATCGAAATTTTTTTGGGTAGTGCCATCAACTTGAATCATCGCCTGTGAACTCTACATGATAAAAAGTGTTCCCTATCCTAGTGTAGGTGCTTATACGATGGGACCTATTCCCTGTGCCTGTCGTGCAACTACCTCAACCTCTAGGGCCATAACATGTGTCTCGTGTAATGGCCAATTAGCCCTATAATTTTTTCACTTGTGCATGTAGGGTGGCTACCTACCCTCCATCCCCATCTCTCGCCCTATGCGGAAATATGTTCCTATGCTACTACGGGTCTATAGGGCCATCACCTATGCTTGTTAGGTGGTTACCTATACCTTAGCCTTACCTGTGCCTTGACCTAAATACCCCAACTTGAATCACCTTTTGTGACATTTGAATTTGTGTACTCGCTATACCTTGCGATGTTATTACCCGTTTTATTTAGCCTAATGACCTTACCTTCCCTAATGACATGATGTTTGTCCGACCATACCTTTGGAACCATGGAATAAAACCTATTACCTATTCCTACACTGGACCTCATTATGCTTCATGACCATATCCTATACCTTAGATACCTGAATCACTTCAACCTCGTTTGGATAAACCTATCACCCTTTTGACAACGTAGATTTTGCAAGCTCTTCCACCTGGTACCATATCGTAATCTATATGTTTAAGTGCATTCGATTGCCAATACCCATGACAAAATATGACCATTACCCATTACCCATAATTACCATGCCCTTACCTATTGATCCTCACTTTAATAAATCACCTATTTATCAAACCACT
This sequence comes from Taxus wallichiana var. yunnanensis, assembly GCA_018340775.1. Taxonomy (NCBI): domain Eukaryota; kingdom Viridiplantae; phylum Streptophyta; class Pinopsida; order Cupressales; family Taxaceae; genus Taxus; species Taxus wallichiana. Next base: position 284,760,572 of record CM031243.1, on the reverse strand, counting down.
CCCGACTAATTTTCCAACCTCATCAAGACACAACTTGAGGGGGATCACCTTCACCCTACTTGGGGAAACCTAACCTCCACTTATACCTGGGACATTGACTCCCTATTTTTTTCAGCATCGTTTACCAATGCAAGATACAAAAAAATGGGCAAATGTAGACACCAAATTTGGGTCACACTCCCCTTGGTCCCCTTCAATCAATTAATGTAATATATTTAAACACATCATGACCCCTTCATCCCATATTAATATTCATCCTCACATTATTAATTAATTTAATTATTGTAATTAAGTTAATTTCATCCTCACACCTCCACCTCATCATTACACCTCACCATTAACCCATTCTAGGGGAATTTAACTCACAATGACCGAGTCATCACTCTGAGTACTAAGTCATCACTCTCGGTGCTCAATCACCACTTGACCTAACTAACTCGAGACTTCTTCCTAATTTTAATTGAACTTATTTTATGAACTTTCTTCATTATCTCACATGAAATCCACTTCCTTAGAGGAATCAATCAAAATCATGCCAAAAATAGTAAAGATATGCCTATTTTTGTTAAACCTAGACTTTCTTATGTTAACCAACGTCGATTATCCTCGACCGATGCTAATCACCTAACCTCCATCAGTTACCTTATATAAACTTTCAAAACTCTTTACATAATTTTCTCATTCAGTTATTGGATCCTGATTACATTCAAGCATGAATCTTCAAGACCTCCTGCATCCAAATGACGAACACATACAACCACGAAGCAGCAAGATAAGCGGTTTTTTCCGTTAGGAGCATTGGAATAATCACAAGAGAACATAGGTCATACCGTCGTGGAATTGGACTCAATCAATTCTTCTCTAATCAACCATCAACCATTCCAACTCCCAAGATCTATAAGACATAAAGTAAGTATTGTGATTCTAATCATTTGGCTTATTCCTTTTGTATATGTTTACTCCTTTCAATAGTTTATTTTTTTGTTGCCTATACATCATATTTTCCCATCAACCCACTATTCAACCATCCCAAGATTTTCATCATTCCAAACCTCATTCTTAGTATCCTTGAGTCTTCTCAACCATATTATGACCCAAACCACACTACCCTCACTCTCTATGCAATCAAAGAAAACCCTAAAATCTCTTTTTAATAATTTACTATCGAATCACCCCTACTCGACATCAATCACCTTAACTATTTTCGGTCTCCTCTATATCTGGAATCGGTCACCCATTGATATTGGTTGCTGTGTTTTATATTAACATTCACCAAACTACCTCTAACATCCCATAAAATCCACTCATACCTTAATGAGACAATTGTATGACCTTATCTATCACCCCTGTGACCTTTCCCAAGCAGAAACATACCTTTCTTGATGATAAATTAGTTTATATTTCAATACTTTTCTTAATTTATTTTGTTCATAATGTTTTGAGATATCTAAATCAAATTTTTAGCAATAGGACATTTATTTCTCATATTTAATTTCATTAATTTGATAAAAACATAGGATTGACAACCATTTGAGGAAGCATCATGCTTCCTAGATCTAGCCTTGCTAGGTAGTCCTCTGACTCTTGCTATTTAATATCATTTGGTGGTATTTCTTTGTATCTATAGGTATTCCTTCCTAGACAAAAAGGAGTTCTCTATAATCAGCTTGGATAAAGTTAGTAACACGCGCATTCAACCTTCAACCAACATATCACATGTATTCCTCCTTGACATTTTACCTTATCTATTTTATCACACAACTTATTCGGTGAAATAGGAATCATATAAATACAAAGTTATGTGACCAAAATAAAGGACCAATATCTAAGCATGTATTATCATTACCTAAGGTTGCATCTAAAGGAATTTAAGAGTATCAAAGGAATCCATCTATAAATCATTCAAGGAAAAGTTACTACATTTTATGCATACACTTCATACCAAGGGAAGTTCATTTTTCCATCCACACATCTATTTACATTGGTGCATGTTGTTATCTCCCGATATCATGTGTGCTTGCATAAGGGATTCTTATGGCACTATTCTATCACACATACATAAGAAATACATGGAGTGTGAGATGTAGTGCAATGTTTGGTTGTAAGTTCAATCATTCGGGTGACCACGAGAGGTCAATCGACTCCCATATTGCATCTTTTATTTTTGGGATTTGATGTAGTTCTATGGTTTTTCGGTGAGGGAGAATGTGAAAATGAAAAGCACAAATATCATGTCAGATGGTGTGAACATCGAATGTACTTCAAAATAATAGTGTAAAGAGATCTCATTAAGAGTGAGGATCAAACATAGGTTCATGTAAATATTCAAAAAAGGGATAGAACCTCATTAAGCTCAAAATATATCAATATCTCATATATCTAAAGTGGTGTACATATAGAGGGTGATAAGTAACCCCCGATGATGTAATGATGACCTCTCAAGTCGAGATGGGAGTTACATTCCTAGAATAGTAAGTAACTCGAATGACACAAATAATGCACTAACGTATAATGGAATCTCACAATGAACCTAAAATGACACCTAGACCTATGACCTCACCTAAGTGAGATTATCTGCTTAGTGATGTGGAATATGACTCACATCAACACCCTCCCTTCATCATAACTTAAGATGAGGTAGAAAGTAAGAAATGATAAATGGGTACTAACACTGAAGCCTAATGACATACCCATGCAAAAAAGTAATCCCAATAATTGAAGGAAAACCAAGTGGGAAAAAATCCTCCACAAGATTTAAAAATGTTTTCTAATATAATAAATATGCCAAAGATGGGTCTTGGCCACTTAGGAGCCCGATAAGGTACCTTGGTACAAAAGGGAAATCTATTTGAAAGAATAAGAAGAGAGAAGAAGATGGAGACGAGAGGAACACAAAAGATTCCATGGATAGATTTGAGATCTCCAACTCTAGGTGTTCCACCTCAAAGTAATGCGATAAAACATATAAGGGTAATGGGCATAGGAGGAATACATGTAAATAGTCAAGAGAAGTTTGTGCACATTGTAGAATTTAATCGGAACAAATGTGAGAGATTAATTTTTGCTATAAGGAACTACCTATAAAGCACAACAAGACCAAAAGAGAGAGTTAAATAGTATATGGCAGTGGACTACCTAGAAAATTCTAGTTCTAGGAAGTATGATACTTCCTAAATGGATGTCAATCCACTATTTTATCAAATTAATGAAAATAAATGTGAGAAGTAAAGGTCCTATTGCTAACACTTTGATTTAGGTGTCTCAAAACGTTATCAATACACTATATTAAGCAAAGTAATGAAAATACAAACTAATCTAGTATTGGGAAAGGTATGGTTCTAGTTGGGAAAGGTCATTGAGGTGTTAGGTAAGGTTTGGGAAATGTTTTGGGTGATTCTAGGATGTTTGGTGAAAGTTATGAGCTCATTGTTATAAGAAAAATTACCAATCAAAGAGACTAGTATTACTTAGGTGACCGAGTGCCGTCTTAGAAAATGAATGATGTCGTTTAGGTGACTAGTTTCGGTAGGGGAAGTATGGTAAAAATGTTTAAAATGGGTGTTTTGGGTCTCTCAGTGATTGGATAAAGAGTTGATAGGGTTAGGGGAGGAAGATATGATTTTTGTTAAGGCTCGCCAAGGGTGTTAGAGGTGATAGGATAGATGAAATGTTTTGGGTTGATGGAATAGGTGGTGAACAGTGAAAGATAGTATCCGTGATATAGAAGGATCGAGATAGAAGATGAGGTAACCTAGAATTCACTATAAATGACCTAGGCGTGCTAGCACATCACTCATCCCGAAATGAACACTCACGAAGCATGCATAGGCACCAGTCCCTCTTTAGAGTTGTTTTTTCATAATGTTAGCATGATGGTGCATATGCATATTCATATTTATAACCAATAGTAAACAATCCACAGTGCACAAACTAGATCTAGGTCTAGAATATATGAAAAATAAACTAAATAATGACTATAATAAAAATTATCGTACAAGAACCAGATTGAGTCACATTTAACATCATTATCTAGCAAATAGGTTCCATTTCATTAAATAATGTAAAACAAAGAATCTTCTTACATTACAAAAGTATCTCCATGAGTCATGCACATGATAAAATCTATAGCTTAACCCTACAATGATTCAATATCTCCCAAAAGCTGTGCAAATCAATTCATATATAGAGGGGTGGGGACTTTCCCTTCACCACATGTGTAATTTCTCAAAATAGGCCACATGATAAATAATAGTCACGTGCCTTTACAAAAGGATGTGAAACCATGCAAGTGTTCTAAAATCAAGTTCATATAGTTAAATCTAAGTAGAAATCCTATTATTAGCCTAAACTATGCATGGCGCTTAGTTGATGCTTGTTCCCAAAATACCATTGTGTGGACCAAAAGTCTTCATGTCTTTGTGTGCCCAACATGTTAAATCCAAAAATATCCTGGACCTAAAAAAGAGCTAAGTTTGAATCAAAAGTGTTCGACATGGGATTTTTTTGCTATTCTTCTCACGTATTTAAATGCACCTTGCTCTAGCATGTGCATCCTTTATGTGTCTTCATTTTAGAGAAATATTCCATTTACTCAACATTACCCCACACTAAAGTAAATTACCTCCCTGAAAATGGGTTATTCCCTCTTATTTCTCTGACAAAAAAGAATAAAGATATGAAAGAATTAATTTTTACTCTGCAAGTGCCACTTTTATATGTAGGATCAACTCTGGATATTCACACTTAAGCTTGGATTCTAGTGTCTTCCAGTCACTCAACGCGTCCCCTGTTTTCTCTAGAATGTCTATCATTATGGCATATAATTCATCCTGAGTTTTATTATCTTTTTCATTCTATAGCACTTGGACAATATTGGTCATACCTGACACCATTCCTTCCATGAAATCCATTTTCTACACTATAAGTTTCCCAATTTCATTGATCTGATCCTTGTGTGGATCTTGGGATGCTGTGAGGGCCTCATGCTTTTGTTTCACCAGAGCTAACCTTTTTGCGTGCCCAAGTGTCTCATCCTTCATTTCCTTCATAAATTCATTATCTTCTACTATAGTTCTGATCCTTATTATCACGTCTAGCACCGCACACACGTTTAGATCTTGACTTGCTTTCTTAATCTCATATTTTAAGGTTTGGAGAAAAGACTCATAACTTGAAAATTTTCTGGAAATATTGGCCTTTTCTCTTGATTTTTATTTTGCATGATCTTTTGGAGTGGTCATTTGAGCGATCCCTTCATCTAAAACTAGATTTATCAGTGTGCACAAATAATGCATTGCAGAGGGAAAATTTGAGGAACCTGAGATTCTAAATGAGGCCTTACCTTAATAATATGGTCACCAAGTTCCTCAACCATGCTAAAAAAGACTTATTCTTTGTTTCTTACCATTCCTTATTTGATTTTAGGAATTGTATCTATGCATTCTTATCCTTATTATCTTCCAATAATACTCTAATTGTTTCCTCTTTATCCACATTCCTCCATGCAACCTCACCAAATACCTTAACCAAGGGATTGCTCACTTATTCATTAGAAATCATAGGAAGTTTGACAGTCATGCGCTTGATTTGCAGTGCCTTATTCACTCTATGTGAGACACATGATTCCTCGAATACATCAAAATATGGTTCATGCATATGTGTTTGAATGGACCAGGAAAATTGCTTTCTAGTATGTACAGTGGCCATCTATCGATCCATCAAATCCCATCCATATAAGTCCTTTATCCCTACGGTTCTTTGAAATCAGAGCACGCATAATTTTTCTTAGGTCATCTACATAACCCATATCGGGAGCCACACATTCTCTTCTCACCTTCTCATCCTTCGATTTCTTTCCCTTAGGAACCCGAGCACCCGCAGTCCGGAGTTGGTCCTTCCCCTTATTGAGAAGTGTGGGGAAACCTAGATGGCTCACCCATTTCCACTTATATTTCCTTTAACCCCTTCTCATCATTATTCATCTCCTCATCATGAGGCTCCTTTGTATCCTTAGGTTGCACGAGCGTTCTGGTGTGCTCTCCCCAAAATCATCCTCCTCATTAGCCTTGAGCTTCAACTTCAATCTACTCTTCTTCATGTGATTCCTTCGAGGAGAGATCCAAGGTGACCTTAACAAGGTTTGTGATGGTCCTGCACCCTAATTTCTAGTTCTTCTAAACACCCTTTTGAATTGGTGCTCCTCATTTGGTAGTGCGTGTCTAATTCCTCGGCACATTTATTTCTAGTACAAGTTCGTCCTCTTCTTGCGGCTATGGAGGAGTAACCTCGTGATCACTTTCCTTTTTTTTATGTGGTCTATCTCTAACCCCTATGTGCTAAACCACCACTATCCTCATGGAGGTATTTTTCATCTTCTTCTTTTAGGGCCAAAGCGAGTCTTCTTAGCTACAAAATTTTCAATAGTAAACTTTCCCTTAGGCGGGCTTGGTAGCATGAATTAATTCTTCACACACTTTTCATTTTAAAGCCTAGGCTTAAGTTGAATGTAAATTAGTGTAGCCCCATTGTCTCCAATGGCCAAGCTTACTGACCTCATGGTCATATCATTTGAGATGAACCTTTGATGCAAGTAGACATACCTGTAAGCCTAAGTCTTTCTCGGGTATGGTATTCACATTTTACCTTATCTGCACCAGTATAAGCAACCAGAGCGCATCGAAAACTTGTGAGCTGCGGCCTAGAAGAACCATTCTATGAAGGTGTATGGTATTTTTCAATAGGGACTCCATGTCCCATCCTTCATTGTAAAATTTGAGATGCAAAAGTGTTGGTACACTGAACTATACCGAATTTCTTACCACCGAGGGTAGTGTTAGAAATTAAGGATTCTAATAAATACTGATTTAATCAGCTTGCATATAAATATTTAAATATTACATCATAACATAAGTAAATAAAGAAATACTTACAGAAATAAATAACACATGTAACATAATATTTATAGTGGAAAACGCCAATAGGGTAAAAACCAATTTGAAAAAACCTTTTACTTTAGAGAACTTGTTTTACATCCAATAAGATCATCTCCTCATTTGAAACCCTATTTACCAAGGGTAAAACCAAATCACTTGATTTGCACACCTTTGATATATTTATAGAATATATCAAATGAGGAGCTAAAGTCCTCTTTATATAAGGTGATCGGGTATGTCTCCCAACCCACCTTTTCAACCTTAAATGATTCACTCATACACCTAGGTTTATAATATTTAATATTAGAAATATAATAATTTCATGATATTAAATATTTAACCTAAAGTATATACCTAGGTTAGCATATTTAATAATATAAATATAAATATTTCATATTACTAAATATTAACTTATTTATTAGTGATGGACCCATATACATTAAGGGTTGAGTCAGACCACTTAATCATTATGTTCCAACACTCCCCCTTAATGTTAAGTGGGATAACATAACATATGCTAATATATTACCTGTTCGTGGTACACTACATGATTTACAATCCTTAAACCATAAAGGTTTTAGGCTAGCATATCGGTTTGAAGGAATTATAACACCTTCATCATACTCAATTTACTTTTTGGTACAAAAGGATTTGGAATCCCAAAGATCATCCCATGATCAGTGGCTAAATATGATTTGTGAGTTTTACATGTTCTCGTAGGTTCTCATAAAAGGTTATTGAACCTAAGCATATAGGAATTTTTACAACCAAGGACCTCCTTCACAATATGTTTGTACTGGATGTTTACCACTAAACTCAATAGCACTAAAGAGTTTACTGAAGACCGCCTTTAAGATCTTTATACACTTCTTTCTCAAAAATAAGCCGAGGAGGTATACATGCCCGAAGGTCTTTTTACACTTGCTTGAAGGTTTCTTTTACACTTGCTCGAAGGTCTTTTTAGAAAAAACAAGTTCCATTAGGAGGTGACATTTTCATGCACACTCCCTCTCAATGAAAACTCTCGACAATCCAAGATTTTCACAAAAGTGATAAAACTTTACAGCACTCAGGGACTTTGTGAAGATTTCAACAACCTACTCTTTAGTCAACATGAACTTGAGATTTATCTCATCACTTTGCACCTTCTCATGGGTGAAGCATATATGTATCTCAATGTTATTTGTCCTCGATGCTAAACTGAATTATTAATCAAGAGTAATACAACTCGTATAGCATATAGAAGAGAAATACTTCCTTTAGCTTCCATGTGTATCTCCGTTGCAGCCACATGGTTTCTTTAATTCTTCCATTGTACTTATCTACATCAGTAGAAGAAATGAAGAATGTTGATTGTGTTTGTTGTTCCAAGTAATGGTTCCTACACCAAAAAACTTGAACACATATCCAATATATTTTATAAAAAAACATAGTATGATTAGAATCACAAAATCCATATAAGATATCATTTTTATTCTTATTATAATGCAACCCATAGTTGATTATTTCTTTTAGATATCTAAAAATTATTTTTGCAATATTCCAATGATCTCTAAAAAATGTCCTACATAGACCTTGAAGTAATTCCTACTATATAGGAAATATCTGATCTAGTTATAGTTACATAAATCAAACTATCAACTAACAACGTATATAAAATAAGATCAATCTTTTTCATATGTAGATTTAGGATCAATATTTATTCCAACTTCCATTGAAGTAGAAAATGATTTACAATCAATCATAAGAAAATTTTTCAATACAATGGTTGCATATTGTGTTTTGAAAAATAACAATAGAATGAAATACAGATCATACAAATAACATGATGTGAGAGACCTAACTCATTCATTTCAAATTATTGTTTCAATTTCTCTTTAATCCTATGAATTAAATTAGAATTGTCACTAGACATAAGAAAATCATCAACATATATACATATAATGATAATATGTGAGTCTTATTGCTTAATGAATATATCATTGTTATAAGAACAATTAACAAAACCTAATAATTTAAAAAAGGAAACAATTTTTACATACCAAACTTTAAGATCTTGTTTTAAACCATACAAGGATTTATCAACTTACAAACATAGTTTTCTTAACCAGTTCTTCAAATCCTTTAGGTTGAAACATGTAAAGTTTTTCTTTTAAATCACAATTCAAAAAAGTATTTTTCTTATCCATTTGGTGGATTTCCCACCCAAATTGAGTAGTAATTACAAATAAGGCCCTAACAATACTCATTTTAGCTATAGGAAATGTCTCAACATAATCAATACCAGGTTTCTGAGTGAAACCTCTAGCAATAAGTCCAGCTTTATGTTTGTTAATACTACCATTAGCATTATATTTTACTTTGTATATTCACCTAGACCCTATAATACTTTGCGGCTTAGGCTCATACAAGGTAATTAATGCATGATACATATGATGGATTTTGGTCATTTTCCTAAGGTTAATAGGATTTAAAATTTCTAACATAAAGTGAGCCCAATTAAATATCTTATATAGGAGGATAAGAGTTTCAAAAACATCTATAACATCAAAACATCATCATGACCATTTACTAAATCGAATCAAAACTATCATTGAGAATCATTTAATGAAGTAACTTCAAGAGAACAAGAAAACACATGTAAACCTGTCACTAGATTTTATCTAGACATTTCATATAAGCTTTGATAATTAACATGTCCTAACCTTTCATGCCATAATTTTGAATTATTCAAACTTTGAGATATAAAATAAGATGCATAAGAGAAATCATAAAAATATACAGACTATTTCTTTGAATTCCTTCAGCTATTGTACTCTCATTACTATCCTTGATATACCAAGTATCATTTATGCATGGATTCTAGTTTTCCATACCTCTTTCGGATGTTTGATATTACCAATGTGTAGAATCATAGAAAGAACCTCCTGCATTCGTGCAAGAATGTATTCATGTTATCTACAGTTGTTTGATGACCGGTGGGAGAAACCTCAGATCTAGAAACAATCGTCTAGAGTTTCCTCACCATAAATTTTATTTTGACCCAAATGTTGTAGTTGGTTTCATTCAAGATCTGGGTTTTGTCAAGACAGAAATAGTTGGACGTCATTGTTTTCCTAAACCTGTAAAACACACCCCATTATAATATACAATGTACCACAGAGTTAGATACATATTTATCGATAATAAAAATAACACTTTTAATAGAATCATATCTAAATTTTATAGATCTAAAGAAACTATTTGATCATAACTAATTATGTCATTACAATGCATACTAATTAACCTCCCATGATCAAAATAATAACTGCAATATAAAGGGCTCTACATTATACCCAGATTTATATAAAAATATTTTTGACCATATAGAAGTGAAGAAGAGACTCCTAAGAATGTATAACAACTTCAAATTTTTAGTTAATGTAGACAAAGATCTGACGACTAACTTAAATTTGACATCTAAATGACCGTCATAATGGTTTATTTTTTGGTCTATCATGACGGTTATTTGATCGATCGTCAATTTTAACACATTATAATAACCTATTATAATTTATAATGTAAAAATATATACACTTTTTAAAAAAGAAGTATATATTTTATACAATGTAAATAAAAAACAACGTATAGTTCATAAAAATTATAAACTATAGAATATTTTTTTATAAAAAAACACATAACCCTTATTAAAGGGGTTTAAAGGACATAGAATAGGTTAAAAGAATTTTACCAAGTGTAAGTAGGTTTATGAGAGTATAGATTAACTTGCATATTTTATAGAGGGGATAAGTAATTTCACCCAACTAATAAAATAAATTGAAATCTCTTTTTCACGAACCTTGTCTCCTCCCTTCATTTACTCTTAATTTTACCTTGCACACATTTAAAACTATGAAAAGATTGTAAAATATTTTATATAATTCCTGCAAGCTAAAAACTTTAAAACTTTTATGTGGCTATAACTAAAAATATTTTAATAAATATTTACAACACTTCACGTGGGCCACCAATAAACTAGCCCCCTTTTAATTCTCCACTCCCACTCTTATATAAAAGAAAACCTTTAAATAGGTTTATTTATATAGTTTTTATAAACTACAAGATATAAATGAATGGGGACGCCCCTTACATGGATAATATAAATGGTTAGGGACACATGTTAGGTTTTATTTAATAAGTATTAAGATTTAAAAAGTAATCCCTTCATGACTAAAAAATAAACATGGCCCCCTTACCATAAAAAAAGCTAAGCACTTAAGTATTTTTTTTTAATATATATATATATATATATAAACTAGATCTAATAAAATTTATATTTTAAGAAGTTTAAACTAACCATATATATAAAATATGATTCAAACTTAGGTTTGTTTCTTTTTTAAAAACTATATATGCCTAGATTTATAAGTTAATTTTAAATATGATTTAAACTTAGGCTTAGAATATGGTCATTGACTCTTCCCTCAATCTCATGTAATTTTAATATGGTTTAAGGCTTTTAATATATAATTTTTTTCAAAACTATATAAATGTTAATATGATATTTATATAAATTATTATATAAATCTTATTCTATATTATATATATTTTCATTTAAAAATAATAATATAGTTTTGAATTATATAAAATGTAGTTATAGATTAACTATAAAATATAGTTTTTCAAATCAAATCCTTTTAGAGGGGTCCAAAGAACACGAGTATGAATTTACCTTCTAAAATATTTAACCTACAAACATTTGAAATTATAGAAAACATGAAAATTATTTCATATAGTAATAAATCTTTTCCTTTTCTGTATGTGATTTTCACACAGGTAAATATTTGAAGCCCCTTTCACCTGTGCACACATCAATCTCCAAACAAACATTAATTCCATATAATTTACAAAATGTAAATGAAAGTAAGAATCATATCATATTACATCTCCCCAAAAAAAAATAAAATTAGGGATTTAAAATTGAATAACCCTTTTTTTTTATAGAGAGTTTTATTGCACAAATGTAGTGTCAAAATAAATTGGGGAAAAAATAAGGGGATCGAATACTTTTAAATACCGTTTCGGGTTGGTTGAAAACACCCATACACATTAAATAAATAAAATACAAAACAATAGATCTTAATTTATTTAATTTACCTCGCTTTGATACCACGTTAGAATTTGAGGATTCTAATAAATACGGATTTAATCAACTTAAATATTATATAATCTTACAATAAATATTTAAATAAAGATTACATCATAACATAAGTAAATCAAGAAATACTTACATGAAATAAATAACACATATGACACAATATTTATAGTGGAAAACCCCAATAGGGTAAAAACAACTTTGAAACTAACCTTTTACTTTAGAGAACTTATTTTACATCCAAAGTAAGATCACCTCATACTTTGAAATCCTATTTATCAAGGGTAAAACCAAATCACTTGATTTGCACACCTTTGATATATTTCTGAATATATCAAATGAAGAGATAAAGTCCTTTTTATATAAGGTGATTGGGTATGTCTCGACTCACCTTTTCAACCTTAAATAGTTGACATATACACCTAAGTTTATAATATTTAATATTAGAAATATAATCATTTCATGCTATTAAATATTTAACCTAAAATACATACCTAGGTTAGCATATTTAATAATAGAAATATAAATATTTCATACTATTAAATATTAACTTATATATTAGTGATGGACCCATATACATTAAGGGTTAGCAGGACCACTTAATCATTATGTTCCAATAGATAGCTCTTTAGGAATTCTCCATTCCTCTTCGAATGTCACGTGAAGTCGGTCATTCCACATCTCTGCCCTTTGCTTAAACAGGCCACTCATAGATCCTTCACATAAATATTACTCAAACCTTTGGTGAGAGAATTCTTCTCTATAAGATATTCCCAAATCTTATTCTTTGGCCCATCATGAACTCCAATTTCCATAAATAAAAGAGATAATAAAATAGTGCGAAAGATTATTTTCTCACCTTTTCGCACCTCCTCAATTATTGTATCAACTATGTATCCTACCAAATTGTATATCTTTATATGTAACATCCTCTTAGTGATGTGGAGCCACCTGGTGCTCACATGTGACCATCTCTCTTGTTCATTAATTTTTTTAAGCAGGTCCACTATGATACTTCCTCATTTTGTAGATGCCCATGTTGCGCAGACCCTTTGAATAACCTAGCTCCTTGCTAGTGGCAAAAATAGCTTCCTTTTAGTTAAATCACTACTAATTTCTATACATGTACCCTTTAATCCTATCAAGATAGTAATTAAGGGCATTGTGATCCTCATCCTTTGCCCATTAAAATAAAAGAAGTCCTCATGGGCTCTGCTCATGAGTCATTGGTAGAATTTTTTGGGTTTCCAAAATAAAAAGTTTATACAACTAGTAGACCCCTACTTTCTTCAACAACTTCCCTCCAACATTATCGTAGATGGGTATATCATTATTTTTTTGTTTATTGGTCTTCCTATTTAGTAGAACATCTAACTCCTAATTGTTATCGGTGTTTGATGATTAGAGTCACTCATTTTCTCTGAAAAATATGAGAATCCCAATCTGTCCCATGATTACTTCTTCTAGATATTGCATCTTAGAAAATTTTGTTTTGGGGTATCCTCTATCTCGAATTTGGTCTCTACCTTCTTCCCATTTTTCCCACTCCAAGAACTCACCTTGGTGCCATAGTAAGAAAAGGGTGCACCTTTTTACTTCTGTCAATCTATGCGATCCAAAATATCATGCCCTAACTTGAGAATACGTGCCTAGCTTCTTCTTAAAGTATGACATTATATTCTTCCTTTCCGCATGCCTTTGATTCTCTCAAACCCTTATCTAATGGGAACCCGAGGTTAATTTTGTGCACACTTCTCTTATCCTCGCCTAGTTTCTTAGCTCTTTGACTTCAACGCATCTTGCTTGGCTCATTCACAAATATCTCACTCAAATACTCATAATCAAAAAGGTAAAATTGAACCCACATCCCATCCTTATATATATTTTGAAAAATTTATCACATTTAATTACATTTATTGCTCCTCCATTACCACTAATCCTCACATTAACTCACTATTTACCAACTTTTCTATGGAATACATCTCGCACGCTACATTCATAACCTTGTATTGTGCCTTTCTACCTCTTGGCTACATATCTCTTTTTGCATGATCCTATATAGTGAAGTAATTTGCCTTTGTGCCTTCCTTTGAGTATTTTCCATATTTGTAGCTTACCTTGCGTTACACCTTGTGTGTTCATTTTTTTCAACTATAGTCTTCATTAGGATCAATTTTCTTTCTAGCAGCACCTTTCCATACCATTTGCACAAATATTTCCTTATGCATACCCAAATTTGGATGACAACCACCCCACACTAAGGGTATGTGCAGTCCTCTACACATGAAAACACTTTAGATTGCAATCAGCTTCTGGTGCACAAGCATGCTTATTACACAAAACAAAAACAAAATTGACAAAGCATAGCAACAAAGAAGGAAACACATCTAAAGGAAAATACAGTAAGGGAAATCTAATCTAGATGGAAATAATGCCTTATTACAAACACCAAGAAGGCTTATTTAGTGTAGGGCTTCAACCTACTCCCATTAAAGTAACCAGGAAAATGTGTTCCATAAAGCACCTCTAGTTGGCAAGCGCTGAGTCAATTATATGAGTGATAACATACGGTCCCAACCAAAGTGCATCTTAAGCTTTCTGGGTCTTTGTAGAAACTTTGAATAAAAATAAGCACCATCTTCCCAACCTCAAGTTTCTTGTCCACTGATGTGCCTATCGTGGCATGGATTTTTCTTGGATTTTTCTTACTCGACTCCATCATGCTATGGTGCACCTCTCATCAAGTTGAATCAACTTGTCAAATATTTCTTCCAATTATTTCTCATCAGCCATACCTCCATTGCACGTAATACGTAAAGAAGGTAACATGAATTCCATGGGAAAAACTACTTTTGCACCAAACACCAACTAAAATGGTGTTTCCTTATTCAACCATTTGTAGGTTGTTCTATATGCCCAAAGCACAATAGAAACTTTATCATCCAAGTACTTCCTTCAAACATCACAAATTTCTATCAATTTTTGGCTCAATATCTTATAGAAAGCCTCAGCAGTCACATTTTCTTGGGGGTGATAGGGTATTGTCTTATGGTGTGAAATAATAAATTCATCCAATAATATCTTGATGGTATCATTAAGGAAATGAGTTCTTCTATCACTTTTAAAACTTAAAGGACATCCATAGCTAATAAGAATATGATTCCACAAGAACATTGCTATTGTAGTTGATGTAAAATCCTTTGTAGGTGTCATTTCCGCCCTTGTAAGATAATTTGTACAAGTGATGATCTAATGTGATCCGATTCTATGCGCGTATTGGGAAATAGGACCCAAAAATCAATTTCCCATTTCTCAAAAGGTTTTCACTAGTAATAGGACATAAAGGAATTTCATCTCTCTACCTAATTTTTCTAAGGTCTGACGGTGATCACACGCCTTACAATATTCTTTACAATCCTTGTGCAAGTTCTTGCACCATAAACCAACTAGTAGGATCTTGTGTGCGGTGGTGTCCCTTACGTAGTGTCCACTTTTGATACTACCATGAACCTCCTCCATAATTTACATATTCTCATTCTCTAGTACACACTTTGATTCAAGAATTAATCTCGGACTAGTTTGTATAAGTCACCATTGATCAACATGAAAGGTGCAACATGAATTACAAGTTGTTTCTTTTCTTATACCTTCATTCCTTTGGGTGCCATACTTGTGCGCAAAATAATAATAATATCCTCTATGTCACGAGGGCACATGGTTTAGCTTTGTATACATGTGCATTTGGCATTGTATCTTTAATAATTTACATGTCCTCTCATGATTGAATACTTGATAAATGATTTGGGCGAATTGATTTTCGGCTTTAACACAACTATAAAGTCAAACTCTTGGAATAGTATAACCCATCAACATATGCACCCCTGTAAAATGGATTTATTCACTAAGTATTTTAATACCATGTGATCGGTATAGAAAACAAAAGGTGTTGCTAGCAAGTACTATCTAAACTTATGTAAAACATAGATCATTGAAAAATCTTTGCACTTTGCGGTTGTATAATTCGTTCTACAGAGTCAAATTTATGCTAGCAAAACAAATAGGATGATCTATAATACCTTCTCCAAGCTAAGGTAGAACTGTGCTAATGGCCATGCCAGAATCATCCACATGTACATGAAAATGTATATTCCATGAAGGAAAATGCATGATAGGAACCGTAGTAAGATTTTCCTTCAGTGTTTTGAATGTGTGCTATTGCGGTTCTCCCTAATAGAACTTACCTTTACCTTTTAATAAATCCTCTAGGTGCGTGAAAATTTTATCATATCCTTTGATAAAATTTTTGTAATACTACTGTGTGGCAAAATAATCCACACACATCACTTTGACTAGTGGGTTCCTCCAAGCCTAAAATGACTGCAACCTTAGTTGGATCCACTAACAAACCTTCCTTGTGGATGATATGCCTTAGCAGAGTTCCAAAAAGTGTAGAAAATACACAATTCTTAATATTTAAAGAGATTCTTAATTGTATTCACCTCTCAAACATTAACCTCAAGTTGTCACAATGATCCTTAGCAATCCCATATATGGTCCAATCATCTAAGTAAACCTAGAATAATTTGTGATTAAAATCTTGGAATGCTTGAACAACAATGCGGGAAAATACTACATGCACATTCTTCAATCCAAAGAGCATCACCATGTATGCTAAAATTCCCCATTTAGTGGTGAAATTTTTCTTCTTTTGATCTTTTTTTACAATCCTTACTTGATTATACCTAGAAAATCCATCTGTAAAAGAATAAATTTTGTGCCTTGCAATGCCTTCCAATATTTCTTCAGTGAATGGTGTAGAGAAAAAATTAATCACACATGTAGCATTTAGCTCCATGTAGTCCACAAAAATCATAATTATTCCACCTTTCTTTATGTTGATTACCATGGGGCTAACCTACTCGATTCCTCTATGGACTCAATGATGCGAGAGTTCAACATCTTTTTAATTTATTCTTTAACTTTTACATGCAAGTGAGGGTTCATATTGTAAGGTCTCTTCCTAATTGGGTGTGCGCCTTCCTTTAACTTAATTTTCATCTCGCTCAAATATTCATGCACTCCTTTCAACTCATGGTAGCCTTTACGAAAAAATTCCTATAAATCATGTAGCAACTCAATTATCTTAGCTACTTCAAAGTCAGACTGGTAATCTCCAATGATGGCTTCTTTAGGCTCAGCTTCCATCCCAATTTTCACTTTATTTATCTTCATAGGTTCATTTTAGGCACATGCCTTCTCATACACACTATCCAATACCTTGCGTGTACCCTTTAAATGATCTATGTCTAAATTTTCCACTTCTTCATCATCCATCATGTAGAACATCTTTCCTTTCTCCTTCTCTAGGAAAGCATGCTCAAGCAGTTCTACATCTGTCTCTTCTACTTCTTCAAAATGCACTTCTAGGTCTAAATCACCAAGTAACTCCTGAATGAGTTCTTCATATTTTGCACTGTCTCCCATAGTTAAGTGCTTCATAACCTATAATTCCTCATTCACCAGAGGTTTAGTGGAGAAGTAGTAAAAATTCTAAATAATACCTATAGTCAAGTATTTCCAATTTCTAGTCTCTCTATTCAACTTTGCATAAATATACAAAGTGCACACACATCCTCTCAAGGTGAAACAAATTTGTTGCACCCATAAAAAAGGTGGTAAATATTCTTTCTCATCTTTCTAGATTCTCTCACACTACTGAACGTGGTGTTGAACTGATTATTACCATGATATTCACATATTTGAGTAGGTGCATTACTTCTGAGAAATCTTGTTGATAGGGTAACTCTCACCACTCTCCATTCTATGAGATTATCCCTATGAACCATCCACCAACGTGATGTTTTCTTGCGTAGGGTATAAACTAACATGATCCTTATATCCACCTGATCCTTCCACTGTAATTCCATGGCTCACAAGAATACATCGTGGTTTCCTTCATTAGTGTACCGAGGTACAAGGTTTTGCCTAACCGCCTAACACAATGTGGCCTACTTACGTGCGTAGCTTCACATCTTACCTCATCCCTAACCATCTCATAAATTCCATGTGCCAAATTTTCATAGGCAATACTTGTAGTATCACCAATGGAATGTTCATCATCCCATTGGATAATTCCTTCCTTAGATGGCTCAAGCACTTCCGGATCTTGAATGGTACACACATAAATTATTTTTAGCTCTTCTTCACTTAAAAGCTCAACATAAGGTGCATATTTTTTCTATTAAAGGGATAATAGCACTCTCACTTTTTTCTCAAAAGTGATATATCCCTTTTTGAAATGTAGATCAACATCATTTACATAACACCAAGGATGCCCAAGTAGATATGGGAAGTTATCCGCTTCTAGGAGCACTAAAACTTCAAAATATCTCATGAACTTAGCCCAACATATGGTGATTAATGCATCTTTCAAGACTCCAATTGGTGTGGCCTTAGTCTGATTTTACATAAAAAATACATTAGAAGATGGATGCAATAGAGGTCTACCCATCTGAACCCATGCATCTAAAGTAATCACATTCACTTTCGCACCCAATTCAATCAAAATATTACTCAAAAAGCATTCACCCACAACAACATTCGAGTAATCTTCTGTCATAATCCAAGCTATGAGGAGGAAAATTAGCTTTCAAAATCTTTGTCCATTCTTAATACCAACATACAGAGTGTTTCCTTTTAATCAATTCCCTAGTAACAAAATAATGTTCCCCCGACATAGCATTTTGCATAATTATTTCAGATCATCAACATCTGACTGAAGAATATCAGCTGCCTTATTCTATTCCAACCTCCATAACTATTCCTTTAGACATTCTATCTCACCTTGCAAATCTCTGAGTACCTCCATGGTTTCTTGGTAAACCTCCTTCTGATGTGTAGGGTCTGGATACTTTGCATGCAAAACCTCCTCCTTAGTAATGGTAGTCTTTTTTTGCAACATTTCTCTAGCACGTGCAATAATTTTCATAGGTACCATCTCAAGGTCTGGCTCTAACTTCAGCATCCATTGGTTTTCCATAGCATGTTGGATTCTAATCATCCCTGCGCCCTTATTCTCTTGTTTGTGCTTCTTTCTCAGATGTTCATACAAGCATTAACACTCTTCATAGTTGTGATTCTTTCCATAAAAAGAAAAATTAATGTTTTGAAGGAACTCACACCTGTAATGGTCAGGGGATCTACACGTATAACATGATCCATGAGGGAACTCACTTTGTCCATTGTCATGACCTCGGCCTCTAAATCCACCATGGTATCATTGACCTCTACCACAACCTCCCTCAAAGTGCCCTTCATTATGATCATAACACCCTTGAGTGTGATCATGATCATGTTGCTCACTTTTATCCTTAGAGTTATTTACAACTCTAATCTATCATACACCAATATCAATGGCATCATGGATCTGATCAATCAACCTATAATCTTTAGTATTGTGAGTTATGGACCGGAAAATATTATAGTAGTAGGACACATTCTTCCTTATCATGCATTGCAATAATGGGTAGTGGCTCACATCATGGTCTAAATGACATATCTCACAATCCAACAACAAGGAGCGTATTGATATGTGAGGTGAACTATCCTTAGTATGCCCTTCTACTTCACAATATGTGCACCAAATTCTAGTATGTGTCTCATATGTTGTATTGGCTGAAATTTTCTATCATTCTTTTTCCATTGTTGTAATCTAAGCTTCCAAGAATGGGCTTACTCCATTTCTATGCTCCCTACTACCTCAAAGCATGTAAAGTTGGTTCAAGTTCTTCCCATGAGATATGTATATGTCTTATGGGAGAGCACCCTCCTAAAAAGCATGATCAAACCTTTGAAAAACCACTCTACATGCTAAATTGCATGGATAGTATAAGATAGTTTAGACAAAAGTGTTTTGAAATGAGCATCATATTACCAAACACTCTTAGTAGTGCCCTACTTCATATCATTGAGCACACTTATAATTTTCTTCTCAAACTTAGGGATATAAAATTCTTTGATGAAAGGATCTCTTAACGTCATATAAACCACACAAGTCTGATCAAGGTCAAAATTCCTGTAATAGCTGTGCACGCGTCCCTACAACGTAGTTACAAACTAACTTGCCTTACACTTTAAAGATATAATTCCTTTTGTATGCCACAGTATCTCACACATGTGGACATGCTCAGTAGCATCTTCTATTCTCGTATATTCTGGAAGATGAAGTGACATCTCCATGTAAATATTTTGGGGTTGGTGAGGACCATGCCCACTAGATCCAGAATATCCTATATTACCTCTATCCCCAAATCCACTAGATCCCGATCCATTTATGCCTCCTGATCCACCACATGTAATATGAATTAAACCAAAGGATGCACTACCTTGTGTCCCAACAATGGCACTAAACTGAACTCCCATAGTCTATGAAGTTGCACTACCCCCAAATGTGAGTCCAAAGTTTTGCATTCTTGTGTTCTGCTTTGACCGACAACGCACTGAAAAGGTACCTCTAACCGGACCTCCAAATAATAAGGAAGAAGTCTTCCTAACCATATATGTACTTGCTATTTGATTTACTCCTGAACCTATTGATAAGTCAACTTTACCTCTTCTTGACTATTAGATGTACTAAAAATTAGAAAACCAAACATAAGGGCTAGGTCACCAAGTAGGTTCGATATGCACCCATAGCCCATGTTGTCTTTTCTAGCATGCTCTCATAAAATGCTGATGAGTATTCCCTTTCATGTTTTCCCAAATGGGGGAGTTCCAGATGCTCTAGTTCCACATCCTCTGTGTGATCTCTAAATCCTTCATGATCCATCTCTCTTCATAATGCCATCCATTCTAAAACCTTGTGTTGGTTCTCTAAATCCCTCTCCGTGCCTCATTTAACTCAAGCCACCTTTCTTATCTTTTCCTTTCTATCGTTAGGTCTGCAATATTTTCCCACACCGCTCCTACCCCCACGTGTGGTGGGGTTTAGCTATCCATCGACTTCTCTTCCAAATTTAGGGTTACCATCAAGATCTTGATCGCTAGTGGAATTTCGTGTAGATATGATCCCTGGGATAATGTAAAAATTGAAAATCAACTACCTCCAGACAAGAGTAAGTGGAAATTGAATACTCCAAAATATAGTTATTCAGAACACCACATAACCAAGTATCCACAGCCCATGTTCAAATTAGATCAGCATCGTAGAGAGCCTAAAATTCTTCTTATGTACAAAAAGTGTGTGAAACCTCCAATTCCTTTTAGATGCATAAGAAACCATCCACTCGTATAGTTCTATGGGAAAGATAGAAAAGAAGCTCTGATATAAGTAGTCATACAAATTCTTCTCAACCCATGTGCGTGCGTCAAAATCAAATCAATTGTTGAATCTCCAAGTGTATCCTTCTTCCAGATCTACTATCCACTCAACACTTGATAAGGTCAACCAATACGTCTACATCATGCAACATCCTAATAAACAACGGAGAAATAGGTCTTGACAACGAAACCAATGATACTGACCTAGAATTCATTGTAAATGACCCAAGCACACTCACACATCACTCGGCTGAGTGAGTGCTCACCCAAAGCATGTAAAGGTTTGGGTATCTCTTTAGAGTTTCTTTTTTAGAATGTTAGCATGATGGTGCATATGTATATTAAGATTCATAACCAATAGTACACAATCCACATATCACACAAAAAATATAGGTGTAGAATATATGAAAGATAAACTAATCAATGACTATAATAATATTTATCGTACAAGAACTAGATTAAGTCATGTTCAACATCATTATCCAACTAATCGGTTCTATTTCATTAAATATTGTAAAACACAGAAACTTCTTACATTATAAAAGTATCTCCATGAGTCATGTGTGTGATAAAATCTAAAGCATAACCCTACAATTATTCACTCTCTCCGAAACTATACAAATCAATTCATATATATATATAGGTTTGGGAATTCCCTTCACCACCCACACACTTTCACAAAATAGGCCACATGTTAAATAATAGCCACGTGCCTCTACAAAAGGATGCAAAACCATACAAGTTGTCTAACAATAGAATTCCTATAGTTAACTCTAAGTAGAATCATATTATTAGCCTAAACTAAGTATGGCTCTTAGTGATACTTGGTCCCAAAATACCATTGTAATGTACACAAGTCTTCATGTATTTTTGTACCCAACACGCTAACTCCAAAAATAGCCTGGACCCAAAAATGGCTAAGTTCCTAATTCAAAGTGTTTCGGCATGAACTTGTTTTACTATTCTTCCACGCATTTAAATGTGCCTTGATCTTGCGCGCGCATATTTTATGTGTCTTCAGCTTAGAGAAATATTCCATCTCATCAGCGAGAAGACGTAAATGAAAGACTTAAGATCAAAATTAAATCTTAACAAATAAGAATGAATTACTTATTTCATATCTAGTACATCTAAAGGTGGTGGTGATTGATGAGCCTTTGTGGGAGATATAGGAATGTTCCCAATGGTATAGAAATGGAGAATTTGTCCTCTATTATGACAATATGAAGTTGTGGATAAGATGATTGGATCTTTGGTGGATATCTAATGGGCTTTGGTTCATCATCTAGTAGCTTAAGTGCTTGAGATTTATAATTCCAAAGCTTGAGTGAATGAATGAATTGAAGAACCCATGCAAAGAGTTAGAAACTCGATATAAGGGTAACCAACAATAGTTAGGGAACTAGATCCAACTAAGGGATAACCAATGTCGGTTAAGGAGAATTGGTCTAACTTGCCAAAAATAGGGTTTTCCTCCCAAATTTGGCATGGTATTTGGCTTAGTAATGGTCTAGAGTGTTGAATGACATAAATTAGAGTGTGGAATTAGTTAAAGGATTAATATGTCATGAATAGTTAGAATTGAAAAGAGTCCTTGTTGGTTAGGATAAGTGGGGACTTGGTATAGGTTCATTAATAGGATAGAAATAAGTCTAGGATAAGGTAGAAACATGAGGTAGATAAGTGAGGTGGCTAGGTGAGTTAGGTAATTAATCTTAACTTTTATAATTAAATTAATTATAATGTGTGCAAGCGGGCATGGTGGGGGAATAATATTAAATTAATTAGTTGAAGGTGATTTAGAGCATTGCGACCCAATTTTGGTTTTCTACATTTGCCCCTTTTTGTTGTGTAGCTTGTATTGGTAAGTGATGTTGAAAAAAATAGGAGTGGTTGCCCCAAGTATGGGTTGATGTGATCCCCCTCAAAATTGGATTTGATGAAGGAGTAGGCTGAATCGGTGATGAGTTTGATAAAATGGTAGGTGAAGAAGAAAAATAAGGAAGGGTTTAGGCATGGGAAAGGGTTAATTTGGTTGTAGGTAATAGGCAAGGTCATTCAAATGCACACACACACGTATAGAATGTGACAAGGCACTAGTGAAGAGATCACAAACTCTAAATCATCAAAGGTCGATAGGTTTATCCAAACAAGGTTGTTGTGGTCTAGGTATCCATGGTATAGGATGTAATCCTGAAACACAACTAGGCTAGGTGTAGGAACGGGTATTAGGTGTGTTCTAGAGCACCAAAACATTTGGTCAAGATAAATGTCATGACATTAGGAAAGGCAAGGTCGTAGGCTAAACAACACAAGTAGCATTGTCGCAAGGTATATCGAGTAAGTGACTTCCAGTGTCAAATAGGAATGGGCACGTTAGGTAAAAAGATAAGGTCGAGGTAGAGGAAAAAACATGCCCCAAATGATAGTGTGGTCAGGTGTGAGGAAATAAGGCAATTAGGTGGGGTTATAAGGCTAGGTGGAGGCTTGGTTAGCAAGAAAATGGTTTCAGGTAGAAAAATTGAGGGTAAATTAGGTATAGGTTGGTTGGAAAGGTGACTAATGCAAAGTAAAGGACAACCCTTTGTCGGTCCATTAGGGCATAAAACCAACGTCCATCAAGTTGGATTGGGGGTAAAAAGGTAAAATCCACATATTATGGATTCATTTGTAACTTTCTACTTTTGGAAAAATGGCAGAGAGAGATTTTGGATGGGAGAAAGTATAAGGTGCGGTGGAAGGCTAAGTTGGTGAGTGAGTAGTGGCTGATTGGATTTCAATTTGATGGGCCCGCGAGATCGATACGAGTGATTGGATTGGTTGAGAGATGAGGAGTGGATTTAGGCATGGTTGAGGTGGAGAGGGATTAGGAGGACTGTTAGTTCGAGACCATAGATCCCACCATGGCGATGGAGGTGAGTAGAGGTAGGATTCAAAATCCATTTGGTGTTTTTAATTAAAATCGAAAAATAAAAGAATGTTGAATTTGGGGTTTTAAAATGAATTTGAATTTTTTTATTGAAAATGGGGAAAAATCGGGTATGGGAAGGGTGAAATATAGGTTAATTAGGTAGTAAAATGAATGTGGGTGGAATTTGGGTAGTATGGGGTAGGTTATAGAGGGTTTTGTTATTTATTTGGTAAAATAGGGACGTCAGGGTTCAGCTCGAGGGCTGAACTAGTGAGTGACATCGGTCAAACATTGGCCGATGTCGGTTGGCTTGCTAACTTTAGTGAGGTAAAAAGTTGGACTGGGTACGTAAGGGTGGTGGCGTCCGGTCAACGTAAAAAGTGACTAAGACCCAAAAAGAAGGTTTTAGTAGAAAAATTGAGAATGATAGAATGGTAAGATAGGTAGTTGGGTGAGGAGGTATGAAAAGATAGAAATAAGTTAGATTTGAGGATGATTGTATGAATGAATGGGTAAGTAGAGAAAACTAGGGTAATTTGGGTAAAGAAGGAAAGTAGTGAATTAGAATAGGTGTGAGTGTTTAGGTAAGATAGAGTATAGGGTAGGCAAGTGACTTAGGTAGAAAATAGATAGGCTAGGAAAAGTGTGTGTGGGATGGGACTGGGTAGAGTACGAATAGATGATTAAAAAGAGGTAAGTTCTTGAAAAGTTTAATTGGTAATGATGTAGGCACATCAATGGTTGACTATGTGGGATAGGGTGCCACCTTTGTTGGTACAAATGTGAGGTATCATCACTGAGGATGAGTGGGACCATATGAGATATGTTGGGCTTATCGGTGTGAGGTGATACATGCACATCATACAAGATCATAGTTTGATGGTCACTCTCATCGATAGATGGGACTCAGTGACCAATACCTTCCATTTACCCACTAGTGAGATGAATATCACGCTAGAGGATATGTACAGGATTTTGTAGCTAATGATTTTGGGGGAGGTAGTGTATCAATTTTGTCAGATGAGGCATTTGAGCTTATGGTCGTGTTTGGTGAGGCGATGGGTGACTGAGGGAGTATAGTGTCAACATCGATTATGGAGACATGTATGTTGCACATCCTTAGGAGACCAGGTTAGCAGTATTGAATATGATGGAGGTGGGATGTTATGTACTCTCGTATTCAAAGGGTGAAATATTTCCTCGAGCATTGATGGGGTTTTACAAGAAATGATTGAGGAGAGGGTTTGTTTTGTGTGGGCACCAACCTACTTGGTACAATTGTACAGGATATATGGGCCTATCGGAGGATTCACTTGGTATGGTAATTGTTGTAATTGTTTACTACATTGTTGGGCATATGAGCAAAAATGTATTGTGTGCCCTGAGGACTTCGCAACAAGATTAACATCGGGGCATTCTTTAGCTAGAGCTGGTTACAAGAGATGGGTTCTGTAGGGGCTCATCCATGGATATTGGAGGTGTTATATGATGTGACTTATTATAGATGGATTCTAGAGGGATTATATGTTATGGATATTGTATGATTGCAATATGTGGATTTCCCATCATATAGAGGTATGGCGAGAGGAGATGGTAGGCCTATAATTGGTTAGATGGATATAGGGGAGACGTGTTGGTGAACATGAGATGATTCTAGTGGATAGAATCTAATGCTAGTTCAGACTACATCGGGACGTGCCCCCATAATTTCCACAGTACCATAAAAAGATGTAGTATTAGAGGTGAGGTATTATCGGGTATCATTTGGAGGCTAGTATACATGTTCCATCTTACTCCGAGCACAGTGAGGTAGCCAATTCTAGTACCAACTCATAGACACATAGTTTGAGTAGCTCAAAAATTCATCAGCCACATATGCAGGGTGAGCGAGAGGTTACTAGTTCATAGCGATAGAGGCCGGAGGGTACTAGAGAGATGATGAGTGGGTGGAGACTGGACTAGATGCGAGTACAAGGGAGAGTAGCAGGGAGTCGGGCCTTCATGATGGATGATATCTGAAATTGTATTTTGATTTTTGACATATATATCATCCTGCATGCTAAATATGTGAAATTTTATATGAGAGGTTTTGAGATACTTGTATTTATTATCTATGTATACATGTATTAACACACATACATTCTATTTATATAGTTGATGATGATGGTTATTTTGTGATGTATTTTGATTTTATTTCCATTGTATTGTTATTATGGAAACTAAAATGTAGATGATTAGGCATGGTTTGAATATTGATATATGGTTAGTTTCATTTCCATTATATTGATTTTATGGAAAGTAAACGGATGCATGGTTGAATGATTTAATTTCCATTGTTGTGATGTTATGGAAACTAGATGTTTAGGCATGGTTGAGTCAGATGTAGGATGGTAGAGTCAGATGTAGGCATGTAGAAAGGGTGGAGGAAGTATGGATTGTCATTGTATTGACATCATGAAAAATATATGGTTTAGGCATGGTTGAGTTGAAAATTTCCAAGTTATTGTTTTTATGGAAATTAGATGATTTAGGCATGATTTGGTTGATGTTATTTGTGAAATGAAATGATGTTATGGTGAATTATTTAAATTTCCAATGTATTGATATTATGGAAACTAGAGGATAGGTATGGTTGAGTTAAATTTATTTTGATTTAATTTCCAAGTTATTGGTTTTATGGAAAGTAAATGATGATGTACATAGGTGATGTATATTTTTGGTTTAAGTTAACTTCCAAATTATTATTTTTATGGAAAATAACTAATTTTTTGTTTGATGGGGGAAAATATGATGGGTTAAAATAATGGTTGAGCTAACCTCAAAAGGCCCCACACCCTAAGAGTGCTGCCTATATATCCCTTGCAAAAGGGGCCTTAGGACGATGTAGTTATCCCATAAAATAGGGGAAAATGAGATGAGGTACGTGAGTAGGTTGGTGATTTTATGTATGGTGAAATGGGGAAAGTAAGTTAGACGTGGTTGTGTCTAAGTTGATTAAGCATGGTTGTGTCTAGGTTGATTAGGCATGGTTGTATCTAGGTTGTTTAGACAATGGTTGTGTCTAGGTTGTTTAGGAATGGTTGTGTCTAGGTTTTTTAGGTAAGATATAATGTGTAAGATGAGTTGATTGAAGTAGATGATAAATGTAAATGTAGGTGAAAGGAGAATAAATCCCCAGAAAATAAGTGTCAAAGGTCTTGTCATGTGTATAAGAATTAATAAGTAAGAAAAGAGGTGAATGGTAGAAGAGGTGAAAATGATCCATAAGTGGAAAGAACCAATATGAGTATACTAAAGACTGGCTTATGAACTTAAGCCCTTAAAGTTATTGCATGATTGAACTTTCCATGGGTGAAAGAAGTGGCGTGATCACTATGTGTGAAGTAAACACATCGTCCCTTGAATAGGTATAAGAGAATAAAATGAGGTAAAGAGGAGGATTGTGTTTAGCAGAATCTTATTGTGAGATAACATACACCTTCTACAAGATACCCAAAACTAGAATAGTCAATTCCATGACAAAAATTTGGTTATTTTTCTTGATTTTTATTTTCTTTTGGTTGTATTTTACATGTATAGACTCATCAATGTGGGAAACATATAATGGGATATAGAGGTTCTCCTTGAGGTCTTTGTGAAGCTGATCGATGTAGAAAGCTTTGGGATAATTTTTTATTTTGCTTTTTCAGAAAAATTCATCTTTTTGGATAGATTTTGCACAATATAGATAAATTTTTATATTTTTCCTTCGAGGGAGTATCTACTTATAGCCACAAGAAAGAGAGGTAGATGTCATTTTTAGGGATTCATCTATTTGTGAGAAGTTTGACTCAAGGAGTTGAGTTTTGGTTATCCCACGTATTTTTTTGCTTTTTATTTTGAACTTTAGGTCATGGACAAGACTATGAAGGAGTATAAGCCTCTTGTATGAAGGTAAAACCATAACACAAAAAAGGTTAGCTATGCAAGAGAGGTTTCAAGTGACAAATAACCATGGGATTCCATCTTGAAAAGGATGAAAATTATCCATGAGAATCATGCCATGAGTAGATTATGATACTCATATTGAATATAAGGTTAAACGGTGATGGATAATCACATGAATTTGTTTGAGTTGTTGGACCTTGAAATAGGTAGATGGAAGGAGAGATTCACTCAAATCACAAGCATGTAAGTGACATAAAGTGATGTAGTACTTTATTCAATAATATAATGGTTGAAGATGTAAGGCATTAAGGGGCTCAAGTTTGGGTTTACCTTCAAGAGAAGATAAATGATAAGCACCTGATCTATAGGTATGGGTGACGATATAAGGTCTAAGCCAATTAGGAAAATTTTCCTCATTTACTTTTCTCACTTTAGTTACATGTTGATTTTCTTTGAGGAAAAGATCACCAACCTTGAAAGTTTATTCATGAACATGTTTTTCATAGGCATGTTTGATACGTTTTTGGTAGATTTGAAGGTGGTCAAGAGCATTTAAATGACATTCATCTAATAACTCAAGTTGTGTCAAACAGTCTTGGAAAAATTCATCATCATTGAGCATATCTTTAAGTGAGATATGAAGAGAGAGAATATGGAATTTGAGAGGCAAGATGACCTCTATACCGTAGACCAAAGAGAAAGGTGTGGTGGTAATTAAGGTGTGAATGTTGGTGCAATAAGCCCATAAGGTGAAAAGAATGTGTGTATGCCAATCCTTACCAGTATCATTGACGACTTTCATGAGAATTTTTTAATGGTTTTTTTATTTGATTCAGCTTGACCATTTTTTAGGATAATAAGGCGAAGAAAAAATGAGTTGAATACTAAAGTTATCACAGATTTTACATAGGGTCTTGTTTTTTAATTGTTTACCATTATCAGTGATGAGGTGATGAGGAACACCAAAACAAAAATGATGTGATGGTTAATGAATTCACATATTTTCTTAGATTTTGTATAAATGAGAGGGATATCTTCCACCCATTTAGTGTAGTATTCCATTGTTTTGATGATCTATTGGTGACATTGAGAAGAATGAGGGTTGATCTCTCCGATGAGATCTAAACCCAATTGAGAGAAAGGAAAAAAGTCCCCGAAACTTGTAAGGTGTGACACAGGGTGTGGTGAAGGTTAACATACTACTGACACTTCACATAATGTTTGACATAGTTGGAACAACCTTGGTTAAGGGTTAGCTAGTAATAGCCAAGGAAAAGAATACATTTGGTAATAACGTGACCACTAAAATTTCCACCACAAATTCCATCATGGATTTCTTTAATGGTGTACGGAATTTCAGAACTAGTGATGCATCGTAAGAGGATACCATCAAAGCCATGCTTGTAAAGAAGAACTCCCATGAAGACGTAACAAGAGACCTTTTGGAGGAAGGCTTTCTTAGCATTACGAGTGAGATATGGAAGAAGAATTGATTGGGAAAGATAATCAATGTAATGCTTATACCAAATGTCACATGGGTCGGTTTTGATTTTTCCCACAAAATTTATGTCATAGATGAGATACAAAGGTGACTGTAATTGTTGTACTATGACAAATATTTTAGAGTCTAAAGGTGAAGTAGGTATTTTTCAAGATAGGAAAGCCATAGAATTTGTAAATTTGTTAATAGATCGCAGAATAGCTTGAATGTCATAATTATCAAAGGTAGTCAAAATCATGTTGACGTGATGCTTATAATTTTTAAGTATTTCATTACGAAACACTGGTATAAACCATTGACTTGGTTGACAACCAATTGATAATCACAAAGATATTAATGGTCTTAACATCTAGGAAAATGGTAGTTTGGAGACCTAACATGAGTTCTTCATATTCAACCACGTTATTGGTACAATCGAAGTCAAGTTTGAAAGATAAAGGCATATACTCACCATTAAGAGGAATGAGGATAACCCCTACGTCACCCCCACATTAACATTTAGAGCCATTGAAGAATAGGGTCATCGATATATGGTGTCTTTGAGTGAGATGGTAGTAGTAGATTTATTAGGAAAATCAAAGTTAAAGGATTGAGTTCTAGAAAGAGGTGCATCGGTAAGTTAGTCCGTAATGGTTTATCCTTTGACTAATTTTTATGGAAGAATTCAAGGTCTAGGTCTTCAACGAGCATCATCCAATGTGTGGAAAGTTTTTGTCGGTAAGGTTTAGTATACATGTAATGCAAGGGGTCAGTGTTGGTAACGAAAAAGGTTTTTGGTTGAGTAGGTAATGGTAAAGTTTAGTGGTGACAAAGACTAGGGCTAAGAAAATATTTTTATCATGGGTATATCTAGTCTCATAGTCTAAAAGAGTATGACTTATATAATAAACCACTTTTTCCCTATGTTTCTCATCGTGATGCACGAGCATGGCACCCAAGGAATGATCAGTGGAAGAAATGTAGAGGTAGAAAGGTTGGTCATCCTTAGGCGAGACAAGCATAGGTGGTTGAAGGAGGTATTTCTTCAATGCTTCAAAGGATTTGTGGCACTCATCATCCCAATTGAAGGAAACATCCTTTTTAAGAAGATGATGAAAATGGTGACATTGGTTAGAAAGTTGGGAAATAAAGCATTGAATAGATTGCAAATTTCCTTGCAAACTACGGAGCTGTTTAAGGTTATTAGGTTTTAGGAATCTCAATAATAACCTTGATTTTATCAATATCAACTTCGATACCACACAAAGAGACGATGAAACCAAGTATTTTTCATGATAGAATAACAAAGACACATTTCTTCAGTTGAAGGTGAACGTATATTTGATGAGACAGTCAAAGATGATTTTGAGAACTGGGAGGTGTTCGATATCTTTTTAGACTTGGCAATAAGTTTGTAGACACAATCTTCCAATATGCAATGCATTATGTCATGGAAGATATTAGTCATAGCATGTTGATATTTGGAACCAACTTGTTTAAGGCCAAAGGGCATTACACGATAATAGAAAGGAGGTTTTGTATTGATCTTCAAGAGAAAGTAATATTTTATTATAACCCAACAAACCTCCCATTAGTGATAGCATCTCAAGGTCATCTCGTAAGATCAAAAAATTGGTCGGTACTAGGCAAAGGAAAATAATCCTCGGGTAAATAAAGGTTAAGGTCATAGAAATTTGTGCATATACGGAGTCCCATTATCACTTTGGTGATATGAATGATGTTATAAATCCACTGGGGATAGTCAATGGGTAGAATAAAAGAAAAAAAAGGAGGTTCAAGTTCTTCTTTCACAAGAAGGGAAATTCGAGGTTGCATTTTTGTAGCTTCTATTTCATAGGTTTAACATTAGGAATAGTTATGATATTGTGGACAATGATATTTTGGTCGATCGAGCGTATTGGCATTAGACCAAGCAAAAGCGTTGCTATGATCTTTAAGGAAAGAGGTGAAAGATTCTTGTTCAGTGGGATCTAAAGACTGACCTATCTTTAGAATTCGAGGGTCATCCTGAGTGTGAATGTTGATCTCTATGGTCAATTCATTCAACATGGTTTATGTCTCAGAAGGTAATGACCGGTGAATGTAAGAATCCTCTACACCTAGATAGGTGAGAATATAATCATCATCCTGACATTGAACAACATTTATAGAATGTGTGTCGTCATCAATCATGTTAGGATACAGGAAGGGAAGGGAAGAAGGAGCCTTGCTGTAATTTTGATAGGTTAGAGGTCCCAAGGAAATGATGTTCACAAAAAAAAGTTAGGATGGATTGATTCGGGATCCATGGACTTCGTAGGGGAAGGTGGTGTAGTAGGTGAGTGAGGTGGGGAAGGTGTACCTTCCTCTATGAGGTCAATACGATATTTATTAGAAGAAGGTTCCTCATAAAATCCAAGATCATTGCAGTCCTTATGTTTCCAAGTGGCACAAGTTATGACTATGTGACAAAAATTTTCATAAAGACCAAAGCCAAAGCCTTTCCAAGCACATCGATGAAGGAAAGTGTGAGAAAAGTGGTGATTGGAGAGGTATTTAAAATCATATGAGAATGGACGAGGTTTAGGTAGGTGGTTCAAGATTATATGAATAATCTTCAAGTCCCCCATACATCAAGTTAGTGTGAAGCTGGGGCAGACCGTATGGAAATACCTCACTTACACAATGGTTTTAATGTGGGTGTTGATGGAGGCTTCCATACTCTTGAGGAGTAAGGAAGGTGTTGATGTTGTAGATATGATACTCGTAAGGTAAGATGTTGAAAAACACGTACCAAAGGATCAAAAGTTGGTATGTGGTTAGTGGGAATGGAATAATCACCATAATCTTGAGAATGGGAAGCATCAAGTGTTTTTGAAGTAGATGGATTAGCTGATGAGCTAGATGCGTGGTTGCGGCAGCAATGGGAATAGAGGAGTTGGTTGTAGAAGGTGTAGCGGCATAAGTGATAGATGAGGAAGTGGCTGAAGAAGAAGTGATGGTAGTGGTAGAAGGGATAACAGCTAAAGAAGAAGCAGTAGTGGTCGTAGATGCCTTAACTAGTATAAGGACATCATTAGGTTGATAGAGCATATTATAGGTTTTAAATGGTGAAGGATCTACCGAAATAGTGTAGTTTTTCCATTCATGTTCAAATTTTAAACAATGATGTAAGGTTGAAGGTACACAACCCATTCCGTGAATCCTGGGTCAGCCAAGTATAATGTAGTATTTGAATTCCCCCTCTAGGATAGAATAATTTAGGAATGATACGGGGCCCACACAAATGTGGAGAATGATAGTGCCGAGGGTGGAAGTCATGACATTGTTAAATTAACACAACATAAATGGCTTATTATACATGCAGTTGGTAGGGATGCATATTTTATTGTATGCATGTGAAGAAATGGTATTGATACTGGCACCTCCATCAATCATAACACATCAAACATGTGTATTATCAATGTAGGTAGAAATGAATAGGGAGGGTCATGATCATCCTGATTTGGAGAGGAAAATCTCTTCATTAGAGAAACTAAAGCAAAGACTTGATGAAAGGTAACTTGGGAGTAAAAGATGAAGGCATAGTAGTTAGGATAACCACATGATGTGGTGTAATGATGACGAGAAATGGGTGTGGGGTCATTAGGTGGAACCTCAATAGATTGCAGGACCTCGATGAGGGCCTAACGATGAGACTCAGAGGTTTGGATGAGATTGTATAAAGACATTTTGAGGGGAATTGATGAATTTTTTTGATCATGGTATGATGTATGACTCTAACCAAAATGAGATATACTGGCCCATTGATGGTTACCTTAGGTGTAGGTGCAGATGGAATATTGGGTAAAGGTGTAGTGGATAGGTTTCTTGTCTTCTCTTTTCCTTTATCTTTCTATGCTCTAGTGGCAACTCAAACCATATTGATCTAAGGAAAAGAGGGAGATGTGTCATGAAAGGTATAATGACAGGAGGGATAAAAACCTAGTGTGGGATAAGAGCCTTATGAAATGAGTATGGTGCACTGGAATTTCAAAGGGGGTTGGGATAGCTCCCTAATCCATACCATATTGATCTCAAAGGTTAGAGGGGAAAAGAGGGTTGTGGAGGTGGAAGTGAAAGCCCATTGAATAGATATGGGGCGAGGCTGCATGGTGATAGGTGAAGGTGGAATGGGATCTTCATCCAAAAGGTCATATTTTTCAAAGATATCTTCCGAGAGAACATAGTTGAAGAAGAATATTTTTAAGGGCCTTACAATTTTCAACATCATGCCCTAGCACATGATGATAGGTACAAATATTGGTATTGTCAAACCCTTCTAGTTTAGGTTTGAGTGGGTCATAAGGCCTAAGTGGTGGTAATGTAATGGCAGAATTTTCTAATGGTGAGTGAGGAAATTAGCATAAAGCGTTGCCAAGGGATTGTAATGAGAAGTGAGATAGGGTTTAGATGGAGGTTTGAGTGACTTCTATGGAAGAGGTATTGTTAGAGGGGAGTTAGAGGTTGAGTAGGTTTAACTACCTTTTTGGTAGGTAGTGTGGTTTTGGGCTTGGGTTACACCTTCTTGGGTAAAGGTGTTGGGGTAGTGCGTGAAGTAGAAGGTAATAAAAAAGGTGGAAGTGGACAGTCAACCAAGGTGAGAGTGGAGGTGCGGTGAAGATAGTAGTAGGAGGCAATACTAGAAAGTGTAGGTTGAAGGGAAGGTAAAGGCATGGGTAGTGGAGTAGACATAGGTAATGTAGAAGGCTTGGGTGGAATGGGAGGTTATGATAAGGATGTAGGTTGCTTTGTTTTAGTTTTACCTTGGGTAGGAGGTTGCTTGACCAAGGTTGATGGATGGGGGCCTAAGATGGATGGAAGTGGTGAAGGTGAAAGAGGAGAAGTGGGAGAAACTGGGGTACAAGGCCTAAGAGGTTGGGTCTTCCTCTTAGGTTGGGGGATAGGCCTGGTGATAGTTTGGGAAGAGGTGGCTAAATCGATCTTCATGGGAGGATGGACTAGACTTGGTGTTGGCACAACCCCCAATGTAGTGATAAGTTTGGGCATAGGTGAAGGTATGGGTGTACATAGAGTTGTACGTGCGGGTGATTGATGGGGTAATGGTAAATATTTTGGCATAGGTGAGGATGATGTAGAAGAGGATACTATAACCATGTTGGTGATAAAATTTATCATGGAAAAATTGGTGGTTATCTTGACAATTATCTGGGAGTCTAAGTCCCTCTAATTAACCGGTGCAGTTTTTGTACATTCATGCGCAAGTAAAATGTGAGCTTTATCCAAGTGGCCTTTTAGCCAGGGATCCAAGAGGGGAACTCCATGACCCTACGGAAAAATCTTGCATATATTTGTAAGAGAGGAATTTTCTAGGAAAGTGGGAAAGGGAGTGAGAAAGTTAGAAAAGAGAAACTAATGTTGTAAGTAGAAAATTAGAGACTTGCATACACCAACCAAAAATTTCATTACATGCACTTGAATTTAGAAGAAATCAAATCTATGTAATAAAAACAAGACCAAATAGCATTTAATGAGCACAAAGTACCACTAAACTCCTTAGTCAAAAAAGGCTAAAATTCCTTCTTCCTTTATTGAAGCTCAAGCAAAAATTGTACATAACATAGAAATAGAAGACATTTTTGAGTAGGGAAAATGGAAGAAATTTTCTCTCTTTGCTCTCTTCACAAGGATATCTCTCTCATGAATAAAAAAATATCCAACATCTAAGAAGTTTCAGAAGTTGTCTAAGAAGAAGCTCAAATGAGGAGCTTGTTACAATTTATAGAAGAAGAGGCAACTCTTCATCTTCTGGTGAATTTTCAAATACTTTAATTTGACTTTAGACTATTCATATTCCACTTAAATATTTAAGTCCCTTTTATAAAAACAAGGTGACTTAAAGTTTACATTATGTTTCTAAAGTCACTTAAATTTATATTAAAAAGTGCAAACCACAACACAAAAATATAACATTGATGAGAGAGAGCATTGGGTGAGAAGATAAGAGAGAGAAATAAGAGGAAGAAGAATTATGCATAATGATGAGCCACTGTAGTGGATTTGATCTTGCTCTGCCGATCTTGGAAGTCTCATGTGCTTGCTTCACCCATTAATCTACTGATGAGAGTGATTACATCAAAATAACCATCTCAGAACTCACACCTTGGAAGGTTCTTGGGCATCCTTGAGGGATTTCTCCTATTTTTAACCACGACCCAAGCGCAACCCCTTGCATGTATGCATCCATCGTTTCCCAATCATGCAAGGCCATGTATTTTGAGATGACGACCATGTTGGGTGATGTCAGTATCTGCAAAGAAAGAGAAATGGTTCTAGGGCTAATGACCACCATTATTATACCATTATCAGCTCGGATGGTTCATGTTTCAGGCTCATAGTGATGAGATCAAGCTAGGACCAACTCATGACTTTGGATAGAGACTGGATGTCTTGCGGTAGTGAACAAGCCACTTGTGAATATCTAATCTTCAATCTTCTTTCGATATCTAGTTGTCATGCAATTTCTTAGGTCATTCAAGTCCATGTACAAGACATCATTGTCTTTTATCTCGTACTCATAGGTGAAGGGTTGTGCTAGTTTCTGTCTCATCCACTTCTGCTTCATGTTTTCCCTAGAATAACAACTTACTATTTTTAGTAAGTATGAAAAAGCAACTCCCTCGAACCTCAACCGGACATTGTGACCTTTATTCTCCCCTTTCCCTACATTCCTCCCTCCTTCTGGATTAACGTTATATTTTTGGCAGGTGCTCGTGGGATAACTTACTATTTTTAGTAAGTGCCAAAATTCCCATTTTGATGAATTCTCAGTTGCAATGCACCTCCAATGTCTCTATCTCCTTCACAAGTTCTTCTATTGATGACTTTCCCAAAATAGCCCCCTCCCCTATGTAGAATACCTACTATTTTTAGAAAGTGGGATTCTATAGGTCAGATTGATGTGAAACAAAGTTTTCCAATATGGATTTTTTTCCCAATATTGCTTGTCTAAAATTTGTATTCTAGGAGATTTTAAACTTTCAAATTTTAGACCTGGTAGTGCTTCTAGATGCGACACCATTAATGGACCTCAAAATTGCAGGTATGGTTTTCTCATCTGCATTTTTGAAAAAAATTATATTTTTGATATGGGTTTTTTCTTCTAGTGCTTCACATGAAAGTTTTCTTCAATCCAACAACCGGTTTGACGGGAAATTCCAATTTTTCTTCGTTGAGCCAGAAGTAGATTTCTTTTCTTGTGAATGATCATTACATGAGAAGAGAATTTGAAAGTATTTTTTTGATGGTCTTAGAAATAGGAACAAACAAAAAAATATGGTTTGTTTCTTCATGGACTGGTTTGTGAGATTTCTATGAATCTTTGTTTCACGGCAATGGAGATTTTCACTATTTTCTTCATTATTCTTCGTTTCTCCTTCTTTATTTCCTCAAACTTCCTTTTGAGACCTGTATGCTTTCATGGAGTAGAGTAAATTTATGCCTGTATATACCTAGTTCAAGGTTAATCAATTGTGGATTAATGGTGGGAATTTGTAGAGAAAGTGAGATGGTTCTATGCATGGGAGAGTTAGATATAAGAAGCGAGAAGAAAGTGATGGTTAAGGATTTTAAAATAAAAAATAAAAAAAATGTAGATAGAGATTTGGGAAAATTTTCTTGTCCTTTACATCCCTCACCTCAAAGGAATGTGAGGGAAATCAGTTTCCACTTTGAGCCAAAAGGCGACACGTGGTAGCGATCTCAGCGAGGAGTGAGGACTCAAAAATCAACTTTAAAGCACTGAGGGGCTGGAAGCGGGTCACACAGGTGACAAGAAGTATCTCCTAGGTGGCTAGGTGTATTTTTCAAGGTTTTATGTCCCTAACCTATGAGGGACATGTAAGACATAAAATTCCATGGTGATCTTAGAGCTGACACGTGGCGAAGATCTGACGACAGGTAATTTGAGCTCCGAATTACACCCGAGGGATGAACGTGCAATCCTGATGGTCACATGGGGTTCCAAAGGTCACATGGGGGCTGGGAACATTTTTATAAGGTTGATGTACTTTATCTTGAGGGACGTCATGGACAAAAAATCCCACTAGGCTCCTGGAGTTGACATGTGTCCTCCCAAAATTTGGCTAACTCCCAAACTCGCTCCAAGAGGACAACTTACATTGATGATAACTTGAGCTTGTGATGGACTTTTTTAGAAACATTTAATATGATCATGACTTGAAATGTCATTTTAAATCAAATGGTGGTGGTATCATGTCTTGATTATTCCATTTAATCCCTTAAAAAACTTAATTTGGATTTGGTACTCCATTGGGGCTTGAGAAAAACTACCTTTTGACATAATGCGCCAAAGTGTGGTGAAAAAAATGATTTCACCATCTTGTAAGTCTTGGAATTATATTTCTTGAAATGTTTTTTTCTCCTATCTCCATCGAGTGCTCCTAAAATCACCTCTCAAGCCTAGTGGCTATTTTGGCATGTGTACTGACTAGGCCTGTGAACCCTAATTTTGGTGAAATTGCCCCAACCTCTTCAATACCTTCTAGAATATTCCTAAATCACTTCTACAATGTCCCAATACCTTTGAATCACCTCCACAACTGATTTATCTCTTCTACTCTGGTCCATGGGGTTGCTCCAACCCTAGGAAGGCCAGTGATAGCCCTTACCACAAGCTCGGCCGTAGCTTGCAACTTTTAATGAACTCCTAAAATCACCTAGGGGAATGAATGGAATTTTCTAATACACCTAGAGGGATGAGATAAATTTAATTAGGAGGTCACTGTACTAACTAGATAGACCAGGGGTGTCTTGGAATGATAGGACTGAGAAAATTAACAGGCATATAATTGTCATGCTTGGAAATTGTTATTTGTTGCACATTTGCATGAAATAAAATTGGCTCAGGTGTGACATATTTATTTTTTTGAAAAATTTAGGATAAATCGTTTAAGTTTATGTGGATAATGTTTGCATTTGAGTCGATACGGGAAGTCGAAGTCGTCCCAAAGCATGGAATAGTAAACATACTCCAAGCGATTAGCCAAATGGGAGAATGGCATAGAAGTGGAGGGGGATGATGATTATTTGGTAGTAATCCTTGTAAATAAATTTGACATCTATGAGACAAGGAAATGGTTGGCTTCAGACTCTGTGGGTAGAAGAGACGATAGCAAATTGACAAGGTTTTAAAAGCTATTGGGGAGTTTTCACCAATATGAAGAGCTGTTAAAGGTGGATCATCTATGGGTAGATGGGGGAAAGGTGGATGGTGTAGACTCTTCAATTGGTGAAGAAAAGGGTAAGTTGGGATCTTCCATGGGTAGAAGAGTGAGTGATGCAGGTTTCTCGATAGGTAGAGAGATGAGTGGGGTAGATGCCTCCATAGATGAAGGGATAGGTGAAGTGGGATTCTCGGTAGATGAAATGGTAGATAAGGTTGAATCCTCCATGGGTAGAGGAGAGGATGAGGTGGAATCCTCTGTGGGTGGAAGAAATTACGCAAGGATTTCCTCAACTGATGGGATGGGAGGAAATTGAGTAGAAGGGGCTGGTATGGTATAAAAAATGGCATGCACCTCTCGAACATTGGTATCATTGGTTGAGGTTTCACCGGATTGGTTGGATGATGGAGTGTGATTTGGAAATGAATTCTTAAATATGTGGAGGTTTTGGTTATCCGGTGCATTGGGGTTATCCAAGACAAGATATCCATTATCCAACATTTCTTGGATGATATTTTTAAACATTTTGTAATTACTGTCACTATGACCTCTGACACGGTGATAATTACAGTAATCATTCTCCTTGTACCATACAGGCACATGATGGGAAGGGTCAAAACCAGTATGTGGTTTGATGGGTGGAAGATTTATGGATCCTACATTTAGAATATTTTCCAAAATTGAGGAGTAAGGTTATCTTATGGGAGTATATCATCGTTGTTCATGCATGTATTGAAAGTTCGAAATGGAAAAAGAGTAGAAGATGGTTTTGGTTGGTTGGATGGATGAGATGGACTAGCTTTCAGGACCACCATGTTGGTGGATCCTTTGGGTTTTGAATGATTTGTTTGTGGTTTGGAAGAAGAAGAAGAGTCATTTGATTTGAATGGAGTGCTCTTATTGTGTAATTATAATTTCTTCTCTTTGATAACATGGATTTCTAACTTTCGAGCCATGGTGAATGCCTCATCAAACATTCGAAAGGTTTGAACTTGGAGATTTGGAGAGATATGTCTAGCACAAGATCTAGTAAACAACTATATTAGTTCAGTTTGTGGAAGTCAAAAGGTGGTTTGATTGGTAAGGCTCCACCAACATGTGACAAAATTTGTGATAGATTCATCTTCATATTGGTGCATTGAATACAAATCAGTCATGGTGACCTTCTTAGTGATGTTTAAGAGAAATGATCAAGAAAGGCCTGGGATAATTGATTGAATGAAAAGATAGAGTGTTTAGGTAAATAACTATACCAATCTAAGGTAGGTCCTATCAAGGACATTGGGAAAGTTTGAAGAAGTAAGGCGTCATCATGGGAAATCAGATAACATACATGTTTAAAATATTGCAAATGTTGTTGCAGATCCTCCTTACTATTAAATCTATTAAACTTTGGCATCCTAATGTGGGGGATAAGAATGAATGGGTATGGACATATGAATAGGCTCATTACAATTTTTTCATAAGTCAAAGCCTTGTGGGAGCTAGAAATAGATGCTTCTA
The DNA here is from genome assembly GCA_018340775.1 of Taxus wallichiana var. yunnanensis. Lineage (NCBI taxonomy): Eukaryota > Viridiplantae > Streptophyta > Pinopsida > Cupressales > Taxaceae > Taxus > Taxus wallichiana. Next base: position 284,720,122 of record CM031243.1, on the reverse strand, counting down.
GGGTCTCCATCTTATCCATCATCATTTTTATGAGATCGGTTATAGGATTAGATGGAGGACCCCTACAGTATAAGGAGGTAAATAATATGAAAAAGGCATGAAAACCCCTCCATTGTGTGGTGGTCTCAAGTAAGCAAAATTAAAAGAGAGGATATAAATAATAGTAGATGATGACAACATATACCATGAATAGGAAGCGTAGGTGATAGGTGGTGGTTGAGATAAGGCATATGTGGGTAGAAACCGTGTAGAGAACCTTATAGCAATAGTTATTAGAGTAGCGGTATAGACATGACCACAAATATGAAAATGGGTTGATGAAAGTGGAGGTTGTGAGGTAATAGTGATTGATGATATGGGAATCCCTACACTAAGATTTGTAGATGATGGCGAGGTAGTTGTAGAAGGTATTATAGATGTGTAAGAGTGACATATATTGAAGATATGGGTGTGATCTGAAAAATGATAGGTGGTCAGGTGGAAGAAGATAATGCTACACTAGTGGTGGTTGATACAAAAGTAGGGTCAAAGGCAAGAGGAATGGACACAAACATCTCGTATAATGGTTGTCCGAATGAGCCGTGGGTGGAGGAATGAGAAAGATGATATTTGCAAGGTTGCAAGATTGTTATCAATGAGTTTTGTGAACTCCTTGTCACCTGCGGCTATAAAAATAGTAGAAGTGGGGTCCATGGGTGAAGAAATAGAATGTGGTGAAGGACTAGGAGGTAGTGGTTGATGGACAAAGTGTGATAGTGTCAAAACCATGTGAATAGTGGTAGGATAGGTGGTCTAAGATATTTAGATGGTGTAAAAACACATAAATAGAAGACGAGAAGGAACATGGTAAATGGAAATCGGTCGTTGTTTTGATAGACAAATAAAAACATAGAGACCAACATCGGTAGGCTAACTAATGTCAGTAGAAAGTGGAAACTAATGTCGGTCATTGGACCGATGTCGGTTATTGTGAATAAATGGAAAATTTATAAATTTGGAGATGAAGAATGTAAATCGGGTGGATCTGAAATCTTCGATGGTAACAAAGACTCAGATGTGATAAATGACACAAACATGTCATAAAAATATTTAGATGTGAATTGAATATTGTTTTAGGAGAAATAGCCAAAATAATAGGGAACTGATGTCAGTCACCAACCGATGCTTTGGTGTGAATAGGTAACCAATGTCGATCATTAGACCGATCTTTGAGTTCTTGTGGAATCTGAGAAGATGATGAAAATTTGAATTTTAGGTGATTAAGTCAAATGAAAACACCAACCCAGGAACTGAGTATGGAAATGATGAGTCCTAACACACCCAGAATGAACCAGAATACACCAGTTATGATGGTGGGTGTGAAGGATAAGAAAAATAAGAAGAAACAACCTCACTCCTCAAAACACAATTTTAACAGTCAAAAGCTAATAAAACATGTCAATCCTATGCTTCATATTTTAATGTTATGTGGCTTATGCCATTTAAAACTAACTATGAGTAGAATAGAGTTTTGGTCAATGAGGGTGCCCTATAAGTAGTCTATGGCTGGTTTTAGGTGTATTTTGGCTAAGTGTCCCCAATATATACTTCACAGTACATGAGGCCCAACTTTGATATGATGACTAGCCAGAACAAAATCGGATCCCTTTGCCAATCGATTATTAATCGTTGACGGAAATTTCGGGAAGGAAGATGTTTAAGAAGTGAGTAAATTGTTCAAGTGATTTGGATAGGGGTGTGTGTGCACAAAGTGTAAACTACAATTAATTCCTGTCAATCATCAATTAGCTCATGACCTCCAGTATATAGATTGCAAATAAATTTAGGTGATCTAATGCAACATATGAAGGATGAAATGTAGAGATTTTTAAGCCCAAATTGAAAGTGAAATTGGATGTAGCAAATAGAGAATAGGTCAAGAGGATGATCTTTCACTAAATGTAGGTGTAAAATAAAGTAAGAAGAATTATTTTTAAACACCAAATCACAAATTTCCTTTAGACAAGTAGAAGAAGAGAATATTGACCAGAGAGAAACTTAATGTGAATTTTTTCAGAAAAGAAAGAAACACACAATTCCCTATATGAAGAAAATGTAAAGAACCCACAAGAATGGGTCCCACCGGGTGTGCCAAAATGTTTCACCTCAAAGTAATGTGATAAAATAGATAAGGGTAATGGGCATAGGAGGAATACCTATGAATAGTTAGGAGAAGGTTGCACGCATTGTAGACTTTGATCAGAATGAATGTGAGAGCTTCCTTTTGGCTAGGAGGAACTACTGTAAAGCACAAAAAGACCACAAGAGAGTTAAACAGTATATGGCAGTGGAATGCCTAGCAAATGCTAGTTCTAGGAAGTATGATACTTCCTAGATGGTTGTCAATCCATTGTTTTATCAAATTAATGAAAATAAATGTGAGAAGTAAAGGTCCTATTGCTAACACTTTGATTTAGGTGTCTCAAAATGTTATCAATACACTAGATTAAGAAAATTACTAAAAATACAAACTAATCTAGTATTGGGAAAGGTATGGTTTTGGTTGGGAAAGGTCACTAAGGTGTTAGGCAAGGTTTGGGAAAGGTTTTTTTATTCTGGGTTGTTTGGTGAAATTTATGAGCTGACTATTATAAGAAAAATTACCGATCCACAAAGATCGGTATCGGTTTAGGCAGCTGATGTTGGTATTGGAAAATGACTAACACCGGTTGGGTAACTAGTTTCAATAGGGGTAATATGGTGAATTTTTTTAAAATGGTTGCTTTGGGTCTCTCTGTGATTACATAGAGAGTTGAGGGGGTTTGGGGATGATGATATGATTTTTTTAAGGCTCAACAAGGGTCGTAGAGGAGCTAGGACAGGTGAAATGGTTCGGAGTTGATGGAATATATGGTGAACATGTGAAAGGTGGTATTTGGGACGATGAGAGAAGGATCAAATGGAAGATGTAAATGAAATACTTAAGATAAAAAAAATAAGCTTAACGCATAAGAATGAATTACTTAGCTGGTAACTAGTGGATATGAAGGTGGTTGGTGATTGAAGAGTGTTCATGTGAGATACATAAATGTGTCAGTACCATAACAATGGAGCATGTGTACTCTGTTATGATGATTCGAAGTTTGTGGATGAGATGACTCAATGCTCATGGAGATCCGATGGGCTCACGGTTCGTCATCTAGTATCTTGAGTGCTCAAGAGTTAGAATGTCAAATCTTGAGTGAATCAATGAATTGAAGAACCCATGTAAAGAGTAAGAAAATGTTATTTAAGGGTAACCGATGGTGGTTAGGGAATTGGTGCCGGTGAGGGATAACCAACGTGGTTAAGGAGAATTGTTCTAACTTGCCAAAAATAGTGTTTTCCTCCCAAATTTTGCATGGTCTTTGGCTTACTCCAAGTCTAGAGTGTTGAATGATGTAAATTAGACTGTGGAATTAGTTAGAGGATTAATAGGTCATGAATAGTTAGGGTTGGAAAGAGTCCTAGTTGGTTAGGATAAGTGGGGACTTGGTCTAGGTTCATTAATAGGCTAGGAATAAATCTAGGATGAGGTGGAAAGGTGAGGTGGATAAGTGAGGTGGCTAGGTGAGCTAGGTAATTAATCTTAATTGGGATAATTAAATTAATTGCAATGTGTGCAAGTGGGCATGGTGGGTGAAAAATGTTAAATTAATTAGTAGAAGGTGATTTAGAGGATTACAACCCAATTTTAGGTGTCTACACTAGGAATTCTTCTATAAGAGTGTCAATGACATAGTCATCTACCTCTGGACTCAAGAAGAGCCACTCGTACCAAAATGAATTCCTACACTTAAGAACGAAATAAATAAAGTTTTGTAATTCCACCAACTTTGCTAAGGAAACCAAAGGAAGAAGCACAAAGAACTCTTATTCGGTGCGAAAGTGTGACATAGGTATAACAAGAAGGTGCTTAAGGAACTGAAGATAATGTCACAAGTGTAAAAATTTCAAAGCGTAGAAGGAGAACACCCATAAAGAAGATGTCCAAGTGATGTGATGGCAACACAACAACCACGACAACAAAAAGAGGATCCATAAGCAAGGGTAGATCAATGAAGGTATCCTCAAAAGTGGAAGTGATAAGAGTCCCAGAAGGGGAACTCCCAACAAATGAGATGATGGACTCCTTTGAAACACCTGTAAAAGGGTGAGGAACCTATACAACATCACAAGTGGATAATTTGAAAATATAACTAAGGTCGGGAAGATACTCGTCCCATGAGGGGGCTCAACAAACACGAGAAATTTCAGAAAGTTATAAGTCATCTATGTATGAAGGAAGAGGAGTGAAAGAGGTCTCATACACTATAAGTGGAAATGAGGCTAATTTAATGTTGTGTGAGGCTAAGAATGGGACTTCTTGATGTCTAATGAGATGGGAGGGGTGACAACACTCTCTAGAAAGGTGAGAGAAAGATGTGAGGAGTCCTCGGTGGTACTCTTGACATTAGAAATGGGAGAACAATACTCTTCATGGAGGAAGAATAATCAAACAAGTCCTGTGTTAGAAAAAAATCCATTACACAAAGAAGAAGAAGTGATAAATAGATCAACAACAACAATGATGGTAGTAAGTGAAGGGGATCTAAATAAGGATTGAAATATTCTATAGATGCAATGGGGAGGATCTAAGTGTACCATGTGAATACAGAGAGGTGTGGTGATGGAAAACATCAAGAGACCAACAACATGGTCACAAGTGTCAAGAAATTCCTCAAGCCAACCTGGAATTAGTGGGTGTAGGAACTAGCCCAAACAAGAAGTGTGTAAGATCCTTGTAGCCAAAGTAACATTCCATGGAAGCACACCTTTGCGTATAGTTCTCTCTCCCAAGAAGAATTAGTGGAGGTTGTAAAGATATCATGTGATGCTCAAGTCTGGAAAAATCATCCCCCATGATACGAAAGTGGAAGAAATAAGTGCAAGGTAAACAAGAAGAAGGGTGTAAGAATGTAATACGTCGGACTCGTCGATAATGTGTCTACAAGAAACATGAAACTTGAGAAGAACATTAATAACCCCCATGTACTGTGGAACTTTACAAGTAGTGTGAGATTACTGATAGGGTGTGTTCATGCGATGTCAAACAATTGACTACACACCTCACATTACGTGATAAATGGCATGAGAGTGGAGGCCACAAAGAATTCCTAGTCTAGAGAAACAAATGCAATCAAACACAAAAGGAAAAGGGAAAAACAAGGGTACACTTCTCAATGTGATATAAAAGGTATCTCATGACACAAAAATAAGGATCTCTTGATGCAACGTTGTGGTAGATGTGCTCACTAGCTGCAGGAGAAGAGGAACCCTACAATGTAGCGAGCTAGAAAAAGAGGCCAAGAAAGCCCAATAACCCTATATACAGAGCCCTGAAAAACATTTTCCTTATGTATAATGAATTTTAAAAATATTTTCCCCTTATAATTTTTTACACAATGATGCAAAGGTAGAAAAAGTGGGAGAAATCAAAGAAGAGGGTGAAAATGGATTCTTGGGGTCCTAGAGGGTGTAGAAGGGCATAAAGCTTGGAGGCATCTAGATGAGGTGGGAAACATAGGAGGTAGTTTGAGTTACTTGGATCAGCGAGTTGACAGGAGGCCTATCAATTTGCGGTGAGCTCATTGGTAAGTATACAACCAAGTTACATAGCTCATTTAGATTACACGCCGAGGTGGGAGATCCGAAGAGAAACACATGATAGATGCATGTATTGGTGAGCAGCTTAGGCGAGTCATGCCAAGGTGATATTCCAAGTTGGATGTCAATGCCACTAAATTTTGGTGCAAAGTGGGTTGGATGCTATGTGGAACATATTGAAGCCAAGGGTAGGTCATCTAGGAAGTTGGTTCAAACATCGAGGGTGGGAATGAGCTAACAACCCTGTGAACATGAGTTGAGGTAGATGGAAAATTTTCATAATGTGGTAGATCACGTAGAGGGCATGTCGATCGAGATAGCATGTCCGATGTAACATTTCATGGTGGATATTCTCATGTAGAGGGCCTAACAATATTTCCAAGATACGGGGTTAAACAAAGAATTATCAAGGATGAAACAAATATTAGAACATGTGAGAGCGGAAACCATCAAATCCAAAGTTAAAAGATGATAGATCTTATAAAAACTCATAGTAGGAGGTTTAGAATACTATGAGAGACGAAGGCACTTGAAGAGAAGAAAGGATGCATGAACTAAAGCCAATGCATAAAATAGATGAAGCATGAGCCGAGTAGAGGATGAGTTCAGAGAGGAGCATGGGGGCATGATTAGTTCCACGTTGAGTAAAGAAAAGAACAAAGGATGCAGATTAGGGTGTTAGCTAAGGAAAACCTTAAGAAAACTAAGCATAAGCACTTGATCATTCGAATAACTATGTAAAACCCAATGTAAACTCCCAGCATGTGTAGAGCTGACCAAATTTAGCACCATGAAAGATGATTTGTACGATGATTTGGGGGAGTTAGCTCAATGAGTAAGGTGAGTTAGGCCCAAAACAAAATTTTACACTCTTAATAGTAACGAAACAAGAACCTATAAAATATTATCTGCAACCTCCGAGGCACGACAACCTAAAACTTTGGAACACCTCCAAACATGCATGTAAATACTTAAAAACACATGAGAGCCATGAAAAATATAATAATGAACCACGAACAATCTTGAATCAATGTAAGTAGAGTGTGTATGGAATAGCCTTTATGATGCTTACATGCGAGACACGTATATCATGAATTAAAAGTTGAAAAATATGAAAACTAGAGAGTTACACAGATCCACACAATGTTTTATACGATACGATGAGGAGAACGTGAAAACATAAAGTGCGAGGATCATGTGGGATGATGTGAACATCTACTATGGTGTACACTGACGGCGTGATGAGATATCATGAAGATCGAACATCAACCAAAGGTGCATGTAAAGATTTGATAAAGGGATGGAACCATGTCAAGCTTAAAATATGTCACTATCTCATAGATGTCAAGTGGTGTACATATAGAGGTGTTGAGTAACCCCCAATGTTGTAATGATAGTGTATGAAATAAAATCAACACTTGACCTTCTTCGCACCTAACTTCCTGAGGTCTTGCTTTGAGACAACCAGTGTAGCATATAAATGCATGTGTATGTGTGCTTTGATGGTGGACAAGCTAATGATGTAACCTTATATCTTCAACACATAATAATGGGTTATGTGAATCTAAGGAAAAGAATGCTCCCCTAACTTAAAGTGGCATGATTGATCAATTTGATATGATAGTTACTTGGAGACTCCTGTCAATATCGAGCTCTGTCGAGATTCTATTCACTTGTTATTGAACACGGGAAATTAACTGCTTGGGCGCATCGTATAGATTTCTAGACAAAGTCATGGAAGTAAGAACAAGAGGCGTAATAAAGCCACATGGACTATGGATAATTTTCCGGTCCAGTCTAGAAGGTCTTAGCCTGATCGGTTGTTATGTTCAACAATGAAAGTTGTGTAATGATATCGGGTGGAAGTGGCAATGATCTAAATATTGATGCATGCAAACCAGTTTCAATATCTAATTAGTTAGGAGGCCCGTTGGGTTATAGGACCTGAGGATCATAACCAAAAACTTTTGGAGGCTGTGGTCTTTTTATGGTCATGTGCATAATCAAACCCTATTGTCAGGAGAAGTCCAATAATCATAGGCTTGATTAGAAATGATGTTTAGCATGTTTAGTTGTTCTATTTTCTCAAAGAATGTAGCGGGTGTGTGTAAGACTATCAAATATAAACTTGTATCAATATCTGTTATCAACTCTGGCCCATTGGGTTGTGGGACCAAAGGATCACAACCATACATCTTTTCTTCTTATGGGCCATTGATGGTCATGCAGAATGAAATTGAAATGATCTTGATAAAACAAACTAACTATAAAAGGAAATCTAATTTATGTTTTTGGTGTTTTCACAATATATCAAAGAAAAAAATGAAAGCAAACTAATATAATAAAAGTAAATGTTTTTGATCTTTTCTAATTTTTAAGCAATGCATTCTAATCTAATAAATAAACTAAAGACAAGTAATCAACCAGATGTAGCTGGTTACTTGTGTGAATATGTGAATATTAATCTAAAACAAATAACCTAATCTAATAAGAAAACCTTCAAACCCCACCTCAGAGGTAGAGAAAAATCATGACCCTAAAAGAGCTATTGTTCACAACTTCCCTAGTAATGTCGAAAAGTAAAATTTCTAATGATTTGATCTACTTGTAATTGCCTAATCAATTTAAATGAACAATTTCACTACTCTATTTGATATGCAATTGAAACTAATGATTCAAAATTGACAATTTGGAAAACGAAGCAAACAAACAAGTAATTCTAACCTTGATAAGGAATAGCTTTGGAAAATATGGTTGTATCTATGTCTTTGCCCTCGGTTTGTTCTGTCTTTCTTTGTGTGTTCATATGAGCCCAAGGAATTGGCAATGCAAGAACAATAGAAGAATACACTTGAGAAATGGAAAATTGAAGGAAGTTTGTTTACAATGCAAGTAGAAGAGAGAAAACACAAGATATTTGATCTTGGCTATGTAATTCGTAGTAATATTTTGGCACCAATCCGTGAAAGATACAAAAAAATTCTCAGCCCTTTTCTTGCACACAAGCATGGAATATATAAGAATTGGGGTTGGGATGTGCCTTCATGAATAAAATAAGAAGAGGTAATTCCAACTAACTAAAGCACATGAAAAAATAGAAGAGGGAAGGAGAACCAAGTAATAAAAACTATTTTTAGAAAAATCAATTCACAAATGCATCCTAAAAGTGAAGTTAAATGAATCGTCACATGTTAAAAAAATGCATGATGGAATGCGGAAAAATTGGCTAGGACCGTCACCCTATGTAGGATGGTGATCACAATACCACCTCCTTTCCTAGATGGTAGTTTGAACCGCTACCCATACAAGGTGGCGTCCACGGCACTAAAGGCCAAAACATGCACAAAATGAAGTGGGAAGCTGGAAAAAGCATGGAAAAACTATGTAAGGATGTCTAGGCTACAAATATAAACTATACATGGGTGTTGGAGCTTGAACATCTTCTAAAAGGACATGAATTATCATTGGGGAATTTTTTAACCGTTTTCCAACAATATAGCACATGTAATTTTTGGTGCATACATATTTTCCCCTCAGAGAAGTGTCTTAGCCATGAAAAGGAGTAAAACGTAGAGTCTGAGTATGACGTTCCCAAAATGGGGAGTTAGAAGTTATACCTCACATGCTCATGTGTCGAAACATCACCATCCGAGCTCCCGATGCTTGCAAGAGGGAAATAAGACTCAAGTGCAAATAGATAAAACATCAAAAAATAAACACTAAATCAAAATGATAAGAGGATTTACCATTTTTGCAGGGATATAAAGATATACTTGTGTTAATGTTCGGCCTTATGAACACATACACTCAAAAGAGGTCAAAACAACATATATATCAAAAGAAACTCACTTTTCAATTCATTTGTTCTTATTTGATTTGTTTATTTTAGAGCTCTAGACCCATGGTGACCATTTTTATGAGAGTACAAGCTGAAACAACCGTTATGAGATCGTGATCATGCCTCCATGAATAGGAGATTGACCAATGCGTTTTAAGGTTAGTTTTTATCACTTTTACATTTTCAAACCTAAAATGTAAAAAAGTCAAAAAAATTCCCTAAGGGGATTATTTAAAAATTTATTATCTTAAATGAGTCTTTAGGGGGCACCCATGGGGCGGTCTTTTATTTCGTCCAAAATGGTCTCTTTTTATGTTTTTGATCATTTTTAGGGTTAAAGACATATTTGGAAAATTGGTCTAAGACCGTTGCCACCTTTACCGCAGGCGATGGTTCTAGAATAAATGACCAAAATGCATGTTAACTTAGATTTTTGGAATTTTGATGTTTTGTCATGTTTTGGGTAAGCATATCCTTTGATATACATTACTAACTTACTAATTGTGTGTGATTCGGTGGATCTTTGAAGGATGAGTACATCCATTGAAGCTTTGAGCAAGAGTTTGATTGGCTCTCGGGGATTTTAGATTAGCTGACTCAAGCTGAGATGGACACTCTCTAGAGGGAAGGGATATGGAGGATTGCATGGGTGCCCCATTTCACTATTGTTAGTAACATAATGTGTGACTTTTTTCTTCTTTGGGATGCGAGACAGAAACACTTTCCGGTTTCTAGGTGCCATGGGTGAGTGGACCATTACCCTGGAGGACGTACACTATATTCTTGGGATCCCGATACTTGGGAGGAGTTTAACCCTAGAGACAAATAGATCTAGAGCCATGATGACTCTATGGGCCACTTATATGGGGGACACCGCAGTCTCTTTTGGCTAGAAGAAGGGGGTCAATTTTTGATCCATTCCTACTGCTCCCATCCCCACTATTCACAAGGCCATCATGGGTATCTTTGCCTCACGGTTAATTGGGGACAAGGGAGGTGACACACTACTCTATTGTTGGGCTCCCATTATTACTCAAATTGAGGCACATGGCCATATTTACACCTAGGGAGAAGACATACTAGGGACTACATATCATGACCTATACAGGGTCGTCAGGCTATAGGTCCAGTCACTAAGCCACCCTACCTTAGTCATGAGTTGGGTGTATGAGTGCATTGCCCCTTATGGAAGGGGAATATCAGTGTTGGATCTAGGGATTTTCGGGAAATGAGATGGACATGGATGTCAGTACTTTAGACCCCACACCATCCAGTGGCTTATTTGAGTACATAAGACATGGTTACCACACCCTACTAGGACATGGCAGGACTGTGGGGGTATGAGGTAACCACAGTGGTGGCTTTCTCTACCTTAGGGAATTTAGTTGATAGGAAAGGGAGAGTCAAGATCTATCCATTAAACCGAGTTCCTGGAAGTTTTGCCTCACTTACGTAATTATGCTTCCTCCAATGGCACCGGTATATAGGACTATTCAGGAGGCCCGGAAGGGCCCTAGAGGACCTTGGATGGAATGTAGTTACTCCGAGTTTGTCCATTATAGTTAGGTGTGTTGTCTATACCCGATGGGTAGATGGTTCTCCTTAAGCACATTTACTCTATATTGTGGCCGCTCCCACTCACATCGGAGAGAAGGATGAGCCTATACATGTAGAATTTGGTTTTGAGGAGTACATAGGAGATGAGACCTAGGAGGAGTCATTTGGAGAGGAGACAGGGGATGGGGGATCAAGAAATGAGGCTAGAAGGGTATTTCACATGGAAGAGGAGGAGAGAAATCTCGAGTGGCATGAAACTCAAGATATATTGAGAGTGGCACATGAGGAGGTGAGTGTAGAGAGAGAGACCTTGGTCTCGGAGGCACCACTTCCTCAAGATGGAGAGGGAGATGAAGAGTCCGTGATAAGACATCATCTCACCTCTAGATTTGGGGAGGCCCGTAGCCATTAATGTAGTCATAGTAACCACCGACCCAACCTAGATGCACGAAGATTTGAGTATGTCGACACTCTTCTCTCGACCTTGTTAGTTAGAAATGTTATTTTGTTTTTTTTTTGTAATTTTCTAACTCACCATTTCTTCTTATTTTCTTTCTTACAAAGTGACTACACAGGAGTGGCAAGAGCTTATTCAATGGGTGTGCATGGACACCCTACTAATCCCCTTGGGGAAGACTTGAAATGAATTGAATAAGGATTCGGGCTAGCCATTAGCATCCGGCAGGACATACTGATGTGTTTGCATCTACCTAGAGAGTATCAAAGGTGATGACCTCCTTTTACTTAGGTGGATGGGTAGGAGGTAGCCAAGTGGTGATGAGGTGGAGCCACTCTCACAGCAAGACCATGGCCAGTGGCTACCACCATGAGCACTCACACCACTCAATTCATTCCCATCATTATCATAGCCGTAGCAGGAGTCCCAGTACACACTGTGCACCATTCGAGGATCCGAGATGGATTAACATGCCACTAGGCCTTTTATTGCTTTGTTGATCTTTATACGTTTTTTTTTTATATTTTAGGATCATTGAGAGTATTTTGGCCATGCCTAGCATGTGATGGAATTGTATACAAACTTGACTCACCATGATATATACAGACTCTTCTTTTTGGTTCAATAATTCTTTGTATCTGAGTTAACTTCCTTTTGGCTCATCTCGCATGTGTACTCTAGATGTTTAGAATCTTCCACTTTTCTATGCTTTTTAGAATGTATATAGTGGATGTGAATGATAACATAATAATTTCTTATATATATATATATATATATATATATATTATAATTTTTATATATGATAATGTAAACACATTGTAATGTTGAACTTTAGTTTTCTTTAAACAACCTTTGGTACTTTGTATTGTTTTTGGTAAAAATTGGTTATACTATTATATGATAAGTTAATGAGCTTGCCCCACTCCTAATCACACACAACTAGTAAGATGTGAGGGATCAACACTAAGATCCATGGAGGGCACAAGTTATGAGATTTGTTGAATGGTTATGATGAGAGAAATACAAGGTTTTGACAAAATCAAATTAGGACACTATAACCTCACTCTACACAATTTTGCTTCATAGTTTAGAATGTGAATTGCTTTCAGTTTATCTAGAATTAGATCCGTAGATGGCCACTTGGTTTAAAATATTTGGTTTTGAGGTTTTAAGCTCTTTTGAAATTTTGGACATCTAACTCAATTTGTTTTGATTTATGACTTCACAATATTTGAATGAGTTGCTTCTAACTTTTATGTTTGTCAAAGAGACCCCTACACCTTGCCCCATGCTACTAGTAGTAAGTATGGGATTATCACCATGGACAAGGCATCGATGAGTAAGGTAATTTATCTCCTTTCCCAACCTTACATCACTAGTAAGAGACACAAGTTCAACACCGAAGGTTGGTAGGGTAAAGAAATGAGTAAAATAAAATTTTCTAAGGATTCTCATTTGACGTATTTATCTAGGAAAAATGGCTAGAATATTCTTATTTACAAAGAGATGTTTATGGGATAGATGTGACACCTTGAAGCTTTTAGAATAGACTATAGAAAAATTTCCTAATCTAGAAAGAGACTATAAGTAGAACCAAGTATGCAGGCCTTGGTATGCTTACTCTCAAAACTTTGTCTTATCCTATTTGGATTGATGAAATAATTTGGAGACAATTGATGACACTGTGGAGATTTGTAGAGGTGTGATTTGAATGTTTTTCCAATATTTTTAGAAGTCTTTAGGAATTGCTATAATAATAAGTCCCTTGACCACAAATTTTACAAAATGAAATTGCAAATGAAAATGCAATGCAAATGCGAGTAATGTATATAAGAAAATTCTAATGGATCATGTGTAATACCTCTTTAGGTGAAGAGTGTTTATAGATTAATTAAAATCCTCACCCTCTAGTGTACACAGGAGAAATGCCCCATTTTTATAGTCTTCTATTACTCGATATGGACCCAACCACTTGGTTTTGAATTAAATTCCTTCACTTTGGTATTTTTGTCTATTCGGATGTCAAGTCTTAGAACCAAATCTACCTTATATATTTCATGCTCATAGACTTTCTTGTTGTATTTCTGAGCCATCTGATCAGCGTGAATGTTATTTCTTTGTTCAACGTTGATTCTAGCCTCATCAAGACTTTATAATTGAGAGAGTCATGCTTGTTGATAGCCTTCTTCTCCAATAATTCCTTGCAATGATATACAGAGACAAGGTATCTCGAATTCGAGCGGTAAAACTACTTCTGCACCAAATACAAAAGAAAAGGGGGTTTCCCCTATCCATGTTCTTACTGATGTCTGATAGGCCCAAAAGGCCAGAAAAATATTTAAATGCCAATCTCACTTTTTCTCCTTGACATTCTTAAGGAGGATAGACTTCAATGTCTTGTTCATAGCCTCAACCTTTCCATTGACCTGAGGATAATAAAGAGATGTTGTGTGGTGACTTATTTTGAATTTTCACACAACTCACATACTTTTTTCATTTTTGAAGGATGTACCATTATCCAAGATAATGACTTGTGGGAATCCATTACCTAAAAAATAATTTGGTTCAAAATTAAATTTTTATTTCGATCCGAACCTTTGTGGTAAGAGGTATGGCTTCTACCCACTTGGTAAAGTAATTTGTGGCCATGATTATGAAGTTATGAGCATCTATTGATGAGGGAGATAAATATCCCTATAAAATCCATACTCCAAGTAGAAAAGGGACATGGTGTTGCAATTGGCTGCAAATCCTATGCCATTTATGTGGATATCATGTGAGAAATATTGACATTTATTGCATTTTCACACAAAATCTACCGCATCATGCTCTAGCGTGGGTAAGAAATAACCCATCTGATGTATCTTCTAAGCTGTGATGTGGCCTCTGAAGTGACCTCCACATACTCCTCTATGTGATTCATAAATAATATTTTCAGATTCTTCTTCGTCAATACATCTTAGCAACATTCCATTAAAGGCTCTACGATAGAGGGTGATTATTTTACACAACCATCTTCTTTACTGTGAGGTTTCCCCTTCTAGATATGTATGGTCCACTATAAAATTAATGATATCAGTGTACCATGGACATGTAGAAATGGGTGGCTTAGTTTCAACAAAATACACACACTCGTTAGGAAAGTCTATGTTTAGCAGATTACCTCCATCTAATAGGTTGTTAGCCAACTAGTCTGCAATGATTTTTCCTTTGACATATTTTTTATTAATGTAAGTTAACTCAGACTTTCCCATCAAAGTTATGAAGTGTCCAGTATTCTTAGATAAGGATCCTTATGTGAGAAACATCTGCAGGTGATCTGATTTAACAATAACCCTTGTTTCTTGTTTTAGCATGTAGCGGCTTAAGCGTTTTGTCACGAAATACTATAACAAGGAATTCATTATCTACTTGTGTATAACGTGTCTCATAATCAACCAATGTATGACTAATGAAATATACTGCATGTTCTCTTTTATCATCATCTTCTTGAGCCAACATGTAGGCTAATGAGACATCCATAGCTCATGAATATAGGATCAAGGGGCGATCTGACCTAGGCAACATGAGTGTGGGAGGAGACAACAAGAACCATTTAATCAACTCAAATGTATCATTTAATTCTTCCTTCCAATCAATGTTGCAATCCTTTTTCAATAAATTGTTGATTGGGTGAATAGAAAAGGTCAAATTAGGGATAAACCTTTGGATTGCACCAAGTTTTCCAAGAAAATATCTGATGCTAGACTCATCTGATGGTGGAGTCATTTCCAATATAGCTTGAATTTTGGTTGGGTCTACATCAATCCCTCATGAAGATATGATGTATCCCAAAATATTTCCTCCCATTACACTGAACATGCATTTTTTTGGATTCAACGTGACACCATATTCAATTAAGTGAGAAAGGATGATACGAAGCACCTCAGGCTGATTATAGTGTTTTCGGCATTAGCTAGAAGGTCATCCATGTAGGATTCCACAATATTATGTATAAGATCATGAAATATATAAGTCATCACCCATTGGTACGTGGCACCATCATTCTTAAGCCCGAATGTCATGACAACATAATAGTAGGTTCCCCAAGGGGTTATGAACGTAGTTTTGGCCTAATCTTCCTCAAAGATTTTGATTTTATTTTACTCAAAAAAACCATCCATGAGATGCAACAACTCAAAACCAGCTGTTGCATTGACAATAACATCAATGGATGGTAACGGGAAATCATCTTTGGGACAAGCCTTATTGATATCCCGAAATTCTATGTAAATTCAGATTTTTCCATTCTTCTTGAGAATGGGGACGATATTAGACACCCACTATGAGTATTCATCTAGCTTGATGAGCCTTACCTGCAAGAGTTTCATCACTTCTTTCTTCACCATGAGGGCCACCTTTGGCTTCATGGGCCTCAACTTCTACTTAATTGGCTTGGCATCTGGCTTGGTGATGAGGTTGTGAACTACAATGTGTGGTGTAATTCCTGTCATTTCCTTGTAGCTAAATGTGAAATCTATTTGATTCTCTTTGAGGATACAGGTATGTATTTCAACTTCCTCAAGAGTTAAAGAGGATCCTAGTTTCAATATTTTTGGTTCCTCCTCGGTCCCGATGTTTATATTAATCATTCCCTCGATTAAGGAGGCATTTCCTTCCTCAAAATTAGGTGGGGCTGGAGGTAAATCTAAATCCCCCTCTTCTCCTACCTCATAAATTTTGATTTCCTTTCCAGGGGAAGATTCTATCATGGGATTTCCAAAATAGGAAGAAGAGTGTGGAATTAGGGAAAGATCAACCTTGTGATGAGTAAGATGCAATTCTACAAGAGCATTTAGATATCCTAGAGTTGCTTTTTTTTCAATGTCAATGTGATCTGAAATGATAGACTTGCTCTCAGTTTCTATGTATGTCAACATTGGAGTTATCGGTGTCTTACGAACCAAAATGAACCGAGACTGTGAAGTTTGGATCTTCCAACTCACTTCTTGGAGTAAAGTGAGAAGTGGAAGTTTCTATTAATTCTGTAAGGAGGTTCTTCTCTTGTGGAATTGCTTCGATCAATATGAATTCAAACCCCTTAGTTAGATTTAACACTATTTTTCTATAGAGTTGTAAATGCTCAGGTCTAGTCACATATACCTCAGATATCTGATTTGCAAAAAGTTGTGAATCAACCAACACCCTAATATTAAGAGCACTCATTATTTTGGCTACCATGAGACTAAGTAGAAGGACTTCGTATTCAGCCCCATTATTGGTACATTCAAATTTTAACTTGAAGGAAAAAGATAGAGTGCTTCCCTCATGAGATGTAAGAATTACACCTTCCCTAGCACCAAAATGACACTTGGCTCCATCAAAATGGAGAGTCTAATAGTTACATGGGAAAATGGATGTTGGATCATCCTTTGTGTCCTCTTCTTTTACCTCGAGTTAATTCAACCATACAAACCTCATATCTTTGGAAGAGAACCAAGTCCTAGGGTATGTACCATACCCATATAATCAAAAGGAAGGAGAATAGGTAAATACTTCTCCAATAGCTCAAAAATATTTTATGTGGTTCCTAATGAAAATGTTTCTATGATGACGGTTTCATCTTTGACTATCGAAATTCCTTGAGCAAAATTTGTGACTTCTAAATCCGTTGTAGGAACTAAATATTCTTCTGGTACTGAGATTCTATGATTATATAACTGATTTTTAGGAATTTTAAACTCTAAGTGGACCCTCGAACTCTTTTTCAAGTTATCTAGATGTATGTTGAAGGTTTTTGGATCACCTTGTGCCATAAATACCTTCCTTAAATGTAGGAACCTGACTTCCTGAAATAAATTGGAGGGAATCACCTTCAGGTGATGAATCCAAAGAAGGCCAAGGATCATATTATAGTTGTTTTCCCGATCTATAATATAAATCTCGGTTAAAATTGTCTTAGGCCCGAGAGTGACTTGAAACACTATAGTTTTGATCAGCGTTTCCTTGAGGCTATCATAGCCTCTCAGCGTATTTTGTGTTGAAGAGTAATTGGTATCTCCGTAACCTAAATTTTGAAAGAAAGAGAAGGGGACTATGCTAACCACTTCCCCATCATCAATCATTGCATGATTTACATAGTTTTTGTAAATCAAGACTTGTAAAAAAACACCAGATCACCTCTATGAGCTATTTCAACATCTGTGGGAATCTTACTGATGTCAAATACAAATCAAACATCTCTTTCAAGCTTCCCTGAAGGATAGAATAAAATTCCATGTGGTTTATCTATGTCTATGGAGGTGGGGTGATGTTAATCAAATGGCCAAGACCTAGCACTTCTAATAGAGTGGCTCTGTGAGCAGGGGAATTCTTCAATAGATCCAAGAAAGAAATGTGAGAGAAGGTCTTGGTTAGATCACTAATCAAGTCATAAGCTCCTACTAGCTTGCCTAACATATCACGAATGTCATCTGATATAGTTGGGTAGATTGGGATTGGCTGGAAATAATATTCTTTGGTTCTAGTGGCAGCATTAATCGAGGATCGAGTGTCTAACTCCACCAATTCTAAAAATTTTGTTTCTTTGGTGACCATCAAAAAGAGGTGCCGGTTGTGGGTTTGACAAAGTTGAGGCTTTACGATCATGGTTTCTTATTGCACTACCATTGGAATCTATTCTACCATCCTTTAGGTGCATGGGGAGAGGATTGTTGAAGATTCCAAGTGTGTGTTATGTGGGGATACTAGTCCCATATAGGTATTACGAGTTTCCGTTGTTGGGTTTACCAAAAATATGTCAACAAATATCTATCTTTCATCCTCTGGAAAACGTTGTAGAAACTTGTTACAATCATGACATGTTATTTTGTCATGCCCACAAACCCTATCCAAACCACAATATAAATCAAGACCATAATCTCGAGGCCTTTGGTTTGAACCTTGTTGTAGTACGAAGATACAATTATTATTTAGTTTTTGATTATTATAGTTAAAAATTGGGAACCCTTTACCTTGGTTTTAGAATTGGTTTGGATACCCACTTGGATATTGGTTAGGGGCTTGGGTCTTTGTCTATCTTGATTGTTGAGGTTGTTTTTGTTGTTGTTGAAGTTGTTGAAAATTAAAATATATAGCGTTGACTGAGGGCGATAAGTTATTGTTTCTCTGATTATTTCATTGTTGTTGTTATTGGTAGTATTCATATTGGGAGGACTAACAACATTAGGCTTCTATCCATCATGACCCCACGGTTCTTATTAAGGAAATTCGGCCCTTGATTATTTCTTGTGTTGTTTGATTAACTGGGGTTATTTTGGTTAGGAGTGACTAACATTCCATTTTCTCCATAAGTCTTATGGCCACTGTCAATGGATGCTTGGTAAATTCAAAGAGCACCCTCTAGCACCTCTTCGTAGATCCTTAGCAGGAACTTTTAAACTTCTTCCTTTGTCTCCCTATTGAGGGAGTGGAGGAATAAATAACAAAGATCTATCTAATCCATATTTGGAGCACTTACAAAGGAGTAGAAAACATGTCACCACCTTTGAATGAAGTGAGTTGCGGACTCGTTGTGCTCTTGTTTAATATGAAGGAGTTCTATGATTCATGTTCTAAAAAGTTTGTTCATATAAAAAAACATTAATAAATTATGATACGAGGTGCTTGAAGGATTGTATTGAATCCTCCAAAGTATCCTATAGTACCAATAGATAACAATACCTTCTAGTTTCTTAGAGAAAATATTCACAACAAGCTGTGTCCTATGGGAGTAGCTCTCGAATGGCCATTGCGTAAGCTTTGATGTGAGAGTTAGGATCGCCCTCCCCTTGGAATTTTAGAAGATTGGGAAAGGGTCTTGGGAGCATGATGGTCTGGATGGAGAAGTCCAAACACTCCTTAAGATATTCATAATAGGTTCCCATTGCATATGTTTCCACCATTGAAGATCCTTGTTGGGGAGGTGGAGGTTATATCGGTTGTTGAAATGGAACAACATAAACATTTGTTAGGGTGTATGGCATCCCTTGTGACTATCCATATAGACTTGGGTAAGTGTACATATCCCCATGTGGATATTTATAATACATGTGTACGTAGGGGGTTGATTACTTTAATATGGAATTGAAGGCATGAAGCTAAGGAATGTTACATTTCCAATTGGTATGGCATTTGAGAACACACTTACGACTAGTGCATGTTTTAGATATCCATATGTTGTGTGAGGTTTCATACCCAAGGTTCTTTTCCTAGTCAGTAAATATCTAGGGTTTGGAGCACCCATATAAACTAGAGGATTCTACATAGTAGGTATTTATCTATAATTATGTGGATAGGAGAAGTTATTTCTTCCCCTGCATATGAAACTTGAGAATTTTGGGAAATCAGAGCTCCTTGACTTTTCTACTAATTCTAAGATGATGTCACCCATTGATGGGGTGGTGCTTTGCTTAGGTGCTTGTTTTTGAACTCTTGGAGGTTGTTGAGGAGTGTGGTATCCTGCTATGAATTGTTCACTATGCTGCCACCCCTTGTTGGCAATATTTTTGGTTGGTGGAGGGGTAGCATTATTATTTTGGAGCATAACATCACTTTTTCCTTGCAACCTATCAAAATATCGATTCATATTCTGGAAGTTTTTTTCACTCCTAGCATATTATGCTAAGTACTCCTCATCTAGATGTGGGAGCTGGTCTGATTGCATGCTAATGGGTTATCAAAACAATACTCAAGGAGATGAACTTGCTTCCCCAGTGAAATTCATGTTATTTGAACTTGATTGTTCATGAGGATATGTTTACGTGATTTGGTCAAGTTCCTCAATATGCATAGAGGAACCAACATTGGTTCCCTAAAGAAGAGGATTTTGAGCAATTGAGCAGTTGAGCGGTTGTTTTCCCATGTTGAGAGTGAAGGTGATTGTTTTGGTATACCTATTTGGTAGTTATACATGTCAAAACATGGGATGGGTTGACCATACTCATCGTATCCTAACATATTTGGGGGTATAAGAATACCTGTAGAATAAAGGATGGATGAAGAAAGTGGAAATGCTTAGAGACTAGCTCTTCATGTTAGGTTCACCAATTTGTATGAAATAAAATCAACATGTGACCTTCTTCGCACCCAAATTCCCAAGGTCATGCCGAGATAGCTAATGTAGAATAGAAATGGATGTGTATGTGTGGTGAGGGTGGAAAAGCTAATGAGGTAACCTTATATCTTCGATAACATGATTTGTGAATATAAGGAAATAAATTATCTCCTAACTTGAAGTGGAACGATTGATCAATCTGATATGATAGCTTCTCAGAGACTCTAGTCAATATCGAGCTTTGCCAAGATTCTATTCACTGGTTGTTGAAGATGTGGAAATTGACCTGCGGGTACCTCATATAGATTTCCAAAAAGGTCATAGAAGTAAGAACAAGAGGCATAATAAATCCACAGGTACTATAGAAGATTTTACGGTCTTGTCAAGAAGGTCTTAGCCTAATCGACTGCTATGTTCAATAATGAAAGTTGTGAAATGATATTAGGTGGAAGTGGTGATGATCTAAACATTGATGCATGAAAACTAGTGTCAATATCTAATTGGTTAGCAGGAATGTTTTGTTGTGGGACTCCGAGGATCAAAACCAAAAACTTGTGGAGGTTGTGGTCTTGTTATGGTCATGCGCGTAATCAAACCCTGTTTCTAGGAGTATTCCAATAATTATAGGATTGATTAGCAATGATGTTTAGTTTGTTTAGTTGTTCTATTTTCTTAGATAATGTAGCAGGTGTGTGTAAGACTGTCAAATGTAAACTTGTATTAATATATTTTTATCAAAAATTGAAATGATCTTGATAAAACAAACTAACTATAAAAGGAAATCTAATCTATGTTTTTGGCATTTTCACAATATATTAGAGCAAAACAATGAAAGAAAACTAATCTAATAAAAGTAAAAAAATTATCTTTTCTATTTTTTAAGAAATGCATTCTAATCTAATAAACAAACTAAAGACAAGTAATCAACTAGATGTAGCTAGTTACTTGTGTGAATATGTGAATATAAATCTAAAAAAAATAACTTAATCTAATAAAAAGCCCTTCAAACCCTACCTCAGAGGTGAAGACCAAATCATGACCCTAAAAAAGCTATTATTCGTAACAACTTCCCTAGTAATGTCAAAGAGAAAACTTTCTAATGATTTGATCTACTTGTAATTACCTAATAAATTGAAATGAACAATTTTACTACTCTATTTGATATGCAATTGAAACTAATGATTCAAAATTGACAATTTGGAAAATGAAGTAGACAAACAAGTAATTCTAACCTTGATAAGAAAGAGCTTTGGAAAATCTAGTTGTATCTGTGTCTGTCCCCTCATTTTGTTCCTTTCTTTCTTTGTGTTCATACAAGTCCAAGGAATTGGTAACGCAAGAACAAAAACAAAAGAAGACGCTTGAGCAATGGAATTTTGGAGGCATGGTTGTAATGCAGTAGAAGAGAGATATCATAAGAGATATGAGCTTAGCTATGCAATTCCTAGCAAGATTGTTGCAACAATACTATGCGAGATACAAAAAAATCTCTGCCCTTTACTTGAACACAAACTTGGAATATATAAGAATTGGGGCTGGAATGTGCATTCATACACAAGGCAAGAAGAGGTAGTTCTAACTAAGTAAAGCACATGCAAAATTAGAAGAGGAAAGTAGAATCAAGAAATAAAAACTATTTTTAGACAAATTGGTTCATGCAAACGCATCCTAAAAGTGAAGTTAAGTGAAACGTCACATGTTAAAAACATGCATGAAAAAATATGGAATAATCACTTAGGACTGCCACCTGTATAGGGCGGTAGTTGCAGGGACCTCTGCCCTTCTTGGATGGTAGCTTTAGAACCACCACCCAAGAAAGGCGACAGTGGCCCTAGAAAAAGGCCAAAACATACACAAAATGAAGTGTGAAGTTGGAAAAAGTGTGGAAAATCTATGTAAGGACATCTATGATACAAATATACATTGCATATGGGTTTTGGAGCTCAAACATCTTCTAAAAGGATGTGAATCATCATTTGGGACTTTTTGTAACTGTTTTCCAACAATGTAGCACATGTAATTTTTGGTGCGTACAATGAACTCTCAAGTGGTGAGGGAAGTTACATTCTCGCAATATGAAGTAACTCCCAATGATACATATGATGCAATAACACATAAGGGAATTTAATGATGACCCTAAAATAAAAATTAGACCTATGACCTAACCTAAGTGAGATGACTTGCCTAGTGATGTGGAAAATGACTCACACCAAAATGCACGTCATCATCTCTTTGCATGTTACATGTGAATTTTGTGATCATAGTGTGACATACAAGTGACCAATAATGACTACCAATGACCATCTTGCAACATCAAAAAAACCAAGTTCTCGATATCTTTCGTAGTCAATGGAACCTAATAGTAAACTCTAATTCCTAGGCACCCCGACCCACTCCAGAACCTATTATAGGCTCATTCGATAGCTCTTTAATTTATTTGGAAAATTTGCTGACGGTTTTCCCTTCTTGTTTATCAGTTTCTCTAGTCCACATAGTCCTGACATTAGGTGTAAATCATCTAAGTCCTTTTACTCTCTCTCTCTCTCTCTCTCTCTCTCTCTCTCTCTCTTACACCTAGGGTTTTACATTTATTAGCTTATTTTCTTGTGTCATCTTGTATCTAGTAGCTTCTTATTATAATTTACATCTATTACTCTCTGCAATAAGGGTTTATACAATTTTTTTGTTAAATCATAAAATTGACACTTTGGTTAGTGATTGATGGAATAATTTAAAGAGAACATGGCCAAGGAAGACATAAACATAATGAACCAAAGCTAATATTAGCAAAGCAACCAAGAAGTAAAATGGGGTAGTAATGGAATTGACATGTAATAGGGAGAGTGATGCACTAGTAGCAATGCTTAGTATCAAATGTGAGGTTATATGTAGAAGTATTAAGATATTTAAGTAGCAGGAGAGAGCATTCATTATCCTTGTTATGTGGATTAACCAAAACATGATGTATATATATTTAATTAATACATACATGTATGGATAGAAAATTTGAAATAAGTGTATCATCTATATAAAATTCATTTAAAGTGATAAACATTGTAGAAGATTATGTGTGAGTGATAGTACCAATCATTGCATCCAAAGGGTGATCATAAGAGGGAGGTGGTTGTACCATATTATAAGTGTTACACAATTTTAAAGTATATTTGGAATTTTCATGTTTAGGAAGTGGGTCATTTCATATTTTTAGTTTAGATTTTTCATTGGTTTTCTTAGAAGATGCATTGGGCTCACCCTATTTAATTGCATTTGAATAAGTAATATCTTGAATTACGTGTTGAAGCTTAGTAAAATTATCAATTAGGTGAAATATTATCTATGATAATTATAGTAAGAATTGGCATTCAAACTCTTTGTTTGAGGTTTACTAACATCAACCTCAAATAGAGCAAGGAGAGATAAAATATTATAATCTTATTAGATTATGTGAAATATATATTAGTGAATTAAGTATACTAAAGGATAAAATGGGATCTAAAAGAGGTTATTCTTAGTAATTAGCTACTAAACTTAATTATTTAATATTAGATTGATGTATACATACTTGTAATTATATATGAAACAAGATAGGAACTCAAAAACATAAGATGGTGAGCATACTTATCTATTTATAGATAGATATGGGAAGTTATTGGAGTGTATAATGGTGGAATAGGGAGATATGAGACCCGATAATGCTTGATTCTAAAATCGTGACTAGAAACCGACCGAAGGCCATCTATACAGTCTTAACCCTAATGTTTTTATTATTACTAAATAGTTTTGAAGAGACTATACCTTGTTACAAAAAGGGCTCATCAACCAAATAGATCTATATTGGAACAAAAAAAGAGGATCAAAATCTATATAAAACACTATGTCCAATAGTAAGCAAAAGATAGTTATAAGCAAGAAACAAAACAGAATAGAGACTGCAACAACACAACAAAAAAGTAGCATAGAAACAACAAAAATACCACAAAAGAGCAGCGATTAAAATGATGCCCTCTAGCCCAAGGGAGATTACTTCTTGGAAGCTCTGTCGATCCTAGATTAGATTGTTTGTAGTGAAGTGAACAATACCAAAGTGGTGATGTGCATTGGGTCAGTTGTGTTCAACTTCGAGATGGTCTAGCTTCTCTCTTTTTCATTCCCCCAAATAGTGTCAGGGATCCCGCTAAGCATGGTAATGCTATAAACATGCTGTTCTAAGAAGTCACTAATGGCATTGAAGATAGCCATGTTATGATCATGCCTATCTTTTCTCTCCCCAATCTATTGTCCAGAGAGTTCAATTTCTTGTAAATGTCAGCAATTTGATCCTTCCCAATGTCATTATCATCATCAATTTTTCTTTTGCCTTTCTGCTTGTCCATGTGCTGCAGGTCCTTCTTTAACTGCTTCATCTCTTTCTCCAAAGATTCCAACCTATGAGGTATATTATTCCCCTCTTGATCCAGGGTCGTATCCATGCCAACATTACTAATATGTAGCAAATTTTGTGCAACTTCCAGCTCTTTGGTGCTTCTAAGAACCCGGGTAGAGTGAGGGATGTTAGTTTTGGGAAGTTTTGGGTTCTTAGTCTTGGGTTTGGAAGAGGTTTCAGAATGGGAGTGGGAGCAAAGTGGATGTAGTGAAGTAGGGATCGCTAGGGAGAGTATGGACAGATAAGGAATTTGGAGACACAGAGCTTATGAAGTAGGAAGATGAGGCCCTGGTGGAGAGGGATAGCATGAGAGTGCTTCTAGAAGTCCAAAATGGAGTGTTAAAGGGAATTTAATAGGTAATGTGGGAAGCAGACAAATTGCCTTCTAAAGTGATTAAGAAAGACTAGGTTCTTAATAGGGACAATTGTGTATCGCCCTTCTAGAGAAATGTACCTAACCATCATTATTGTAACTTCATCAAATGGCTTGGGGATAGAACTTACCATAACCCCCATAGAAACAAATTCGAGCTCCTCTCCCTCATCAGAGAATTTCTTAGCCTCAAGTGGACATGTCAATCCTTTTATTGAAAAACCCTAATGTTTACTCATGAACCTAATTGGATTATAGCTATAACTTTATGGTATTTTTCCTTCCTATAAATTTCATTCATTGTCAATCATGTTGTGAATCACTTTTTACATTATAAAAAAAAAAATCAAAACCTAACCATAGATGGAAAACCATACAAAATAATTATCACCTAATTTATGAGAACCCCCGTAGACCACTAACATTGGAACTACTCGAATAGGCCTTAAACCATGCTTCATTCCTCCACCTAACATGTGATTTTTATGGATGCAACTATATTTTACTTATTTGACAATTATTGAGTTGATTTTTTTATTACAAAAATAATTAGAGAAGGGACACTCAATTTCTTGTAGATGAGAGAGGATGATTCCTTAACCTAGTAAGAAAATTTAAACTTCTTTTGATTTTTTCCATAATTATTGTACATCAATTGTTTCTATATTTAGGGTGTCTTGGGTGACTTTTTCAAGAGTAGGAAGTGAGTGTATCAATGTAGTGTCATAGGATTTCTAGGTTATCAAATGAGGTAGTGTTAACTTTGTTATAGGGTTTTAAAGGTGAATTATTGATGAAATTTTGACCCAAAGGTAGTAAAGGACCCATCAAATAATTTGAAACTAAAAAAAAAAGTTGGAGGATATTCCTATGAAAAACCATACAAATATGCCATGATCAGATTTAAATTCATGACCAAACTATATGGCCTTGACAATAGATGAAAAGCATGCTAAATGAGGTTTTTATCCTATTAGTTGGCTTAGTACATGGATTTTTTTCATTTAACTCTTAGAAGATGTCAATATATCAGCTTGTAAGGATTAAAAACTAGACAAGATACCTATGGATGCACTATGTGAGAATAGAATGGTTGTGTTTATCTTATCAAGAGTGCATTGTCAAAAATACCAGTTTTAAAGACTAATTTCCCAAATCTAAGTGTCTATGATAAAACCTATTTGTAATAGATTTGTTATCTCAGTTTTAATAATATGTTTAAGTGTTGGGTTTATTCTTCTTTGTAGTTTCCTTATAGGTTTAAAATTATTTATATAGATATGGTGAGAGAATACATCATGGTAAAATGGTCTCATATCAATATATTCCCTAGAAAATGATTTCAAGTGAGATCTTAGGACTACAAATAGATTTTACTCTTCTTGATTTTCCAACTGAATTTAATATTTAATGGATCCCCTAGTTGGACTTCAATTTTCCTTGTTCCTATGTGATTTGAGATTAATAAGGTAAATACACTCAATAATGAATTTGATGGAAAGCTATGAGGCTGTAATTTGTGAAATGATATTATATTCTCAACAAAAACTTCTCCTTCAATTGAATGATAGGGAAGATATGATTCCACGGTCTAGATTTTTATGTCATCTTCTTCATCATGGAATTTTCTTAATTCATTTTCATGTCTTTGGAATGTGATGACTTCAAAGGAATAAATACTTCCCCAAAGTGTCAATTTATTTAGGATAATCTACCCATAAGGATTTATATGGAAAGAAAGGCTTAGCATGTGGGTACAAAGAAATATTCTTTGCATTTAATCCATTTGAAATGGTCATATCCCCAAATCTTCAATCTATAAGGGAAGCAATTGTGGTGAGCCAACGTATGCCTAAAATTAAAGGATAACCTTTCTTCTATGTCCAATGTTTCAATATAAACAAATCTATAAGGTAATCCCAGGAATCTATGGTAAATGGAATGTTCTCAATGATCCCTTTTCACTTTGTAATGGTTTGATCATCCAATTAGAAAGTTGTGGTATTTGGTTACATATTGGCTAGATACAAGTTGAGAGCATATCAAAAATTATGATATTGATAAAAACTTCTAAATATTTAATAATGATAGGTATGCTGATATTTTCAAAAAAAAAAAAAACCAAAGGGTTTATTGGATCTCCATACTTGGGAGTGATAAGCTTTCCTACTAATATTTCAGCTAGTTTTTCATCTACTTGTATGGTTTTAAGATATTATTTTCTTCTTCGTAGAGTTTTTATGCATAATTATTTACTTATAGTCATGTTAATATTAGGAACATCCTTAATTTCTTGTATTAGAGAATTCCAATACTAACACGTTTCATTTCTTATATGAGGTCATATTCATACATTTTATTAGGGTATTGATTTGCTATTTTTTCTCTTATCCTCTCTGGAAATGGTATAGCTAGTGAATCAAGATTTTTAGTGGGTTTTTTATCATGGAGAGATGATTTATGAGTTGATTCTTCCAAATTCTATTGTTCCTCGTATATTTCCTCAACGATGGTGAAGAAGGATGTGGTAGATTATTTCTTCAATGGATTTGAAAAGTAGTGTAGCTAATAGAATTTAAATTAGCATTTTTTTATACCAAAGTATATACGAGGTTCATGTTGTCACTTAATATTGCACCATTTTTGAGGCCAATAGAAACACGTCAATTAAAAATTGGAATGTATCCAAGGTGTGGGATGCTTCTCCTTGGGGCATATCTCTAAATAAGGTCGCTTCCTCTACCTATATACTATAATGCTAACACTACTCTTAAGATAAACTATTAATTAGAGGAGGAAAAGGGAAAGGATAAATGCTTAAAAATAACTAAATAAAAGTGGTGGTAATTTTACCAAAATATAAAGGATATCACTATTGAGAGGAAGAATAGGGGGAAATATAATTCCAAGATGGAAGAAATAAGCCATAGTTCACCCTATATAAACCAAAATCCCATTCCACACATTTAAGACATAGATAAATCAAAACATATAATTATAGCTCATACACGTCATGTCAATAATGAACATAGAGGTAAGAGGAATAATAACAAAAATTAAGGTCAAATATAAGCCATAAGAACATGTTTTATTTATAAGAATATAAACATTCCATTACATAAATGGGGAAGGCACGAAGTGAATTACACAATTCCATATCATATGTTTGTAACTCATAATGTTTAGCCACCATTTGGGCATGGTAACTTTACATTCAGGAGAGGATCATTACAATGAATTTTGAGTTGCACTATATAGAGAAAGAAGAGAGGAGAAAGGATCATAAGTTAAAACATCACCCACTTACTCACCCACAAGAGACCAATCAACATTAATCAAGTAAAAATCAATCATGGGTACCATATATGTTTTAGATGATGCAAAATTAGGTCGAGATCATGTCAGGGATACTCAAGAAATTCAATGTTGGTTGTTGGGAGTGATTTTATCTTATTTCGATTGAATTTGAATGAAAACAAGCTTGAAAGGGCTTAAAATTATGTCAAAAATTTCTCTTTGATCTCTCTATTATATTCTCTAAAACTAATCCTTGATTGAAGCTATTATCAAGATATTTCTAATGATATAACGACAGTGAACAAGATCTCTTTATTAAAATATATGAGCATTTGAAATAGGTCTAGAACATGGTCATAAAGCTCAAGGTAAAAACGTTGTGGTCCCTTTTAACTCAATTTTTATCATAAAATGTACCTAAAGGTTAATCTCACTTTTTCATCACTTAGATTTTGATCATAACCACTCCTATCATGATCTCCTAAAATATTTCTGAAAATACTAATTTTGTGTGATTTGGTGCTTTTGATAAAAATATATAAATTTAAAGATCACCATATCATTTGAGTACAGATGAAAATCACAAGACCATCAAATTCGTGCTCTTTCTCACCATGCTTACATTTTTATCTCTAATTAGTCTCCCTTGATCTCATTTCATTCTCATAACTCATGAAACATGTCACCATTTAATTTAATTTAGGATATCATCTATTTTTGGGGATTCCAAGCTCTCGAGACCTTAAGAGGGTCACTTTTAATCTATTGGGTTTAAAGCGTCATATGATTGGGCCATGTAGACCAATCATAACCCCTTTTTTTCATTAGGTCACTAGATAATGGGCTCATGGGGATCACTGGGGTCACCTTATTTTCTCACTCATTCTTGTTCTACCCCTTAAGTTTCGTGGTCAACAATATATCACGAGATCTCTAGATCTTGAGACCCAACCTTATTTCCTCCAATGATTTTTTGATATATTTTATCCCATGGAGATTGAGTGGCTCAACATTGGTCCAAGATACCTATCAATTATGACCCACAACCTAAACTTTATCATGTTCTAATCCCCGTGTCATTGTTCCATGTGGACTAATGGTGAACATTTATGATTCTTAAAGGAAAGACTCATTTGAATCGACACGTTGATTCTTGTTTCCCATGAACCCAAGACATATATAATAAATATTTATGGACTAGAGATTAAAGGGAGATGTGGGTTTATACATCACTATCCCATCTCAAGGCTTAAATAAGTGATTCTGATCAATTTTTTGAATGTTTTAAATTTTAAGGCATGAAACCGGTCAGTGCAATTTATTTGAACAAGTTTGAAAATATCAAAGTGCTTGGAAAATGTGAATAATCAAGATCAAATACTTCCAAGGTTAGGATTTGATAACAATTTCCTAAAATTAAGCGTGAACTAATTTTGGAATCATTTTGGTAACTCACGGGGGCATCTTCCTATTAGATGTGTAGACACCTAATTCGATTGCACAATTTTAATATTTAAATTGTACTATCTTCTTCCCCATCATTTTATCATAATTATTGATTTCCATATAATTAGATAATATCCCCGTCTTCTCGTCAATTAATGACATTTTTAATTAATTGTCATTTTTCCTCATCTTAGATTCCAATTAACATCGCTTCATTATTTAACATTATGTTTTAATTACTTAATTACCCCTTTTATAATATTATATTTAATTAATAAACACTTTTATTAATTAAATTCCCCTCTTAAACCCCTCTAATTCTACTCATTTTTCTTCAAATCATCTCTAAATGGATTTTGCAGGGCTAAACATGGTCTATTAATTAATCCCAAATGATTAATTAAACCTTCCCTAACTCACATGGGTCATTAATTCCTAATTAATCTCTTATAATCATCTCATCCACTCCTAATTCAATACCTCCTTTATCCCACATTCACTAGGATGTATGTTTCCCCTAAATTAAAAATCTAGATAAGAAATATAGTACCCTCCTACCAATCTATACCATGTCCTTATAATTCACCTTTTTAATATTACTCAAGAAAATCTTTTTACTATAGGAAATCTTCCCAAATTGAGTAAACCTCCCCCTTTACTTGCCAAGAGTAGTAGGAGAAGAATAAAACATGGCTTTAATGCCATTTTAAAGATATTTCTTCCTTTCTCAAGGAATCCTTTATTGTATGTAGCTTGCATTTGGCTCATATAAGGAAGTATCTACAGAGTGGAGCACATCCAAACATCAAAAGGGAGGTTTGTATTTAATATTAGATTTAAATTTTTTGCAATGTAGTTAACTTTTCCTTTTAAGCTTTAATCTTGATCTAGTTGATTAAAGAAGATAAGTTAGGATTTAATTAGTGTTAAATCCTTATTTTATTATCTTAGTATTTCTTTAACATGCATATATATGGCATGCTTGGTGGTTTCCCCTTTGTCTCATGTGCATTTATTTATTTTTAGTTTAGCTTCATTTACCACTTTCATGCAAGTTATTTCAATTTGTTGAAAATTTCTATGTTCTTGTAGATGTATGTTGGTATTTGGGAGTGTTGAGTGTTTTTTTCAAGTAGTAAAGAGGTGAAGGGCTGCCAAAACTTGAACTTACAAAGAAAAATACTTTATTTTTGGTGTTTTTGCCTCATTTTTGAGCTATTTAGTATTACATGCATTTTTCCTTCAAGTTATTTGAATTTTTTGTAAATTTCTATGTTCTTGTTAGTATTTGGTAGTGTTAACTATTGAATACATGTAGTAAATAGGTGAAATGTTGTCAAAATTAGATATTATAAAGAAAAATCCATGATTTTTTATGTTTTTAGCTCATTTTTTTAGTTCTAGAGAATTCAACAACCTCATCTTGGTAAATAACAACCTTGATCTATTTTATTTTTCTACTTTCAATAGTTTTGCAACATTTTTTTGGAATTTTTTGTTTCCAATAGTGACCTCATGACATCTATTAATAACCTCATTTGTATCAACGACCTTGTGCCATCTATTAATGACATCTCTTGTATCAACTTCCTCATAAAATTTATAAGTGGCATCTCTTGTACTAAAATCCTTGTGACATATATCAGAATCCTCTCTTTATATCACCATCCTTGTGAAATCTATCAATAACCTTGTTGTTTAGCAAACTCACTTTGCAATGAGAGGCCTCACTTATGTCTATATCAACGACTTTACGAAAGGGAGTTAAGTTTTATACTTTATTTCACTTTTTCATCACTTAGATTTATTTTTTTGTCTAATTGTGTTTTTAAAATACTAATACTTTGTGCATAGGTTTCCATTCTCTCTTTCCAAAGATAAATTTCTCAAAAAAACAAAGTAATTAAACTAAAAAACCAAGTTTTGTGAACATCGTCTTTTTGTTATTTTACTTCACAATTTGGTTTCTTTTTTCTTACAAAAATACTTTATATCTTCATGATTGGCATAATATTATTAGATTAACCATATCTTTAAACAAATATGTTTCTTAATTAATTTTAAAAATATTGGGCTAATCATTTCCTTAACCATTTAGGCTTCTTGTCAAAACATCACATATTGGATTAACCATTATCTTAACCACTTTCAAAAGTGTTTATTTCCCTTTAGCATCATTTGTTTCATGTTTTTAGCTCATCCTAACTATGTATTCTCTTTCCACATGTAAAAGGTGATATAGGAAATCAAAAATAGTTTTTACACTTTTTCTATTTTACTAGGTTTTGGTGGTTAGGAGGTTATTAACTAATCATTTGGAAAAATCCCATGTACCTACGGGATATATAAATTCATGGAAAGATCAATGATTTTTGGTTAAGTAGGGGTTTACTTCTATGTGTCTCCTATGAAGTGATGGGTGCATTTTCCTCTAATACCTAGGCCATAAACTGGATCCCATGAGAAATAGTTGTTTTTTTCACCAAGATCCACTAAAATGATTAGAGTGAAGGGGAGGGGGATTTAAACCTTCAAACCATGTCTTAGACATCATTTCCTAATTTCACGAGACTTGTGCCTCACATACTGAAAGGTATATCAAGGATTCCTTAACAACTTGTTCATCCTATCTAGATGGCCAAATCTTAGGGAATATGTTGTGATTACTTGATTTCACCAAATAACTATGTTTGCAAAATAATTTAACCAAAGAGTGGTACATAGTCCAATATATGTGATTCACAAAACTCATGAGAAGAGACTTTAATAGTCCAGGGAACTCATTTTGACAAGAAAATGAGGTGATTCTCCATCCGAGTTAGATCAAGTGTGTATTTTATAAAGTTATAGACATAGTCCATATTTTTTACTACACAAATGAAAAAACAAAACATGTACTCTGTAGAATTCAAAACTTGTTTTGTACACAAAACTTCACAAAGAAAAAAATTTTCCGAGTTAAAACTTTGTTATTTTGGTAAAACAAGGAAAATATTTTTCCGATTTTAGCCACTTATTTTTTTATAAAATACCACATTATTCATTATAAATTTTAGCTTCAATTATTGATATTAAAAACTCAAAACTCTGTTAAAATTTTATCAACCATTTTTATCTTCACATTTAAAACCTATTTGCAAAACTTGGTTGAATGTTAAAATTATTTTGTTATGCTAATGGATTTTTTTAGTCTTCTTTAGAAACATTTACAACATCCAAATCTTGGAAAATTCATATTTACAATCATTATGCTACCAAAATTACCTAGATTTCCTTTGTAAATGCCTTATCAAACATCTTAAAATTGGAAAATATTCATTTTTTAGTCGTTGTGCTACTATTTTTTCTTAAATTTAATTTGAAAAATCACATAAGCATCTAAATATTTTCAAAATGTCTACTTTGCATTCGTTTGATTTTTTTAATTGACCTAGTAATTTATTTAATATGAAATAGTTAAATCAAACAATCTAGGTCAAGGTTTTCAAATCAAACAATGTCATCCATGACTAGATATCTAATGCTTCCTCACATTAACCAAAATAGGGAACTCATTCCATATCTCACTTCCTAACCTTGAAATCCTAAATAATCCCATCCACAAACTAATCCTCCTCGGACGTCTCACCCAATCAAATTTCTCTTAAAAAATAATCAATCACCTAACCTATGTCTTCCCTCATTAAAAATCCATGTCAATCCAAACTCCTCTAATCAAACATAGAATTTTCCCCTAACATCATGATCCAGTCCACAATAAATCCTTCTATATGTACTAAACCATCTTATAATAAATCCTATACCAACCTATCCCAAATCCAAATATAAATCAACTCCTAAGACATTTCAATATAAAAATCTTCATTAATCCCTTGAGTTATCTCCATATAACAATCCAAATCAAATCTCTCTTTGGCCCTCAAGCCATTTCAACCATGCCTTATTCTATCCTTACCAATCTTATAAAGATTTATGTTTTTTTCAGATTAAATAATTGACAAACAAAGATGTGCCAAGATATATTTCAAATCACTATCAAGTTTTAAGAAAGAGTTATTGTTCTACCATCATGGCTATTCAAAGTACTATCAAAATTTAAGAAAGAGTTATTGTCCTGCCATCATTGCTATTCAATAAAATAAAATGGGTCTTTGAAGCTTTAAAGTTTTACTACAAGAATATTTGGAAAAAATCAGAGTGGGTGGTTTTTGACTCAAAAGGAGCATCAAGAGGTATGTTAGTTTTTGGGACCCCAACAAACTTATTGGTAAGACTATTTTTTGATTGCTTTCTCACTTGGCTATTTCCTTTCATACTTCGGATAACAATTCCGGTTGGATTTTTGGTCATTTATGATCCTAACACTCTCCATGATAGAAGGAAACTCTGTAGATACCTTCTTAGTTTTCAAATCACCTACTCCAGTTGGAACTAGTTGATCATGGGAGACTTCAATTCTCCCCTCTCCACTAAAAAAAAGGTGGTGCTTCAAAACATATAGCTGGGATGGATGATTTTGCTGACTTCATATCACAAGAAAATCTATTGGACCTTGAACTCCATGGAAACCCATTCACATGTTCTAAAAAGAGACTCAACAAAAATCTCATCCAGGTTCATCTTGACAGAGCTCTAATTTCAGTGAATTGGCTTATACGTCAAGAATTTCACATTTCCTCTCTTCTCAGAATTACCTCTGATCATAACCCCATTGTCCTTAATATGTTGAGTAATGATAGGTCTTCTTAGTCCTCATTTAAATTTGAAAATATCTGGTTTGAACACCCAAACCTAATTGATAACATTAAAGAATGGTGGTGGATTCAAGTAGATGGATCTTCCAAGTCTGATTTTTTCAAAACTCAAAAATGTCAAAAAGAAAGTCTGAGCCTGGAACAAAGATGTTTTTGGTAATATTTTCATTAAAAAAATAGCATAAATATGACATTGAATCTCTAGAAAAGATTTTTTTACTTTTGTGATGAACCAAGAGGACTACATCCTTGAAAAATCCCTTTTTGATGAATTTCATACTATCTGTGCAAAGGAGGAATATTTCTGGAGACTGAAATCAAGAGTTGTTTGGCTTAAGGAAGGTGATAGGAAAATAAAAATTTCCACATGAAAGCCCTAAAACATAGATCACATACTAGAATTTCTGAAATCACTAGATAGAATGGTGAGACAAACAAATAATCCAAATTATATAAGAGAGGAAGCATTCAATTTCTACAATAAATTACTAAATGACTTACTTGAGATGTCTTCGGATGTTGCTAACATGATGTTGGAATCCATTTTAAACAATCTTTCAAGTACTAAAGACTTTTCTCTTTCTATAAGCATTACTATTGAAGAACTTCAAAAAGTAGTCTTCTCCATGGAGGGAGACAAATCCCTAGGCCCAGATGGTTTTCCATATTTTTTCTATCAAAAGTGTTGGGGGATTTGTGTGGATGACCTCCTCAAAGTTGTCAATGAATTTTTTAGGACAGGCAGGCTACTCAAAGAAATCAACAATACTTTTATAGTCTTGGTTCCTAAGAAAGTGGGGGCTAAAGACTTCAAGCACTTTATACCTATAACCCATTCTAATGTGTTATATAATATCTTCACTAAAATACTCACCTCTAGGCTCTAGCCACTGCTTCCTAACATCATATCAAGACAACAAGGGGGTTTATCAAAGGAAGGTTGATTGAAGATGATTTTTCATGGTGCATGAAACCATATACTTGATGGAGCAATTCGAGAAGGTAGGTATGGTATTAAAGCTAGATATGAACAAAGAATTTGATAGAGTATCATGGGTTTTCGTTGATAAAGTCTTGGAAAAAAATCTTTGATGCTCACTTTAGAAATATCATTTGGACCTATATATCTACTCCAAGATTCTCAATTATTATCAGCAAAGTGGATCTGTGGGATTATTTTTGAGCAGTCGTGGCATCCGGCAAGGTGACCCCATCTCTCCCATTCTCTTTATTATTATGGTAGATAGTCTTAGTCATACCATCAATAGGGTTGTTTCTTTGGGTTATCTTAATGGATTTAAGCCCACGTCCTTTGATATTACGGTCTCTCATCAACAATTTGTTGATGACACTATTCTTCTCCTTATTGCCTTTATCCTTGAAGCCAAAACTATGAAGTATATTCTCTAGCTCTATGAAGAGGCCTCCGGGCAGCAAATCAATTTTGATAAAATCTCTTTGTACTTCTTTAACACTCCTCCTTATTGATAAATAAAAATTCCCAAATCCTTGGCTATGAGATAAACTCATTACCTACTACATACCTTGGGCTCCCTTTAGGTACTAATAAGGTTCACATGAGTGTTTAGAATGCTTTGTTTGATAGGTTTCAAATAAATCTCATTGGTTGGAAGGGATCTACCCTTTCTAGTTTCATAAAATGCCTTCTTATCAAATGTAAACTCCAAAACCTATCGATTTATATCATGTCTCTCTTCTTTATTTCAGCATCTATTGCTGATACGAATGACTCTCTTCTTTATTTTAGCATCTATTGGATGGGCATGGAAGAGAAGAATATAATTCACTTGGTATCTTGGGAGAATTCCTACAACAACAAGAAAGTGGGGGGAATTGGCATTAGAAAAATAAGAACCATGAATACAAATTTAGTTTCTAAAATGGATTGGAGGCATATCAAAGAAGAACATCCTTGGGCCAATATCATCATAGCTAAATACTTAAACCTTGGAAATGCACAAGAGTTACTTGAAAATGTCGCTCTCTCTAGTGGTTCCAATTTCTAGAAAAATTTGGTAAAGATCATATCAGATCTTTCTTCTAGTTGTAAATGGATTCTGGGCACAGGGAAAGTATCAACTTCTAGAAAGAAAGTTAAGTTGAGTTTAACACTCTTATCAATAATCAACATTAGGAACAACTTCAAAATAACCTTACCGTAACTTTGGGACAACATGTCAGTGGCTACATGCAAAATACAGATGGATTACTGTAGTGGAAAAATATTGTGAATATTATCCCTAACCAAGAAGGGCTCCTTGGAGACCTGCAAAATATCCTAAGTCATATTCCCATCAGCCAAATACAGCCAAATAATGAATTCACCTGGGATCACTCATTTGATGGAAACTACTCGAGTGAGATCTAGGTACCAATTATTTGTCAATGAACTAGATAACATCTTTCCTTGGAGTAGGATCTGGTTCAAAGAGCTTACTCCTAAGATTAACTAGTTTCTCTGGTTTGTTCTTAATAAAGGTATCCTCACCATTGATAACCTTATCAAGAGGGGGTCTACCATGCCTAATAGATGTTACCACTGTAAAAAGGATAATGAAACCATTCACCACCTCTGCTTCATTTTCCTATGGTCATGGCTCTTTGGAAGCTTGTATTTAAAAGGTTTGAAGTTAATTGGTCTTTCCTGAAGGGCATTACTCAAGCTTTGCTCCATTGGAATCCTCCTTTCAAGCATGCTCTTCTTCATAGATTTTTGAGGATCATTTTTTCCCACACCATATGGAGGATATGGAAGGCTGTCAGTAACTTCATAATTTTAGAGGACCCCAAAAAACCATCGAAGTATCCTGAATGAAATTGTTGTGGCTGCTAAAGAAAACATCTAGAAATTTAAGCCACCCAAAAAAGGTTTGTATCCCCAAGATGAGGAAAAATATCTAAAGGCATGGAATGTCAGTACTCAACAACTAGTAGCTCCTCCCTCCAGCATTGACAGGTCTCTTGTGCAGTGGATCCCCCTCCAGAAGGTTGGTATAAGTTGAATTTCAATGGTGCTTCTAAAGGAAATCCTAGGTCAGCAGGTGGTGGGGTCTTATCAGAAATCACTTGGGTCACTTCATTGTCGTTTATGCAGGTTCCATGTGAAAGAAAACCAACCACTACTCGAAACCCTTGTAGCTCTCTCGGGAATTAGAATTGCTAGAAACCTCAAAGTGGCTAACATCATTGTGGAAGGTGACTCAATGAACATTATCAATAATATTTCTAAGACCCAAATTCCTAGTAGAAGCATAAGTGAATTTATCAATGAAGCCCTTTCTATATGCAATGGTATTAACATCATGTTTCAACATATATAGAGAGGGGAATAAATCAATGGACATCTTAAAAAATGTAGGGGTATGCAATAATAAGTACACTAAATGGTATGATTTACATGACACCCCTCATGAAGCTTGCCAAATCATCATTAAAGAAGCAAATGCAAATCCCTAGCTGGTGGATCTCTCACGTGTGGAATCCTTGGCATGGATTTTTGAAGTGGATTGATATTAAAAGTTCTTATTACCCCTTCACCTCAAAAAATGAGTGCTTTTTTTTTTTTTCAAACATATTTGGGGGAAGGATTCGGGGTTCATTTCTATAACTACCAAGCTTTTAGGTTGTTGGCATGTTGTCAGTAAGACTATTTGTAGTTGTTATTAAGCGTTACACTTCACGAATGGCTTCTACTTTCACTATGGGGGATCTTCATGTCACGTTGAGCCTATTTTTGATCCTCAATGGAAGGAAAATGTAGAGCTATGGGAAACCCTTAGCATTGGGGGTTTTCCATATTTTATTCAGAGGATCAAGGGACATGACCAACACATTTCGCTGCAATTTGTGGAAAATTGGAAAGGGAGGAACATCTAGTACAGAGGAAAAGATTTCAATATCTCATAGTAGTTCATATATTTTATAACCAAGCTTAGCATGGATGGAAATAAGTTCTTTAGGAACAAATTTGATAAAGAAGCTAAGGAAAAAATCTTCCTTGATGATGGGGAACACCTAGAAATTAAGAAAGAAGGCATTGTTTGTGACACAATTTTGAAGCCCTTTGATGATGTATCTCGTATGATGGTTCATTATATCACTCTCAAGGGGTGGTTTTCTACAATCCCACTTCATCACTTGGTGTTGCTAAATCATTTTAGGCATGAGGCCAAGGTGAGTTTGTCTTACTACACCCTTACCACCAATTTCAAGAACTTGGAAGATAAAAAAACTTCCTAGCCATCCACAGGGTAGTTCTCAACCTCATGCAAGTGCACATCTGGCAGATTTACGATGTTAATGGAGTACCGGCCTCTGCATAGAAGAATGGGAAGATCACCAAAAATTCCAAAGCCTCAAATTGGGATCTAAACATCACTGCTTATTTGAATATATCTGAGGAACTTAGAATTTCTATCAAAGTCTACAAAAATCCATCAATTAGTGTCTTTTTTTTTATATGTTTTGCAATTTTGTAGTTTTGATCATAGTAGGGCTTACTATTGGCATATTTCCCATTCCCTTGTACTTTGTTATTATTTTCTTTTGGCTAGGGTGTGGCCTCCTTATTTTTATCCACTTTTCTCTAATTTTAATATCTTGGTTGTAGAGCCTTTGGTTGTACTCTTGGGAAAGGTCCCTCTAAAACCTTTTACCGATAAATAAATAAAAAAACATTATCAATTTTAAAAGGAAGAATAAGATGATTATTCTAAGACACAAAGATATCACATAATAATATCACATCACATTTAATAAGTTGAGAGGAATTCACTAGAATAACCTTACAAAAGATTTACAAACAAAGAGCTAAAATATCATTTATGGAAATCCATCATAATGTCCATGAATTAACTCAATAATCAGGATGTACATATAGGAGGAGGGAATTGAAACTACTACCTAGATCAGTGGTGAATAACTCCCACTAATTGATACTAGTAATTAAGATAAGCGCACAAGACTAGTACACTTAAACAAGGAAACATAACAAGTGTAGGAATAACCCAAGTATAATAATTATCCTAATAAATAATAACCTACAATAACACTCCCCATAAGCATAGCTGAGGTGGGTGGAAAATAAGGTGGGTCTTGAAAACAAGACTTGATGAGGTACCCACGTACAATAACTAGGAAAAAGAGAGTTACCATGGATGAAAAATCACAAGGTAAGAAAAACTAGTAATAGTGAAGTAGAGAGAGTGAAAACTCGTTGCATGACATCCTTGAAAGATCAAATTAAAAAAAAAATCTTACAATGCTGAAGAATTTGGGTGTGCACTATGGTCTAAATCCATTTCTCAATCATAAAACTCAAAAATAATCGACACTTGGATACACCAAAATAGCTCCACGCAAGGATATTATCAATGGATTGATGTAGAAAGTGAACAAAAAACAAGCATAATTCAATAAATTACTACAAATAGGTGTTCCACAATCTAAGAACAACCATATTAAATGATTTAATTTAAGTTGGATTAAATCTATATTGTGGAGTAATTATAATAACTGATTTGCAAGTGATAAAATATAGTTTTACATAATAAAAAACATGTAAAGTATGAAACCCTACGAAAGAGAGGGAGGTACGAAGACTTAGCTAATTTTTGAGTGGACATGAAGTGATTTGGGAAAGTAAAATTGTTAAATAGGCTGTAGATAGGGTCGTTACTACTCACTATGCAATTCAAAACTTGGGAAATAAGTTAGATAGGGGTACCCAGTGTAGGACAAAGGTTCCTCGGTGCAGGTGACTATGTAGAGGCTCAAAATCTACTTAATTTTTGTCATAAGGTCTTTGATATTGGTTCATTTTGTCCACATTATGTTCACTCATTGATCGTCAAAGGTACATGTAATATGAAAAAGAAAATTTCACCTACACATACCCACAAACCACATCAAACCTAAAAAGGAAAATGCAGAATGGGGAGTTAGACTAACCCTAGTGGCTACCCCAAGAGTGAATTTATGATTAAGTGTTTCACTACATATCAGACTCCATGTATTTCTTATGTGTGTGTGTAGGAATTATGCCCTAGGATTCCCTTGTGCAAGTTGCACTTAATAACAAGTCCTAGCTAGAATGAAGCAATGTAATAGTATGTGTGGATGGAATAGAATAGAATTCCCCTTCCTATGTAGTGTATTTAGAAGTATGTATCCCTTGTTCCTTAAATGAATTCCTTTGGAGTGCTTTATTTCCTTTGGAATGCAATCTTATATTATGATAGTAATTTTTAGTTCTTGGTCCTTGATTTTGAGCACGTAACTATGTATTTATATGATTACCTTGTTTAAATTTCATAATTGAAAACTTAAAGGCCAACCCATAAGTGAATTTTTTCCCAAAATATAAAAGAGTCCCAAAAAAAAGAGAGTAAGATAAGAAAGGGTTAGGGGCACTCACGAGGGACATGAGCATCTAGGCATGGTTGTCCTTATAGGGAACTTATGTCCAAGCCATAAAATATAAACAAGTAAAGTTCTGACTAGGTTGTAGGGTGTGTAAGACCAAATAGAAAACAAGAGACAAAGAAAATAGGCCAAAGATAATTTTTAACCACTAGTTTTCTTGCTTAGGAATCATGTAAATGCTAGTATGATTTTAGGACCTAGAAATGTACCCAAGTGTTTGATTTTCTATCTATAACAACAAGGAAATGAGACATGATCTACGAAATAAGAGTACCATGATCTAATAATATCCAAGGCAACAAAGCAAGGACATAATATATGAAGAAGTAGGATCAACACCATACCCTACCATACTTGCTAAATGGGTGGAGTGGCACTACAAATGCATATGAGTTGACAAAATAAATAATCAAGCCCTAACAAATTAACACTAGGATTCACCATAATAGCTCTCCCAGAAGAGAGAATATCAACATGCCAAAAAATCTGAAAATACATATACAAAATATCTCAACAAATAAGAGATATGCACTACACCTACTAAAGGAAAAATATCATAATAAGGAACATTACTATATAGATGATATAGAAAATAGAGTACAAATCTGAATGGTGGAGGATTCATGCCATTAGAGTCCTCTTAATGAATTTTTATGTCACCGCCATGAGTGATAAAAATCCACCCCAAATCAACACGAGATGGATGAAGAAGATTTCTGCATATAATTTGGTGTAAAATTCACAATGGGCTCATCCAAATGAACATAAGATTGTGTTTCAAGTTGATCTTGTCTAATAGCTAAAATATTAGGTTTATTAAGCCTAAGTGAAGGTGGAAAACTCATGTGTAGCTCATGATCCTTGGAAATATTCAAGCATACAAAAATGGGAGCTCTATCAATGTGTGATACCAGTGAAGTACCTTCTCAAAAAACAATTCCATGGTGAGAATGCCACTTAATAGGTTGAATAAGGAAGAAATACCCTATGAATATATATTAATACCTCCTCTAGAAAATCCCATAAAACGGTGCATGTGAGAACTGAATGTAGTGGTATGATTATCAAAAGTACCATGCATGTGAGCATAAGGCACTGAAGTGGGATACACATAATGTGTTACTATAATAGGCATATGTGTAGAAGGAAAACATGGAGTAATAAGTGCAATAGGCTCAGGAGCATCAAAAATAAAAATAGGCTTAGAAACCGACAAATCGGGGTGAGTGGGTATAAGAGAAATATTTTCATGTGGACAATGAATAGGGGTATTAAATTCCATATAATGTGAGGATGATTCTATAAGTGAGCAAGTTCTTTCTTTAGGGAGTGAATGAGGCCATATTTTTGTGAATGAGGTTATGTATAAGTGAGTTTTGCTTCTTAAGTGATCTGTTTTCTTCTACAAATTATATTATGTCCTCTTGAAGTACACGTACCTCAAAGAAAATCATTTCATTCTTT
The DNA here is from genome assembly GCA_018340775.1 of Taxus wallichiana var. yunnanensis. Classification (NCBI taxonomy): domain Eukaryota; kingdom Viridiplantae; phylum Streptophyta; class Pinopsida; order Cupressales; family Taxaceae; genus Taxus; species Taxus wallichiana. Next base: position 284,677,332 of record CM031243.1, on the reverse strand, counting down.
GATGGATAAGAATCCATGATTGTAAAGATAAACTCAAAAATTTAGAATGTCGAGCTCACAAAAATGCATCCACATGTGATTAGAAAACCCCTATATTTTGAAACTTTATAGATAGTGCATGTAAATATTACAAGGAATAAAATTACCTTTTATTAATGAAATATGTGTATAAAAATATCACCAATGTTGAGATATTGAAAAATACATGATTTTGAAAAAATCCTTAATATGAGCTACAAATAAATATTTATGAGCTCCAAAAGGTTTTTTATTAAAAATAATATTTTAATGCTGATTTTTTAAGAGCAAAGTACAAATGATGCCCAAATGTCTAGAGGGTAAATAAGTGCATCTAAAGGGTACAAAATTATAACCAAAAGATAAAATAATGCACCCAAAACCTACATATCCAAAGGGTAAAACACTGCATCTAAAGGGTGCACGTCTATGTCCAAAGGATAAAAGACTATACCCAAAAGATATATATCTATGTCTAATGGATAAAAGACTACATCCAGAAAGTACATGTCCAGAGGGTAACAAAATGCTTCCAAAAGGTACAAATCGTGTCTAAAGGATAAAAGCATGCATCCAAAATGTACAATTATTGATACAAACTTAGACTGCAAATATCTTCTTTTCTAGTACATGTATAAACAAAAGAGAGAAACCAGAAATATGATATAAATTTAATGTCAAAAAAATAGATTTGTACATAATTGTACAATTGTTTTGGAAAATGTACCAAAAACCCCTTAAAATGCCCAAATTTGACTATGTCATAATATGGTTGAGTTTACAATCAATCATAGTGTTTTGGAACCTTCCAAATCTAATCGAACACTCAATCATAGGAAATTAAATTAACTCAATAATTAATATGTACATATAGGAGGATGGAAGTGTAACTACTACCTAGATCAATGGTGAAGAAATCAGACTAATTGATATTGGTAGTTAAGCTAACTCCACAAGACTAGCAAGATAACTCCACATAACTGGTAAGTTAACTCAACACAACTAGTATGCTAACTCCACACAACTATTACACCTAAGCAAGATAACCAAGAAGTGCGGGGGTAACCCAACCGCAATAATATTCCTAATAAACAAATAAAAGGATAAATAATAACCTACACTAGCAAAGTTCCTTTGTGGACAAAATAAGGTCAAAACCACCCAATCCCATCATTTCTAAATCCCTTTAAATCCCAAACACTTGTTGGACCTCTTCCTTCAAATCAACCCTCCATCATCAACCAAAAAGGACCCCATCTTATCCTCCCATCATCCCATTTCCCATTACATGGAAAAGTGACTAGGTCTATCCTTGATCCATCTCATATCCTATCATCACCCAACCATCCATTATATATCAAATATCCTAAATTGTAATTGATCCTTGGGCCACCTCCTACTATCCCATTACCATATCTCCTTGGGCCCCATCCAACTCATGCATCGTATTCAATCCCTCAGTCACCTCCTACTAGCTCATTATCTTATATCCTTGTACCACCTCAACTATCCCATCACACTTTATCATTGGGAAAAATCCTACTTTCCTATTACCATCAATCCTTAGAATGCAGCCTACCCATCCATCATATCATCCCTCTCTTGAAAATTATGAAAAGCCCACCATCATCTGTAACAATCCTCTCATTAATCCTAAACATCCACTTTCTTCCCACTTTTCATGGGACCAATGGATATTAGAAATATTTTAATATTGTGAACACTATTATTTGCAAATAATGAGTTGGTGACAACTTGTAGAGATCTCTTAGAGAGATTCTAGGTTTTTTGAGTGAGAATAGGGATTGGGAGAGATAAGTGAGAGTTTTTTGAAGATTAGAGTTGACTTCTCTTTCATAGGAGAACTCCACTCTATATATGTAACCTTGTCTTATTGAATAAAACATCCCGGAAGTTTTCAATATCAAAACTCTATTATTCTATTTCCGGTGTATTTTTCTTATTAAATCTGGTTTAAGCTCTATATTTGGTATCAGAGTTGTGTCTGATCCTCTATCAAATGGAAGCTTAATTAATATTTTTTAGGGGCAGACATGTTTTTATTTTCCCTGATCGATGATAGCTCTATGAATAGTTTTTCATTTTAGGTAGATTTATTTGTGAATGTAACTCTGAGGAGATATATTGTTTTGGTGCTTATCAATTCACATACAACAATTTGGGGTCTACTCGGTCTAATTCTCTGTTCATAGGTGATCTCAATCGACATTTTGAATTGTCAGCGGCAAAGCAGCATCTTCTAGATCCATGATAATCATTAGTTCTATACTAGCTAGGACATAATAGATCAAAAAGGATATCATTTTATTCAAATAGTGAGATTGAATCTCCATCATTCACGATAATAAGATAGAAGTGGATTTGGTGCCTAAACATGACATACAATTGATCTCATGTCAGATCTATCTCGCCAGATCCTGTGAACTCTTTGAATCCTGTTTAGTGAACAAAATTCAATGCACAATCTGCAACCACGTGGAGGGAGTGTCTTCATCAGTTAAGTATTCACCTACTTTCATCATTCAATGAAATTCCGTCTAGAACGACTTCAAGGCATAGTTTATGCTTTGCTTTTTACATACGCATCTAGAAATTCCTGAATGCAACTCCACCTATCATGCCAACTCCTACATCTATTAGTTGTTGCTGCTCAGTACGTAGAATTCTAAAGATCTCTACTTTGTGAGCTTTGATCTAGTCACTTAAACATATTATTGTAGTTGAGTGTGACTAAATTGTTTTAATGGTCAATATCATAATATGATATTTGGAATTTGTAGATCAGTCACTTTAGAAAGTAATTAAATATTACTTTTTTAGTAATAGATTTTGATTTTATAGAGTCAAATAGTCTCTTGTTTAAAAATAATATTAATTCATTGTCAATCAAATAGGTGTTTTAGGATATTCATGTCAGAGTCAAAAAATTGTTAACTAAAAAAAAGGACAAATGAGTGCATTTTCGGTGTAATCCGACACTCAATTTTAAAGGGAAAATGCAAATGAAAACTATTCCTAGCTTTGGGGGCTCTGCCCTCGACCCCACCCTGTATCACGATAGGGAGCACGTATCATCCTTGACTATACTTTCTGCTGAGTTAGCAGGGACATACTTGATGGAGGCTGGAGGCAATGGAGGAAGGAGGTTGATCAGCGACCTCTCGTCAAGCACCATCGACGAGGCCGCGAAATTGAACTGGTGGCCAAGTTTTTAAGTTGTGTGTTTGCTTTCAGTGTACATTTGTGAGAATAAGAACAAATGATTGTTCAAAAGTAATGTATAAACATTCCTGAATGTAACTCCCGATGTAATGAAATAGGTGAGCAAAAGCACCAGTGTAAGATAGTTCATGGATCTTGAAAAGGTTTGTGGAAGATCCAGAAAACCACATGAGGTGGACAGGTGATGGATCTGTTACACGTCAAGGTTTGTGGTAAACCTGTAAAACCATAGAAGGTTGAGCATTTCTCCCTTCATTAGTATCAAGGTCATGAGTCACATAGTTTGACATGCTCCATAGAGGTGAGCATACTGCAGATGAGAGTGTGTATGTTTTTCCCATGTTCACACTAAGGGGGTGAATGTTAGGAATATTTTAATATTGTGAACATTATTATTATGCAAATAATGAGTTGGTGACAACTCGTAGAGATCTCTTAGAGAGATTCTAGGTTTTTTGAGTGAGAATAGGGATTGGGAGAGATAAGTGAGATTTTGTTGAAGATTAGAGTTGACTCCTCTTTCATAGGAGAACTCCACTCTATATATGTAACCTTGTCTTATTGAATAAAACATCCCGAAGTTTTCAATATCAAAACTCTATTATTCTATTTCCGGTTTATTTTTCTTATTAAATCTAGTTTTTAAGCTCTATAATGGAGTCACACATTAGCTTATATAAATAAAAACAATTTCTTCATCGAACTAAAATAAAATAAAATATAAGGAACTCCAAATCTCAAAATAAATCTAACCACAAATCCAAAACTCAAACACGATTCAAAAATTAAAAAAATACAAATACGAAGTATGGTGAAAGGTGAAAAATATATCGATAGAGAACTCAAGCTCTCACACACACAATAATAATTTCTAGACAATTATAAATCACTTATCGAGTATGATCTCACCACAATTATTGAGATTGGAGATAATATCATTATTGATAGTTCAAAATTCCTAGTCTCCCTCATCAAATAAATCACAAAAAATGTTGGGAAGTCCTATCACAAGGAGTAAAATTGTTGGTCCTAAATCTCAATCCATCATATCCTATTCTTCCCACTACATCCTAGATATGTATCATCCATCCCTATTTTACTCGTATCTACCCCTATTTCATTAATTTTCATTGTCACCCTTGATGATAAAGAAATTATTCTCCCTTTTTCAATTTTCCTTCGCACATTATCAAAAATACAAAAACATTAAAACACCATCAAAAATCCAAAAACATTAAAACATTTCAAAATTACAAACATCAAACATTCAATAAGTTGTTGCATACACATGGATGTTCTTTCCTTTATTTACATTACTCTGTAAATCACCCATCATTTTTATCCCTTTGATGATCTTCGGTTAGTCTATTCACATTCATTGTGTGGAATTGATCTCTATTTTTTATGTTTGACAAATTAAAGAATGATTAGCCTCTTAGATATCTTGTCACTATCATACATTTAATAAACCTATTACGAATACCTTTGGGTGTATCTGCTGACACTAGCTAATTTCATCAACATAATAATTTCCACATCCCTCCATCAATACATTAGTGGTTCTTAACCCTTAATCAAAACAATTGAGAGAATATAAATAATTTATAGAAAGAAAAAAATCAAAATCATGAGCAAAGAAATATATATATAACTCTCTCTAGGGGTATTTCCAGTATCTCTATCAAGGCTCTGGATGCCCGGCTAGAAGTAGAGAAATTTTATGGCTAGAATTAGATACATCTCCATGAGGGCTATGGAAACCTAGCTTGAAGTAGAGGAATTCATGGCTCTCCTTCCACCCCCATTCACTAATAAACTATAAAAACAAATCATTCCTAACATTGGCTAGTTTTTCTTCATTTATTACTCACAAATTTTCACTTCAAGAAGTGATTAAATTTCATGTGCACACACTTGATCTTGATGAGAAACATGAGTATTATATTACCAGGTGTTATTTGTATCTTTTCACAATCTTACTTTAGTCCATGTTTTATCTTGTGATTTTTTCCTTTGGCTCATCACTTTTTCGTCACCAATCTTTTGGTTACATTTTTCATATCCATCCATATCATTTACATTTTTATTCTTCTTCAATTATAACATCCATATGCATAAATTTCCTTTTATCATTTCGAGGGAAACTTTTTCGCCTTTTTAATAAACATTTTTACCTCTTTCTATCATTTGTATCTTGGCCATATTTTTGTGTGTCACACATTCTATTGGGGCACCCTACTACAAAAAGAAACATGTCACCGATACTACATATTTGTGGAACTTTGTGCATGTCATTTGGTGAAAAGTAGTTGTTGGCACCATAGGAGGATTCTGTTGTTCATAAGAACCTCACACTAAGGGTCATGATTTCTCCTTATTATCTTTTCATTAGCTTGATTTTGTAATCTTGTTGAACCTATTCATCTTAGCCTTGATCTAGCTTGTCATATTATTTTATATGTACATAGGAATTTTCCCTTGTATAATATCATCTCTCATTGGGGGAATCTTAGCATGTTGTTCTTCTATAAATAGATTCAAAAAACCTAGAAAATCCAAAACATTTGAAAAACCTACAAAATCCAAAAACATTCACAAAATCTGAAGAATCAAAAACATTTCAAAATGTAGTAAAAACCCAAAATAGCATCTAATTCAAACTCACTAAAAATCAGAAACTATACCAAAGAACATCCTACTTCAATGCTTGCTAATTCTAGCACACAACATACAAATCATATTATGATCTTCTTTCATCAACAAGCTTGATTTCTTGCTATGTTTGACTTCTGGCTTATATCATTACTTGGGAGGTTTCATAGTTCTCATTTACTTTCCTTGGACTTATACATCCTCCACCCAATCCCTTACATGTATCCTTTCTTTGCGCACCATATTAGCCATTTTCATATAAACTCAAAAATTTAGGTATTGATATTGCATAACAAAAACATTTCTACAATTGTCTTAAACATTTCATGTTTGATTGTATTTTTGTACTTATTTTTTTGTTTGGTTTCTTGTTTGTTTACTTTATCGCATTGCATTTCTTATGAATTTTTCTTTGAGTATGTCCCTTTTCATTTTAAAAATATTGGTATTATGGATTTTCATGTCATTTTACATTTTTTTATATGCTTACATCAAATAATAAAATATATTTCCAAGTTGTAACATTATGCAAGCTACAATATGATCTTTCCAACCCTCATCTATCTTTATTCCCATTCTAACTAACATCCTCTCTAAATAACCTTTTCCATTTATTCTAACCTAGCGAGATATGGTGGTAGAAATGAATTTTTTTCCTTCAACTCGATCATTTTATCTTCTATCCGAGCGTCAATTTCCCTCTTCTATCATCCTATTGATTATTGAGGGTGTATCATTCATCCTACCAATTTTTATTCTACCCATGTAAAAGATAATTATCTAATATCTTTGAAATAGTGTTTCTCACACTACACAACATCAAAGATGAGGAAATGAAGACACCTAATTTTGACCACGTAACTTTTAATATGTAAAATTTCACTAATTATCTTATTCTCCATCATTTAATCGTAATTAGGTATTTTCACTAATTATATAATATCCCTCATATTCTCGGTCAATTAACAACATCTTTTTAATTAATTGGCCTTTTCCTTCATCTTGGATGCCAATTAATGTCACTTTATTAGTTAAAATCCCCTTTTAATTAATTATTTACCCTTTCATGATCTTATATTTAATTAATTTTATTAATTAAATTCCCCTCTCAAACCCCTCTAATTCTACTAATTTCTCTCCAAATTATCTCCAAATTTCTTCTACAACCTAAACATGGCCTATTAATTAATTTCATATATGTTTAATTAAACCTTCCGTAACTCCCATGGGTCATGAATTCCTAACTAATCTCTTATAATCTTATTTATTCACTCTTAATTCCACATCTCCCTTATCCCACACTCACTAGGATGTATGCTTCTCCCAAATTGGAAATCTATATAAGAAACCTAGTAGCCTCCTACCAATCTACACCATGTCCTTAAAATGCACCTTTTTAATATTACTCAAGAAAATAATTTCTATTATAGGAAATCTTTCCAAACCGAGTAAAACTCTCCCTCTTTAATTGCCAAGAGTAGTAGGAAAAGAATCAAACATGGTTTTAATGTCATTTTAAATAGATCTCTTCCTCTTTTCTTAAGGAATTCTTAATCATATGTAGCTTGCATTTGGATCATATAAGGAAGTATCTATATATTAGAGCACATCCAAACATCAAAAGGGAAGTTTTCATTTAATATTATATTTATATTTTTTGCAACGTAGTTAACTTTCCCTTTTAAGATCAATCTCTATGTAGTTTATTAGAGAAGTAAGTTAAGTTTTACTTGGTGTTAATTACTTCTTTTATTAGCTTAGCATTTCGTAACATGCATACAAGATGAACTCATGAAGATCCTGACATATCCATTGGGCATGGAGTCAACATAAAACTTTTAGAATTGATCCTAAAAACTTTTAAAGCTCACTCTAAATATTTTCTAAAATTTTTAACTTGTAATCTTCTCTAAATCTAATCCTTAGAACTCTACATAAGACTTTGATCACACTAAAAAAATCCCCAAAACCTTTGGGTTATCACTTTGAAGATCTAGATGAAGATCCAACTAGAAATCCTTTGACACTAGATGTTTTATTTCATCAAAATTATTTTTTCACATTTCTTGGAGGTCTAACTAATATGACTATGCAGGAGCTGAAAAGAAGCCCATAAAAACTATGTATAAAGGATAAAATCATATATGATTCAAATGAAAACATGCAGAGTATGAAAAGAAATTATTTTTCAAAAACAAACCTAAACTAATCATACCCTATCCAAAATAAAAGCAAGATAAAAAAACCATATAATGGTTGGGAAAATTAATTTCCTTCCTAATGAATCTAGGCCATGAAATCAGCTTTTTAAATACCCTAGATTTTAATGAGAGTGTAAAAGTAGTATGTGGATTATTTCCTTAATAGTATCAACTAAAAAAGATTAAAAAAATACATCTATCTGATATCTTTTTTTGGGTTTTGGAAGTATTGGATTTGACTTTTGATGATTTCAGAATCTTCCTTATGCTCTAAAATGAGCTTGATATGTGGCAGCTCTAAAACACTTAGATATCTTATTTGGAACACATTTTAATATTTTTCCTGTCACATCCTTTAACCAATCTTCCATGTCCCCAATCATTTTCCTCATAGAGAGTTTTTTTATGTTTATTTTAACGTCTCTTCCTTTTCTCCCTCTTTAACAAACACCTTTTATTTCATACTTGGCCCTGCACTTTCCCTTTCTTCCTCCCCAAATGTGAAATTCACGAGCTTGAGCTCCTCTTTTACTTAAAAATATTCTAAAATAATTATTTATTTCCATGTAGGCTTACCACGTGAAAGAAACATCTGATCCTCACATTATTCTCTAATTGAAAGCATGAAACTATCAAACTCCTCAAGAGTATAAGTTTTTTTATCCTCCTTGTGGTCTTCAACTCTAGATTAAATGTCATCAATTTTAACAAACACTTCCTCCCCATTCCCAGCCTCTATATAATCATCCTCTAACTCTATTTGATTATTTTCAATAGTGGAAACCTCTTGATTTGGAAAATATGTGATTTCATCATCTAAATGAAAGTCATGCCACTCTGAAATCTTAATATCATGGTTTTCTCCTATGAAAGTAGCCTTAAACGGGAATGAAAATTTTGCAAAGGGTTTCCATTACCTAATTTCTTTGATTTTTTTTTTTATGGTAATCCTTTATGATCTAATCATGTAAAACCATCAAATGATACTCCATTAAATTATCCTTCCTCTATAACTCAAGGAATTTGAGGGGGGAATGGTTTTCTTTTATTCATGTTCATTTTCCAAAATAGGTGTAGGGTATGGCATTGAAATATTCTTGTATTGTTGCATGATCTATAATTTTTCCTCATCATTATAAAAATTAGAAACTTCACCACCCAAAGACACGATAGGGAAATTGGGATTTGTTAAATTTAAATAGGGAATGGGTATAACCTATGAAATGCCATCATTCCTTAAAGCTTTGTGATAAAACTTTAGAGGGCTGGGTAATGCCATAGGTGGAGGTGGGAAGGAATTTTGAAAAAATATGAGATGTTTTGGAAATGATTATATTCTAGGATAGAAAATGAAATATTAAGAACCATAGGGGCTTCCTAGATCCGAAGTTGATCATTGGGAGACTCAAGAATTACATGAGGATTTGAAGGCAATTCAAAAAGGGGGTGAAGAATGAGAGAAATGAAGATGTATTTTATCCTTCCAACCAAAAATAAATTTTTCCCATCTTGGATAGAAATATAAAATTCTTGAGGAAAATTGAATCCCCAAGAGATTGAATCAAAATAGAAAGATCATAATCAAATGCTCTCAAATAATAAAATAATACCATACCTAGATGAGGTCTAAATTATTGAGGGATTTTTCTTCAATTATTTTTGAATCTAAGATTGAATTCTAAGATAACATCCATTACATAACTCTTTATAGTGATGAGGTGTTCCATGAGAGATATGATACATTATCCTTAAACTATTTATCCAACTTTGATCAGCCAAACTCATGTACCATTCTTGATTTTTACCTCTAAATAAAGAGACAAGAAGTTTGAGGAAAACATTATCTTTTATGATATTTTGTATAACACAATAATTGGCTATATATTGAATGTGATCAACAGTTCTTATATCACCATTCCCATGAAAGAGGGGCATATTTTTAGGGCTGATTTGTGGATTTCATCCCACTCGCTACAAATGGAGGGGATTAGAGTTGAAAAGAGGTACAGGTAAGATCTTTCGATTTCCACAAAAGAGTGGAAACATTAATATATTAAAGGGGATGGAATATTGGTCTACAAATGAGATAAATGGTTCCTTACAACTAATGGAGTCATCATTTGTGTTGAGATGATGCCTCTAAAGGATAGATACCACTAAGACAAAAACTAATTTTAGTGAAATGAGATGTAAATGACTGAATAATTCAAAGTGGGTGTGCCAAAAACTATTGTCACCTGATATTATACCCTTTTCTAAGGCTAGTCTTACGACCTCAATGAAACATTAGAATGTGCCTAAGGTATGGTACCTTTCTCCTTAGGACATACCTCTAGACATGGATTGTTCCTCTATGTTAGCCATTAAGTCTTAGTGTTTTCATTGATGCCAATTCCATTAATTGACAACAATATGTAGGTGTCATATCAATCTCCATGAGGTGTATTTAATTATTAAATTTGAAGGTTTATTAGTAGTTTCTAGTTTGGTGAAGTCCTATGGTGTTATGAAGCATCTTCCAATGTGCATGGTCATATTTTGAGTCATCCTAAGTTGAGTAGTGTTTGTCATGAATTTTAGAATGGTTAGTATAGTGTGTTAGAGTTGTATGAGTTTTTGTAAGATGGAATATAGGTTGTTTTGGAGTTTTATTTAATGTTTTAAAGTAAGTCTGAAGTTTTTTCTATTTGATTCGACATCTAAACTACTTTCTTTAGAATCTGAACTGGTTGCTTAAAAGTATGAAAAAGATTTTGATAATGCTATTATGACATATGGTTGAGGTTAAGCATATATATTGAATTAGATGAGTTTAGATATAGGTTTGAGCATGATTTGTAGGTTTTCATCTAAACCTAGTCTAGATGCTTGAAGGAAAATGGTGTTTGAGAATGACATGTAGATGTATATGAGATCATGGAGGCATGTAGAAGTGTGAGACATGTTGTATCATGTGTTAGGTCCTTTTGGAGTTCTTGGAAGAATATTCATGTGGTTGGTCTACTTTGTCATGGTGTAAAATTGGTTGAATCCTAATGTTTAGAGGCTTAATTAGGCATGATAGTCACTTTCATATATGTGTTAGCTATTGAGATCACTCATGAAGGTATGTTAGGTTGTTTTCATCATGTAGAGGCATTTTAAAGAGGTTTTATGTTGGGTTTTAGTGTTGGTTTAGTTTTTCCTTTCCTAGAACATGGAAAACCCTAAGGGCTAGTCATGAAAGTCATGGTGCTTGGAGAGATACAAAGCTATTATAGCCATGTTGATGATTATATATTTTATTAGGGTGTGTTGTGATGTTTTGGGTAAAATTTCAAGTTTTCATGATGAATATTTTGCAAGATATTAAGCTTAGACAAAAACAAGTTTCTTAAGATTTCTATTTCCAAGTTGAAGTGAGAGAAATGCTCATGGTTGGCACGTGAAAATTTTGCATAGGAAAATTATTCTTTTAAGGATGTGGGGGATGGAGTTAATAATATTATAGAGTTGTAATAATGTCAAATGAGGCCCAAAAATGTATCAACTAATATTTAGAAGGTAAACTACTTGTTATGGATTTGAAATCCTAGGCCAAGGGCGATGGAGAAAAAGTTCATTATAGGCTTGCCCATAATTTATTATTTATGCTAGTATGATTAATTTATGTTGTATAGGAATGATCTATATTTCCATAAAAGTAAGTTGGAGGATGTGGTGATGAGTGGACTCCACCTGAAAAAAGGCATGTTTATAAAGAAGTTCAGTTTGGGACAAATTTGTGAAAAGGAGTTATGAAGTAAATTGACAATATTTTAATCCTAGTAGTTGTACTTGATGTCCATAATGTTATCATATCATGTTTGAGTTTCTAGAGGGAAAAGGGTTCCCTTATTATGAAGATTGTCTCTAAGGTAGTTTTGGGGTTGTTGGAGCAATTTTAGAGATGTAATTGGTTGAAGGCCTTCAACTTAGAGTTGGAAGGAAATTTAAGATGTTATGGAAATTTTATTCATAGGTATTTGGAATGGAATAAGGTTTTTCTCATTATGATGAGGTTTGATAGGTTAACCACCTCAATTTGTGAAGAAGAAGGTTTTTGTTTTCTCAAGACAAGATTTCTTTTGCTAGAAGATGGAGGTAGATGGAGGATGATGTGGATTGTTTATTTTTAATATTAGTTAGAGAGTGAATAGGAATGAAATTTTTTCCTATTAAAGGACTTATTAGGTCTTGGAAGTGGCAGAAATGGTGCAAACGAGTTGAGTTTGTAAAAATACTTTCTAGGTAGTTCAATTTGGTGAAGAGGAATGTTGTTGTGATTGGAACATATGGATATTTCATGAGTTATATAAAGTATGGATTTTATCTACATGTGAATGGGATTCCAATGAGATGTTACACTATATAGTTTAGGTGTTCTAGTGTGTGCTTTAAGTCCATAGGTGAAGATTGGTTCTTGAAACAATAGTTTTGAGAAGGATATTAGCCTTCTTGGTTTTATTATAAAAATTTAATTGGTGTAAGATAATTAGCCACCATCAATTCTAGTTTTATGTCATAATTTACATGTTTTGTGTATTTGGAAGCTTTATTAATCATGGTGATGGGGTTTTGAGTTATTCTTGAACTTGTTTAGTATATTTGGACATGGCCAACCTGTATGGGTCCAATATGAATGTTTTTATGAATTTTTTGGATTTTTTAAGTTTTATTATTTGAACTAAAGGATTTATAGTAACTTTTTTCATGTTTGAGAGTTGAGATGGGTATAAAGTGAATGTTTGAGTTTAAATTTGAGCTAGCTGAGTGAGAGGGAAAAAGTGTGACCAAAGAGAGAGTGTGAAAAAGGTATAAAGGCATAATTTTAAAGGTTATGAAATGTGTGAAAGGCTTAGTAATGTTAGATATTTTTTTTTGTAAAAGGTTGATATCAAATCAGGTCATGTTTGTTCAATATTGAGCGAGTTAGAAGGAGGTGTGTTTGAAGAAGGGTTTGAAGGAATTTGGAGCTGAATTTTGTGATCACCATTAGCTGAGTTGTTGCAACATATATAGTGATCTTATTATCAAAATATTGTGTGATGAGTCATATTAATGCAAGTATCTTGTTGTGAGTAATATCAATAAGGGTTTAGGGGTTGGTGCTCCTTGTGGGGTTGGTGCTTCACTAAAGAAATATATTTTCATGTGTATTATTAGCTTAAGTATTTGTTATGTGTAATATCATCAATGTTTTTAGTGGTTTTTCTTCCCCTTGATGGTTTCCCACTTATATTTGTTGTTCTTTTATACACCATGTTTATGGTCTTGTCGATGGTTGTTGCTTATTATTGAGATCTCATTATTACATGGTTGAATATTAATGGTGTATAAAAGTTAATTTGAATTAGTTAATATTTTTGAAGGAATGATTTTCCCTCTCCCCTCAGTCCATTGTTCTTCCAAATATTTTTATCAGAGTAGGTACTTTTGGATAATTTTGATCACTTGAAAGGAGATCCTTGAAGCAAAAAATGGCGAGTCAGCAGAGTGGATCTTCTTCCAACAAGACACCATTTTTGATGGAGTGAACTATGCTTTTGGATTATGAGGATGAGGACTCACATCATTTCCCTAGGGTTTGATATTTGGAAATTTGTGGAAGATGGTTATACTATTCTAGCTACTCCTCCAATAAGTATTACAGACAAGAAGTTGTGTAGTGATAATTCAAAGGCTATGAATGTTATCATGTGTGGTCTAGGTGAATATGAGCTTGTGAAGGTGATGCATTGTAAATTAGAAAAATAAATGTATTACAAACTTCATCCCTGTATGAAGGAGATTCTAATCTAAGGATGGTTAAGATTGAAACTTTTAGAAATCAGTTTGAAGGGTTAAAAAAGAGTGATTGAGATCCTATTGTTGTATATTTTCATAGGGTTGACAAGGTTTTCAACACCATGAAAGGTCTAGTTGAATAATTGAAGGAAGAGTTTGTATTCCAAAAAAATTTGAGATATCTAACACCTAGGTTTGATTCCAAAGTATCTACCATTGAAGAAGCTAAGGATTTGACTCTCTTGAAAATGGATGAGTTGCATAGAACCCTAACTCCATATGAGATGAGAATTAAAAATGATAAAATTGTCAAGAAGGAGATATATTTTAAGGATGAAAAGAATATGGAGAATAAGAAGACTAAGGATGATAATGTTTCTCATGAGATGATTGATGTTGAGTTTGATGATGAATAAATCTTTGTAATGCTTTCTAGAAGACTAAAAGTTGGATCAGGTAAGTACAAAGGAAATCTTCCTTTAAATTTTTTTTTAATTGTGTTAAGTTAGGTCATTTTGTAAAACAAATATCCTCATAAGCACAAGTATGATGATGAAGAAAGTGATGGAGAAAATGACAAGAAGGTTGAAAAGTTTGACAAATGTAAAAACATTTTTTAAGAAGTTTTATTATAAGAAGAAAGGAAAAAAGTGTTTTTTTATACAAAATAAGTGTGTTATAAATCTAACGATATAATAATTGATAATGGAATATCTTATTTTGAGTTTGAATAAAAGAACGAGGAAGTTGCTAATGAGGTACTATTCATGACTAGAGATGTCATGAGATCATGAGTTAAAGTTTAACATTGTTTGGCAACAACATACAATCTAATGATGAAGAATAAGAGGATTTCTATGAGACTGAGTTGGCATGTGTCCAAGCTAAGATAAATAATGATGAGAGGAATATTGAGAATCTAAAGACTTGGGTCAAAGAGTATGAAAGAAAAATTCATGAGCTTGAAGAGAAACATTGTGTTATAACTGAAGAAGCTAGATGAGACAGTCAAAAGGCTATAAATTTTTAAAAATTATTTGAATTTAAGTTTTCAATCCAAGGAGGAAGAACTGATCTCTCTTAAAGGAGAATTTTCAAATTCTCTCAAAAAGGAAAATTCATTTGAGAAGTTTGAGAAAAGTACTTAGACTCTTGATGACATCTTGAGAGATGAGAAATCATCAAGTGACAAGACAACTTTGGGGTTTAGTGATGGCCTCAAGGGAAATGAAAATATGCAAGAAGTTAGTGTTCCAAAAAAGGAGAATATGGAACCACTAATTAAGGAATGAAAGAATGATAATTCCACTAAAGACTATGTGAAGAAAAATCCCATTAGGCAACCTAATCCCTGAAGGTATGAAAGATATTTTGATGGTTATTTTTTCACGTGTAATGGTTTTGGGTATAGATCAAAATATTGTAGGATAGTTTCTATTGATGATCACCATTGGAGGGATAGAAGGATTGAGAAAGTTAAGAATGTAGCATGCTATAACTTTCATGAGAAAGGTCATACTACTAGATATTGTGTACATGATCCTACAAGTTGGAATAATGGGGTAGAAGTTAAGTTGTGTGTTTTAGTTGTAATGAATTTGGCCATGTTGTTACATGTTTAGGGGTGTTTATGTCCCTAAAAGGAAATAAAGGAGATTTTAAATTTCTAACATGCATGCTGGAAGAAAAATCAGATCTTGGGATCCAAGAGTGAATAACAATGTACTACCAAGGGCTAGTGTTAATGCTAATCAAGGTATGTCTAATATCTCAGATAAAAAAAAGTGGATGGAAGTGATTTTCAGGTGTCCAAGAAGTCTTGCAACCTCTTAAATTCTTTCTTCTAGATCCATCATGATGATATATGCCTCTACTAGGCTTCTTAGAGGTATATTGATCCATATGAAGCATTGAGAAGAGGGAAGATGACTAGTTAATGTTTTCTACTATAGGAAGTATCTTTATGGTGTTAAGGTATGTCTTGAAATTCCATGTTGTTGTTATCAATTATCCAAACAATGAATGTGTGTGTGTATCCATAGTCAAGGATTATTTTAATGGTGTATAATCTGTACAAAGTATCAAATATTTTCCATGGGTGTCACTAGGTCTAATCATGTCAAGTGTGTTTCTTCAAGGAAATACTTTGATAAGTAAACGAGAATGCATATGCATCAAGGAGATGGTATATGTATATCGAAGATTAGAAAAGATGTACGAGTTTGTGAAAATTATTCACAATCTATGTCATTTCATTGAGTTAGAGGCATTAATGTATATGAGATACTAGCATGTCTCATATGGTTTAGTTGCTGATAGGTGGTCAAGAAGGTCGAGAGGCATGTATCTCATGCAAAAGGAATAGCACATCCGGTATGTTCATATGTCAATATTTTTTATGATCATTTGAGGTCAATGAAATCTTATGCAATATCATTTCAATGGTCGAGGATTATGTATATGCATAATGAATTTTGGAGAAAATCACAAGTTTGTTTATGAATGTCAAAGTGGAAGGTAAGTACAATGGTCAATTAAAATGGGTTTATCATAAAGTTATATGTTGTGCGAAGCATGTGCATGGTTCATGATGATCTATGTGTTATCTTGGTCTATATTCTAGTGTTATTATCATGAAAACAACCCAAAACTAAATAAAGTACATTCCAAGTGTGGCCTAAAACCATAGTAAAACCAGAAAAATATCATATCAAAATAGAGTGGATGATGCATCTTATCAGTGCACTGTAGCATGTTTTGTTTTACAATAGTGATCTACAATTCTATTAAAGTAGGATTTTTTTATCATTAAGTAGGTGTCTTCAGTATGAAAAGGAATTTGAAGGGAATCTTAAATTTGAGATGTGCATGTGCATTGATAAAGCTTATGTAAAGACAAGCTAAGATAGTATCGTGTATACTGAGTTTTCAAATTTCATAATGATAGTGTACAATGTCTGTGAAGAGAGAAAACATGTGCTACAAGATTATGGAAGATTATTAAGGTATGAGGCTTTAATGACCCTCATGTAAGTGATTTTGATGTCAAGTAGTCCGGAAAGGAAGAGTAATGAACGTTTTCAATTATAGTGGAAAGGAGAATAAGTCATATGATCAAGATGACCCGTTACATTAGAGAGAAGGTTGAAAACACTAAAAAGTTTTTCAAGTTAGTGATGATATGTTTGAGCCATCTCCATGACATGAAAGCAAGGTATGTGAGCTAGTTTTTTCATTTTCAATTAAATAGAGATGACATGAACCTAGGGAGAGCTATAAGGATTTTTATATCCTGTTTATGGACTTCTTTAGCTTTCAAAAGTTTGGTATTTTAGGTTTGAAGAATTTTTTTAGATATCTCAGCCCTAAAAGTTGTTTGTAACCAATTCATGATAGAGTTAATTCTTACTTTGACTATCATTAGCTAAGATGGATTAAGGAAGAGGTGATAACTATGTTTCAGGTTGTTTCACGATCATAATGATTATTGGCATGTGTATGAGTGGTATAAATCAATTTAAGTTCTATTACTATGACTTTGATGCTTAAAAAGAGGTTAGAAAAGAGATTACATCCCTAAAATGGTATTAGATGACATAGATGAAGACAAAATTTGAGGATATTAGCTAAACAAGATCTTTTTGGATGATCATATCGGGTCCATGGATCAGTTTTTGTTGTTGAGATCACAAAAAGAAAGTAAAGTCAAGGGGAGTCACCAAGTCAAGTAAATTTTTCATTTGTGCACTATTTCCATTGTGTCGTATTATATTTTTCATTTTACATGTTTATTCATCATAGTATCCTTTTTCATGGAATTCAAAGGGGGAGAGTTACATTAGAAACATGGAAATGAGGTCTTATAGTTGTACTTTGGTCTTTTTTGTTGACATCAATGTTTCTGAAGGTGGTTGCCATAAATGAAAAAGGGGAGATAGTTTTCTATTGTGTCTTAGTGTTTTCATTGATCTCAATTCCATTTATGGAAAATGGTGTGTAGGTTTCATATCAGTCTCCATGAGGTGTCTTTCAATTTTAAGTCTGAAGGTTGATTAGTAGTGTTTAGTTTGATAAAATCATATAGTGTCTGGAGCATGTTTCTATGTACATGGTCATAGTATGAGTCATCCTAATTTGAGTATTGGTTTTCATGAATTTTATCATGGTTATTATAGTGTGTTATATGTTTATCTAAGCTCAATATCTTACAAAATTTTCATCTTGAAAACTTGAAATAGCACTCTTAAGAATCTTGTTTTGATCATATTTTTCTTGAATGCTTTGGAGTTAGTCTGAAGTTTGTTCTATTTGTTTTAGAGTTTGAACTTGCTTGTTTTAGAGTTTGAAATGATTTCTTCATAGTATGACCAAAGATTTTGATAATTATATTATGACATGTGGTGAAGTTCAAGCATATGCAGAGTGAAGTGGAGGAGTGCAAGTACAAATTTGAGCATGATTTGTAGGTGTTCATCTAGACCTAGTCTAGATGTTTGAAGGCCAAATGGTGTATGAGAATGAGGTGCATATGTATATGAGATCATGGAAGCATGCATAAGTGTGAGACATGTTGTATTAGGTATATTAGGTCCTTTTTTAGTGATTGGAAGAAGATTCATGTGGTTGGTCTACTTTGTCATGGTGCAAAATAGGTCTAATCCTAGTGCTTGGAGGCCTAATTAAGCATGATAGTCACTTGCAAGTATGTGTGAGATCTTGATATCACTCATGAAGGTATGTCATGTTTTTTTCATCATGTAGAATCATTTTTAGAGGTTTCATGTTTGGTTTTAGTGTTGGTTCAGTTGGTCTTTTCCTATAATATAAAAAACCCTAAGGGCTAGTCATGCAAGTCATAGTGGTTATAGAGATACAAATTTATTTTAGCTACGACGGTGATCGAGATGTTATTATTAGTGTGTATGTTGTGGGAAAAATTTCAATTTTTCAAGATGAAGATTTTGTAAG
The DNA here is from genome assembly GCA_018340775.1 of Taxus wallichiana var. yunnanensis. Classification (NCBI taxonomy): domain Eukaryota; kingdom Viridiplantae; phylum Streptophyta; class Pinopsida; order Cupressales; family Taxaceae; genus Taxus; species Taxus wallichiana. The sequence goes on along the minus strand of CM031243.1, from coordinate 284,658,445 downwards.
ATATTGAGTTTTAGATCAAAACAAGATTCTTAAGAGTGTTATTTCCAACTCAAAGTGAAAGAAATGATCATGGTTGGCATGTGAATAGTTTCCATGGGAAGATGAGTCTTTCAGAGATATTGGGGCATGGATATTGAGGCCCAAAACATTATGAACGAATACTAATAAGGTAAACTATTTGTTATGGATTTGAAACCCTAAGTCAAGAGTGATGTAGAAGAAATTAATGGTAGGTTCCCAAAATTTATTGGTTATGTTATTATTATTATTTTATTTTTATATTATTCCTCCATATTTCCATAAAATTAAGGTGGAGCATGTGGGTGGTGAGTGGATTCCACCTGAAAGCCATGTTTCTGAAGAAGTTTAGTTTGGGACAAAGGTTTCTAAAGGATTTGTGAAATAAATTGAATTTTGTTTTATCCTAGTATTTGTGCTTAATTTTTTCATGATTGTATTATATCATGTTTGAGCATATAGAGGTTAAAGTTTTCCCTATTTATGAAGACTCGGTTCCAAGGTAGTTTTCGGGTTGTTTCGAGAAATTTCAGAGATAGACTTAGTTGAAGGCCTTCCTCTTGGATTTGGAATGAAATGTAAGATGAATTGGAAAGAGAATTCATATTTATTTCCAATGATATAATTTTTTTAATCATTATAATTAATTTTTATAGATGAACCAACTTTGCGAAGAAGAAGGTTTCTAGTTTCTCAAGACATGATTATTTTTTCTAGAAGATGGAGATAGATGAGGGATGAGATGGATTATTTTTTATTTGATATCAATTAGAGAGTTAAGAGGGATGAAATTTTTTCCAATTAAATTCCTTTTAAGGTCTTATAAGTGGAAAAAGGGTACAAATCAATTGAGTTTGTAAAACTACTTTTAGGTAGTTCAATTTAGTGAAGAGGAAAGTTGGTGTGGTTTGCAAATATGGATGTTTCATAATTTTTAAAAATCATGGGTCTTATGTAAGGGTCAAGGGTATTTTAATGAGTGGTTACATTCCATATTTTTGTGTTCTTTGTGTTCTTTAAATCCATAGGTGAAGACTGGTTCCTGGAAACAATTGTTTTGAAGGAGATGAGCCTTCTTGGTTATGTTTTGAAGAATTTGATTGCTGAAAGATAATTAACAACCATTGATGGTGTTGTTATGTCATAAATGATATGTGTGGTGAATTTGGAAGCTTTAATAATCATGGTGATGATGTTTTTAGTCATTGATGAGCATGGTGTTGAGGTTTTGAGTTGTTTTTGAGCTTGTTTAGTGCATTTGGACATGGACGACCTACATGGGTCCAATATGAATGTTTTAATGAATTTTGGGTTGTTTTTAAGTTATATTGGTTGAAATAAAGTATGTATACTGACTTGTTTCATGTTTGAGATCTGATTAGAGTATAAATTTAATGTTTGAATTCAAACTTGAGCTAGTCGAGTGAGAGAAAAATAGTGCACGCATGAGAGAGTGTAAAATAGGTATGAAGGCATCATTTCATATGTAAGGAAGTGTATGAAATTATGAGAAATGTTATAGATTTTTTTTGCAATATTTTTTTATGAAATCATGTCATGTGTTTTTCCAAGATTGAGAAAGTTAGAAGGAGGTGTGTTTGAAGGAATTTGGAGATGAATTTTGTGAGCACCATCAACTAATTTTTTTTTATCATATCTATAATTATTTTCTTATAAAAATCTTATGTGATGAGTCAAATTCATACAAGTCTCTTATTTTGAGTAATATCAAAAAGGGTTTAGGGGTTGGTGCTCCTTCTAGGGTTGGTACCTCAATAAAGAAATCTCTTGTGATGTGTAATATTCACTTGAGTATTTGTTGTGTATAATATCACCAAATTTTTAGTGGTTTTTTTCCCCATGAGGGTTTCCCACTTACATATCATTTTCTTGTTTACTACATGTTTATGTTATTGAGGATGGTTGTTGCTTATTGTTGAGATCTCATTAATGCATGGTTGAATGTTAATGGTGTATAAAATTTAATTTTAAATAGGTTAAGGTTTTAGAAGGATTGATTCACCCCACTACCCCTCTCGGTCCATTTTGATTCCAATACTCTACCCATCTACTCTAATTCTAATATTAGTACTAAATTAAGATATTGATTAAAGGGGAAAAGGGAAGGATAAATGCATGAAAAAACATAGAAAAATGGGTGGTGTTTACAAAAACATAGAAAGGGTCTCTATACTTAATGAGAAGAATAGAGAGAAATATATAGTGCCAAGAGGGGAGAAACAAGCCGTAGTTCACCTTGCATAAAACAAACTCCCATTCCACACATTTAGGACAAAAATAAATGAAAAATACAAGTATATATGACATGCATCATGTCGTTAATGAACAAAGAGGTAAGAGGAAAAATAACACAAGTTAAGGGAATATATAAACCAAAATAATGATATTTTATTGATAATAATATACAAAGTCCATTAAATCAATGGGGAAGGTTAGTAAATTGTACAAATCCATATCAAATGTCTGTAACATAGAATGTTTATCCACATTTTTGGCATGGTAAATTTGCATTTGGTGGAGGATCATTATAATGAATTCTATGTTGTACTATATAGAGAACGAAGAGAGGAAAAGGGATACTAAATTAAAATATTACCCACTTCTTCACCCACCAAGGACCAATCAACATTAATTAGTACAAAAATCATTCATGGGCACCATAGATTTCTTGGATGATGCAAAATTAGGTTAGATTATGCCATAGATGCTCAAGATAATGTATTTATAGTTTTGGGAGTGATTTTATCTGATTTAGATGCCATCTAAATTTTAAAAATAATCTTGAAAAGGCCCAAAATCTATCAAAAATTTCTCCTTGATATTTCAATTATCTTTTCTAAAATTTATCTTAGATGAATCTATGATAAATATGTTTATAATGATACCATGATTAGGTGAACATGATCTCTAGATTAAAATATATGACCATTTGAAATAGGTCTAGAACGTGTTCATAGAGCTTAGGGTCAATATTGGGACCATTTAACTTGATTTTTTAATCATAAAATACACATGAAATGACCCACATATTGACCCTTATTACATGTCAATATCTTATCAGGTTCCCTATATCTCATTTCCTACTCATAACTCATACCATGTATCATCATTTGATTAGATTGAAAATCTCCTATGTTCTTGAGGATTTTGGGATCTTATGCTTCACGAGGGTAAATTTTGATCTCTTAATTTTAAAGCAATCCGAGATTTCTCCATGTGGACTAATCATGGAAATTATATGTTCATGGGGTAATTTGGTAATGGGATTATGGGGATATATCTAGGGTCACCTTATGATCTCACTCGGGGCTATTCCTCCCCTTAAGTTTCAAGGTCGCTAATATATCTCGGGATCTCAAGATCCCAAGACCCTTCCTTATTACCTCTACCAATTTTTGATATTTCCAATCATGGGGATCCCAAGTGGCTTGGAATTCATCCATGATCCCACTCAAATATGACCCATGATTGGAACTTGATATTTTGTATCCTGTCTTCATTGGTCCACATGGGCCAATGATGGGATTTCGTACTTCTCGGTGGCGAGACTCCTTTGATTCAACACTTAGCTTATTTTGAGTCCCTGTGAACCCAAGACCTATGAAATTAACATTGATGGCCCAAATATCAGAGGGAGGTGTAGGTTTAGATGTCATGATCCCTTCTCAAGTCTAAGAGAAATTATTTTGATTAAAGTTTTCAATGTTTTAAAATGGCATGAAACTCATTAGAGAAAGTAATTTGATTTTTTTGAATATATCAAGGTGCTTGTAAAGCATTAATAATCAAGATAAAATGATCCCAAGGGTAAGATTTGATACAAGTAGCCCAAAATGAAGGGTGAACACATTTTTTCAATAATTCCTTGTTTTACATTCTTAGAATTGGCCACATGTTGAGTAGTAAATTGTGGTTGGTTCATATTCTCAATTTGAGGTTATTGATCATGAATAAAAGGTCCATGAATCAAGGTTTACTTATATATTTTCATGTTTTCATTATGCCTTTAGTCGTAGAATTATTTATTGTACCTTTTTTGGTTATAATTATCTTTGGGTACCCATTGTAGTTGATATTGGTTTGACCAAGGTGGATTATTCCATTATTGAGGAATGTATTGACCCCAAGGTTTTAGGATAGGCCATGGTTTTTTCCATTGATTTGTAAGCCATTAGTTTATAAGAATAAAAGGATCATAATGTTGATTTGAATAAAATTTCCCACCTTGTCTTTGACTGCATAATTAAGTTTTACCTCCCAGTGGGTGATTTTATTCACATGATCCTTGGTATTGGAGTGTAAGTTGTAATTAATATTAGATTGGTTTAGATCATACACGCCACATATATCTACCTTATCTATAGGAAATACTTGAGTTTATGTTTATCTCTACATCTAAGGTAGTAAATTGATAGAGGCTCAAAAGCCTTATATTTTTCTTGTATATTGTTCAAGGAGGTCTTGAACTATTCTAGGATATGTTTTTGAGATTAGAAAATTCCTCTAGTAATTGGATTACTTCAATACTTGTTTTTAATTCCTTCAAACTTGAATAATTTCTACAAAGATCAAAAATATTTCTAACTTATAGTTTGTTTACATCACCTTTACCCATTAAATTCATAACATATCTAGATTTTTCATCCATCACTCGATAAATATAGTTATACTTAGCTCTAAGTCAAGTCCATTATAACATTATTTATGGAGAAAGAGGTATCTATCAAGATAATCCTCAAGGATTTCATCTTCTTTTTGGGTCATCTTGAAGATTTATTCTTTACAGTCATGAACTCGCATGTAATAATATTAATACTTATCTAGGAAATTTGTTTCCATTTCAGCCCAAATATAAATAAAGTTATGGGTGAATCTCATAAACTAATGTGTGCCTGATTATGTGAGTGTTTAATAGAAATGTTTTAGATTTTGGTTATCTACGGTGTAGTTGTAAGTATAGAAAAGTACCTTGAACTAAAATATAAATTGATTAGGGTCATCTTAAGTTATTCCCTAAACATAGAAAATATTGATGGGGATATATTCTTCATAGGATCCTACTCTTCATCATTTATTAAAATTGGATAGGTTAATTTTCTTTCCTATGGAGGAACTATATTTTATACTCCTTTCATTTGTTCTTTTGGATCCAAATCAATTGTTGAACCTATTTTTGGTTTTGATTATGGGTGATTTTCTTTAACGAATCTTCATTTCAAATCTCTAAGCCTACGCATGAACTAAAGAAACATTTTGCTAAAAATAATAGATTTAAACTAAAGAAATTTTGAAGGCATTATTATATCAATATTTCCTCCAAACTAAGATATTTTGAAAATTTTCCAATTCCACTTACTTCAAGAGGATCACAAAGTCTACTTATTGTTATATGCATGTTCTTGAATCATCGGATGAAGTAAAGAATCAAAATTATTATATGTAAACTTATAATAAAAATCCTCACAAAACCATAGCTCAATGAATACCTATTGATACCTTTCTCAAAAATGGCACCAAGTAATGGTGTGGGTCAATGTTTCCTCCACTTTAGTAAATTATATATATTGAACTAGGGTGGCATCAAGGGCTATCTTATTTAGGTAACATGATGAAATACATTTACAATCATCTCACCATCTAATTTAAAACATTAAATATTCAAATTCTATAGAAATTCAAGAAAAATAGTAATAAACCTTTAATGTAAATACATAATAGAATTGAATTATAAATTTTAACCAAATTATATATTCTACCAGTTATACAATTCATTAAAATGAGAAGAATGGGAAATAAAAATTACTGAAAAACTACCAAAAATATCCTCATCCTTGGGTTAGAGTGGGCATTTTTCCCCTTATATTTGGCTTGGAATTAATAATAAATTATCAACAAGAGAATTCAACAAGTTAATTTGTATTAATTTAATGTTCCTTATAAAAGAGATGATAAAAACGTAACAACCTCTTCAATATTACAATGAGGTATATGTAAGAAGATTAAGGTTTGAAATATTCAACATCACATGAATGTCGAACTACCTCATGCATTCATGACATATTATTTGAATAACAAGTCCTAATAGAACTATATTATTAATCCAATGTGTCGATTGATAAATGAAAGATGCTACAACTATCCTATTACTAGGTAGCTAAGAAATTTTCAATCTCAAAGCTACAAGGAATTTATTCACCATAAGATGGGAGAGTTTCCTTTCTTTATTTCTTACTAATTACTACATTCATGACATTAGAATACCATGTGTTTAATTAAATAGCTTTTCTCTAGGGTCTCCATGGACTGCAAAATCCTCCTCGACCTTCTTCTAATATTGCATGTTTTGACAACAAAGTGCCTTTTTAGTTATTCTAAGCTTTTGAGTTGTGAGGATGACATGCTTATACTAGGGGTGAATAATTATACTTATAAATTTTACTTATTCAAAACATTAACATCCACAAAATCAAAAATTATATAAGATTCAATAGATAAGAAACACATAATTTATGTGGAAACATAGATGAGTAGTAATTATGTTCTTCCTTCTCACTCTTTACAAGGAAAATTTTAAGGGTCCCTCCAAAAAAATCCTTAGAAAATATTTGGCGAATATGTGAAAATTATCTTTCACACAAATGGTGAATATAAAGACATCACAAAATCACTATTAAATGCTACCAAATGGTAGCTTTTTTATATGCATCTAGTTGGTACCATAGTTTATGCTACCGGTCAAGAGCATATAGTATGTTGTCGAGATGGTAGGATTAAAAATGTTATCGGGCGGTAGCATATTTTATGCTCTTGGGCAACAACATAACTATATTTAGGAGAATTTTGTGAAATCCTCTTTTCCGGGAATGTTGAATTGACCCCAAAAATTGACTTGTACCCAGAAAATTTTGGCAAATAGGTCCTAACTTGTACCCTAAAATTTTTCTAATTTCAAATTTCAAAAACCATAATATTTGTGAATTAACGAATAATCACCACTAAAATTTTCCATGCTCTTTAATCTTATCCTGGGATCTCTCTCAATTATCGACTCTAATTCATTTGCTCTACTCACATCCATTCATTCTTTATTCCAAGTTTGATACACCCAAAATACTCATACGTCATTTGTTCCATGTGCTACTCACTCTTCATTTTTAGCAATTTGGCGTTTCAATCTACTTGAGTTTTCTCTTCCTTCCTCTTTATAAACATTCTTTATAAGTCTTTATTATTTGCTCTCCTCTTCTCCTTTATTTTCTCTAACTCTCTTCCTTAGAAATTCATCATCATGTTACATTTAGTGTTACTTTGATATTATAATTAAATCCCTTAATATATCATGTTCATATCTCAAAACAATAGCATATGAGAGTTAGCCAAAATAGCATTATTTTGGATTCAAGACATGAACTTTAGCTTTTGAGGAATGATATTTGAATTTATGAGATTCTCTTGAAATTCCACGGACTTCCCTATTTTTTATTTGTTCCACAAATTTTCATGACCTTCACGGATTTTCTCTAACTTGCATGACATTCCTTTTTATTTTCCTTTTTATTACGGTATTCAATCTTCTCAAAAACCCATGGGACATTAAGAGACCAAATTTATTTTTGTGCGTTATTTCCTTACATCCGTAGCATGCATCCTTTATTACATAGTACAGCTTGCATTTCCAAAACCTATAATACCTCAATGTAATCCTCAAACACACGAGGCATTATCAAATGATTTCAATTATAGTAATCACTACAAAAACCCATGGACCACTAAAAATATTTTCCTTTTTTGTGCGGCATGCAAAATTCAAACAAATTCAACTATTTCATGATTAACACATTCCTAGAAAAAGAAATGAAAAAGATTTCTAACATATGAATCATGTAAAATGATTTCTTTATCAACATTATTTTGACATCAATGACAATATTTCCAACAATATCCCCATTTCTCATTGATGTAAACCCACCATATTACATAGATATTATATATGACTGAAAATTTCACATCTTTTCGTAATACTCTCCTTTTCTATAATTTCTTGATGTGTTGATACCCCTTTATATAAATCTCCCCTTTAACACTAGTGGAATAACTATCAAAAAATATCTTTGGAGTATGCATTTTTTGTTCTCATGTCTTCACAATGGAGCTAAAAATGATAATGAAATGACTAGCTCCCCCAAGTTTATGCTTCCCTTTAGTGATTGGATGAGAAAGATATCACACCTAATTTTTTTGAGATATTCAAATGTTTCTTTTGGAAGAGGCTTAGTGAAAATATCAAAAATATGTTCTTTTTGGAAATATATTCCAACTTAACCTATTATTCATCTAATTAATCTCTCAACAAATAATACTTGATGGGAATATGATTTGTTCTAGAGTTCATAATTGGATTCTTTGATATATTTATTGTACTAGTGTTATCACAAAGTATGAAAATTGGAGAATCAAAATCTACCTTTATGTCTTTCAATGTTTTCTTCATCCATAGAACTTGTGTACAACATGATACTGCTTTGTTATGTACTCTACCTCAAATCTAGATAAGGAGACATAATCCTACTTTTTGATTAACCAAGATACTAAAATATTTCCCAAAAATAATGCACCTCCACTTGTACTCTTTCTATCATCAACACAATGGGCCCAATATATATATATATATATATGGTTAGATGAAATATTCACCTCTTAAATACCACAAGCCACAAACTAATGTACAATAAACTTCCAATCATTTATCTATAAAGAGTTTGATTTTCTTTAGGAGACTCATCATACTTTCTCAACTTACAACATGTGACCATGGGTGTACTAACTAGTTTGCAATATTCCATTCTAAAATTCTTTAACATCTCTTTTACATACTTAGTTTGTGAAATAAATATGCCTTTGTCTTATTGAGATATTTGTAAACCAAGAAAGAATGATAACTCACCAAGCATGGACATTTAAAATTATTTTTTCATTTCCACAACAAACTCTTGACACATCTTGTCACTACTTCCTCCAAAAATGATATCATCAACATAAACAACAACAATTAGCTGATTCTCACCTTCAATTTTTCTATAAATACTTATATAAACAATCCCCTTTTGAATCCTTGTTGTTGTATATACTTGTTAATTCTTGAATAACAAGCTCTAGGGTTTTTTTAAGTCCATAAAGATATTTCTTAAGCTTGGATACATAATCATTTTCATCTGATAGAATGAATCCTTCTAGATGTTCAATATAAACTTCTTCTTCCATGTTCCCATTTGGAAATGTTGATTTAACATCCACCTTATATAATTTTAAATTTTTTAAAGAAAAAAATGCCAAAATAATTCTAGTGGCATATAAACATGCAACAAGAGAAGAAATTTCTTAAAAATCAATACCTTTAACTTGTGCATACTCCTTACAAATTAACCTTGCCTTATTTCTTACAACATGTCCATTTTCATTCAACATTTTCCTAAAAACACTTTGTGCCAATCAAATTTTTATCTTTAGGTCTTGGGACAAGTTCCCAAGTCTCATTCTTCTCAATATAATCTATCTCTTCTTCCATTGCTCCAATCCAATGCTTGTCTTCACTTGCTTCAATAAAATTCTTAGGTTTTATCTTGGATAGTAAGGATAGATTTGCATGTTCAGCTACATTTTCCAATCTTATTCTAGTTTTTACTCCAATATATTTTTCACATACAATATGATTTTTGAATGGTTCCTTTGGACTAATTTGGATGGTGTTTTTGTATCCTTTCTTTCAATTTATTCCTTTTCATCTTCGTTTTCAACCTCGTTGTTAGCTTCCTTTGAATAGTAAGCTTAGTATGTCCTATTATTTTTATACTTGATATCATCCACTTTCACATTTGCACTTTCAATAATATTGTATGTTCTCATATTATAACATATGCATACCTTGCTTCTTGAAGAGTAATTGAGAAAAACACCTTCACCGATTTAGAATCAAGCTTACCCAAGTATTCATCATCTCTTTTGATATAGCATTTACTTTCAAACACTCTAAAAAATTAATTATTTTTGGTTTTTCCTTCCATAATGCATAAGGTGTCTTACTATTATTTACTCTGATTTTTCCTCTATTCAGAATGTAAACAATTATGTTGACCGCTTCTCTCCAAAAAAATTATGATATCTTGCAATCAATCAACATTTTTCTAGCCATTTCTTGTGCAGAACTATTCTTTCTTTTCTACAACTCTATTCTGTTGTGGAGTTATTACTGATTGAGAAATGTTTTTTCATGACGCTCACAAAACTCTTCAAATTCATTTGACGATAACTCTCCTCATCATTCAAATCTTAAACACTTAATTTTCAAATAAAACTCATTTTTAGTCATGTCCTTGAATGCCTTAAACTTATCAAACGCCTTAGATTTCTCTTTTAGAAAAATAACACATGTCAGTTTATAATAATCATTAATAACACAACATGAAATATCTCTCACCTTGCATGCTTTGAGTCCTTGTAGGCCCAAAAAAATCAGTATGAAAAGGTTCTAATTAACCTTGTTTTTGAGTAATCCTTTATCTTGAAGGTAGCTCTTATTTTCTTTCCATGTTGTGACAGTGTTTGTAAAGAGTGTTTGCTAGTTTAGTGATCTTTGGCATGTCTTTAACAACTTTCTTGGAAGTGATTTTTCACTAAATTGTCAAATTTAATATGAACCATTCTTGTATGTCATAACCATATCTCATCTACTTCCTCCATTTAGTATTTTTCACCTTTACTTTCACTAAGAATGTAAAGATTATTGATTATTATGCATGAATCGAAATAAATTTACTTTTACTTTCCTTTATGATCATGCGACCTCAACATAAAATGTTATAGTGTATCCTCTATCACTCATTTGGCTCACACTCAGAATATTGTGCTTTATCCCTTCAACATACAAGACATTTTCATTTTTTGATTTACCATTATTAAGGCTAATAGTTCCTTTACCGATATCCTTTCTGTAGCATTGTCTCCAAACTTCACAGTACCTCCATTCACCTTTTTGAGGGTCATAAACTTAATTTTATTTCCAGTCATGTTTCTTGAGAAATCACTATCAATACACCATTGATTTCCTTCATTTCTTACATGGAACACTATCTAGAAAAGTATGGATTTTTCTTTATTCTTTTCTTGCTCTAGCTTTTTATTCTAAACTTTGATGGTTCATCTTTCTAGTTATTCATGATTTCCTCATTCTTGGTGTACTAGGGAGGTTCCACATAAACATGTCTACAAAAACATGAAATATGTCCATATTTGTGGCACTTATAACATTCAACATTTAAATCCATCAAAGGAGAAAATGAGTTGTAGTTTTTATTTGATAACACACAATAACTTGCATTTGCATTCTTCATGCTGCCAAAGTATCTTACATGGGATCTACAATCTACTACTCTATGCCCAAATTGATTACATATAAAAAAATAACAATAAAAATAGTTTTGAAACCTAGTTCGTGATGTTATGCTCGGGAGGGAAAAATCTTTTTGTTTGTCTAGGCTTACTTTTGGAGGAATGTTGGTATCTTTTGTATTTAGAAGAACATAAAGAGCATCTACATAGCTTCATGGTTTGTCTGCATTTGGTAATTTTTTGGTTCTTTAGAATAAACATTAGTAGACTTCTGTGTTTCTTCAAAACCTAGATCATTCTTGTTGAATGATGACCCCTAACAATTGAGTCTATCATCCAACATTTCAGAAATTTTCTCAAACTTTAATTTATGCTTAAGCTTGGAAAATGTTTTATTCATCTATTCCCTAAAGGAAATAATCTCACATTTTAACTTCTCACAGTCTTCTTCTTGTATTTTCATATGTGTTCTCATATCATCATGTAGCTGCTTCATCTCTTCGAGTTGAGTTTTCATTCCAATGATGATCTTATTAGATTCTTCAATATCTTCTCGTGAATTTTGATTTTAAGGCATTATACTCTTCTTCATGTTTTTGAAACCGTTGTTTTTGCTTTAGTGTTTTCTCGCTAGTGTAGGTTATTATTTATCTTTTTATTTTTTCATCGGGATAATTCTTACACTTGTGTTATCTCTACACTTGTTGGGTTATCTTGCTTAGGTGTACTAGTTATGTGGAGTTAGCTTACTAGTTATGTTGAGTTAGTTTTCCAGTTATGTGGAGTTAGCTTGTTAGTCTTGTGGAGTTAACTTAACTACTAGTATCAGTTAGTGGGAGTTCTTCACCACTAATCTAGGTAGTAGTTGCACTTCCCTCCTCCTATATGTACATCCTTCTTATTGAGCAATGTAAGATAATGTAATTCAATTCTAATGTATTGAGAATAATGGATTATGATGGATTTCCATATATGATATTTTAGCTCTTTTGTTTTGCAAATCTAATGTGGTGTGCTATTATCATATGATATCTTTGCAACATGGAACAATATTATTATCATTCCTTTCATGGTATCAGAGTGATAGATGATGTAAACATCAATCTCTAAACTTTTTCGCAAGAAAGAGTTTATTTATTTTCATATATTTTGGAATTTGTTAGGACTTTGTTATAGCGTCCATTTTTACACAAAATGAAGGGCTCTGTTGAATTTGAAAGGTGGAAAAACCATAGAAACAACTGTAAACTTGGTTAGTCAAGAAGGCAGTTTGTTTTTGAATTTATTTTGGTTTTGTAGAGGTGGACATTGATATGTACATATCCACTTGGAAATCCATGCTAGAGGAAGAAATTTTTGCTTGGAAAGTAGAAAGTCCAGATTTTTTTTTTTGGGTTTTTTGCATTCGGTCCTGGGTTTTTTTCTTCCACTCTACAGAGTTCTTATTTGGTGAGGATCTAGAAATTTTAGAAATCCATGCTGTGGAAGAAATATTTTTGAGGAAGTAGAGATTCCAGAAAAAAGGTTTATGGGTTTTATGCATTTGGTAATGGTTTTTTTCTTCCGCTTTGCAAATTTTATGTTTGATGAGGATGTGAAAATCATATAAATCTATGTCAAGGGAAGAAAATTTGTGCTAGGGAAATAAAAATTCCAAGAAAATGGTTTTGTGCTTTTCTAGGTTTCTTATAATCGGTAATGGGTTTTTTTCTTCCAATTTGCAGAGTTTCGTGTGGAGAGGATTTGAAGATTTATGGATCTATTTATAAATTTGTTTCAGGAGACAAAAAAATCAAAAAAACAATTTATAGGTTTTTTTGCGTTCACTAATGGGTTTTTTTCTTTAGCTTTGCAAAGTTCCTGTATGCTGAGAATTTTAAAATCTTAGAAATCCGTGCATGTGAAGCAGAGTAAAATCTAGAAAATTAATTTCTAAGTTTTTTTGGATTTTTCATGTTCAAAAAGTATTGGGTTTTTTTCCTCTTCTTCCATTTTTCATATATATAATTTGGAATGTTTTTTTCAGAAAATAAATCAAAGATCAAGGACATTTTATTTATTTTTTAAATAAATATTAAAACAAAAACTTGAAAATTTTGTATCTTTTGATCAATAACTTGGATTTGAGTGTCATTTTTTCAAAAGTTCTTTTTTTTCATGCTTGTTCCATTGGAACTATTTATTTTGAGAAATAAACTAAAAATTTAAAATTTCATGTTTGTAACACACACTCAATTATAAAGTGCCAACATTTAAATCTCTCTTGTTTGTTAAGAGATTTTATATTTGTATTTTCGACACTTTTTTGGCATGTTGACAATATCTCTTATGGGAGCTATTTTGGTGAATCCCAGTGTTATTTATTCATTTTTCAAGTAGTAATTTTGATAACTTATACAGATTTGTAGCATTACTCTACCCATTCAACAATATGGGAGGGTGTGGTGTTAATCACTTTGTTTCTTCGGGTTTCATGTCCTTGCATTGTTATGTGTTGATATTACTTCTTGATTTCGTGTATTTTCCTTGTTACCTTGGTTTTTATTAGATCATGACACTCCTATTTATTTTGATCTTGTATCCTTTCCTTGTCGCCTTGGTTATTGTTCTTAGATCGTGACACACCTATTTGTAGCAATTGATCTTGCTTCTTTGGTTTTGTGTCCTTGCCTTGTTACCTTGGCTTTTCTTAGATTGTGGCACTCCAATTTCTTTGGACCTCATGTCCTTGCCTTGTTTCCTTGGTTATTAATATTGGATCATGGCACACCTATTCGTAGTAGTGATAAAATTATGTTTCATGTTTTTAGCACTTTTGACATCACTCCATTGATAGTCTCCTTGTATGGATCTATTTTGGTGAAGCCCAGTGTCAGTTGTTTTTGAGTTTTTGATAGAGTAGTGGATTCATACCATAATGCACCTTTGAAATTCTTGATCTTTGTATGAGTTTTTGGAGACGAGCTTCTTAGGATATCTTGAAGTAATATTTTTCTCTCTCTACTTTGTTATTACTCCTTTTGGGGACCTTGTGGTGTCTATTTTCATTTATCCTTATAGGGGGTGTTATTATAGGTTATTATTTATCATTTTATTTATTTATCCAGATAATTATTGCACTTGTGTTAGCCCTACACTTTTTGGGTTAGCTTGCTTAGGTGTACTAGTTATGTGGAGTTATTTTAGTTATTGTGTTGAGTTAGATTCTCAATTATGTAGAGTTACATTTCTATTCTTGTGGAGTTAAATTAACTACCAATATCAGTTAGTGGGATTTCTTCACCATTGATCTAGGTAGTAGTTGCACTTCCCTCCTCCTATATGTACATCCTTCTTATTGAGAAATGTAAGACATTGTAATTCAATTCTAATGTATTGAGAATAATGGATTATGATGGATTTCCATATATGATATTTTAGCTCTTCTGTTTTGCAAATCTAATGTGGTGTGTTATTATCATCTGAGATCTTCACAACATGGAACAATCTTCTTATCGTTCCTTTGATTTTCTTCCTTAGTATCTCGATCTCATCTAGAGCACAAATGAGCTCTCCTTCAATATCCACTTCAGATTAAATTTGAGTATCTTCTTCATCTTCTAAAATCATCTTGTTTTTCCTTCTTTTTGTCTCCACTATCATGAGAAATGATTCTTCTTTATCATTGGTAGAGTTGTCATTATCACTTTCTTTAGATGAGTTATTTTCCTCCTTGGTATATAAGACTTTCTTGTTCTAGTAGGAGTTCTTACTTTTCTCATATTTTCCTTGTTTATATCTATTTTTAGACTAATAATAGTTATTACCTTCCGATTGTGATATTCTTCATTCTCACTATTTTTATTTTTGCATATGGACATCTAGTAGTATAATGTCCTACTTCACCATAGTTAATACATTTGAAATGTAAATTACCTTTTTATTTTCCATATACTTTCTTCATCTTTTTTTCCCCTTTTTTTGCAAGATTAAAATTCATTTGAAAACAGGACAATCTGTACCCTAGTGTCACAATATTTCATTGTAAAATTTTCCACAACACCCCTCTAAGTAAGTTTACCCCATGTACTAGGCCTATCCTACCATGTCAAGTGGTCTTATGTGTTGTTTTGACCTTGTCTATGTTTTATTTAGACAAACAAGTTCATTCAAGTTCTTCCAAGATGAGACTTTATAAGACAAACTTTTCAAGAGACTCGAAATGGTTATTTCTAGCCTTTTTAAGACCTAGTTCACACCCCCAAAGTAGATTTACAAGAAAAAATTAATCAGGGACAAATATTATGGATCTAGGAACATTTTACAACTGATTTTGGAGAATTTTGGAAATTTTTAGAGGTTTAGAGACAAGTTCGGTGAGCGGGTCTGGAGAGTGAAGGAGCTTGTAGTGTAAAACAACACCGAGATTTGAGAAGTGAATCCAGGACCTCTATAAGGATTTTGTGGTAAAATAAGAAACCTTTGGAAATATATTTCAGATCTCTAAGTGATGGTGGTTTCACATTTTTCACAAGACATAATAAATTCTACCCATAGATCATTGTTTTATGTATGTATAACCTATGATCCCGACAAAAAACCCTATTGTTTAGGGGTTGTAGGAATAATAAAGGAATGAGACTCATCCCATCCTTATCTAAAATTTTTTTCAGTCAATATCATATAAATAAGTTCTAAAAATACCTCTAGATGCTCAAGATATGTCTCTGTCAAGTTGTTCTCCAAGGTATGCTCTCGGGACTTAGTCATTTTTCTAGGTGGACACATGTCACTCCATTTTTTGAGCATAATTTATTGTCGCATCTATCCCATCCCCATGGTAAAAAAGGGGAACAAAATTTTCATATCAAAAATATATCCCCATGTACCATCATGTGACCCTAGTTGAGCTCAAATAAGCAAGATAAGCCCCTTTGCTCTCATTTTTAGCCCTTCCCATCATCGAATCACAAACTGCCACTTGTCTTCACCTAGTGATGGGGAATTTTATTAAACAATATTTCCATCCCCTTAGGAAATTTGGGACACTAAACTTCTCCCAACACCAAGTTTGACCCCTGGTTCTTCATATGACCTCAGAAGTTGCTCCACATGCCTGTTTTCAGCCCCTCTCATCTCCACCTCCGCAAATGAGCATCCGCCACTTTTCATCACCAGGGTAGGGTGAATTTTTTTACACCTTATGTCCCATCCCCTTGGGATATTTGGGACACCAAAATTCACCCAATCCAATTTCCTTCCATGGTCACCAATATGACCCGGTTTTTCGCCTCGGGGTATTTTAAACTAATTTTTCTTTGCCCCTCACCAACTAATCTTGGGATGCCACTTTTCAAGCTGATGGTGAGATGATTTTTATCCACCATATATCCCAAACCATTAGGTAATATGGTAAATAAATATTTTCCCAAGCAAAATAATTTTTAAAAGCCAACTTTTGTAAAAAACCCAACTATCGTGTTTCTTCTCCATAAATGCTCGTGAACTCACCGCCAAAATAAATTTATAGAGAACTTGAAAAAAAAGTGTTTTCCCCTCTCAATTTATTAATTGTTTATTCTTATAATTATAGTGCTACAAAAACATCCAAGGAGTTATTTTTGAGAACCACCATGCCCATTTTTCACCGGAAGAACTCAATATCAAAAAACCATGAAAGATTGAAATCTCACGAATGGGTATGTAGACACTCAAAATTTACACTCATCATTATCCTTCATCACTTACATTATCTTCATTATTACATTAATCAAAATCACTATCTCATTCATATATTCCCTATCCTAAGTCTAAAATCCTCCATCATATTTACCTAGCGTAAATATTATCCATAGCTATAAAATCTATCCCTAACTTCTTTAAATCTACACTTAACCACCTAAAACCACTTGAACGAAAAGAAAAATAAAATAAAATAAAAATAACCATCCCATAAACATCCAAAAAACATATCCCTTCAACATTTACCTAAACTCCAAAAACCAAACAACCTCATTTGGAAGTGGTTTTAACCACTTTACCACTCAAAATCCCGAAAAATTAGATCACCAGCAATTCTATTGAATCACCAGCGATTATAAATATCATTTTTCAGACCTTCTTCTAGGATATTCAATTTTCAATCTTTGGCCCCAACTTTCTGTCAGCACTAGCATCCTACATCCCATTATTCAACACTATCACATCAGAGACATCATCAGACATCATCAAGTATTATCATCAAGCCTTTGCTAGCTCTCTGGAGACTAGTTTTCACCACTCAGGTTGTAGACTGCATCACAACATCATCCGATCAATTTAAATCTTCTCCAAGCAAGGTTTGAGGCATATTTTAGCTTCACAACAATCTCAAGGTACTCCTTACATATTTATTTTCTTCTTTCAGTTAGATTTAGCCTTTAATTCAGTCTAAAACATCACTTTGTATCATCAAGCACTCATTTTTATTAAATTGTTAAAATTCTCTAAAATCACCAACGATTCCCCTAATAGTCACCTTGATTAGCCTAATTGCTGGAGATTCCATTCAATACTTTTCATTTATCAATTTATTAGCTTTTTGTCAACTCTATCAAATATTCTGCATTTAACATTGTTATTTCCAAGCATGGCCCTCTTTTAGATGGCAGTCCCTGGTCACTCACATCCATTTACCAGTATTTCTTGTCTTCTGGTAGTCCAATACCCCTTTTTCTGGGAACATTACAACATCTTACATGAACTCACACTCTTCACCATCCACTTTGTCGATACCACTCAAGACATTGAGCATCAATTTTAATTCCTTCACGAGATAGAACAATAGACAAATGATTTCTAGTACGAATATTTTGAACATGTCTAGATTTCATCTACCCTCACTTGGGTCACTTTTCAAGATTCTCGGGATATTCCCATTCATCCGGAGTTCTAGAGTATCTCTCTTTTATCTACATATCTACATTGATTATATATATTTTATCTCCAACCATATCATTGATTTTTAAATATACTTCATTATCTAAAAGATAGTTGATATCCTCCAAGGAAGTCCCTTTGGATTCTGGAATTAGCCTTTCGGAGCATCTTTCCAATCCATTTATCTAATCATTTATGTTTAGTGTCTTTGAGCACATTTTTCTTTGCGGGACAAGAGGAATTACACTTATCCGGACTTGATCAACTTAAATCAAACATCAGCTCTTGCATCCATTTATATGGGTATCATTAAAACTGTGTCTTCCGAGGTCAGTTTTGTTTTTATTATTTCACTATATTAATTTGAGTAGAGAGCTAAAAACATCTTTGAATAGGGTAATCAGATGCGGCTCGGATTTTCATCATCTCTCTTCCACCCAAGTTCCTATAAGATGCAAAAAGTAAAACCATAGGTGTCCCTGATTTTTTTATATTAGAAAACCCGAAAATCTACCCTATCTTCTTCTTCTTCAATTTCCCATCAATTCAAAAGGTGGATTGAGCCAAAAATTAGAGCACAATATCCAAAATAAAAACACATTTCAAAAAGGTTGATTTTTAGAAAATCAAGGTGTGAAACAATAGATTATAAAAATATTAAGTACCTCATGCTTTTACTTACTATAAATAGAAAATATCTCAAAATGGAAAAAACATTAAAAGAAGCAAACTCAGAAACGGAAAACTAGGAAACTCAATCCAATAAAGTAAAAAAGCAAAATGTAAAAAAGTAAAAAATAACATTGTAAAAATGGAAAGTGCTCAAAATGGCCATAAAAATATGTGAGAGTGTTCCAAGCATGATGAGGATATCATAACACTAAGTTTGAGGCAAAAATCAACCTTTCCTAAAATAGCAGTTCTTGGAACCTAGTGGCTAAAAATAGAAAGTTCCAGTTTTGAGTATAAGGAGTTGCTACTATCTCAATTTTGACTCATATTGTTGTTTTTACCACTATAAAGTTCAAATTATCAGGCTTCAATCTTGTTTCAACACTTTCATTAGAATACTCCAGTGGAGGTGAGAGTGATGCCACCCATATGGACCTAGAGGACCTCAAGGCTAGAATGTTGGGTGCACCAAGAGAGCCTATGGAAGAAAAGGTCTTCGAGAGTGGATTATATGTAGCTAGTGGTCAACCCGTTTGGTGAAAAGTATAGATTTTGTAGTCTTATTCCCACCACTATAAGCCAAAAATTTTATTAATAAGATCTGATGACAACTCATTCCTAGTAGTGCTTACCCCGAACGTAATATCTTAAGGCATGAAAATCCCAGTTTGAAGCAACATGGTAATAATCACCAAGGAGGTTACATCAAGAGAGTGGTGTAAGATGATTTCCTACCTTCAAGGCCTTGAACTTGGCTCATGGTTGAAGCAAGGGAGGAAGACCTCCCATGTGTCGAAGACTCTTTCTTAAAATGAATTCCACGAGGGATTATCTGATTCCATCATTCTCTTAAGTTGAGTGATGGGAGAAGAAAGAAGAAGAGACTTTCAATACTGGATGGCACAATCCTTAAAGACAAGTAGGAAATTCATTGCGGAAAAATTATCAACAATAGATTGCATCGCCAATTTCTTCATGTTCCATATTCCAAGAAGTTATTCATAACTTCATGCCTATTCTATGCCTTTGAAAACACAAGACCTTTAGGAGCCTAACACTTGTTATATAATATTTCAAAAAGGATCATGTGTATGAAAAGTATCGACACTTGGAATTAAAGGAAAGCAAGCAACATTTTACAAAGGTGAATGATGATTTCATAGTTTACATTATCATATTGTTAGAGGGAAACCCACATTCGATATTTTCTACACATGTTATTTCTCTAATCAAAAGGTATGGACCATACTTCATATAATTTTCAACCTTTTCATATGTACAAGTGTCAGGTTTTGAACTTACTCCACATATATTTCCATGCTACCCAAGTGACACGATCATGCTAATTGAGCAAAGTAGGAAACGGGTTCATATCAATCAGAAGCTAAGGAATATAAAGAAGAACTTGATTTACTTCCTTATCTCCTAGGGAATTTCTCTTAGAAAATTATTCATGAGACTACCAACATGAAAGTTTCCATGTCTCCCATAAATATGCACTCATACACTTCAAGGGAAAATTTTGACAACCGAGATGATTCAAACACTTTTCACGTTCCTGATCTAAATCATGTACCACAAATTGAAGAATTTTTGGTGAAATCATGGCTCACAAGAGGATTTAAAAAATGAGAAAATTTAAGCTTGACTAGTATGAGGATGGTGTTCAAGAAAATGGAAACAAAATGTTTGATGAAGAGTACTAAAAAGTGAAATATTCACCCCTCCTTCAAGTTATCGGAATGCTTGTGAGTATGGAGATATCAAAGAACACACTGAGACAGTAATCAAGAGGTCAAGATAATGGTTTAGTAGAAAGAGGGATGCTCTCATCTCGTCCGAAAACTTCTCTACCCTCCAAAGGTAAGAATCTTACTATTCTTCTTCCAAGAACAAATATAAGGCTCCTGGCTCGGTTCAATTAGGAGAAAGATCGAAGAGGAAAATAGTGGAACCTAGAGATCCTCACTACATAAGGTTTCATAAGAAAGTGAAAATAGTAAAGGATCCTATAGTTGATCTATAATAAGGGAATATTGACTCGACTCTTCTCTCATTTTACAAGAATCTCCAATATTTTTTCTTCTTTCGTTATTATACCGTACATGATGCTCCTTCCCATTTTGAGCAAGAGGATGCAATTTATCTAAATGTTGAGTTAGAAACCAATGACATATTCCCTTGGGTACAAAATATGATCATGAAAAAAAAGCTTGCATAGTGCAACAAGTGATAGTGTTTGATTTCTCGTCTATCGCCTTGATGGTCAAAGGGAAGAAAGGAAAATTATCTCAAGCATCTTTTTTTTTTTTTTTTTAGTGGCGTATTGGTTTATTAATATATAGAGGTATTCAGGTCGAAGGTCATCAATCCCATCAAATAAATGACCCCATTTGATTACAAGACAATAAAAATTTCCCTGGGACCAACAAAACATGATGGTGATGTTTATTTGTTTCAATAGTTTTCCACTCACCCCTTCACAAGAATTCAAGAATACAAGGAGAGGATGAACCAAGTAAAAGACCATATCAGGACCCTCACTTCATCCATGAAAGTACTTTTAGACCCAAATTCTTCCATTGATCTCACAACTAAATAAGTGAATATAATAATTAGCTTTAACCTTGAGCCCATTAGAAAAACATAAGGGTTCACCATTCAGGAAGATTAAATGATAAGTGGGAGAACATGATCCTAGAAAAAGGGAAGGTGTTTCTACCAAAAATGTTGACATTGTTCAAGTACATGGATGTCATGGCCATGAAAATAATCACAACACAAGAAGGGATTGAAGTAGAGAAGGATCACTAGGATCAGGTGTATCTAGTTGTCATCAAAATGGGAAAGATCAAATCATCCCTCCTGATAATCAAAGGTGTATTATCTTTAACATCAAATGACTTGTCTCAAGTCTGGGTCTAAACTTTAGTTTTTGGTACAAAATGTTGAATTGTGATATCGATGAGCTCAATTCATATGAGAATGATGTTGAAATGATGCGGAAGGATGTCATTTCTCAAGTATAAAATCTTGGAGTACCAGTAGTGAATGAAGACACTTCAATAGATGATCTATTGAAGACTTTCAAAGATCTAGTCAAACAAGAGGCTAGAGATCCATTCTCATTCAATGAAGATACTTTGGAGTTTTTGGTAGAATAAGATTGGTTGGAAAAAACCATCAATCTTGGTATTCGAATCCAGAACATTAATTCTCTCTCGAAAATTGGATCAAATTGTTGAGTTTTTTTATGTCGCATAGGCTAAAAAAGTGGCATCTACAACAGAAAGATTCAATAAGCATTTCAAAGGCATTGAGATTTCACCGATGAGCTTTCCAAGAGTCCATCAGTGGTAAGGTCTTCATCAGATTATTTCTCTCTCTATTCTTCTTTCTCCCTCTCTTATCTCCCCCTTCTCTCATCTTTCCATGTTCTATTTCTTCATTGGGGTTACACTTTTCATTTTGTCTTATTCAATTAAATGTGACTATAGTTTATAATGTAATAATTCATCCTTTATTTATAAAAGGGGACTTAATTCTATTCCTATTAATATCAAAAGTCACATGTTATGGAGGAAAAATCAAAGGTTGTGTGGGGGTTAGGTGAAGATTCTTCTAAAATCTATAAATTGTAATGACACCCTAATTCTTAAGGGATGCCAATTTTGTATGTTCATGATAGATTAATACTTAGAGTGAAGAAAAAGAGATAATAAATCTTTTAATTCCCTCCTCTATGTTCTTCCATTTTCTTACTATGTACAACTTTTTCAAAACATCAATGAAAGAGAAAGGAGTTTCTTTCCTTTTTTATAAGAAGATTACTGAAACTTTGTGTTCATAATCTTATCTTATCTTGTTACTAGTGGCAAATTTGTTTTCTTTCTATTTATGTGTGTTAAAGTAATCTGATTAATGCTTATAGGAATCTAATTTTCTACCTATAATATTAATCTCCCTTTCATTTTTTCCCACTCCCTTTCCTACCCTTTGATAAAATTCCTCCTTTGCAAGAAATTGCAATATTTTACCATAGGTTCAGTAGAATGTTCTTATTGGATCCCGACCTCTAAGGAAACTAGAGATTTTCATTTCATCGATGCATAATAAATGGAGTTACACTATTCAAGTAGAGGGATATGTAGTCTCAAAGTGTTGGCGCATACCCACCAATTTCTCCACCGACAAATTTTATCACCAATAGTTTTGGGCACCCACCATGGGACAAAATTGGAAAAATATGTACTCAAAATATGAATAATAAGAAAATACAAAAAACAAATAAAATATCCCAAATATCAGAAAAAATCGATTTTAAAGAGTCACAAAGCCATATGTCTCATAGATATGATTATTCCTAGTAACCGTTATGTTTAGAGACCTGAATTGATTTTCCATATTCAAGAAGACATTGTATCTAACTTGAGGGAATATGTCTAACATAATAGATACAAATTTTCACATTACTTTATAGATAACAGAGTGTTATATACTAAATAACAACGTGTCTTTGAAGAAAGAGAAAGAGTGAGACAAGCCCAACTACAATAAAGAAGACCTTAAGTTCATCTCAAGTCTAGAAACTAGATGAAAGAAGATATAATAGGTCACGGAGATAAATAGGATATCTTGAGCCCATATTTGAAGAAATCCAAAGAAGGGAAGAGCTAGTAATAAAATCAAGGAACTCCCTTCATCCGTAAACTAATCTTCTTGATGGTCCAAGTGGTGTAAACCCATTGGACATAGAGTTTCCAAATCGGGTGAATATTTTGAAAGATTTAATGACCTCGAAACTGGAGAAAATTATGAAGCAAGAGAATAAGTAGAAGAAAGAGAATAAGAATAATAAATAGTAGAAATCAAAGATGAAGCAAGAGCCGAAACTAGAGATAAATCAAGAGTAAGGTCCAAATCCAAAGCTGAAGCCATAATGGTTGATGAAGAGATATATCAACCTATTGTTCCATTCAAGAGGAACACATGACCACTTACACTCCCATAACCACTTCATAAGGTGCCACAAGACTCAAGAATTTTTTTCGTAAGTTAAAGGGAGATGAGTCACAACTCTAAGAGGAAGATGTTTCAACGTTCATCACCGCATGTGATGTACTAGGAGATGACATGAAGATGTATATGTTAGATTATTTGTAGATTCCTTAAAATAAAAAGTGGTAAAATGGTTCTACATTCTAAGATCTATCACTTGTTAGGATTATATAATAACTTGCTTCAAAGATAAATTTGAGTCTACAGTAAGACTGCGAAGACCTCTTGATAAAAATAGTACATATGAAGAAATAATCTAATGAAGGCATGAGGGATTTCATAGCAAGATACAATATAGTTCTCAAGAGGATACTTCTCAAGTCATGCCCTTGGACAATAATTTAATTTTTTTTTTTATAAGTTCTTAAATTCATGAATTTGGGTTTAGTCTCAAAAGGTCTCATCCTATAACTTTGAAGGAAGATTAAGACTATTCCATCAAAAAAGGATGATCTGATTTTATCTAGAAAATTGAAGAACCCGAATGTCAAACAAAAAGGCCAAAGTTCTAGCTCCACTCCCATGGAATCCATGATTCCAAAATGGCCAATGATATAATTTCTATGAAGAATAAAATTACTCAAAGTACTATGAGGAATGTTATAAAGAAGACTAGTATCCCAAACATGCCAAGGATAGTTCCACCTCCCCGCAAGCTTTCTCTTAAGGAACTTCCAGTTACTACAACCTGTGATGTAGAAGAACCAAAGGAGGAGGAAGAAGTGTAAGAACTAGAAGAAGAAGAAGAAACTAAATATGGAAACATTATTGAGATTGAAAAGGTTGATGGTGACACTTAGAATGGTCTCATTGACTACCACTCGGTGGACGACGATGATGAGGAAGAAGAGGCATTGAGTTTCTAATGTGCCATGTTGACCCACTCCTAGGCTTAAAAGGTATCTTCCTCCTGATCTGTAATTTCAAAGAATAAGGAGGAATATCCTCTAGTATTAGTTCCATAGAAGGAAATTATCAACAGATGATCTCCACTCCCATCATCCATAAATTCAAAAATGGAGAAACTAGACCTGAAATCAAGTAAGAATCTAACTTCCATAACAAATAATTTCTCGGTGCTTTCCCTAATTCAAAATAATTCTAAGGCTAATCCTTAACAAAACACTTGACTTAAAAAATCACCTAAGGTTCAACCAAGGTCATCCCCTCTCTGTCCTTCCAAACTTGCTACCTCATCCACTAAAAGTTATAAATCTCTCAAGGTACAAATTTCTCCACAATGTAAAACCCCTATTATCGCTGAAACATTGAATTCATCCCACCTCAAATCCATTTGATAATGTTTAACATGAAACAAATACCAAAGTTCAAATTACTAAAATTGAATATCTTCAATGACACCCGAGTAATTCAAGAGGTTTTTCAATGTTATCCAGGGTGGTAGCCAACAACCCAACACTGTGAATCCTAATCCTAAGGTTCTACTACCAACACCACCTCGTGCCTCCTTCACAAAACATGTTGGAACTTAGTGCATCAAAACTTATAAGGTAGAACACTTTTACTTATCCCTCCTAATCAAAGACTCCTAGTTAAAAAATTGTATCATAAAATTTAGAGCCTATAATAATGTCATGCTAATTAAGGTAGCTAATGCCTTAGAACTTACTCTAAAATGTGAAAAATTCTCTTGTTAATTTATGGAGTCTAAGGAAGTGTCATTAGTGAGAAGAATAAAAGATTCACTAGTGGCCTTAGCATACATCCCAAACAAGAAGGTGTTACTATCTTGGTGCGCAGACCTCCCAATATACCTTGGTATGTTGTTAAGTAGAAGTTTCTGCAGAGACTTGGTTAGTGAGATTCAAACAGATCAATCTTGTGTAATAATTATAGTAAAAAGGAAATGAAGAAGTTTATCCCTATGTGAAAAATGAATTATACAGTCCAAAATTTGGAGGACCCAAGAGTAAACATCATGTTCCAGGACAATGGGATGGGAACTACTTCCTAATATTCAAAAAAATGAGAAATTTCCTCTCCTAATTGAAGATCACTAAGATCAGCCATGGACCATGGAATTCAATGGAAGTCATTTAAGTGTAAGGTCTAAAGATGGAATTTTTCTAACCTCTCCCTCAAGTGAACTCTTCCTATTTACATACAAGCTATAATATGAAAATACTAATAACATTTCAAAGTAAGAGGATCTCCTCCTCAAAATGGATGTTGTAGAGTTCATGGGTATTAATAAGCTCAAGTGTCTCGAGAGATGTGCAAGTGATCCTCAAGAAAGTAAGAGACCAGTGATCGTGTCAAAAACCCAATGATTAAGAACCATAGAAACAAAGTTGGGGACTGCATTAAATCTTTTGATGCTTTCTCTATTCAAGCCATTCCTCATGAGAATAATGAGAATTCTAGATCTCTCATAGTCTCAACCTCATTATTGACTCCCCATCCATCCATAAATAAGGAAAAGATGACTCATCAAAAAGATATTTATAAATTTTTTACCAAAAATGTGAACCATTGGTAAGTATTCAATGACAATAGTCAACTCCTTGCCTTCTTCGAGAAAAAGGTAACTTCAGTAATTTCTTCTATGAAGGAAGTGAAAATCCACACTAGAGTCGGTGGAATAGGAGGAAAAGGAACAAATAAAAGGATTTGATTTAGAGGGAGTAATAAATCTCAAAGGAGAAAAAAATTCCAAAGGGTTTGGTGCCCTGGAAGATTTTTTTGACAAGAATGATTAGTTCATCAAAGAAAGGTCAAAAGAATCATCAAGGTGTACACCGAGTTTGAGAAAGAAAGAAAAAATCAGCACTCCAAAGCAACCTAAGATGGTGAATATTGGAAAAGTTGATCTCTTGAAGAAAAAATGAGGTTCATCTCACTATTGAAGAAATATTCTAATGTCTTGGCCTATTCTTATTATGAACTCAAATATTTTCTACCAAAATAAATGGATCACTCTATTCCCATAAATATAAAAGCCAATCCTTTTAGGTAAAATCAACGACCCTATAATATAAAGATAATGAATACCATCGAGGAGGAGGTATTGAATATGTTGACTAAAAGAATCGTCTTTCTAATCCACCACTCTAAGTGGGTAGAGAATATTGTTCCATCGAGAAATAAAAATGGGGAGATAAGGATTTGTGTGGACTTTTGCAAACTAAACTAGGCCTACACGAAAGAAAACTACCAAAGTGCGAATCATGGATTACATATTGTAAGTGGTCATAGAGTCTAAAATTCCCTTGTTGCTTAATGGCTTATCGGGGTATAATTAGATAGAATTAGTAGAAGAAGATAAAACTAAGACAACCTTCATGACACCTTGGGGTAATTTTTCATATAGTAGAATACCTTTCGGTTTGATCAATACGGGAGAAATTTTTCAAAGGGTGATGGATATAGAGTTCAAAGACCTCAATAATTTTATAGTAATTTACTTGGATGACCTCATTGTCTTCTCAAGAAATTGAGGAAGTCATATACATAACCTTGAACAAGTACTCATCATATGTAGACAACATGGGATTTCCCAGAATCCTAAGAAGTGCATATTTAGGGTTACTAAAGTAAAAATCCATGGGCACATTGTGAACAAGGACAGAGAAAATATTTATATATAACTAATTAAATCCATTCAAGAACAATCATTTCAAATAAGAAAAAAGTGAGTGCATTCCTTATTTGTCAAGGTCAACTTCTCTGGCGCTTCATCCTAGACTTCACCACGTTGACTATGCACATCACTATTATGATGAAGCCATGATCATGGTGAGTTCCCTCCTCAGCTGGATCATAAAAAAAATATGAATCGAAGCTAAGGGATTCCAAGTATGTCATATGGAACCATGTTCTCTACAAAATCAAAATCGATGGTTTCTTTTTGAGGTGTAGATAAAGAGAAGTAGGATCATTTTTGAAGGCGTATCATGATCAAACATGCAGAGGATACTCCTATGAAATGGTAAAAATCACAAAATCCTCCGTGGTAGGTACTAGTAGCCTACTTTTTTTTTTTTTTCAGATTCCCAAGGATGGGTCTCCAAATGTGAATCATGTCAATAGTTCTTCAAGAAGCCACATCTTTTTGTGCTTCGCGCTTAGGCCAATGGTGATTGAAGAACCATGCCAATAGTGGTGATTGTATTTCATTCAAGTTAAGAATCCTCACTCAAGAAGAATTCATACCTACATTCTCACTATGACCGACTCTTTCACCAAGTGGGTGGACGCTATCACAACCAAGCAAGCCAATACCAAAATAGTGTATAACTTATGTTAGATTTAGCAAGGGATAAATAAACAAAAAATTACATATGCACCATTAAAGTTAAATATTTTAGATTATGATATGTAGTCAATTAGACAAAAATCTAGCTTAAAATAAATTTGAATAATAGAGCATAATGAGCAAGAGCTGAAAGAAAATACAAAGAAAGAACAAGAGATAACTAACACTAGATGTAAGTAGAGAAACCCGAAGGAAAAAACTCCACTGGTAAATAAATTTCTATATTAAGAATTTACACAAGTTTAATCCAGTACTTCCACTTCACTCCTTAGTCTTTTTCAATGTCTGCAGATCTATATCTCTCTTGATCATCCGATACAATGATAATCTAGTAGTCTTATAGTTTTGCTAGCTTGTCTTACATTTTTCTCTTAGTATTTTATACTATATAGAACAAATGTAAATGTTTCGATATCCAATCCTAAGAGGGATCACCAAAATTAATGTGGGTGGGTGAATCGGTCAGGCCGCTTTGCTCTTAAATATGAAATAACTTCATAATAAATTTTGATGATTTTTTTTAATTTAACGATGGGGCATACTGCGCAGGTGGTTGATCCTACTTGAAATCATCACCCCAACACTCCCCTTTAATATTAAGTGGGAAGAAAAATTATACATACCAAATTTACCTTTTTCTATAAAAGGATTTACATATCCTTGAATCGGTAATTCAATGATTTAGGCTAGGATGAAAACAAGGGAAATCCAAAGTTCTTCCCATACAAAAATTCTTAATACCAGTGCTTTACATATGAATAATTACATGAGACTATGGATCCTTTTATAAAATAAGGCATACCTATAATTGGAGCTTCGTTGGGATTTACAAGTAACTTCACAGAGTGACACATTTACTTATTACAAGATGGAGGAAGTATTGGAACTTTACAATGAACTATGTTATGAATTTTCTCATGAGACTTATAGTTCACATACAATTTTACAAACATATGTAGCCAATCCCTAAAGGATTACTTTGTTACATACAAAGTGATTGGTCATGATCTACACTTGAAATCTTACTTGGTTATTTTATAATAGGCCATCAAGAGGTGGCATTTTCATACACTTTGCCCTCAAGGGAAAATTTGATATTCCCAACAAGGCACAAAACTTGTAGTAGTTCCCAACACACGATGGCTTGGGGAAGGTATCTACAACATAATATCTAATTTTAAACCTAATTCTTTATCAAGAGAAATTTTTCCTTCACATAGAGGAGTAATACTTCCTTTAGCTCATATGTGTATCACTACTAGCAACGTATTTAGCCACATTTGTTGCTCCAATTGATGGTTCTGTATCAAAAATTAAACACAAATACAGCTGCATATCAACACAACATCAGAAAATATCATAATAAGCATAATATAAATCATACAGATTTTCACTTTTAACCAAGTATAAAGGTTAAACACTAGTTAAATAACAATTAACATATCATTATGCTTAACAATTACCAAATATGTTGAAATACTTATAACATATTACAATTTGTAAAATATATATTAGATGCAATTAGTATTGGATGTCTCCAATACAAACACAAAGGTGTCCCCAAGTGTCATTTGATATGCATATAATAATATTTTACTAATCACATAAAATATTTTATCAACAAACATATATATCTTATTCCAAGCCTTTTATACAAAGATAAGACTTGATAGATAACTGAGCTGATCAGATAATCAAATCATTCAAGAGTAATCACAGTATTCATAGAATAAAATGACCATGTAAGAAAAATTTAAGCTTAGACATGTCATATATGATCAGATTTTTATGCCAAGAAACATGATTTAACAGTCAAAAACATTGTTTTGACAAAAGAATCATTATCAAAAAAAATAGTTAGAGAAACCATGCTCATGAAAGCACCTGACACAGGAATCCTAGTCAGATTCAAGGATTGAAATATATCCCCCTCAATGTCTACATCCATTATATCAAAATTAAATTGAAAAATAAACTTGTAAAATAGTTTCAATTTTAGGATACTTAGAAGGGGAAAAGAGGTAGATTTACAAAAAAATTCTCAAGAACATGCACATATTATTTGTAACCTCTAGGTACAACTTTCATGATGTATAAATGCACTTGATGCATTACAAAATATGATATCAACTTCTATTTTTCCTCTATGATAATCCTTTCTTTCTTTGTGACAAGAAACTTGTTCATGGTTAGACATGGTTCAAGATTTCTTAATTACTCTTTATAGGGGTTCATGATGTCTGATTATTATCATGAAACTACAAAAAATCATCATGACTCATTACAACTACATAAATTCATCATGAATCAACATAATTAGAGGATTGAAATTTTCGTAGGGGTAGCTTTTCTCCCTATGGGAAACTTTTCAACACCAATAAAAAAATCCTAGAGCTTCTTAGCCATAAAATAGGATTTCAAATGCACTTTCCAAATGCTATAATTTGTTCCATTTAATAGCTGAGACTTATCCATCAAAAAAATAGTAGAACTAGCCATTTTAATGCTCGAGACGGTAATGAAAACCAATATAGCTAAAAAGAAATCAACAAAGCCAAATAGAGACTAAAAATATCTACATATCTTTTAATTTTCTATACAAATGCAAAAACTTTAAATTAATCAAAAAATAGCTTGATTTGGTCGAAATTAAGGTGAATTTGATAGATCTTAGTTAGGGTCGAGTTTATGAGTGAGCTAACTAAGCTTGTCGAGTCAAAGCTAGAGTGGCTCAACACATTATTTAGCAACTTGGAAGGGTGAACTAAAAAATGAGGTACTTAATGAATAAAAATAAGTTTAAAAATAGCCAAGGTAGGGGGCGACACATGGAATTGATCAACAATACAAAGAGAGGAACATATTGGCTTTAAAATAGATCCTTATGTGGATACGAAATTGTAAAAATTAAATTCAATGCCTTCTAGGGTCTGTGACAATAAACAAAATAAACACGCATAAAAAATACTATGAAAAGACTGACAACAATGAAAAACAAATACACGTGTCACTTTTCAATTATCTCACATTTCATAATGCAACTAACAAGTAAGAAGACAATTAATTAAAAAATAGAACCATATACACTTGTTTTAAATTAGTTTCATCACTTTTCACGCTCTAATACAATGAGAAATTAAATTCTTAGTTAAATGAGGCCACTTTTCAAAATTTTAATGGCTAAATAAAAGACACTTGGAGGATTTCGCAAAAATTTAAATAGATAGATTTGAACGGGCTTAAATTCCCCAAAATAAACAAAACTTGAAATAAATTTTGGGTCTGAAAAAGGTACAAGACATGTGTCACAATTTGAGTGGTTAAGCCAAAGAAAAGACTGACACCCTGACACTTGCGAAGGATGAAAAAATTAAAATACATGTCAAAAAGTAATTGATTTACACTTCACAAATTTGAAAAAGACAAGTAAAAAAGAATATATGTGGAGCCTTTTAAATGGATCGCACTTCACAACTGAGAATCTTGAAAAATGTGAAAAAGAGATGTACGTGTCCAAATGTTATTGGTTCGCACTTCACAGTGCAACCAAAATGGATAAATAAAATTGAGGACACATGGAGCCTTTTAAATGGCTCACTTTTTTGCAAGAGTGATAAGCACTAATAAATGTGAAAAGGTGGCAAATTTAATTGGATAACAACTGCCACAAATGAAAGACTGAAAAAATGTGAAATGTGGAGCAATTATATTGGCTCGAATTTCACAAATATGACAAGTGTGAAATAAAAGATACTTGGAGAAAATTTATTGGTTTTCCTTCACATATGTACAGGGGTGGTAAAATAAGACTAACAAAGTGAAATACAGAGCCACTTGGAGCAATATTATTGGCTTTAATTTTTGCAAAGGACAAACAACCAAAAAGCTGACAAGGAGAAATATGGAGCAATCCTATTGGCTCAAATTTTGCAAATGTCATAAATAGATAACAAGGGACAGCTAATGTGAAATATGGATCAATTCTATTATTTTTTATTACACAAATGAAAGTGGATAGATAATCCAAGTTTAACAATGTGAAGACACACGTAAAGTCCTTATTGGCTTGCGTTTAAGTGACTAAAAATCGGATAAACAATAAAAATGATATCACAAAGCAAAATGGAACCCTTTGATTGGCTTGGGATTCACAAAGATAGAAATGTCTATTTATAAGACTAACAACGTGAAGCTAGCTAGAGAAAAATGATTGGCTCAAGCTTTGTAGTCAATTTTTTTGCAGAAATGCGAAAAGTCAAATAAGACTGAAAAATCAAAATACAAAGCCACTTAGAGCAATATTATTAGTTCTAATTTCATAAAGGATAGAAATATGTCATATTGAAGTGACATGGCACTCTAAGAGTGGGTATAGCTTTGAAAACACAAAAATAACAACAACGAAGCTACGTGGAGCAATATCATTGGTCCAAAATTTGTAAAACTAAAAAGAACAACTGAAAGATTGAAAATATGAAGCTAGGTGGCGTAAAATGATTATATCGAGCTTCAAAAAATCATATCTAGTGAAAAAGCACAATTTTTACCTCTAGAACGTACTTAAAAATCCTTAAAAAACTGGATCTAAATAAATCTTTCAGATCCAAAGTCAAAAATGACTCTAATGGCTATAAACGGCGTGAGAACTTAAAATAAGCTTGCAGACGATGGATTTAAACCATAAATGACTGAAACTAGATGCAGAAGAAAATATATAAGCATAAAAAGCTTCAAACATGATCTAAACAGCCATTTAGCCCATATTTAACCAATATTTAAAACAATATTTTGGTGGGAACTGGAAGTTTAAACTTGGTTTTCTTGAAAACGAATGTGGAAATTTAATGTTTTGTAGATCCGTAGAAAAAATTAAAGTTTCTTAACCTCTTTAATTAAAAAATTATCGATTGATCCTACACACACAATCACTATCTTTGATACCATGTTAGATTTATCAAGGGATAAATAATCCATAGATTACTGAGATCCACAATTAAAGATGAATATTATAGATAAGGTTATGCAATGGATCGACACATATCTAGCTTAAAATGAATAGTGAATAAAAGATCATAATGAGAAAGAGCTAAATACAAATGCAAAGAAATAACAAGATATTGATAACACCAGATTTAAGTGGAGAAAATCGAAGAAAAAACTCCACTGGTAAAGCACTGTCTATATTAAGAATTTACACAAGTTTAACCCAACACTTCCACTTCACACCTCGGTAGTTTTCAATGTGTGCGAGCTATTTCTCTCTTGATCATCTAGAAGTCTTATAGTTTTTCTATCTTATCTTACATTCTACTCTCGTATTTAATACTAGAATATATAAATGTAAACATTGTTGATAGCCAATCCCAAGAGGAATCACCCAAATCAATATGGGTGGGTGAATTAGTTAGGACGCTTCACTTTTAAATGTGAAATACCTTCACAATAAATATTGATGAACACAATTTTAATTTAATTTTGGTGCATCTGCAGTTGGTGATCCCACTTGAAATTATCACACCAAAAAATTCATCAAGGAAAACATCATTGTTCATTTTGGTATCCCGAAAATATCTTGGTAGACAAAACATATTTTTCCTCCATGGATCTAAATGATTTTTCTATAGTTATGGAATCTCTCTGTCACATGCATTGAATCTGTTACATATGCAAGGGAATGGTTAGGTGGAATCAAAAAATAAAAGAATTATGACTATATTCCAAAAGCTAGTAGATGAAATTCAAAGGAATTGGCACAAAAATCTTTATGATGTGTTGTGGGCGGACATAATAAACCCGATGAACAAAATTGGTATGTCTCTGTTCCAATTTCTATATAGGATTGAGGTAGATATTCCAACCATGGTGTAGATTCTAGAACTCAAATTTCTCTAAATAGTAGAAGATGGGAAATATCAAGATTCCATTGATAAGCGGATATTGTTTCCTAAGAATCTCAAGGAAGACAAGTTCAAGGTAGTAAAATAAATCAAATCTCATCAACTAAAGGTAAAGAAGTTGTTCGATAAGAAGGCCAAAGCTAGAGAATTCAAATTTGGATACCTTTTTCTACTTTCAGATAAGTGAAGAGAACCAAAGGGAATCCTTAGGAAATTTGGCTCTCTATGACTCGGTTCCTTCAAGATTTGTGAGACTTATGGATAAAATGGTTTCTATCTTTATTATCTAGATGGAACATAGTTGGAGTTTCCCCACAGTGGGAAATATCTTAAATTGTACAAGAAATGAAAGTGGGTTATCCCCACATTGTACCATAGGTGATTTAGGTGACTTAGGTGTTTGCTTCCCTTTCCCTGTTGTGTGTGTTTTTACTTTTCAATGTGTTGTGTGTTTCCTTTTTTCATGCATGTGCATGAGTACTAATTTCATCCTATCTCTTTTTATTCAAAGTGGCTCTATAAATCCCAATGGATAAGGCACTAGAATGATTTATAAATTGAGATTCTAGAGTTCCTTCTCATCTTTTCCTCACTTTGTTTGATGTAGAATGAGTCCCCAAGTGAGATCTAGTTGTTTTCCTATGTTTTTCAAGAGAAACATTCACTTGAAAGTAGGAAAATTGTATCGTAGTTTCAAACATTTTCATTGTAAACTTTCCTCGACACCCATCTAGGTAAATTCACCCCATATACTAGGCCTATCCTACCCTATCAAGTGGTCCTTTGTGTTGTGTCCAAATTTTCTATAGGTGATATAGGTAAACAAATTCCTTCAAGTGCTTCGAGATGATACTTTGTAAGACAAACTTTTCAAAAGACTTAGGAATATATTTTTCTAACCTTTCTAAGACCTAGTTCACACCCCTAGAGAAGATTTACAATCCCAAATTAATTAGGTTGTAGTATTAAGAATATAGGAACATTTTTCAACTAATTTTGGAAATTTTTAGATGTTTAGGGACAAGTTCGGTGAAATCAGGTCTTGAAGGGTGAAGGATCTTGCAATATAAAAACATGAGCTTTGGGAAGTGATTTTGAGAGATCCGTAAGGATTTATAGGTCAAACAAGACACATTTAGAAAGGTATTTAACATCCCTTAGTGATGGTAGTTTCATATTTTTCACAATACATAAGAAATTCTACCCATTGACTCTTTTCAGCATGCATAACCTATGATCCCAAGGAAAAATCATTTATTTAGGTGGTTTCAGTAAGAATTAAAGAATTATACCCATCCCATTCTTTTCCAAATTTTTATTTTACTAAGAATCATATAAATAAGTTCTAAAAATACCTCCATATGCTCAAGATATATCTTTGTGAAGTTGTTCTCCAAGGTACACTCTTAGGACTTAGTCATTTTTCTGGGTGGACACATGTCACTCCTAGGTGTGAGAACAATTTATTGTCCTAGTTTTCCCATACCCATAGAACACAAGGGATGAATTTTTTTCCCATCCCAAAGATATCCCCATGGATATTTGTGTAACCTTGATTGAACTCAAATGAGCTAGATAATCCCCATTTCTCTCATTTTCAGCCCTTCTGGTCATCAATCCCAGGACGGCCACTTGTCCTCACAAGGTGAGGGTGAATTTTATTGGACCAACTATTCCATACTCTTAGGATGGTTGGGACAAAAATTGTGCCCAACCCCAATTATGAACCCTAGTTCTTCATATGACCTCTGAAGTTTCTTTGCATGCCTATTTTCGACTCCCTCTCCTCTCTACCTCCGTAAATGAGAATTTTCCACTTGTCATCACCATGGTAGGTAACATTTTTGTGTAACTTTTTCCCATCCCCTTTGAACATTTTTGACACAAAAATTTTCCCAATCGTAGCCCCTTCCCCTGGTCACCCATATGACCCAATTTCAGTCTGAGGTATATTTAAGTTATATTTCTCTCTCCCTCACGTGCAATCTTGGGATGTTACTTGTCAAGATGATGGTGAGGCAAATTTTATGCACCATATGTCTTGGAACTTTGGAAAAAATGGGACAAAATTATACCCAATCCAAAGAAATTTTAAAAGCCAATTTTTATAAAAATCCCAAATGTCGTGCTTCTTCTCCATAAATGCTCGTGAACTCACTTTGGTAGTAGAAATGTACAAATAACTTGAAGAAATTAATTTCCCCTCTCCATTTCTTCATTCAACTATCATTCCTACAGGTCCATTTCTAAAATAAAATCAAAGGATTTATTTTTCTACAACCACCATGCCCATTTTTCTCGAATAACTCCATAGCACAAAAACCATGAAAAATTCATATGTCACGAATGGGTAATTAGATATTGCTGATATTTTCACTATCTCTCTTCCTCCAAAGAACCTAAAATATGAAAAATAAAATAAAAACTAGAGGTTTACCTAATTTATTACAGAAAAAAACCTAATTATCTACCCTAGCTTCTTCTTCTTCAATTTCCCATCAATCAGAAGGTGACTTGAGCACAAAATTGAAGCATAATATCCATACAAAAAACCCATTTCATATAGGTCAATTTTTTGGAAAACCAAGATGTGGAAAAGAAGCTTCTAAAAATAGTAAGTACCTTATGTTCATGCTTACTATAAGTAACAAAATGGAAAAATGGAAAAATAATTCAAAGCAACAAACTTAAAAATGGAAAACTAGGAAACTCAAGCCAAAAAAGTAAAAAAAGCCAAAACAAAAGCAAAAAGCAACATTATAAAATTAGAAAGTGATCAAAATGGCCATAAAATAGATATGAGATTATTCCAAGCATGATGAGGAGCCCAAAAATTTATTCTAAAGAAAAAAATCAACCTTTCTTAAAATAGTAGATCCAGAACCTAGTGGCTAAAAATGGAAATTTTTTTGTTTTGAGTACAAGGAGTTTCTACCGTCTCTATTTTGATTCATATTTTTGTATTTTACCACCATGAAGTTCAATTTGTCTAGCCTCAAGACCATTTTGTTACTTTCATTAGAATACTCCAGTGTAGGTGATATTGATGTCATCCACATAGACCTAGAGGATCTAGAGGCTAGAATGTTGGATGCAACAAGAGATATTATGAAAGAAAAGGTCTTTGTGAGTGGATTATATGCAACTAGTGGCCACTCTATGTTAGTGCAAAGAACATAGGTTTTTAGGATTTTTCCCACCACTACGGTCTAGATTCCTAAAAAATAAGAGTTTACGATAACTAGGTCAAGGAATTTCTTACCCCAAAGGTGATATCTCAAGGTATGTAAATCCCTGTTGGAAGCAACATGGTAGTGATCACCAAAGAGGTTTCATTAGTATATTTTTCTGATACTTATTCCTACCTTCAATTCCTCGCACTTGGCTCATGGTTGAAGTAAGGGAGGAATCCCTCCCATGTGCTGAAGAATATTTCTTGAAATGAATTCCATGAGGGATTATCTGATGCCATCATTCTCCTAAGTCGATTGATAGGAGAAAAAATCACAAGAGACTTTCAACACTCGATGGAACTATTCATTCTTATAATCCTTGAAGGCAAGTAGGAAATTGACTGGGAAAAATCATCAGTGATATCTTGCATCACCAATTTCTTCAAGTGTCATCTTCTAAGAAGTTCTTCATGACTTCATAGATAGTCTATACCTCGGTAAAAACAAGAATATTCGGTGGCACGAAAGTTCTACAAAATATTTCCCAAAAGGCTCCTACATATGACAAGTATCTACACTTGGTCTGAAGGAAAGAAATCAACACTTTGCAAAGGTGAATGATGCTTTCATAATGTATGTTGTCTTATTATTATAGGAACCCACATTATATATTTTCTACACATGACGTTACTATATTAAAAATTTATGGATCATACTTCATACAATTTTCAACCTTTTCATATGTATGAGTGTCAAGTTTTGAACTTACTTCATGGATATTTTCACATTACCCGACCGTCAGGATTGTGTTAATTGATCTATGTAGACAACTGGTTCATATCAATTAGAAATTGAGGAACAGAAAGAAGAATTTTATTTCCTTCCCTATCTCGCTAGGGATTTTCTATTATAAAATTTCTTATGAGGCTATCAACATGGAAGCTTCCCTATCTCCCATAAATATGCACTCATACACTTCAAGGGCATATTTTGACATTTGAGATGATATGGACACTTTTCCCCTACCTGATCTAAATCGTGTCCCAAAAATTGAAGAATTTTGGGTGAATTGTGTTGATGATTTTGAAGTCCGAGAGTATGATCACAAGAGGATGACAATCGAGAAAAATGAAAAAATTTAAGATTGACTGGTGTATCCATGTATTAGTTAGATAAGTTAAGAGAATTGAAACTAACACCTAATAGTTCTAAAACAAAGCTAACTAAACACGAGATCATCATGCTAAGAGCCTAAAGATATTAAACATCAACAACATACATAGAAATTTGAAGGAAATAAAACTAACATGTTAATAATTATTCTCTACTCTTTGGAAGCTAATTAAAAATGGACCTATGTAGATCCTTAGCAATCAAAATGTGATTGTTTTTTTGATCCCAAGGGTTCAAGAATGGAGTCTCATCAAGACATGGCTATAAGGCCATTTTGATTCTCTCCATATGACTCAAAATCTTGGATGGATGAATGCAAGATGAAGATACCTAGCTCAACACTAATGGAGGATGCTCAAAGATGAAAATGCCTATTGTTTATGCTATATACATGCAAAGGTGTAAGAAGAAAGGTAGGAGGAGGGTTCCTTATATAACCCATTGGTTTGAAGAAGCTTTACATCCTATTGTATGTGGGATAATAAAAAGTTAAGTTAGTAATCGATAAGGATCCTCTAAGTTTTATTTAGAGGATTTTAATATATCATTAGTGATCCATGAGAGTTGAGGGGGTGTATTAATTAATCAAGAGTGATTAACTAATAGGTAGATGTAGGCTTATAGAATATTTTTAGAAGAAATTTAGCATGATCAGGTTATGACAGGATTTTAATTCAATAAATGATGAGTTATTGATTGAATAAAGGGAAGTTAAATAATGAAGAATAATTAATTAATCTAGATAGAAAGGAATGCTAATTAATGGAAGGTTTTTTAATTGGTGTCTTAATCGATATAAGAGTTAATTAATTAAAGTAATGTAATCAATCAATGGTGATAGAAGTGATAAGGCGTGTTATTGACGGTATGTCATCAATTTTGGGAAAGGGGATAAATAGTTTAATTCAAGTATTTAAATTACTCAATCTAAATTACAGGTGTCTAAATTTTCCCCTCTTTGGGGTGGCGTAAGTGACGCCACTTCAAAGATAGTAGACAAGTACAAAACATGTGAATTTTAAAGAGATAGAAGAAAAGTTAGTGGAGTGAAGGATGCCCCCTTGAGTGTCGATGGGGTGATGAAAGAGGTCGATCGATAATCGAAAATATGAAGGAAATGGAAAGAAAAATGGGGAGGGATAGGATGCCCCAAGTGAATTAGAAGAATAACATTGATAGGAGAATGATATAGAAGAAAAATGAATACGAAGAGAAAAGAATGAGCTTTCATCCAATGTATTGAAACAAATTTTGTGTCATCATATTGTCAGTGATCTACATCATCGGTCCTTATTAAAAATATAAGCATACAAAAACATGTAGAATGACATGAAAATCCATAATATGAACAATTGTCCATTGCTGAAAACACCAACTCAATGCAACATATAGAATGTAATGCAATACAAGAAGTAAACAAGCTCATTTAATAGGGAAACAAGTACAAACACACATACTCAAGCCAACAACGGTCAAGATAGTTGCACAAATGTTTTGTTATCAAGATGAAGATCCTCAAATATTCATGATTAATGAAAAGGGTTAAAAATTATGCCCCAAGAAATGATACATGCGAGGGAAATTAATGAAGGATGCGGGGTCCAATGATAAATCTTTGTGTGCTACGAAACAATACCAGAGCAACTCGATGTGCCCAAGAGTACAAACAAAGCAAATATTCTAGATTTTTAAATGGTTATAGATCCGGGTGATCTGTGAGTCATTTGGTTCAAGAACACATGAAAATACTAGAAAGATATGGGATGAATACCATGCATGTGACACAAATTTCATCCGCATACGAGCTTTTACAAATTTTTGTTAATTTTGAACTTTGAAGAGTTTTTATTGTTTTATATATATATATATTTTAAAATTTTGATTTTTTTAATCTTTAGTGATTTTTTAATTTTTAGCGAGAATTGAGAGGATGGAGGATCACCTAAAAGCAATTACAATTCCTAGGGAGAATAAACGAGGCATCAGTGTAGCAAAACATATGCCTTGACATAGAGAAAATGAGTTAAAAATAATTATTTAAGAAAAATAATTATCACGACGGGTGGAAGAAAAAGCTAGAATGACCATGGTAGTCAAAACATGCCCCAAGGGTAGCATTGTGGGTGAAAATATCCAAACATACCCCTCCAAGGGGAGGGGTAAATCATCATGAATAATTCATATTTTTACCATAACCCTACAATTTTTTACCATGAGACACCTTTGTGAGCTATGAACAAAATGACGAGAGTGAAAAACCATAGTGGACGTGCTAACATAGTTTGGGAGTACATACTTGGAAAAGGACCATGGAACCTTCATGAGTACCACATCCCTCTTTTTCAAATTTAGTACTTAATTGCATTTATTAGGTTAATTAGGACGTTAAAATGTGTGTGAGTGATAGGGGTACACACATAAATTCAAAATGTATATCCACATATGTACACATATCAAAAAATGTGTGTGAACATACAAAGGTACAAAAATGGGCACGCATGTGTCTATGGTAGGAAGCGTGTAAGCGTAGGTGCAAACATTAGAATATCCGTGCAAGCGTCTTGAAGGATACATATGCAAAATTTGGGTGGGGGTAGTTAGGTTATGTGCACACATGATAACATGAGCACTCAAGATCCATAGATGGTGTGCACCCGACCAAAAGGGGGTGCGCGAGGATGAAGAAGAAAAAATTTAAACTTAGAAGAAAAATAGGAGATTGTTAGAGGAATGTTAGTTAATGATGAGGATAGTGTCGATGAAATACATGTGAGTATTTAGAAGAGTAGAATAAAATAGAAGAAAATAATGTTAACATGTCTTTGGGTTATTTTGTAGATATGATTATCAACACTACGGACTAGGGAAAGACATGCCATCTTGTGACAAGATAGGTACCTATTTTCCACTCAGCCTCATTAGATTTATACGAGGATTATTTCAAGGTGAGAGATATTTTGGGGCCCAGTTCATGTTGGCATATCTATATTGGTATTTACACTTGATCACATACCATGGTAAGAATACCATGGTTCCTACAACACTCTTTGTAGATATGGGGATGAGATCACATAGTGATTGATTGCCCATAGGCATTCTATGAGTTAAGGCTCTAGATGAGCCATCAGTGATGGGATGGCTCCCTGTTGGAGATGATATCCAAAGGAACATGGGGGATACCTATCATTACCACAGAGTTTTCCATCAACATCAAATCTTTGACCTCAAACTCCGACGAGGTATGATTCTCTTTTTGTAGCTCTATGACACATTGTTCTAATACACTTTGAGATGCTTGAGTACATGGATGTGCATTTCATCTAGTAGCTCCACTTCTTCTAGTCTATCCAATTTTTAATCCTCATCTTTATCTAAATATTCCCTAAGAGATATTCTCAGTGAGGGAATCTCTATTTCCATGGGGATGATGGATTTGGTTCCAAATACTAGGGAATAAGGTGTTACAGGTAGCGGTGTGAATGGAGGTCCTTTAAGCCTAGAGAGGGCGGGTGAATTTACAAATGATAGTTTTGACTTGTCTTACTCACCATATTCTATAGGATACAAACAAGTGTTCTATTAGTGGCCTCTTCTAGGGCCAATGCATGTTGGCACATCTATATTGGGATTTCAAATGATCACATACCATGGTAAGAATATTGTGGGTCCTACCACATTGTTGTAGATATGGGCATGGGATCACATACTGATTGGTTGCCCCATAGCCATTCTATGATTTCAGACTCTAGATGATCCATCAATGATGGGAAGGGTCCCTATTGGAGATGATATTTGTTAGCACATGGGGGATACCTATCACTACCACATAGTTTTCAATGATATTCGAGTAGCATATGATATTTTGGATACCCTACCACTAATAATAGTTGTCTAAGGATGCATATGAGATGAGTATAGCCATGGTTGAGAATTTCTTGATTCACATTCGGGGCTACATTACATAGTTTTACGTAGTAGATTGGTTTGTAGACACCAAATTTGGGTCACACTTCCCTTGGTCCCCTTGATTAATTAACGTAACATTTTTAACTAATCATGACCTCTTTTACCCTATATTAATATTCATCTCACAATTTTATTTAATTTAATTAATTTAATTAAGTTAATTTCATCCTCACACCTCTACCTCATCATGAAACCTCACCCTAGACCCATTCTAGGGAATTTAACTCATAGTGACCAAGTCATCACTCTCAGCACTGAATCATCACTCCTAGTGTTGAGTCACTACTTGACCTAACTAACTAAGAATTATTCCTAAACCTAACTAGACTTCTTCTAAGATCTTCCTTCCTTCTCTCATGTGAACTCTACTTCCCTAAGCAGACCCAACAAGGAAAGCATGCCAAATCTGGGAAGATCTACCTATTTTTGGTAAATAAGACTATTTCACCCTAACCAACGCTAGTTTGCCTCACCAATGTCGGTCACCTAAAGCTGCCATTGGTTGCTTTATATAGAATTTTACAATATTTTACCAAGGTTGGTCATTCATTTATTGAAGCCTTATTGCATTCAAGTGTGAATTTTCAAGCCCTCCTACATAAAGATGATGAACACACAGAACCATAGTCCAAGACAAGCAACCAGTTCTCCTTCCAGAGCATTGGAACACTCACGGGAGCACATAAGTTACATTACCATGACACTGGATTCAAGAACCTCTTCTTTGATAAACCATCAACTATCTCAACTCACATGATCTACAAAATACCAAGTACTCATATTTTAATCATTTGTGCGTATCCCATTGTATATCTCTTGCTTCTTTCAATATTTTATTTCTTTTGTT
This sequence comes from Taxus wallichiana var. yunnanensis, assembly GCA_018340775.1. NCBI lineage: Eukaryota > Viridiplantae > Streptophyta > Pinopsida > Cupressales > Taxaceae > Taxus > Taxus wallichiana. The sequence continues at coordinate 284,615,062 of CM031243.1, read as the reverse complement.
ACTGTACATCATATTCTTCCCACCAACCCACTATTCAACCACCCTAAGACTTTTCACCCTTCTAAACCTCCTTCTTAGTGTTCTTGAGTCTTCTCAACCATATTACAACCCAAACCACACTACCCTCACTCTTTGTGCAATCACAGAGAGCCTAAAAACCCATTTTTAATAGTTTATTATCTATTTCCCCTAACGAAATCAATTCCTTGACCACCATTGGTTTAGGCTCCATACCAACATCACTCACCAGACTGATATTGGTCTTTGTTTCATTTCATATTCTTAGACCAGTAAGCTTCCCACTCACCCAAAACCAACCTAGACCTCAACCAATTAAGCCTAGACCATTACGGACCTTTGACAAATCTATCTAATATAAAAAAACCCCAATTCTAATTATATTTAGTGTTATTTTGATATCTAACATAAAATATAGTGTATTGTGTGTATGAGAAACCTAAATCATTACATTGCAATATGACTTATTTATTTTAGTTTCTTATTCACATTGAATTTTTATTAAATAGTGGATTGACAACCTCTCTAGGAAGCACCATGCTTCCTCAATCTACCATACGCTAAGCAGTCTAATTTCATATGTTATTTAACACTCTTTTGTGGTCTTGGTTATCATCTATAAGTAGTCCTTCCATGAAAAAAAGGAGTTCTCTATGATCAACTTTATAACATCAATAACATGCACATTCTACCTTCCACCTTTGCCTCACAAGTATTCCTTATTAACCATTTACCTTTTATCTATTTCATCCTAGAAAGTGTAAAACTTATTGGTGAAACATTTTGGCATGCTCGGTGGGACACATTCAAGGTTTTTGCATTATTCATTCTTAGGGAATCATTATGTGTTTATTTATTTTTAAAATAAAGCTCACATTAAAATATTCTCCCTTGGAAACATTATTCTTCTCTACTTGATCTCAAAGTGAAACTTGTATTTTGGGTTAAACAGTAACATTTATTTTTATTTTGTATTGCATTCTTGAAAGACATACTCTTTCATATTCATTATTTCTCTCATTAAATTTCATTATGAATTTGGGTTTAAAATATTTGCATCTCATTGTTATATGATGCATTCTAGCTCAAATAAATTGTAGGAAACCTATATGCTAGAAGTCATGCCCAGTTGATGGTTGAAAAACTCAACCGTATTTCACATTTTCACACTCTTTATACCAAATCAATGAAAAAAACTACACATTTCTTAAACAACATATTTCTTGGAAGAATTCATTAACCATCACACAATCAGAGGTTGGTGGGCTCCAATTGGTTTTCGGCCGATTATCATATCGAGAGAAAGATCCCCATGCTAAAACTTACCTGAAACCAGCCATAGTTTTTAGTTTCCATAGGGCACCTTCGATAACCAAAAATCTATTCTATTCACAAGTTAGTCCTAAATGGCATAAGCCAAAAAAATAAAATCTACATCATAGTATTTTTGTTTGCTAGCTTTTGCTTGATTTGTGTTTTGAGGTGTGAGTTCATTTTCTTCATTTTTTCTCTCCTACATAATCCACAATCATATTTGGTGTATTCCAATTTTTTTGAGTGTGTTATGATTAATTATTGTGATAAGTGGTCTTTAAGTTGGTCTTTTCATTTCACCTAAATCACCAAAAATTAACTTTTTCTATTTTTCATAGATTTCATAAGAACCGATGTAGATCTAGTGGATGCCATCAGTTTCATCATCTCACCACAGTCAGTTCACTAACCACCATCGGTATTATGTTATTTTGGTCATTTCTTCTAAAGTAGTATTTAATCTATATTTATTTTCATCTGTGACTTCCTCTGTCACTTTAGTATATCTCTGAGTCCTTAATATCACCTTCAGAGTCTAGTTCTAATTCGTCTTCATCATTTATTGCCAGATTTACAAATATTTCATTTCTCCATAGTAACTGACATTGGTCTAGTTGACTAGTGGCAGTTACCCCTTATACCAACATTGGTTACCAAGCATGTGTTCTGATTTTCCAATCAAAATAGCAATCAAATAATACATTTTAAACCTATTTTTCTCCATTTCTTCTTTGTTTCTACATTATCAATGAAGCTCAAAATACCTATTCTATCATTAGTAAAATGGTTTTAACTTGTAAACAAGCTAAAAATATCTTGTTTCATGTTATCCACATGTCACTCCCACCTAACCGATCGCCTCCCTTCCATATTATCACTTATGGACCCCAATAAGCTTCTTTCCATACCCATTGTTGATGAGGAGTTCGTGAGACTCATTGATCACAAACCCATTGATCTACAAGCTATCTCACTCATTCATCTACCCATGATTCATCAAAGTGTAGCTTATATATGGCATACCCGTGTCTATTCCTCCTACCCTAGCATCCAGGTTTGCATCAACTACTACGAGCTTGGCCTTACCCTCTTCTACCTTACCACATGTGGTTTCCCGAGAATTGACCCTACATCATCGACATCTACATCACCTCCGACATCAATCGCACCTTTGATGTCTATCATTCTATGATGTGAACCATTCCTTTATCAACCACCTTGAGTATAGGTCTATCTCGCACTCTGCCACCTCTCATATACCTATTACATCTCAAACACCATTAGTGTCGCCAACCCATGCTCCCTTCAAAAAAAATCATCCTCTCCATACCACAGTCTCTTCCTCTGATTGCTACAAGATTCTTTACATCCACTCCACTTACCTACACTTATCACCAACCCTATTTCATCTACCACTTATTCAGGATACTTGTCATCTACATCTATTCTAGCCTATGTTCCTTCCTCACAATTTTTCTACTCAACACCACCACATACTAGGATATTTCCCATGTCCTACCCACCTCATCTAACCCCTTATACTGCAAGGGTCCCAGTCATCACAACCTACCAATGATATTATCAAAATAATGATGGAAAAGATGCAGGAATTAGAAACACTTGTCTTGAGTTCAAGTAACTCTCTGACATACGATAAGATTTGCAATGATCCCATTCACCCATCCATTATGATTCATCCATACCATCCCCATTAGGAAATTCCTAAATTCAACTGATTCAACAACAAATAATACCCACAACATCACTTGTGGTCTTTTTAAAATGTGTGTTATCTGATCGCTCATGATGACGCTTTTCTCTTACAAAGATTCCCAATGTCCTTAACAGGATTGGCTTTAAATTGGTATAGTGCTCTACCCAGGAATTCCATATTTTCATTTAATGAGGTAGCTCAAGATTTTTAGACCACTTTTCTATCAACATTTTCAATAATTTCACCACAACTGACTTGTACATGACACACCAATATGAAGATGAATCTATCATAGATTTTTTCACTTGTTGGTGGAGCTTGATCACCCAACTCACATTCCAACTACCTCAAATCGAGTTAATAGAGTTGATCACCAAAGCTTTTTTTAGACACATATCACCAACTCTCTAAGTTAAAACCTTCCACATGGTTGATGAGGCATTCACCATGGCCTCAAAACTTAAAATTCATGACATTTAAGAGAAGAAGATACAATTATGTAACAAGAATGTTGTGTTTAAATCAAATTATACCTCTTCTTCTTCCAAACCACAAAATAATTATTATAAAGAAAAAGGATATCCGAATGAAGTAGTTTTAAAATATGTCCCATCTCATCCATATAACCAATCAAATCCTTCTTCCAATCTTTCTCCTATCTAGGATTTTCAGTTCAAGCGCAGAACAACAAAAATATACTCCCTTATGAGAACCCTACTCTTCGCTTTTGAAAAACTTCTAAAATCTAGAGTAGTATCTCTTCCACCTATCAAACCACATGTTGGTTTTAACCACTCTTAACCTATACCTGCGTGGTACAAAGAAAATGATTACAACAACTATCATCACATTAGACATAGCGATAGTAATTTTATAACTTTCAAAAATATCATCCAAGAAATGTTAGATAATGGTGATCTCATCTTGGATAATCCTAATGCACCGAATAAGTAGAACCTTCACATATTCAAGAGGCCATTCCAAAATCACACCCCATCATCTAACCAAAATGGAGAAACCTCGACTAGTGATAGTATCATTCGTGAGGTTCATGTTGTTTTTAACATCATACCAACTCTTCTTGCTCAATTTCCTCCTCCATCTATCAAGGATATTCTTGTACGAGCTCCTTTATCGATGGAGGGACCTATTTCATCTACTCCTTTAAGTACATATGATTCTCCCTTATCTTCTCCTTCACCAATGGAGGAGTTGACCATAGCTACCGATGCGGTTTCTCCACTAACCTCTCAACCTAACAAACAACCTACAGTACTTACTTTTATACCCATGGGAGAGTCATGTTTACCTTTTCTTCACCAAAAGATTAACTTACCTCACCTAACTTGCCATATCACCTACCCATAGGGGATCTATTAGCAATGTCCCTTTCTATTGGTGATAATTATCCATTGGCTTTCAATGATCTTGTTGATTTTCTCTCGTCTCTTTTACCCAAAGTCTAAATCCAACCATTTCCATATCTCAAAGACATTCTTTATAGGGATTACTACTAAATCAACATCATCCCCTAATACATCCATCTCATTCTCACGTTTATATGACCACTTAGATTAAGTTGACAATTCCATTCTTCGGTGATGTATTCAAATTTCTGTCTAAAGTCAAATGCAGATGTATTCTGCTAACACTTCCATGATCTATCCAAAGGGTTTCAAAAACAAAACCCACCATGCCCATACTAGTTGTAGCAACCCCTTCTTCATAAACCTCACCCATACCTAAACCTTTTCCATCAAATGAAATTTTTCCTATTCCTAAAACCTTACTTGCATGTATATCTTCCTCCATGTCTAGACCCATTCCAACATTAGGATTCATGTCGACATCAAGCCTAGTCCATCCTCGTGTAAAACTAGATTTAGCCACATCCTCACAAACCATCACCAAGATTATTCCTCTACCTAAGAAGAAGACCAAACCTCTTAGGTAACATACACCAGCTTCTTCCACTACCCTTCAATCACTTTCACCCCTTCCATCTATCCCATGTTATCATCCATCCACCTTGGTCAAGCAGCCTCCTACCAAAAGTAAATAAAAACACAAAAACCTACCTCATCATGATTTTCTGTTACACCCAAATTAACTACCCAACCTACACCTTCTCCATTACCTACATCATTTCCATCTCCCTACCTACACCACTTCCAGTATCCTCATCATTACCCATGTCATTCCCTTCCCCTCAACTAGTACCTTCCACATTGCCTCACACTACAACCTTCACCGCACCTCCATTATCACCATGGCTAACCCGTCCCCTTCCACCATTTCCTTCCCTTCTACATCACACACTTCTTCTTCACCTTTACCAAAGAAGGTGCAACTAAATCCCAAAACCCACTACCTTCCAAATATGTAGTTAAACCTACACCACCTTCAAATACTAGTTCACTGTTACATCTTCACCTAAGAAGGTGCAATCTAAACCTAAAACCGTACTATCTACCAAACAAGTTGTCAAAATTCTCGAACCTCCGATTTCACCGCTAGTGATGCCTCTCCCACAAAATTCACCCACACTTCCTTCACATTGTGATCCATCGGCAGGGTCTTATGCAAACACCTTAGCTAAACTTGTAGAAACCTCTCTCATCACATTGCCACCACTCGGACCTTATGACCCACTCAATTCTAAACTAGAGGGGTTTAATGATACAGAAATTTGTGCTTACCATCATTTGTTGGGAATGATGTGGAAAAATATAAGGATCTTAAGAATATTCTTCTCTAACTATGTCCTCTCGAAGAAAACTTTGACGATGATGATCTTTTAGATGAGGACCCTATTCCACCTACACCTATCACCACACATCCTCATCCTGTACCTATTTAGTGACCTTCATCTCCCCCTCCACAACCCTTTTATCCTTCTCCAACATTTAAGATAAATATCATCTCGCATAAGAGAGCTATCCAAACCTTTACCAAAATGCCAATGTGCTACATTGTTTTCACAAAACTAGTATATGCCCTCACCATATTTTTTCCCATCTTGTCATTACACCTATCATGACTCACTTTATCCTTTACCGTAGATCAATATGGTTCAAATTTCCACTTGATCCTAGAAGGACAAAGGAAAGGAGAAAAAACCAGCTCATCCATTTCTCTTTTACCCAATATTACATCTATATCTACACCCAAATCAGCATCTGTGGACCCACATACCATTTTTACGATGGGGTTTCGCATTATACAATGCTTAAAAAATTACACCAATATCCTCTCAAAATTTCTTTTTCTGACCTCATCCAAACCTCTGAGTCTCATCATCAAGCCCTCATTGAGGTCCTATAATATATTGAGGTTTTAGCTAACAAACCTATGCTTGTTGAATCCATTACAACTCCTCACCATGTCATCACTCTCACCACTTTATTCCCCTTCCTTTTCTCTTGCTACCACTCATCAAGTAGTCGATCTTAGTTTCTCCGACGACAAGATTATACCTCTCTAATTGGATGATCCTAACCCCATCCTATTTATTTCCATCTACATTGATAATATACGTGTTCAATGCATTATGATCAATGGCGGTGCTAGTATCAACATAATTTCCTCCCATGCATATAACCAAATGTGCATCCCTACCAACTACATGCATAATAACCTAGTTATGCTACATTCATTTAATGATGCCATGAATTCCACCCTTGGCACCATCATTATCCACATTCATGTAGGCCCCTGTACCATTCTTGAATTATTCTATGTCTTAGAGGGGAATTCCAGTACAACATGCTACTTGGCCGACCTTAGATCCACATTATGGGTTGTGTTCCTTCAACCTTGCACCTTGCTATTTAACTTTCAAACATTAAGGGCACAATTATACCATTCCATTCGACCCTTCACCTTTCAAGACTTGTAACATGTTGTATCAACCCAATGATGTCCTTATACTAGTTAAGGCATCTACCACCACTACCACTTCTTCATCCACCACTTCTTCTTCTACATCTTCCACAACTAACTCCTCAATTTCCACTTTTGGCGCAACTTTTACACATGACCCATCAGTCAACCCATCTACTTATCAAACATCCAATACTTCTTCTTCCTATCTTTCTAGCGATTCATCCATTCTGCTACTCACATACCCACTACTAATCCCTTAGAAGGTGTTTTTCAACGCCTCACTCTAGGGGAGTACTGCATTTATAACATTGACACATTCCTTACTCCTCAAGAGTATGGTAACCTTCACCAACATCCACGTTATGATCGTTGTTAATCAAGGTTTTCCCCTATGGTCCTCCCAACCTTCACAAAAATTAGCATATGGGGAGACTTGATTCCTCTACCTACTCACTTGAGCCACCTTCTCAAACTCAACCATTTTCCTCTAACCTTCAATCTCTCACCAACCGTCGCTTTGCCCACACCTTCCTCCATTGTTGTGCTTGGAAGGGCTTTGGATTTCATTTCTATGAAAAACGCCACCATACTATCATTCATTACACCACTCATAAAAATAATGACCATAGTGGTATTGGATTTTTGAAACCACCTTCCAAGAAGGCTCGATTTGAACTCATTAAGGATGATAAATATTTCCCACCCCATTCACCTATCTCACCACCTTCACCTACAGATTCTATGGATCTAGAATCCATTCCTCCTAACTTTTTTTTTTCATGAACATTGTTTCCCTTGGACCTCTAACTTATCAACGTGATGGTGAGGCTCCCTCTTCTCTTCCCTTCTTGTATCCTGACATGATCAATGATGATACATATTCTATTAACATTGTTCAATGTCAGGATGATGAGTCTATTCTCACGTACCTTGGTGCGGAAGATTCTTATATTCATTATTCATTACCTTCTAAGACGTAAACTATGTTGAATGAATCAACCATTGAAATCAACATTCACTCTGGATGACCCACACATTTTAAAAATAGGCCAATCTTTAGATGCTTCTAAATAGGAAGCTTTCACTTCTTTTCTCGGGATCATAGCAATGATTTTTCTTGGTCCTATGTTGATATGCCTAGTATTGACCCAAACATTTTGGTCCACAATATCATAACCCTACATGATGCAAAACCCATGAAATCAAAGCTATGAAATATACATCCTCACATTTCCCTTCTTATCAAATAATAACTCCAACACCTTTTTTCGATTTCCTTCATCCTACCCATTGATTATCCCCAATGGATCTATAACATCATTCTTGTCACAAAATTGGTAGGGGGAATCCACATTTACATGGATTTCCGTAACCTTAACCTAGGTTGCACAAAAGATGACTATCCTCTACCTAGTATTGACCAACTAGTTGATCTCACCACTGACCATGTGATGTTATCACTCATGGACGCTTTATCGAGCTGTAACCAAATATTACTCACCTGGAAGATCAACACAAAACCAACTTCATCACTCCTTAGGGGTCCTTCTTCTATTGATTCATTCCCTTTGGCCTTAAAAAAATTGGTGATACACATCAAGCGAGGCTATGAATTATATCTTTCATGACATCATGCATAACATATTGGAAGATAAAGTTGATTATATTCTTTCCAAATATATAGATTGGACCAAACACCTTTCCATCCTTAAGGTTGTCTTTGAGTGTCTCATCGAATACTACATTCATCTTCAACTTAAGAAGTGTGTCTTCACTATTCTCTCCAGAAAGCTCCTTGTTTTTTTAGTTTCTTTGTGTGGAATTGAAGTTGATCCCACTAAAATCAAGGTTATTCTCAAGATGCCACAACCTACTAGCATTTTTCTACTTCATAGTTTTCAAGGAAATTTGTAATCTATTCATCCCTTTATTTCTCAAACTTTACGAATGCTACCATCCATTTCATTATCTTCTCAAAAAGGGTGTCTCTTTTAAATGGGATGATGAATCTTACAAATCCTTTGACATGTTAAAACAATACCTCCTCCAACCACCTATTCTCATTCCAAATAAGGATGACCAACAATTTTACCTTTACATTTCTTCCACTAATCATTCCATAGGTGCTTTATGTTTTCTCATAATGATGAGAAACACATGGAGAAATCGGTTCATTATATAAGTCATAAAATTTTAGACAACGAAAGTAGATATAATCACGCCAAAAAAATCTGCCTAGCCTTATTTTTTATTTCCACTAAACTTCTCTATTACCTACTTGACTACAAAACCTTCATTGTCACCAATATTAATCCCTTGCATTACATGTATGCTAAGCCCTACCAATATCAATGTGTTACACATTGGGTCATGATTCTTATAGAATTGGATCTCAAATTCATCCATCAAAAGTCTGTCAAAGGAAAAACCATTGCTAACCAACTCACAGATGCACCTCTCTCCAGAAACCAATCTTCTAACTTCGACCTCCCTGATGAATCCATCACTTCCTCTCCCTAGATGATACCGTTTAATAGATGAATTTATTCTTTGATGGTTTAAAATGTCAACATGGGGTGGTGTAAGAATTATCCTCATTCCTATTGAAGTTTATCCTATGCCATTATCTTTCAAACTATCTTTTGATTATACTAACAATATAACCGAATATGAAATAATTGTGTTAGGTAATCAAACCACCATAGCGTTAGATGTTAAATCAATTAATATATTTGGCGAATCTCAATTTTCCTCCTTTGCATTTCAAGTGCGACAGTGATTTTATTTTAAAGATGTGTTATTTTGATTGATGGAGATCATGTTTGATATGGATAAATATTTTCTGCTCTTAAGATCATTAGAATGAAATGAAATGGCTTCCTTGAATCCATTTTTCACTTCTTTTAGATGAATTGTAATCTGGTTTAAGAGTTGTAAACTTATCTATTAATCTGACTCATCCTTGGATCAATTTTAGTGATCCAAGGAATGTTTTAAATTTGCTCTGTGGAACAAATGGTAAATTGACATTCCATGAATTAAGAGACATATTGACTAAACTTTGTTGTTACAAGTTCTTTTTGATTTTTGTGAACGTATTTCCATTTAGTTGTATGTTGTGCTTGGGTCCTTGGAGATTGATCATGGCAGGACATTGCTGATGAACACAAAAATATAGCCTATTCACGGCATAGGAAGGATTCAAGATCCTAAAAAGGACTATCCTACGGAATCCTAAGCTAGGTAAGAATATTTTCTACCTAAGCTATGTCACTTAATAGAATTCTTATTCTAACCTAAAGCTTCCTATTCTACTTTGTTGGTTGATTGGCATCCTAACCTAAGCTCTGTGCTAAAGGATATGGAAAGGTTACTAGGCTATTAAAATTAACCTAGAACCTAATACTATAAGGTTTTATGATGATCTAACCTAATGCCTAAAACTATTATGTTGTGAATTAATCTAACCTATGTGGAAACTACCTAAGGCTATGTGTTAAGACCTATGGTGGAAATTTGTTGTTAGGGTTATATCCTAAGGTATATATTATAAACTACCTAAGGTCTAACCTAAGCAATTTGATCTATCCTAAACTAATGGGTATGAAAGGGGAATTAGGTGGTCGCATGCATTAAGGGCGACAGTTCCTATGGCATTTATGTTATTGATAAGGTTTTGAATGCATAGGGTACTGCCAGTTTTGGTAGGGGCTAGTTGACTTGGTGGAGGCTTATGTGGAAGTGTCACTAAAATGGAATTTCATGTTAATTTTGATTTGGCATTCACTAGACTTGGAAGGTGGTGGTAAGGAAGGATAGGTGGGAAAATTGGAATTAATGAAACTTATTGTTTTTGGTTTTCATGCACAAACCGTCTTGGAAGGCATGTAAATGGTTTTGTTTGGGGTATGTTTCATTTGGAAAAATACATGTTTCACGATTTTTGCTGGAGAAGCATGCTCTCGGTTTTTCAAACTAAGCAGATTAAATTACACTTAATGGCTATTTTTGAAGTCTTAGACCTATTTTCGGTTACTTGTTTTATGGGATGTATAAGAAGGAAAAAATAATGTGGAAAAAGAATATGGTTGCTTGATCTTTCATTTATGAAATTTGGAGAAGAGGATAAGTTGTGAGCTTGAGCTAAAGGTCTCCTCCGATTTGGCATGGGTAGTTTGGAATTGTTGTTTACAAGCACTATCCGGCATGATAGGCTCTAATATTTAATATTTCTTACTTTTGAGCTGTATTTGGGCTTCTTGTTTAAAATATAAATTGGTATGGTTTTGTTTTTTGTGTTCCCTAAACCTATGATTAGAGACTGTGTAGCTCTAAACTATTATTGGAAGATCATATTTTATACTTCCCTCGTATTTAAATACTTGTGTAGTTCTGAAATTTTGTTGAGACTTCGTGTTCGACTCTATTCTAGTATTTTGAGTTGGGTTTTACTTGTATTAAAAGTTTAAAAACTTATAACTCTTTTGTTGAACTATTTCTCAAAGAAAACTGGGAGAATAGTTGGTGAGTTGTTGGGTAAACTCTTTGAGATCTTAACTGAAAACGTCTTTGTTTGATGAATGGATTTGGTAATTATTTTCTAATGAGAACTATTTCATCTTTTCTGAGATGGAAATGGCATTTTATCGGGGTATTCTTTTCCCCTCTATTTTTGGAAACCCACGTCTTCAGATCTTTTAAAATAAGCTTTGTTTTGTTTAAAAGAAGAGTTATTTACTTTAGTACTATGAATTGTTATGGTGGGATTACTTTGTCTCTATTCAGATTGTTTTTGTATTATAGTACTTATTGAATCAAGAACTAATTACTCTTTTGTAATGCAATATTGAAACTTGACAATGGGATTTCAGTCTTTGAGTTCGTTGATACTTCTGAACATGTTTAGCTTACTGATCGGTTTGTTTTTCTATCTCTTGTTGGATATAGTAAATAAACCTTGTGTCTTTGTAAAAGAAAGGAATGTGATTCCTTTAGAATAGAATGTTGTTTTTAGGATTGTTATGCGTATTTCATTCTGAGATTGGAATTGAAACTCATGTTTATTGAAGGTAAAGAATTGTAAGGAAAATGGCAGTGTGCTTTCTTCTTACTGTGAGTCAATTTTGTTCTCTCTTCTGGGAACTAGCTTATGAATTTCTATGTTTGAATTAAAAGTAGAAATTCATTTGTTAGTACAATAAAATGAATTATTGATTGGATCATTTTCTAATTAAGATCCCTTTCTTTCTATTGTTGGGATAAGTTCATTGGTTGAACTTTTATTTTGATTCTCTTATGAAATGGATATTTCTTTATGAGTTTTTTGGTCTTCCTTGTTCAAATAATTTGTAGAAATGATGTAGGAAGAGATTAGATGATTCGGTTTTGTTGAACAGAAAATGTAAGCTTGTTTGGCAGACTATTTGTTTGACAAGGCTTTTCTTTGTTTGGTTTGAGATGAGTAAGTTTTGTCTCTTGCACTCTATCTTTTTATGGATCCTCCTTGGATGGACTCAAGTAGAGATTAACTCCTGTATGAGTCTACTTTGATTTGTGAACGTTGGTTTCAGATCTTTAAATGTTAACTTCTAATATGTGGAAGTAGATTTAGACTTGCAGGTAGACTGTTTGATTCTCTATTCCTTCTGGATTGAAATGGGATTCTGTTCTGATGAATATCTTAAATGTTGAATTTTGAGGTAGTTGTCCTTTAAATGAAATAGTTAATTCATGTTATGAATTTGTTTCTATTTTTCGGATGCCTTGTGTTTAGGCATAGTTTGTAATGGTTCTTCTTTTTCTTTTGCTTAGGAGTTAGATGAATCATCCTAATGAGAACCATGCTTTAAACCCTTCTTTTGGTTAAAGAAAAGATAAATGTTGTATTCTATTATGATAGAATTGGGAACAATGAGATGATATGATCTGTTGGTTGCTTAAGGATAATTGATAGGATCAATTAAACTTAAATTTTGTAAGGTAGATATAGTGGATTTTATTTTGTTCTTCTCTTGGAAGTGAATTCAATTGGTTAAATGTACTTCTTTTCCATTTGCTATTGCTTATATTGATATTTATGATGTAATAATTGTCTCATTAAAGCAGAGTTGTTTTAATGGAACAATTATTGGAATGCACTTCATTTTAAGGCTTAGTGCTTATCATGCTCAGTTCATTGAACTGACCCGTGCTAGCAATTTTTGTAGATGGAATTCGTAAGTGATAAAAGAAGGCAAAACTTATATGATGCATTGGCTGATTTAAGTCTGATTCTTGTGAAGAATTCTGATTCGTTCTTGAGATTGTATTGAAAAAGGAAAAGTAGTATTCTTTTATAATGAAGATGGTTGTTATGCAGTATACCTAAATGCATAAGTCTTGTAAATGTATAAGTTATAAAGATAAATTGAAAGTTGAGAATTTACTTATATTGGTTGTGTAAATTATTTTGTACTTGTATGGAAGAGATGGATTCTATCTTGTTGATATTCTTCATATTATTTATATGTTAATTGGTTATCTTTTAATAAGTTGGATAGAGGGATTTAGTTCAATCTCCCTACTTGTGATGCAACTTGTTAAGTTGAAATATGATATTCATTATCTAAACTATATAACATAGTAATGTAACGTGTGATGAACATACATTAAGAAAATGTGGACATTGGGTAGGATAAACCCTAACACTTAACATGTAGAGAAAGACTCTTTCTCTTTCTTAATTTCTCATAAACCAAAAAGGTTTGGAAATATGACTACAATTTATTAGACTTCATTTTGTATGAAGTCTACTTTATATTGATATATATTAGGCATTGAACCTTTCCAAAAAGTTATTGTACTTTTTAAATAAGACATATTATAACGTTGTACAGTTACGGTTAATTGGTAGTTTAACTATGTGTTCAAATATTAAAAGTGACCATGAATATAATGAAGTTCTTAATGGGCTAAATGAAGAAAATTTAGGAAAGAACTTATCATGTGTTGGACTAGGGTTTGGAAGGGTTTCTGTAATTAAGAAATAATCCAAACTAATCAAAGTATTAACAATCTCCTTGGGGGTATGTACATCTCGATGAGGTAGTTTTTGTAGGATGTTGGCACATGCCAACTGCAAGGTTGTACTTTGAGAAGGCTTGGGTCTTCGAGAATACAACATTGTAGTTGACATGTGGCATCACCCTTCCACATTGATCATCTAGATCTACACACATCTGGAACTCGGACTTGAACCTAGTTTCTCTCTAGGTCTGGATAGGAACATATTTAGGATAGGAATTAGCTTCCAAAGGCTCAGGGTACGTTTGCACATTCGGATGACTTAGGTCAAATGAGTATTCCCATCTACCCTAAGCCTTTGTGAGTGTCTTCCTATAATAGGTTATGTTTCTATCTAGGGCTAGGGTAAAACTTGGAACAAGTGGACTAATGGTAGTCAGTAAAGACCAATCATGATAATTGAGGTGTGAGGTGAAGGATGTATTCCAATATGATGAGTATGTCATCTAGGAATAGTGACATACATAGTATGTTATAAATATTTGGCCAAAGTATCACAAACTATTGGTTGTGTTGTCCTATGTCACCAAGTTTAAAACAACGTGATATCAGATGAATATTGGTAACAGATATTCAGATATGTTCTTTAAATAGATCACTCAGTACCGATGTAGGGTAGGATGACAAAGTATATGAAGTATACAATATGTATTCAATACATAAGATAACATAAATAGATGGTAGCTTACCGAGTTATGAAATGAATAGATCGGTGAATCACCGAGTCATTATAGCTGCATATGTTTATCCATTGAATTCAATTGGCATGGAATGTTTGTTCTAAATAATGCTTTATTTTGAATAGTGAACATTATTTAAATAAATAAAAAAAATTCCCTTGATTCTAAAGTCTTAAAATGGGAATGTTACATCTTGGTATTAGAGCTGAAGGTTGCAGCTCTTGGACCTATTGTGTCCACAATCTGATGAAACTTAAATTTTCTTGTAATAGAAAATGGTGAGAACAAGAGGAAACATTGCAAATAACCCTCCACCTGAGGAAGGAGTGGAAACTACCCGAAACTCAATGAGATCCTTGCTGCCCTGTTGGACACAAGAGATCATTTGGTTGTGCTTTGGAACAACAAGTAATGGGTAATGAGGAGGAAGAAGAAGTTGATAACAATAATCAACCACCTCCAAGGGACAACACCAATGTGGGTGTTGATAATAACAATGTTAACATACTTGTGGAGCCTGAGAACAAAAAGGCTAGGCTAGCAGAGAACTCACTAATGACATAAAAAGGATAAGTCCACCCAAGTTTGATGGCACCACATTAGGAGATGGGCTGAGAACTGGCTCAAGTGAAATGGAGAAATACTTTGTAATAAGAAATTTCTTAGAAGAAACAAAGGCGATATGGGGAGCATATCAACTTTCACATGAAAGCATCTTCATGGTGGGACAGCCATAAGGCTGAGTTGAACATTGATGAATCTAATATCACATGGGACCAATTTAAGGGTTACTTTAGGAAACGATGGCTGCCACAACTTTACTATGATTAGAAAATGACTGAATTTCAGAACTTAGCTCAAGGAAAGCTAATTGTAACTGAGTATTGGGAGCGATTTACAAAACTCCTTAAGTATGTGCCTCAGTACCAAACTGATGAGAAGTTTAGGATACAGAAATTCATCATGGGATTGAATCCCATTATAGGAGGAGAGGTGGATGTTCACAGCCCAACCACGATGGAAGGGGTTGTTGAAAAATCCATAAGGTAGGAACATAAATTAAAGGCAATTTCTGCTCACAAGGAGGAAGTAAGGAAGAAGAATCCCAACTCCTCTTCATCCTCTCTTGCACCCAAGAAAGGACCATGGAAGAAATTTAGAATGAAAAGTAAGTTTTCATCTGATACAAATAAGAAAGCAAGCAACAAACAAGTTTGTTAGTAATACATGAAACAACTTTGCCAAGAACAATAATAATGGATAGAAGTCCTATGGGGTTCAGAATGATAACTCTAAGATGAAATAAACCTGAGCCTAGGAAGGGACCTGTAGGAGGCTGTTATAACTGTGGAAAAGATCATTACACAAATCAATGTCCTTTGAAGAAGGATGATCGTAATCAAGCAACACAAGATACACGTTGCAGTAGCTGACAAGTAGGATGAGAAACATGCCACACCCATAGAAGTTCGGGTAAGTTATTTGGTTTACCAATAACTATTCTTTTTGATACCGAGCTACTAAATGTTTTATTTCTAGTAAATTAGCATCAAAATTAAAAAGAAAAGCTAGAAACATGGATAAAACATGGATTGTACAGTATGGTAATAATGTTGTTCATACGGTTAGTATGTGTCTTTTTGGAGCAGTCCTTGATTTACCTAACTTTTCCATAGAGGTTGATCTTTATGTTGCACCTTTAGGGTCTTATGATGTAATCATAGGTGTTAATTGGTTAGCAGAACATAAGGCTAAAGTGGACTATTTTGAAAAACACATTAGTTGTTTAGATGACTACCTGTAGAAAACAATAGAGATTCAAGGTGTGAAACGTGAGATTTCTGTTAGAAAACTATCAGCTATGCAACTTAAAAAGGCCAAAAATAAAGGATGTACCTTATATGCAGTAAAAATTATTGAATCAATAGAAGAAAGCAGTGATATTATGGAACGATATCCACTATTATGAGACTTTAGTGATGTATTTCTAGAAGAATTGCTAGGTCTTCCACCCAAAAGGGAATTTGATTTCACGATTGAGATCAAACCTGGAACTGAACCTATTTCTAAAGGCACCTTATCGAATGACTACTATAGAATTAGTAGAGCTTAAGGCTCAATTGCAAGAAATTTTTCTAAGGGTTTGATTAGACCAAGTGTTTCACCTTGGGGAGCACCGTAATTTTTGTGAAAAAGAAAGATGGAACACTTAGATTGTGCATTGATTACAAGAATGTTAAACAAGGCAACAATCAAGAATAGATATCCACTCCTAGGATTGATGATTTATTTGATTAGATGCATGGAGCATCGGTATATTCCAAGATAGATATTTGATCTGGATATCATCAACTTGTGAATTAAGGATGAGGATATTCATAAAACAACTTTTAGAACAAGGTATGGACATTATGAGTTTACGGTTTTACCTTTTGGATTAACTAATGCACCTATAACATTTATGAATTTAATGAATAATATCTTTCAAGAATACTTGGACAAATTTGTGCTCGTATTCTTGGATGACATTCTCATATATTCTAAAAGCATTGAAGAGCATCATGAGCATTTGAAAATAGTTTTGGAAATTTTGAGAAAGAGACGGTTGTTTGGTAAGCTATCCAAATGTTCCTTTTATGACACAAAAGTGCACTATCTGGGACATGTAATAAGTAAAGATGGAATTTTTGTAGATCCTTCTAAAATTATAGCTATAATGGAATGGCCTACACCAAAGAATGTACATGAAGTTAGAAGCTTCATGGGACTTGCTAGCTACTATAGGAAATTTGTAAAAGACTTTTCTAAGATAGCTGCACCAATAACTTCCTTACAAAAGAAAGATAAAAAGTTTGTTTGGAGTGAGAAATGTGAAATTGCATTTAAAACCTTGAAGGAACAGTTAACTTCAGCACCTATTCTTATAGTACCAGATCCTAATGGAGATTTTATGGTGGTAACTGATGCATCCGGTGAAGGTCTAGGAGGTATTTTGTTACAAAGTGGTCATGTTATAGCATATGAAAGTAGAAAACTTAAGTTACATGAGTTGAATTATGCTCCACATGATTTAGAGCTTGCTTCCATTGTTCATGCACTCAAGTTTGGAGGCATTATCTGCTTGGTAAACCATTTGAGTTAAAAATGATCATCTTGGGCTGAAGTACATTTTTACTCAGCCAAATCTAAATGCAAGACAATGAAGGTGGTTAGAGTTTTTGTCTCAATATGATTTTGACATAAGTTACATTAAAGGAAAAGAAAATAGAGTGGTTGATGCTCTAAGTCGTAGGAAGCACATTTCTGCTCTTATAACACTTAGAACTAGTTTAAGGATGAAGTAAAAAGTGTTATGGAATCTGATTCTTACTTTTCCAACAAGTAAAAGTAGCACTTGCTGTAGATTCTAATGATTCGAGGTATAAAGGTTTTCACTTTGATAAAGAAGGAATCTTACGATTTGAAAATAGAGTCTATGTACCTTTGCTTAATGATTTGAGAAAGAAATTGTTAACTGAATTTCACAATTCACCTTTTTCTGGACACCCTGGCATTACTAAGATGCTTGCTGATATAAAACAACAATATTTCTGGAAAGGAATGAAAAAGGATGTTATTGATTTTGTGACACATTGCCTTGAATGTCAACGTGTTAAAGCGGAACATATGCACCCAACCGGTTTGTTGTATCCTCATAGCATACCACAGTACAAATGGTAGGTAATAAGCATGGATTTTGTACAAGGGTTACCTATGTCAAGAAATAAGCATGATGTTATCTTAGTAGTTGTTGATAAACTAACAAAGGTAGCACATTTTATTGCTGGAAATATGAAGGATGATTCTCCTATTTTGGCAAGAAGATTTGTACATGAAATTTTAGATTACATGGAGTACCTGAGTTAATCATTTGGATAGAGATCCTAGAATGACATCAAGATTTTGGAAAACACTTAATGCAGCTCTAGGAACTAAGCTAAATTTCAGTTTTGTATCATCCGAAATAGATGGGTAGACTGAAAGAGTAAATCAAGTTTTAGAAGATATGTTATGAATGTATTGCATGGATCAACAGTATAAGTGGGAAGAGTATCTTCCATTAGTTGAATTCACATACAATAATACATATCATGCTTCTCTTAAGATGGCACCTTTCGAGGCATTATACGGAAGAAAATGTAGAACCCCTATTAGTTGGGATAACATAGAAGATAGAGAGGTAATTGGACCTGAAATTTTTTGAAATGGAACAACAAGTTAAATTGATTCGTGAATGCTTGAAAGAAGCAGCAGATAGGAAAAAGAGTTATGTTGACTTGAAGAGGGTTGATAGGAAATTTGAACTTGGTGAGAAAGTCTTTCTTCGAGTTAAACGAAAAAGAGTTCTATAACTTTTGGCAAGGCTGCCAAGTTATCACCTCGTTATGTGGGACCTTTTGAGATAGTTGAAGTAATCAACCCTGTAGCTTATCGTTTAGCATTACCACCTGCTTTGTCATGAATGCATGATGTTTTCCATATTTCTTTTCTTAAGAAATATGTTTCAGATTTATCACATGTGTTAAATTGGAATTCCTTGCAGGTCCAAGACCTAGGAATAATCGTGGTTAAACCCATATGAGTGCTTGAAACTCACAGTTGCATTTGAGAAATCGAGAAATAAGTCAATGTAAGGTCCAGTGGGACCAGTTTAATGAAGAGAGTGCAACTTGGGAAAATCTAGAGGATATGAAAACTACTTTTCCATATCTATTTGAACAAGAATTGATTCTGTTGATTGATAAAAATTTATGATTTTATCTTTATATGACAATAAGTATGCCAATTTTGGGTAGATATTTATTTGATTTGAATAAACAACTATTTAATGCTGATTTCTTGAACTATAAGGTTTTGATATATTTGACTTAGGATAAGAGAAGTGAATGAATTGATTGTCCTTGATGTAAATTGTTAAAAGAGGTAATCATCGGGACGATGATTATTTTTAGGAGGGAAGCATGTAACACCCTTGACAATTGTTATATTCCTCCTTTGCATTTCAAGTGTTGACATGTGATTTTCCTTATAAAGATATGTTCTTTTGATTGATGGAGATCATGCTTGATATGGATAAATATTTTCTGCTCTTAAGATCATTAGACTGAAATGGAATGGCTTCCTTGAATCCATTTTTCACTTCTTTTAGGTGAATTACAATCTGGTTTAAGAGTTGTAAACTTATCTATTAATCTGACTCATCCTTGGATCAATTTTAGTGATCCAAGGAATGTTTTAAATCTACTCTGTATGGAATGAATGGTAAATTGACATTCCATGAATTAAGAGACATATTGACTGAACTTTGTTGTTACAAGTTCTTTGATTTTTGTGTGAACATATTTCCATTCAGTTGTATGTTGTGCTTGGGTCCTTGGAGATCGATCATGGTAGGACATTGTTGATGAACATGAAAATACAGCCTATTCATGACATAGGAAGGATTCGGGATCCTAAAAAGGACTATCCTACATGGAATCCTAAGCTAGGTAAGAATATTTTCTACCTAAGCTATGTCACTTAATAGAATTCTTATTCTAACCTAAAGCTTCCTATTCTACTTTGTTGGTTGATTGGCATCCTAACCTAAGCTCTGTGCTAAAGGATATGGAAAGGTTACTAGGCTATTAAAATTAACCTAGAACCTAATACTATAAGGTTTTATGATGATCTAACCTAATGCCTAAAACTATTATGTTGTGAATTAATCTAACCTATGTGGAAACTACCTAAGGCTATGTGTTAAGACCTATGGTGGAAATTTGTTGTTAGGGTTATATCCTAAGGTATATATTATAAACTACCTAAGGTCTAACCTAAGAAATTTGATCTATCCTAAACTAATGGGTATGAAAGGGAATTAGGTGGTCGCATGCATTAAGGGCGATGGTTCCTATGGCATTTATGTTATTGATAAGGTTTTGAATGCATAGGGTACTGCTAGTTTTGGCAGGGGCTAGTTGACTTGGCGGAGGCTTATGTGGAAGTGTCACTAAAATGGAATTTCATGTTAATTTTGATTTGGAATTCACCAGACTTGGAAGGTGGTGGCAAGGAAGGATAGGTGGGAAAATTGGAATTAATGAAACTTATTGTTTTCGGTTTTCATGCACAAACCATCTTGGAAGGCATGCAAGTGGGTTTGTCTAGGGTTGTTTCACTTTGCATGTTTCCATGATTTTTTCTCTGCATGCTCTCTAGTTTTTCAAACCAGCAGATTGAACTGCACTTAATGGCTATTTTTGAAGTCTTAGACCTATTTTCGGTTCGTGGGATGTATAAGAGGCATTGTGGAAAAAGAATATGGTTGTTTGATCTTTCGTGGAGAAGAGGAGAAGTTGTGAGCTCGGTTGGAGGTCTCCTTTGATTTGGTAGAAGCACTATCAGGCATGATAGGCTCTAATCTTTAAGATCTCTTTCTTTCTTCTAAATGTTTCATTAAAACAAGTATTCTCTCTTTTGAGATTCTTGGCTTGCATGTTTTATCTGGTTACTTGCTTGCTGGGTTTTATAATCTCTGTTATCTTGGATATGAATCCATGGAAAAAATAATGTTGGTTTGGAAACTTTCTTTGTGTTAGTTTAATAATGAAACATGCATGTGAAGCTTGTTTTAGTAGCTCTGCTTTCCATTTCTGAAATTTGTATTCGAGGTTGTTGTGTTGGAACTGACCTTCATTGCAATATGTGGATTCTGAACTATATGGGAACCTTGAGTTCCATTTGAGCTTGTATTTGGGCTTCGTGTTTTGATATGAACTTGTGTTGGAGCTTCTTGTTGTTCTGAACCGGTGTTTGGAATCCTGGGTAGCTCTGGACTTGTTGTTGAAGTTCGTATATGGCTCTGTACATGTATTTTATTACTTGTGTTTCTCTGAACTATTATTGGAGGTTCGTGTTTTACACCGCACTCGTATTTTGTTACTTGTATAGTTCGAACTCTTGTTTGAAGCTCGTGTTTCATTTTGAGCTGGTATTAGGGCTTCTTGTTTAAAATATAAACTAGAATGGGAACTTCGTGTTGCCCTGAACCTGTGATTAGAGACTCGTGTAGCTCTGAACTATTATTGGAAGATCATATTTTATACTTCCCTCATATTTAAATACTTGTGTAGTTCTGAACTTTTGTTGAGACTTTGTGTTCAACTCTATTCTAGTATTTTGAGTTGGGTTTTACTTGTATTAAAAGTTTAAAACTTATAACTCTTTTGTTGAACTATTTCTCAAAGAAAACTAGGAGAATAGTTGGCTGAGTTGTTGGGTAAACTCTTTGAGATCTTAACTGAAAACGTCTTTGTTTGATGAATGGATTTGGTAATTCTTTTCGAGAACTGTTTCATCTTTTCTGAGATGGAAATGGCATTTTATCGGGGTATTCTTTTCCCCTCTATTTTGTGGAAACCCACATCTTCAGATCTTTTAAAATAAGCTTTGGGTTTCATTTAAAAGAAGAGTTATTTACTTTAGTGCTCTGAATTGTTATGGTGGGATTACTTTGTCTCTGTTCAGATTGTTTTTGTATTATAGTACTTATTGAATCGAGAACTAATTACTCTTTTGTAATGCAATATTGAAACATGACAATGGGATTTCAGTCTTTGAGTTCATTGATACTTCTGAACATGTTTAGCTTACTGATCGGTTTTTTTCTATCTCTTGTTGGATATAGTAAATAAACCTTGTGTCTTTGTAAAAGAAAGGAATGTGATTCCTTTGGAACAAAATGTTGTTTTTAGGACTGTTATGCATATTTCATTATGAGATTGGAATTGAAACTCATGTTTATTGAAGGTAAAGAATTGTAAGGAAAATGGCAGTGTGCTTTCTTCTTACTGTGAGTCGATTTTTTGTTCTCTCTTACCGGGAACTAGCTTATGAATTTCTATGTTTGAATTAAAAGTGGAAATTCATTTGTTAGTACAATAAAATGAATTATTGATTGGATCATTTTCTAATTAAGATCCCTTTCTTTCTATTGTTGGGATAAGTTCATTGGTTGAACTTTTCTATTTTGATTCTCTTATGAAATGGAGATTTCTTTATGAGTTGTTTGGTCTTCCTTGTTCAAATCATTTGTTGAAATGATGTAGGAAGAGATTAGATGATTCGGTTTTGTTGAACAAAAAATGTAAGCTTGTTTGGCAAGACTGTTTGTTTGACAAGGCTTTACTTTGTTTGGTTTGAGATGAGTAAGTTTTGTCTCTTGCACTCTATCTTTTTATGGATCCTCCTTGGATGGACTTGAGTAGAGATTAACTCTGTATGAGTCTACTTTGATTTGTGAACGTTGGTTTCAGATCTTTAAATGTTAACTTCTAACATGTGGAAGTAGATTTAGACTTGTAGGTAGACTGTTTGATTCTCTATTCCTTCTTGGATTGAAATGGGATTCTATTTTGATGAATATCTTAAATGTTGAATTTTAAGGTAGTTGTCCTTTAAATGAAACCGTTAATTCATGTTATGAATCTGTTTCTATTTTTCGGATGTCTTGTGTTTGGGCATAGTTTGTAATGGTTCTTCTTTTTCTTTTGCTTAGGAGTTAGATGAATCATCCTAATGAGAACCATGCTTTAAACCCTTCTTTTGGTTAAAGAAAAGATAAATGTTGTATTCTATTATGATAGAATTGGGAACAATGAGATGATATGATCTATTGTTTGCTTAAGGATAATTGATAGGATCAATTAAACTTTAATTTTGTAAGGAAGATATAGTGGATTTTATTTTGTTCTTCTCTTGGAAGTGAATTCAATTGGTTAAATGTACTTCTTTTCCATTTGCTATTGCTTATATTGATATTTATGATGTAATAATTGTCTCATTAAAGAAGAGTTGTTTTAATGGAACAATTATTGGAATGCACTTCGTTTTAAGGCTTAGTGCTTATCATGCTCAGTTCATTGAACTGACCCATGCTAGCAATTTTTGTAGATGGACTTCGTAAGTGATAAAAAGAAGGCAAAAATTATATGATGCATTGGCTGATTTAAATTGATTCTTGTGAAGAATTTGATTCATTCTTGAGATTGTATTGAAAAAGGAAAAGTAGTATTCTTTTATAATGAAGATGGTTGTTATGCAGTATACCTAAATGCATAAGTCTTGTAAATGTATAAGTTATAAAGATAAATTGAAAGTTGAGAGTTTACTTGTATTGGTTGTGTAAATTATTTTGTACTTGTATGGAAGAGATGGATTCTATCTTGTTGATATTCTTCATATTATTTATATGTTAATTGGTTATCTTTTAATAAGTTGGATAAAGGATTTAGTTCAATCTCCCTACTTGTGATGCAGCTTGTTAAGTTGCAGAATATGATATTTGTTATCTAAACTATATAACATAGTAATGTAACGTGTGATGAACATACATTAAGAAATGTGGACATTGGGTAGGATAAACCCTAACACTTAACATGTAGAGAAAGACTCTTTCTCTTTCTTAATTGCTCATAAACCAAAAAGGTTTGGAAATATGACTACAATTTATTAGACTTCAAATTTTGTATGAAGTCTACTTTATATTGGATATATTTAGTGTTGAACCTTTCCAAAAAGTTATTGTACTTTTTAAATAAGACATATTATAACATTGTACAGTTACGGTTAATTGGAAGTTTAACTATGTGTTCAAATATTAAAAGTGACCATGAAAATAATGAAGTTCTTAATGGGCTAAATGAGGAAAATTTAGGAAAGAACTTATCATGAGTTGGATTAGGGTTTGGAAGGGTTGTTGTAATCAAGAAATAATCCAAACTATCAAAGTATTAACAATCTCCTTGGGGGTATGTACATCTCGATGAGGTAGTTTTTGTAGGATGTTGGCACACGCCAACTGTAGGGCTATACTTTTGAGAAGGCTTGGGTCTTCTCAAGAATACAACATTGTAGTTGACATGTGGCATCACCCTTCCACATTGATCATCTAGATCTACACACATCTGGAACTCGGACTTGAACCTAGTTTCTCTCTAGGTCTGGATAGGAGCATATTTAGGATAGGAATTAGCTTCCAAAGGCTCAAGGTACGTTTGCACATTCGGATGACTTAGGTCAAATGAGTATGCCCATCTACCCTAAGCCTTTGTGAGCATCTTCCTATAATAGGTTATGTTTCTATCTAGGGCTAGGGTAAAACCTGGAACAAGTGGACTGACGGTAGTCAGTAAAGACCAATCATGATAATAGAAGAGTGAGGTGAAGGACGTATTCCAAAATGATGAGTATGTCATCTAGGAATAGTGACATACACAATATGTTATAAATATTTGGCCAAAGTATCGCAAACTGTTGGTTGCGTTGTCCTATGTCACCAAGTTTAAAACAACGTGATATCAGATGAATATTGGTAACAGATATTCAGATATGTTCTTTAAACAGATCACTCAAGTACCGGTGTAGGGTAGGATGACAAAGTATATGAAGTATACAATATGTATTCAATACATAAGATAACATAAATAGATCGGTAGCTTACCGAGTTATGGAATGAATAGATCGGTGAATCACTGAGTCATTACAACTACATATGTTTATCCATTGAATTTGATTGGCATGGAATGTTTGTTCTAAATATTGCTTTATTTAGAACAGTGAACATTATTAAATTAAAAAAAATTCTCTTGATTCTAAAGTCTTAAAATGGGAATGTTACATCTTGGTATCAGAGCTGAAGGTTGTAGCTCTTGGACCTATTGTGTCCACAATTTGATGAAACTTAAATTTTCTTGTAACAAAAAATGGTGAGAACAAGAGGAAACATTGCAAATAACCCTCCACCTGAGGAAGGAGTGGAAAAACACCCAGAAACTTGATGAGATCCTTCTTCCTGTTGGACACAAGAGATCATTTGGCTGTGCTAGAACAACAAGTAATGGGTAATGAGGAGGAAGAAGAAGCTGATAACAATAATTAGCCACCTCCAGGGGACAACACCAATGTGGGTGTTGATAATAACAATGTTAACATACCTATGGAGCTTGAGAACAAAAAGGCTAGGCTAGTAGTAGAACTCACTAATGACATAAAAAGGATAAGTCCACCCAAGTTTGATGGCACCACATTAGGAGATGGGGCTGAGAACTGGCTCAGTGAAATGGAGAAATACTTTGCAATAAGAAATTTCTCAGAAGAAACAAAGGTGATATGGGGAGCATATCAACTTTCACATGAAGCATCTTCATGGTGGGACAGCCACAAGGATGAGTTGAACATTGATGAATCTAATATCACATGGGACCAATTTAAAGGTTACTTTAGGCAACGATGGCTACCACAACTTTACTATGATCAGAAAATGATTGAATTTCAGAACTTAGCTCAAGGAAAGCTAACTGTAACTGAGTATTGGGAGTGATTTACAAAACTCCTTAAGTATGTGCCTCAGTACCAAACTGATGAGAAGTTCAGGATATGGAAATTCATCATGGGATTGAATCCCATTATAGGAGGAGAGGTGGATGTTCACAACCCAACCATGATGGAAGGGGTTGTTGAAAAAGCCATAAGGTAGGAACAAAAATTAAAGGCAATTTCTACTCACAAGGAGGAAGTAAGGAAGAAGAATCCCAACTCCTCTTCATCCTCTCTTGCACCCAAGAAAGGACCATGGAAGAAATTTGGAATGAAAAGTAAGTTTTCATCTGATACAAATAAGAAAAAAAGAAACAAACAAGTTTGTTGGTAATGCATGGAACAATTTTCCAAGAACAATAATAATAGACAATAAGTCCTATGGGGGTCAGAATGATAACTCTAAGGCTGGAAATAAACCTGAGCCTAGGAAGGGACCTGTAGGAGGCTGTTATAACTATGGAAAAGATCATTACACAAATCAATGTCCTTTGAAGAAGGATGATCATAATCAGCAACACAAGATACACACGTTGTAGTAGCTGACAAGCAAGTTGAGAAACATGCCACACCCATAGAAGTTTCGGGTAAGTTATTTGGCTTACCAATAACTATTCTTTTTTATACCGGAGCTACTGAATGTTTTATTTCTAGTAAATTAGCATCAAAATTAAAAAGAAAAGCTAGAAACATGGATAAAACATGGACTATACAGTATGGTAATAATGTTGTTCATATGGTTAGTATGTGTCTTTTTGGAGAAATCCTTGATTTACCTAACTTTTCCATAGAGGTTGATCTTTATGTTGCACCTTTAGGGTCTTATGATGTAATCATAGGTGTTAATTGGTTAGCATAACATAAGGCTAAAGTGGACTATTTTGAAAAACACATTAGTTGTTTAGATGACTTGTAGAAAACAATAGAGATTCAGGGTGTGAAACGTGAGATTTATGTTAGAAAACTGTCAGCTATGCAACTTAAAAAGGCCAAAAATAAAGGATGTACCTTATATGTAGTAAAAATTACTGAATCAACAGAAGAAAAAGTGATATTATGGAACGATATCCATTGTTATGAGACTTCAAAGTGATGTATTTTCGAAGAATTGCCAGTCTTCCACCCAAAAGGGAATTTGATTTCATGATTGAGATCAAGCTTGGAACTAAACCTATTTCTAAAGCACCATATCGAATGACTACTATAGAATTAGTAGAGCTTAAGGCTCAATTGCAAGAAACTTTTGTCTAAGGGTTTGATTAGACCAAGTGTTTCACCTTGGGGAGCACCCGTAATTTTGTGAAAAGAAAGATGGAACACTTAGATTGTGCATTGATTACAAGAATGTTAAACAAGGCAACAATCAAGAATAGATATCCACTCCCTAGGATTGATGATTTATTTGATCAGATGCGTGGAGCATCGGTATATTCCAAGATAGATCTTTGATCTGGATATCATCAATTGTGAATTAAGGATGAGGATATTCATAAAACAACTTTCAAAACAAGGTATGGACATTATGAGTTTACGGTTTTACCTTTTGGATTAACTAATGCACCTATGGCATTTATGAATTTAATGAATAATATATTTCAAGAATACTTGGAAAAATTTTTGCTTGTATTCTTGGATGACATTCTCATATATTCTAAAAGCATTGAGGAGCATCATGAGCATTTGAAAATAGTTTTGGAAATTCTAAGAAAGAGACGGTTGTTTGGTAAGTTGTCCAAATGTTCTTTTATGACACAAAAGTGCACTATTTGGGACATGTAATAAGTAAAGATGGAATTGTTGTAGATCCTTCAAAAATTATAGCTATAATGGAATGGCTGCACCAAAGAATGTACATGAAGTTAGAAGCTTCATGGGACTTGTTGGCTACTATAGGAAATTTGTAAAAGACTTTTCTAAGATAGTTACACCAATAACTTCCTTACAGAAGAAAGATAAAAAGTTTGTTTGGAGTGAGAAATGTGAAATTGCATTTAAAACCTTGAAGGAACAGTTAACTTCAACACCTATTCTTGCAGTACCAGATCCTAATGGAGATTTTATGGTGGTAACTGATGCATCTGGTGAAGGTCTAGGAGGTATTTTGTTACAAAGTGGTCATGTTATAGCATATGAAAGTAGAAAACTTAAGTTACATGAGTTGAATTATGCTCCACATGATTTAGAGCTTGTTTCCATTGTTCATGCACTTCAAGTTTGGAGGCATTATCTGCTTGGTAAACCATTTGAGTTGAAAATTGATCATCTTGGGCTAAAGTACATTTTTACTCAGCCAAATCTGAATGCAAGACAACGAAGGTGGTTAGAGTTTTTGTCTCAATATGATTTTGACATAAGTTACATTAAAGGAAAAGAAAATAGAGTGGCTGATGCTCTAAGTCGTAGGAAGCACATTTATGCTCTTATAACACTTAGAACTCAATTTAAGGATGAAGTAAAAAGTGTTATGGAATCTGATTCTTACTTCAACAAGTAAAAGTAGCACTTGCTGTAGATTCTAATGATTCGAGGTATAAAGGTTTTTCGCTTTGATAAAGAAGGAATCTTACGATTTGAAAATAGAGTCTATGTACCTTTGCTTAATAATTTGAGAAAGAAATTGTTAGTGAATTTCACAAATTCACCTTTTGGACACCCTAGCATTACTAAGATGCTTGTTGATATAAAACAACAATATTTAGGAAAGGAATGAAAAAGGATGTTATTTATTTTGTGACACATTGCCTTAAATGTCAACGTGTTAAAGTAGAACATATGCACCCAACCGTTTTTGTATCCTCATAGCATACCATAGTACAAATGGCAAGTAATAAGCATGGATTTTGTACAAGGGTTACCTATGTCAAGAAATAAGCATGATGTTATCTTAGTAGTTGTTGATAAACTAACAAAGGTAGCACATTTTTTATTGTTGGAAATCTGAAGGATGATTCTCCTATTTTGGCAAGAAGATTTGTACATGAAATTTTCAGATTACATGGAGTACCTGAGTTAATCATTTCAGATAGAGATCCTAGAATGACATCAAGATTTTGGCATTCACCTTCGACATTCACCTCGGTTTTTATTTACCTTATTCCATCTCTTCATATATCACTCAACGATGATTATTTTAACCAGGACCATTTTTCATAGCTTGAGTTATTAGACAAACATCATCTAAATTCTCTTAATCACCTTTAAATCTACCAAAAATGTATCAAGTGTGCCTATAATAAACATGTCCAAGAACAAACCTTCAAGGTTGGAAACCTCGTCCTAAAGGAAAATAAACATGTAATAAAAGTGAATAAAAGTAAATGGGGCATGTTTGCTCCTAATTAGCTTGGATATCGTTACTCATGACTATAGATCGGAGTGCTTATCGTTTATCTTCACTCGAAGGTAAAGCGAACTCGAGCCCCTCAATGCCTTACATCTTCAACCATTCTCTTATTGAATCAAGTCCTATATCACCTTATATCTCTTATTTAATCATCCCTTGAGAAACATTCACCTTCCACTTACCTATTATAAGGAACAATGACTAAACAAGAATCATGTTATTACCCATCACCTTTCAACCTTATCTTCAATATGAGTATCGTGTGACTTTACTCTTGACATGAATCTCATGGATAATTTTCATCCTTTTCAGGATGGAATCCCATGGTTTTTCATCACTTAAAACTTCTCTTTCATAGCTAACCCTGTGTGTTATGGTTTTTCTTAATAAAATAATCCTATACTTCTCTATAGTCTTTTCATGACCTAAAAGTCCAACAAACAATTCAAAAGTAATATATGAGATTTTTAAATTCAAACTCCATGATTCAAAATTCTTTTCAATAGATGACTCCCTCCTAGAAGGACATCTATCTTTCCATGTTGTTGTTATAAATAGATTGCTCCCTCGAAGAAAATTTATAAAAATCTAGCCCTATTATACATAGTCTATCACAAAAAGAAGACTATTTCTGTAAAAATAAAAATAAAAATATTCTGAAGCCTCCCGTATTGATTAACTTCACGAAGAGCTCGAGGAGATATTATATTCATCCCACATAGAATCCCTGCATCAATCTTTCTATAAAACAAAAGAAAAAAAAGAAAAATTCTTCATCATGGAATTGCCTATTCTAGTCTTGGGTATCTTGCAGAAGAGAAATGATGTCTCACACCAAGGTTACGCTAAAAAAACCCATTTCACCTCACCTCCTTTCCTTTCTAATCTTCCACCCACTCAAGAGATGTGCCGCAAATGTGACATTTCATGGTCATATGAATTTATTAACATTTAGAACATTTAATCATACAATGACTTAAGGGTCTTATGTTCATAAGCCAATCTTTGGTATGATAGAATCATCATGGTTCTTACCTATTAGGTGGTTTTTTTGACTCCACTTATCATTCACCTCTTTTCTTACTTATTGATTCTGCTACATAGGACTAGACCTTCGACACCTACATTATGGGAATTCCTCTTCCACCAAAATCGCCCACGCCTATCCAATCTACACTCAACCATGCCTAAATGGCCTAAACTCAATGATGCCTAAATGACCTTGACTCAATCATGTCTATAACCTACGACCTATTCATCTCCCTTATCATATTATTCCCTAGCTTATGAGATAACTACATCATCCCGAGACCCCTTTTTATCGAGGCTATGTAGGTGACACTTTGAGGACAATGGGCTATTAGAGGTTAGCTCGGCCACTTTTACCCCTAACCAATTTCCCTCCTTTACATTCACATTCTACCCTAGTTAGTTTCTATTTACAAAAAAACTTGGAAATTAATATATCATAAAAACATACATACCTACCATTTTATCACCATGACCATATTCTACTTAAATCATTTCATATTTTCATGGTATTAATTACTTGGAAATTTAACCATGACATACATATAATACATTATTTCCATAAGATCAATAACTTGGAAATTACCTAGACTCCACCATGCATATACCTAACCAAACCATACCTATACGTGACTCCACCATGCCTATTGATTAGGGGATCATTTTTAAAAATTCCCTAAACATCCCTAAATGGTGTCAGTGTAGAAGATCATCTCGAGAGATTTCTAACGACTATGAGAATGCGGAAAACGGACATCGGGAGCTCTAGATATGTTCGGTCAAAGTTCAGACAGCGGGAAAGTCAACTCTAGTCAACTGGTCAATATTGGACCATTGCAATTGTGACACGTGGAAAAAGGAAAAAGGGAGTTGTTTGTTGGTTTTTGATCACCGGTCTTTGACGAGCATAAAAATGGTGCACGGGAACAAGAGGCTCAACTTTTATTATGGAGGGGAGCCCGCCACCGTGTGGACTATGGTATTATCGCCGACGTGGTGGGTCCACAAGCCACCACGTGGCTTGCCACCACTCATCGAATTCACTTGATTTTCCTATCGGGAGACGAAAAGTGGAATATATACTATTGACCGAGTTAATTATTTCCATACCACATTACATGGGTCAAAATTATATTTACTTGGTAAGTCCACTTTCCAAATGCCACACATGTATATGCCAAAATGCTATATATTAATGTTTATACATTAGTATTAAATCCCACATAATTCTACTAACCGCCAACTATACATGTTATCACCAAACTTCCACGTGGAGGAAGAGTGAAGCGGTGGTGGGAGCAGGTTTAATGGTATGCATGGTATTAATCCATGTGGAGATGGGGGTGGTTATGCTCCAAAGTGGTCCTTTGACCACTATGTTTGCGTGGAGGAAGGCTATTTAAAGCCTTAAACATTACAAAACCCCAAAATGTGGGATATACCCACTTCTCCTTAGCCACTCTTTTGGGATTTAATCCCATTTAAAATGCTAAGCGCCCATTTTAGAATATTATATCCCTTATCAACATACTACGGGCTAAAGGTTTAAAAATAGCCTAAGGGATAATATGGCAATGCATTATTCAAGGACCCTAAAATGTATAAATAGGGTACCTATTTCATTGTAAAAACAGACACACAACCCAAGCTTATTATTTGTTAAGCTTATTGTGGGAACACACACACAAAATACGAAGACAAGCTCAGAGCTTGGAAGGCGAATGAGAAATTGTTGTTGTGTGAAGACCTAAATTATTTAGGCATTATTATTTTGATTATTATTGACCTATTATTTGTTAGGCAATAATAAATTAAATATTTGTGGCTAGGAGTTATTCAAACTACCTAGTCGGCCCATAGCGCCACAGTAAATTATTGTGAAGCCTGGTATATCAACCGGAGAGCCATAGGGTGTTGTATTAGTGTCTGGAAGGCTGATCGAGAACCGGAGGTTTCGAATAGTGGAGCTGGAGCCATCAAGCTTGTTGAATACGCCAGGAAGGTGGGAGTCGGGTGCTATTTTTCACCCTTGTCATCCGAAGGTCTAGTTATTCTTCTAAGAAAGTTTAAATAGTTTCCATTAGGTTTTCTTGTGAAAGTACTATTGTAACTTACAAGTTTTGACTAGTGGAACGGTTCGACCACGAACCCGGAGACGTAGGCAATTGCCGAACTCCGTAATCAATATTTGTGCAATTGTCTTATTGTCTTGCATTAATTTTTAAATTGATTACTTAAAAGGAGAAAATTGTCGGCAAATAATTAAAGTCTACAAGGGTCCGAGATCAGGTAGTAATAATCTAATTATTTTCAGATCAAGTTTGGTATCAGAGATGGTTTAGCTCCTTATTTATTTTTCAGTAAATCTGATTAACAAAGTGATTGTTTCAAGATTGGTGCAGTTGGTTCAATTTGTGTGAACAAGGTACAAGTGCACTATGGGAAAGATGTCTAAACAGGAAAAGCTCGAGGAAATTGAAGCATATAATCACCAGATCCAGGAAGAGAATTCTCTCCTACGATCAATGTATTCCTCCTTGGAAGAGGAGAATGCTCATTTGAAATTGGAACTGAAAACCAAGGATGAGCTCTTGGTAAGGTTGCAATGTGGTGATCGAGGAAGGAAACACCTTCAAATTTAGATGCAGAGGCCATGGCGAGATGAGCGCACCTTTGTAAGTTGTTCACCACTGGAATCTTCTTCTTCCTCCCATTCGGTTTCGGATTTAGGTAATGAAGTCTTTGGTTTGTTTGAAAAGCATACTAGAGGCATTGGATCCAAGTTACTAGATAAAATGAGATTTGATGGAAGAGGCCTTGGGAAAAATGTCCAAGGTATTGCTAACCCAATATAGGTCGAGGATCATCCTCATTTTGCAGGTTTGGGTTATCCTAGTGCGGGAATGGAAATTGGAGAATGCTCTAAGAACGCTGATAGGAGACAAGCTTCCGAAAGCAAAGTGATTACCCCACTAGTCCTGCAAGAAGATTTTGAGCAGGAAAGTTGTGCTTCGTCGTCACAGGAAAGATGTGGTAAGAGAAATCAGTGAAGAGGTAATGAGATTCCACCTCCAGTTTCTTACCATAATCATAAGCACAGTAAAACTTCTGATCCACTTTTTCAGCTTAAGAAGTATGG
Organism: Taxus wallichiana var. yunnanensis; assembly: GCA_018340775.1. Lineage (NCBI taxonomy): Eukaryota > Viridiplantae > Streptophyta > Pinopsida > Cupressales > Taxaceae > Taxus > Taxus wallichiana. Next base: position 284,581,481 of record CM031243.1, on the reverse strand, counting down.
TTATGATTTTTAGAAGATGTGGAATTCTTTTCCATGTACTTTTTGTGGATTGCATAATCATTCAGTGGCCAGATGTTGGAAGAGAAGGACATTGATGAAGAATTTGATGCCATTCATCAGGAACACGACAAATCCAGAAAGACCAATCTCATCATACAAAGTCGAGAAATGGCAGAAAGAGTTCCTCATCCCAGAAAAAGGAGTTTAAGAGGAATTTTTGTGCTCATTTCCAGAGGAATGGGCATCGGGTGGAAAATTGCTGGAAAGCTGCATCCATCTCATTTGTCGAGTAATGGCAAGCCAAAGATGGAATGGAGGCTTATTTTAAAGGTAGAAGAAGTTTCTACTATAGACACCTATAATTACGCCCAAGCAATTTAAATACTTAAATTGTGCTAATTATCCCCTCTTGCAAATCAATGACATATCGTCAAAGGCACTCATTTTCCTTCATATCATCATTAATTAATTACACTAAGATAATTAATTAAGTTACCTATCCAACAAATACCTAATTAACGACCTTTCGTTAATAAATCACCCCTTCTACCTAGACTAATTAATTATTATTAATTAATTAGCTTTCCCTTCCATTTAACCAATAAATCAATATTTAATTGATTTAATCCCTTATAATAGCCTAAATCACACTAATATTCCTCTAATTGGCTCTATAAGCTTACACCTACCTATTAATTAATCACCTTTGATTAATTAAAATACCCCAACTCCCATGACTTGCTAAACATGTATTAAACCCTTCTAAAGTAAGGTTACCTTTAATAAAGCAACCTTATCCATTCCTAATCATGTTTTACTTTATGCCACATTCATGAGAATGTGTTGAATCCTTTATCCTTTGGGCTATATAAAGAGCCCTCCACCTACCTTTACTTACACCTAAACTTTCTAAGAGAGAAAATGCAAAGCATATAGCAAAGAGACTAAGAGCTTGCACCTTGCCCTTTTGAAAGTTCATCATCTTGAAGAGTTAAGCCTCTTTCTTAAAGTGCTTGGGTCATATGGGAGGTTTCAAAAGGGTCTTGTAGCCCAATTTTGATTAGCCCCATTCCTAGGTTCTGGAGCATTAAGAACAACTATTTTGATAGCCATGGAGCTTACTTAGGTCCATTCATTTATTGGTTGTTAGAGAATAGAGGAGTTTAGATATTTAGCATTGTTAGTTTCAAAGTTTGTATTGATGAATGCTAGCATCTAACCCTTGTTTAATTCTTATCATGAATCTCTCCCTCCTACTAATTTTTCTTCCATCTCTTCAAAATCTCTTTTGTCTACTATCTTTGAAGTGGCATCACTTATGCCACCCCAAAGAGGGGCAAATGTAGACACCTATAATTACGCCCAAGCAATTTAAATACTTAAATTGTGCTAATTATCCCCTTTCTCGCAAATCAACGACATATCGTCAAAGACACTCATTTTCCTTCATATCATCATTAATTAATTACACTAAGATAATTAATTAAGTTTCCTATCCAACAAATACCCTAATTAACGACCTTCCGTTAATAAATCACCCCTTCTACCTAGACTAATTAATTATTATTAATTAATTAGATTTCCCTTCCATTTAACCAATAAATCAATATTTAATTGATTTAATCCCCTTATAATAGCCTAAATCACACTAATATTCCTCTAATTGGCTCCTATAAGCTTACACCTACCTATTAATTAATCACCTTTGATTAATTAAAATACCCCCAACTCCCATGACTTGCTAAACATGTATTAAACCCTTCTAAAGTAAGGTTACCTTTAATAAAGCAACCTTATCCATTCCTAATCATGTTTTACCTTTATCCCACATTCATGAGAATGTGTTGAATCCTTTATCCTTTGGGCTATATAAAGAGCCCTCCACCTACCTTTTTACTTACACCTAAACTTTCTAAGAGAGAAAATGCAAAGCATATAGCAAAGAGACTAAGAGCTTGCACCTTGCCCTTTTGAAAGTTCATCATCTTGAAGAGTTAAGCCTCTTTCTTAAAGTGCTTGGGTCATATGGGAGGTTTCAAAAGGGTCTTGAGCCCAATTTTGATTAGCCCCATTCCTAGGTTCTTGGAGCATTAAGGACAACTATTTTGATAGCCATGGAGATTACTTAGGTCCATTCATTTATTGGTTGTTAGAGAATAGAGGAGTTTAGATATTTAGCATTGTTAGTTTCAAAGTTTGTATTGATGAATGCTAGCATCTAACCCTTGTTTAATTCTTATCATGAATCTCTCCCTCCTACTAATTTTTCTTCCATCTCTTCAAAATCTCTTTTGTCTACTATCTTTGAAGTGGCATCACTTATGCCACCCCAAAGAGGGCAAATGTAGACACCTATAATTACGCCCAAGCAATTTAAATACTTAAATTGTGCTAATTATCCCCTTTCTCGCAAATCAACGACATATCGTCAAAGACACTCATTTTCCTTCATATCATCATTAATTAATTACACTAAGATAATTAATTAAGTTTCCTATCCAACAAATACCCTAATTAACGACCTTAGTTAATAAATCACCCCTTCTACCTAGACTAATTAATTATTATTAATTAATTAGATTTCCTTCCATTTAACCAATAAATCAATATTTAATTGATTTAATCCCCTTATAATAGCCTAAATCACACTAATATTCCTCTAATTGGCTCCTATAAGCTTACACCTACCTATTAATTAATCACCTTTGATTAATTAAAATACCCCCAACTCCCATGACTTGCTAAACATGTATTAAACCCTTCTAAAGTAAGGTTACCTTTAATAAAGCAACCTTATCCATTCCTAATCATGTTTTACCTTTATCCCACATTCACGAGAATGTGTTGAATCCTTTATCCTTTGGGCTATATAAAGAGCCCTCCACCTACCTTTTTACTTACACCTAAACTTTTTAAGAGAGAAAATGCAAAGCATATAGCAAAGAGACTAAGAGCTTGCACCTTGCCCTTTTGAGAGTTCATCATCTTGAAGAGTTAAGCCTCTTTCTTAAAGTGCTTGGGTCATATGGGAGGTGTCAAAAGGGTCTTGTAGCCCAACTTTGATTAGCCCCCATTCCTAGGTTCTTGGAGCATTAAGGACAACTATTTTGATAGCCATGGAGCTTACTTAGGTCCATTCATTATTTTCTGTTAGAGAATAGAGGATTTTATATATTTAGCATTGTTAGTTTCAAAGTTTGTATTGATGAATGCTAGCATCTAACCCTTGTTTAATTCTTATCATGATGGTGTTTATGCTTTGTTTTAGCTAAATTGTAGAACTATTTTAGGTGGTAGTTCTTGCTTCATTTGATTTAGCATTAAGAAAAGTATACATGCACACATTTGGCACGCCCAGTGGGACATACTCCATTGTCCTTTGCAGTTAATTTCAAGTTTTTGTAGTTAAGTTTTATTTTTGGTTACTAACCCTCTTTTACACATGTTGATCTAACTTGTTTTTTTTAACATGTTTTGTTGAGTTTGTATGTGTTGGGTCTTCCTTGTAGGTATGAAGGAGGTGAAGTGATGTCAAAATTGGAATTGAGGGGAAAATTTCAAGATTTCTCCATGTTTTCATTTTTAGAGCTTACTTTTTCAACATTCTACATGCTAGTTTTGTTAATTTCTTGAAGATTTTAAATTCTTGAGCATATAGGTTAGTGTTTGATAGTGCTAAGTCTTATATTTACATATTAATGTGGTGGGTTGCTGTCAAAATTTAATGTTGGTGAGAAAATTTCAAGATTTCATCATGTTTTCATTTTTAGAACTTACTTTTTCATCATTCTACATGCTAGTTTTGTCAATTTCTTGAAAATCTTAAATTCTTGAGCATGTATGTTAATGTTTGATAGCGTTGAGTCTTCTATTCATATATTAATGTAATGGGTTGTTGTCAAAATTGAATCTTGGTTGGAAAAATTTGCCCATTTTGCATATTAAGGGACGTTTTTTTGACATTTTTAAAGTGCATGTCAAGTGCATACCCATGAGCATAAGAGCATATGCGTAACCCATCTTCCGAAGGCCATAAATTTTGCTCCCGACCTCGAAATGACTCCATTTTTTTGCGTTGGAAAGGTATTGAAGTTAAATATGTAATGAAAACATAAATTTTGGATTTACACTTATAGAAGTTACAGGTTTTTCTGTTATTTTAAAACTGATCATTTTCTAACATGTCTAATGTTTTGATGAATGTTGCATTTCCATGCTTACTCGATTTAGATCAAAGCATGTGTATGCTCTTCTCTTGAACCTTTTGGTGATATTGAGAATCAAAAAAACTTTGATATCTATCTTGTTAAACATTGGGATTAAACTTGGAAACTTGATTATTCATTTTGCTTAAGGGAATGAACCTTTACAAAGCATTTTTAACGGTCCTTGATTTGAAGTTTTCCATTTCTATTTAGTTGGGATAAAGTTTGTGTATGCTCTTCTCTTGCACCTTATGGTGATCTTGAGAATAAAAAGCAACTTTAGTCTTCATTTTATAATATTTGGTAAATTAGAAACTTCATCTTTCACTTTTGGTTTAAAGGGAATGAACATTTATCAAGAATTTTGTATGGTTCATTGATCGAAAAGATTTTCTTTACTTTTTAGTTGGATTATCTGTTGTATATGATCTTCTCTTGCATCCTTGGATGATCTTGAGAATCAAAAGCAACTCTTGATCCTCTTTTAAATAATGTGATTTTCTTGGAGAACTACTAACGCTTGAGTGCGGGACCTAAAAACGCTTGTCAAAGAAAGGAGGAATCAAAACAAAATCAAAAACTACTAATACGGTTGTTATAAAGTTACTAAAAGGTGTTCAAGTAAACCACACCTAATTAAACAAGATAAAAAGATCAACATATTCAAAACACTGTATTGCAGGTTTCGGAAAAGGGTATGTCCCTCTCCGCTCAATCGGAACATAACCCCTTTAGCATAACACCTTAAGCTACAACAATGGGGGTGGTTCCAGGAACCCCAAAGTAGTCCACGCAAGAGGGAACCTTGTGGACGAAACGGGAAGTGCTCCGCACTACCTACTTGACTAGTGATTCCTTTGTGAGATAGAGTTACAGGTTGTCCATTGTGGCGACCCAGTGATAGTACACGTAGACGCACTAGTTGCCTACTGTTCTTGAAGGGGTAAAGTAAAGCCGAGATACTCCCAAACTAGTCAGTGTGAATTTTTGGGTAAATCACACTCACTCGTGGCAACTTTGTAACACCTAGGGTGAGAGAACCACTAGGAGAATATACTTTGGCCAGGAGCCCACTTTGACCATTTTAAAATAGTGTTGAGTTGTGAACCTTGTTTTTGAGAAACATGTGACATATTACTTTCACCTAGTTTTTACTTGCCTTAGGGCGAGGTGAAACTCTGTTCAAGTGAGGCTAGCATTTTTCATCATTTTTCTTGATTTATTTCCTTCATATTATTTTGACACTTTGTTGATCAAAAGAAGTGTGATTACCTTTGTGTTGCCATTCGACTGTTTCTCTCACTTTTATGTCCGTTTACACCCATCCATGTTTGCGGCTGGGTTAGTTAAACGTCTAAAGTGAGTGGAGGTGTTTTCACGTCATTTGGTAGCCATTGTGATCTTGATACCCATGTCAAGATCGTCATTGTAGTTAGGCGTGGTTCATCACTGCGGACTTCCATAAGAGGAGTTAGTTTGTTTGTCTCGTATCATTACAATTTTGATATTTACGTCTTGTTTCTTGTAAACTCGACATAAATACCTATATTGTACGGTTACACTGCACACATTCTTAACTATTCCTAGCTATACTTTGAGATTTTTTTGTTCGGTTTTATTATTACCTCGATTTCAAAAGGTGTTAGGAACTACCATTTGTGCATGTTATATCAATAACACCTCGATATCAATACTCCACTTTCTTGCAAAGTGGGTTAACATATCTTGGTGATATTGTTGTGTCATTCGCAAATTGTAATTGGCACTTTTTGAGATATAGGTCTTAATTAGACTTGAGCTTGCTCATCATATATCTTGATTGGGAGATCGCATTTAACTTCATGTATTTACTTACGTCTTGTTCATTCCTTTGAACTTGGCATAAGTGGAGACATCTTGTTAATCATCTGGTATCACAAATTACTTTGAAACGTAGTCTAGGAAGTATTTCATTTGATTAGGTTTTGGTACCAAACGATTGTTTCATTGGTGACTTTATCACTCTATCACATTGGTATTCTCACACTGTTAATTTACTCTTAACACGTACATCTTGTGTTTCACTTAGGGGTAGACATTGAATTTTGAACAAATCTATAACTTACCTTAGTGAAATTTATCACGAAAACATGGCTCCCAAGACGCGTCTAGGTTTAAAGAAACAAACATATGAGGAACAATAGGCGCAAGCTTGGGAAACCTCTAACAAACAAGGGTCAAACCCATTTATCGGACACAATCTAGGACCACTATTTTCTGCAGAAAAGGAAATAGAAGAAATGGTCGACCATAGTGGAAATGAATTAGAATCACCACACATAGACTTTGATTTTGACCCCACTCTACTAGATGAGTTTCTCCTTAGAAATAAAGATAGAGTTTTGGCACGGGTCATGGAATTAGGGGCCAAATTGCCCACCGAGAATGAACCAATATTACCTACAAATGACACTACTAAGGAGGAACACCCCCTTATCAATATGGAAGATATTTTAACAGGTGGGCATGCTTCCACTTCTTACGCAGAAAATGATAAAGTGGTAGGGCATAGAATACCCTCATTAAAGTGCCACGAAGAAACAAGATAGAACATGAGACAGGGAAGAACCTCCACAATACGAAGAGGAGGAACCTTTAGAAGAAGAAGACACAAACCAAGTCACAATCCAACAACAAATCAGTAACTTAAGCCAAAAAATAGCTTTGCTTGCTTTCCAAGTACAGAAAGACACAAACAAGAACGTTCAAAAGTCAAAGCCTAAGTTTAGGATCCACGAACTCCATCAAGAAAACCAAGGAGAAGAAGACACAGTGTATCATCATGTACACATCCCCGCTTCTCCCACTAAAGAACAATTGCTCGCATAAGAAGTAAAATCTATGAAAGAAACGCTTGCGAGCATACAAGAAAGAAATATAGGGAGTATTAGGAAATACCAATACGAAGAACTATGCCCCTATCCTTTTGACAAGACAATGACCCTTCAACCCTTTCCAAAGAAATTTGATATGCCAAAGTTCGACAAATACAAAGGAAAGGGAGACCCAAGGGATCATGTTAAAGATTTCTACATGGCATGTCAAGAGGTGTCTTATAGTGATAATTACCTCATTAGACTTTTTCCTAAGAGTCTCGGAGGTCAAGCATTAGAATGGTTTACGCGCTTGCCACGAGGATCAATTTTCACTGGCCAGGATTGGCAGAAAGATTCGTGCGTCATTTCTCATATAACATAGAGAGTGACGTCACCATGGCAGACTTGTGCAGCACAAAACAATGCCCAAATGAGACCTTCGCTAGCTTCCTCCAACAATGGAGAGGGATAGCTAGTCGCTTCCTGCGCTTTCCCGAGAAGCACTGCAGTCAAGATTTTGTCCCTAATCTCAACCTAGATATATCTTTCCACCTCCAAATGCATTGTGTCCGCACCTTTGAGGAGGTTATCGAGAAAAGGATTCAAATAGAAAAGGCTCTCATTGCCAAAGGCACCCTCAAAACCCAATCTAAAGACAACCAAAGTGTTAAACCCATCTGAAAAGCCAAAGATCTTTAACAAAAACAAAAACGTGGTGGGAGATGGAATCACTGATTCCAAACGTGTTCAAACAGGTCCAAACCAGTCAACCTTTTAAACTGACCAAGGGCCCAATTCAACCACCACCAAAGTGAAGAACATTCACCTCCCTCAATAAGCCGTTGTCTATCATACTAAAACAGTTGGATGCGGCCCACATGATGACCTATCCTACAACACAACCATGATAAGTCGGAAAAGGCAAAACTGGATCGGGGAGATTCATCCCAAACCTATAAAGCCATGAATTACTTGTATACCAAGAGAGATAACAATCATTACGATTCACTTATTGGATGTATTCACTCCCCTACTAACCGTGTCAATACCATCCGGATCAAGGGAAAGGACTACACTGCGGTAATAAGGCGTGCCCGCCTCATGATTCCAGAACCCTCTCTGTTGACCCCACAAACTGGTAAATATAACCTTTTAGAACAACTTGAGAAGACACCTGCTAAGATCTCGATCTTAGATCTTCTCAAGATATCCAATGTGCATAAGGAAATTTTGTATCAAACTCTTCAGGGGTCGGGAGTGCCTTTAGAAGTCGATCCTGCATACCTTCAAGTCGCGGTGGCAAATATTACACCCAGTGAGCATCTCACTTTCAACCATAGGGAGGTCCCTACCAAGAATCCTACACATAATCTTCCCTTATACATTGAGGTAGTTGTTACCTGTAGGAAAATCAAACGGGTGCTTGTGGATAACGGATCTGGATTGAACATCTGCACGCTTAAATTAGTCAAACAATTGGGACATACGGAAGAAGACCTTGAGTCCCATATCATCACTATCACCGCATATGACAACGCGAGAAAGAGAATCAGCAGGCACCATTACGCTGCCAATGGAGGTGGGCCCCACTTGCCATCAGACAAAGTTTCACATCTTAGACTTGGAACTTCCATATAATATGCTTCTAGGCCGACCATGGATCCATGCCATGCAAGCAGTGCCATCAACATTTCATCAATGCATCAAGCTGAAGCATGAGGGACATACAATAACAATACCAGGAGACTCAGAGCCCTTTGCTCATTGTAGAGCTCTTAATAGCTTTACACGAAAGGGTACATATGCATGTCCCTCCACAGATATAGTTGTCCCTCTTCATTCTGAGGCCATGGAATCTCGAGTAGATTCAAATTCTCTTAGTTCTTGCACTCATGGGGCATCTACTTCAACATCTCCATTTAATTCATGGGAGATGAAAATTCTGGAATATGGCTATGGGGAGTATAATGTACAACAAGCGCTCTTGGTTTCTGACCTCTCCTTGTCGCCCAAGACTAGAGGTCGACCCAACTACCGCTTCAGGAGACCTAGAGAGGAACATACTATTGGGTCGTTCCTACCTGGAGGCTTGTTAGCTGAGGAAAAATTACTTGATCCACCTACTACTTGGGTCCCTGAGGACACTCAGCCATCTTGTTATCAAACCCCAAAATATGAAAAATCTAGCAGAATGATGTACTCCATGGGCTACAAAGGCCTAGGATGTGGGAGGAATGAACAAGGACAAAGAGAACCAGTCCCTCTTCCACATTTCAAAATAGAAAGATATGGCATTGGGATTCGCCCTTATGGAGCACACCCCAACGATCAAGATGCGACTTGTTCTGAGCATGAGGATAGCTCCAATTATCTAGACAGTGATACGGATTCTTGTTGTAGCCAATATGAGGATCTGGCCTCCACGAACCTTTTCATGAATAATGCTGTCCTAACCATCACCCCCAATGAACCAACCCTTGACCTTGTATACCCCTCCCTTGTTGAATGGGACCAACAACGTCATGTGCCACTAGATTTATTCGAGAATGACGAGGCTATTGCAGAGTTCATGGGCATAAGGGATACAATTCCCATTGGAGATCACAAGAAGGGTTTCTTTATCGACTTAGACACCTACGCCTACTTCGGCGAGGAGGCTGAACTTCGTGGTCAGCAAAATTTAAAGAAAAGCAAGGGCAAGAGTTCTAAAGAAAAGCCTCGGAAAAAATCAAAGTCCAAGTCACACAGTGAAAACCTCTTTGAGGCATTGGCTAACAAACAAATAAGAAAATCAAAGGACAAACAAAGTGACCACACCAGGGATGAAAATATTGTAGAGACATCCTTGGATGAAGATCTCAACCTACCTCCCGATCCCACGCGTATGGAGGATTTATCAAAAATTTAGTTGAAGAAACCATTGATGTCAATATTGGTACCGAAGAAGATCCCAAGATAGTAAAATTGGGAGCATCACTCTTAGCCAGAGAACAAAAGACGTTCACTATGCTACTGCGAGAGTTTATTGATGTGTTTGCATGGTCTTACAAAGACATGCCCGGCTTAGATCCAACTTTGGTCGTGCATAACTTGGTTGTGCACGCAGACGCTAAGCCTATCAAATAGAAGCTTTGAAAGATGCACCCAAGAGTGGCCTTGTTAGTTAAAGAAGAGTTGGAAAGGTTGCTTGCAGCAGGATTCATCAGGCCAATTGATTATTCTGAATGGATATCGAACATTGTTCCTATCCAGAAGAAACCTATTGGTATCCGAATTTGCATGATTTTAGGGACATCAATAAAGCTTTCCCTAAAGATGAATTTTTGTTGCCCAACATTGACATGATTGTTGACTCAACCGCAGGGTATGAAATGATATCACTTATGGATGGCTTTTTAGGTTATAATCAAATTAAGATCGTTGAGGAAGACCAACACAAAACAGATTTCACAACTCCTTGGGGCACCTTCTGTTATCAGGTGATGCCATTCGGCCTTAAGAATGCGGGAGCAACTTATCAGCGGGCCATGACAGTAATATTTCACGATATGATTCATGACATCATGGAAGACTATGTAGACGACATCCTGGGAAAGTCCAAAACAAGAGAGGAACATCCTATCATTTTGCGGTGTATCTTTGAATGCCTACGTGAATACAAAGTCAGGCTAAATCCAAAGAAGTGTGTCTTTGGTGTGCTATCTGGGAAACTATTAGGCTTCATCGTGTCAACACGAGGTATTGAGGTAGACCCTGCTAAAGTATCTTCCATCACAGAAATGCCTCCACCTTAGAATATCAAGCAACTGCATAGCTTGCAAGGGAAAATTCAAGCCATTCGCCACTTTATCTCCCAGCTTGCAGATAAATGTCACTCATTCACTCATTTTCTTAAGAAGGACATCACTTTCATCTGGGGACCTGAGCAACAACAAGCCTTTGCTTTGCTTAAAAAGTACCTGGCTAATCCACCTGTCCTCATGCCTCCCACTATGAGAGAACCACTTTTGCTCTATATTTTTGCTACGCAATATGCTATTGGTGCACTGCTCGCCCAATATGACCTTAGCCATAAAGAGAAAGCAGTGTACTATCTGAGTCACACCCTCATCGCCTATGAATGTAATTATCCTCAGATTGAGAAGGCTTGCTTGGCTGTTGTTTTTACCTTTCAGAAACTTTGCCATTACCTGCTAAATACTAAGACCAAGCTCATATCCAAGGTCGACCCACTCAAGTATTTGTTGTCCAAACCTGCCCTCACAGGTAGAATGGCTAATTGGATCATTCTACTCAGTGAGTTTGATATAGAATTTGTCCATCAAAAATCAATTAAAGGACAAGTAATTGACTTTGACTCAAATGCTAAGCGGAAGCACCTTTGCAAAGCACAGAACCTTTGAGTCTGGATCTGCCAGATGCATCTTTGCTCTACATTGAAGAATCCATCATATGGCAGATACATTTTGATGGATCTTTTACATTTCATGGTTTAGGTGCAGGAGTGGTCCTTATTACTCCTTCGGGTGATCCTATACCACAGGGTTTCTACCCGGCCTTCCCTTGCACGAACAACATTCATGGAATATGAAGCACTCATTACGGGGATGAAGCTAGCCATCAAGTGGAATATTCAACATGTGAAGGTTGTAGGTGATTCACACTAATCATCAAAAACAGTTAATGATGAGTATAAAGTTAAGGATGACAAGCTCATACCTTATAAGAAGTTGGTGGAAACTCTGAAGGAGTATTTTGTGCGCATTACCTTTGAGAAAATCCCAAGAGCGCAGAATAGATCGGCAGATGCTATGGCAATGGTGGGATCTATGCTTCGTATTCCGCTAGGGAACAATGATATGCCATTCTTCATAGAAAATCTACGCCAGCCCGCGTATGACATGCCAGAATCTTGCTTGGCTTGTGAGGTTGTTGGTCCCCATTCACCATGGTATGAACCCATTTTCACCTATCTTAAGGACAGTACATTCCCTCCCGAAATCTCCCGCTCTGAAAAGCAGAGCCTAATTCGCCAGATAGCCCGTTACACCCTGTTAGGAGGTACACTTTATCGTCGTGGCTACGATGGGAATCTGTTACGTTGTCTGGATGTGTCGGAGTCAATCCAGGAAATTAAAGAAGTACACGAAGGAGTATGCGGAGCACATACAAATGGAATGGTCTTGGCTAAGAAACTGTTAAGAGTAGGTTACTATTGGCCCACCATGGAAACTGATTGTTGTAATTATGTTAGAAAATGTGTGCTATGCCAAAAGTATGGAAATTTCATCCATGCTCCATCACAACCATTGCAACCAATCACTACCCCGTGGCCATTCTCCAAGTGGGGACTTGATCTAATAGGGAAGCTTACTCCTACCTCATCTGATGGTCATACACATATCATCACAGCTACATAATACTTTACAAAATGGGTGGAGGCTGTCCCTTTAACCTATGTCATAGGAGCATAGATTTCTAAATTCATCATGAATCACATTATTTACCGATATGGTATCCCTGCAGCCATTGTCACAGATAATGGGAAGTCATTTAAGAACAAAATTGTGAAAGGTATTTGCCAACGGTTCCAAATCAGATTGAAATGGTCCATGCCATATTACCCTCAGGGTAATGGACAAGCTGAGGCAACAAACAAGACTTTGGTAAGGATAATGGAGAAGATGGTTAGAAAAACTGGTTGAAACTGGCACCTACAAATCCACCCAGCCCTCTGGGCCTACCGAACATCAATTCGCACTCCTACAAAAAGTGCGATACACCATATTCCCTCGTATTCGGGACATAATCTATCATCCCTTTAGAGATTGAACTCCCATCCTACGAATTTCTCTTCGGGACTATTTGGATAAGGATGAAAATTACCGAGTGGCAAGCTTGGTGAGTTAGAGCTCTGGATGAGAGGCGCATTCACGCTCTTAATCACCGAAAGTATATCAACACGTAATATCCCGCAACTACAACAAGAGAATCATCCCTCGCTAGTTTGAGGTGGGTGATTTAGTTATGAAGGAGAACTAGTTCAACACCAGAGCAGAGTGAGAAAAGAAAGGGAAGTTCGAACCACATTGGTTAGGACCCTATGTCATAGTTGCCAAGTATGGCATAGGGGCATACAAGTTAGCTCACCCCAATGGTGATGAGCTCTGGGAGCCCATGAATGCCATGCATCTTAAGAGGTTTTATGCCTAAACATGGCACAAGAAAGTCATAAAAATCACAAAAAATACAAAAAAAAAAAAAAAAAAAAAAAACAAAAAAAAAAAAAAAAGAGAAAACAGGTCGTCCACTAGTGAAAACCACACAATTGTGGCACTTTGGACAAGTCCTTGGGTGAAAACCGGTTTCGGTGCCTTGGGAGGATTCGTTGTTCACAAGCATTACGTATTAGAAGGGTAGTTTTCTTTGTCCCGGACTGGTTCTACCTTCGAGTTTCCTTGTGCACACCATCTAGTCAGTCTTGATCCGGCTTTGCCTTCTTCTATTAAATGCCTGTAAGGGACGTGGTCTTTCGTTATTTCCCATCTTACACTCGGGGCAACTCAACGACTTCACCTTCTTGTTCATAAGCGCGTGGCTTCTGCCCTTGTATATTCCCCACCTAACGTTGGGGGCATCCATGCTTTCTTGGTTACCTACACATAGCTTTGGAAAATTGTTCAAAACACAAAAACAATTGAAAATTGTTTCACAAAACACAAAAACAATAGAAAATTATTTCACAAAACATAAAAACAATAGAAAATTGTTTCACAAAACACAAAACAATAGAAAATTGTTTCACAAAACACAAAAACAATTGAAAATTGTTTCACAAAACATAAAAACAATAGAAAATTGTTTCACAAAACACAAAAACAATAGAACATTGTTTTGAGAAAACATAAAAACAATAGAAAATTGTTTCACCAAACACAAAAACAATAGAAAATTGTTTCAGACAACACAAAAACAATAGAACATTGTTTCGAGAAAACAACAAAAACAATATATATATATATATATATATATATCAAAAAAATCTAAAAACAAGGAAATTTTTTTCAAAAAATTCCTAAAAAGTAAAACACCCTACAAAATGGTAACTTGCTTCTTACGGCTGAAACTTGTGTCTTGCGCATGGTATTTTCTCCATATCCTGTTGGTTTGTCTCACATCTTCCCCGATTAATATGACTCACGGATCACTGGATTCACAACCATTCACAAAAGCTAGCTGCTTGCTTCGTCTGTACTCTGGGGCACTTTTGGTTGCTCAGTGTGTCTTTCGTTGTGCACAAATGCTTTTCATGGACCCCGTGTCCATTTTCATTTCCCCTTGCATGTATCCTTGCTTGGGGCATCATTTTTATCCCTTTTCGTCAATCACGAACTTGTGGATCTCTTCAACATTGATAACAAAACATTTGTACAACTGTCTTGACCATTGTTGGGTTAGATATGTGCGTTCGTACTTGTTTTCCCTGTTATATGAGCTTGTTTCCTTCTCGTATTGCATTGCATTATTGTATGTTGTGTGGAGTTGGTACTTTCAGCAATGGACAATTGTTCATAGTATGGCTTTTCATGTCATTCTACCTTTGTCGTATGCTTATATTTTTCATAAGGACCGATGATGTAGTTCCTATGGCAATATGATGACATTAAATTTGTTCCAAACAAATAAGCGGCTCGAGGTTAAGATCTTCTCTCCCCTCATCCATATTTCTTCTACACCACTTCCCTTTCACCCCTAATTCTCCCTCTCCTCGGGGCATCCCGCCTCGTCCCCAATCTTCGCCTACTTCTCACCTTTTCGATCGTCGATCGAGTTCTTTCTATCACCCCATCGACACTCGAGGCATCTCTCCCTCCTACTAATTTTTCTTCCATTTCTTCAAAATCTCTTTTGTCTACTATCTTTGAAGTGGCATCACTCATGCCACCCCAAACAGGGGAAAATGTAGACACCTATAATTACGCCCAAGCAATTTAAATACTTAAATTGTGCTAATTATCCCCTTTCTCGCAAATCAACGACATATCATCAAAGGCACTCATTTTCCTTCATATCATCATTAATTAATTACACTAAGATAATTAATTAAGTTGCCTATCCAACAAATACCTAATTAACGACTTCTTAGTTAATAAATCACCCTTCTACCTAGACTAATTAATTATTATTAATTAATTAGCTTTCCTTCCATTTAACCAATAAATCAATATTTAATTGATTTAACTTATAATAGCCTAAATCACACTAATATTCCTCTAATTGGCTCCTATAAGCTTACACCTACCTATTAATTAATCACCTTTGATTAATTAAAATACCCCAACTCCCATGACTTGCTAAACATGTATTAAACCCTTCTAAAGTAAGGTTACCTTTAATAAAGCAACCTTATCCATTCCTAATCATGTTTTACCTTTATCCCACATTCATGAGAATGTGTTGAATCCTTATCCTTTGGGCTATATAAAGATCCCTCCACCTACCTTTTACTTACACCTAAACTTTTAAGAGAGCAAATGTAAAGCATATATCAAAGAGACTAAGAGCTTGCACCTTGCCCTTTTGAGAGTTCATCATCTTGAAGAGTTAAGCCTCTTTCTTAAAGTGCTTGGGTCATATGGGAGGTGTCAAAAGGGTCTTGTAGCCCAACTTTGATTAGCCCCCATTCCCGGGTTCTTGGAGCATTAAGGAAAACTATTTTGATAGCCATGGAGCTTACTTAGGTCCATTCATTTATTTGTTGTTAGAGAATAGAGGAGTTTAGATATTTAGCATTGTTAGTTTCAAATTTTGTATTGATGAATGCTAGCATCTAACCCTTGTTTAATTCTTATCATGATGGTGTTTATGCTTTGTTTTAGCTAAATTGTAGAACTATTTTAGGTGGTAGTTCTTGCTTCATTTGATTTAGCAATAAGCAAAGTATACATGCACACATCTACTTCACCACTAGTTGACAAGTCAACCCAGGACCAGGTAATACCTGAAAGTGAAAGTCCTTTAAAATGGGTAAGTCAACAATTTTTCAATTATATATTGCATAATTCAGATTGATGAATAGTATGCAGTATTAAGTTTGGAGATCAGATTCTATGAGAAAATGCTGAGAGAAAGGTTTACAATACTCAGTGGATTTTCTTACTTAGAAAATTTGATTAATGCTCCAAACATATCTCCTAATAAGCTTGTGAGTACCTGTTATAGCTTGGACACAGGAATTAACTCATATAAAGCTTGGAGATTGATATGCCATTTGTGCAGACAATAGAGTTCTCAAAAGATCAGCTCGAAACTTCATTCTGTGTAGAGACATTGTGATTGTGCAACATAATGGTAGCTGAATCATCATTGGCATTGATGTCGCGTCGGAAATTCATTTTGTGTAGAGGCATTATGACCGTGCAACAAAATGGTACCTAATATTAGTATGTCAACAAGAGGATCTCTTAAAGGATCATCTTAGAACATCATTCGGTGTCAAGGCATTGCGACCACACATTCGAATGGTAGCTGATCAACAGACTTAACATCATGCATTGGAGGCTTGAGGTCTTGCAAGAGGCTTAGCATCATGCATCAGAGGTGTTGAGGTCTGTAATAGACTTAGCATCATGCATTGGAGGCTCGAGGTCTTACAAGAGGCTTAACATCATGCATTAGAGGTGTTGAGGTCTGAATCAGACTTAGCATCATGCATTGGAGGTGTTGAGGTCTATAAAGGGACAAGGCATTGTGCATCATTCCTAGAGCGCCGGAGGTAAAGTCTCGAGCCAAGAGGAGTAAATCACCGACATTGGATCAATCAAAGCTCTACGTAACATGGAGTTCCTTCAAACCAGTTTGGATTTTGTGGAATCAACTTAGAGCCAAGAGCTGTGTTATAGAGTAAAAGAAGATCCTTGTTGTCAGATATCAAGAAGCTTAGCACCACACAGAAGGAGCGTTGAGGTTTCATTCAGAAACTTAGCACCATAAAGCGGAGGCATGGAGGTCTTCTTCGGATATCAAAGTGGTGTAGTGGAAGCATTGTGGGCCCATAACCCAGGTCCTAGGATCATAGCAGAGTTGTCAAAGTGAGAAGGTTAGAGGAGAAGACCTAAGGTTCTACTACAACAGCACTTCTAAGTGGCGTGAAGTTTTTCAAATTCAGACAAGTATGGAAGCTTTTTGGGACAAAAAGTTTTCTCAGTGGGGAGGTGTGATCAAGGAATCATTTTTACCAATTCCCTAAACATCCCTAAATGGTGTCGGTCAAGAAGATCATCTCGAGATATTTCAATGACTCGCGAGAAGCGAGAAAATGGACATCGTGAGCTCTAGATATGTTCGGTCAAAGTTCGACATCGAAATTCAACTCTAGTCAACTGGTCAATATTGGACCATTGGCACTGCGACACGTGGTGAAAAGGCAAAACGGAGTTGTTTGTTGGTTTTTGATCACTGGTCTTCGATGAGCATAAAAATGGTGCACGGGAACAAGAGGCTCAACTTTTATTACGGAGGGGATCCCAACCTGTTGTGTGGACTATGGTATTATCACCAACGTGGTGGGTCCACAAGCCACCACGTGGCTTTCCACCACTCGTCAAATTCGCTTGATTTTCCTATCGGGAGACGACAAGTGGAATATATACTATTGACCAAGTTAATTATTTCCATACCACATTACATGGGTCGAAATTATATTTACTTGGTAAGTCCACTTTCCAAATGCCACACATGTATATGCCAAACCACTATATATTAATGTTTATACATTAGTATTAAAGCCCACATAATTCTACTAACCACCAACTATACATGTTATCACCAAACTTCCACGTGGAGGAGGAGTGAAGCAGTGGTGGGGAGCAGGTTTAATGGTATGCGTGGTATTAATCCACGTGGAGATGGGGGCGGTTATGCTCCAAAGTGGTCCTTTGACCACTATGTTTGTGTGGAGGAAGGCTATTTAAAGCCTTAAACATTACAAAACCCCAAAATGTGGGATATGCCCACTTATCCTTAGCCACTCTTTTGGGATTTAATCCCATTTAAAATGCTAAGCGCCCATTTTAGAATATTATATCCCTTATCAACATACTATGGGCTAAAGGTTTAAAAATAGCCTAAGGGATAATATGGCAATGCATTATTCAAGGACCCTAAAAATGTATAAATAGCGTATCTATTTCATTGTAAACACAGACACACAACCCAAGCTTACTATTTGATAAGCTTATTGTGGGAACACACACACAAAATATGAAGACAAGCTTAGAGCTTGGAAGGTGAATGAGAAATTGTTGTTGTGTGAATACCTAAATTATTTAGGCATTATTATTTTGATTATTATTGACCTATTATTTGTTAGGCAATAATAAATTAAATATTTGTGGCTAGGAGTTATTCAAACTACCTAGTCGGCCCATAGCGCCACAGTAAATTATTGTGAAGCCTAGTATATCGACCGGAGAGCCATAGGGCATTGTATTAGCGTCTGGAAGGCCGATCGAGAGCTGGAGGTTTCTAACAGTGGAACCGGAGCCATCAAGCTTGCCGAATACACTAGGAAGGTGGGAGTCGGGTGCTATTTTTCACCCTTGTCGTCCGAAGGTCTAGTTATTCTTCTAAGCAAGTTTAAATAGTTTCCATTAGGTTTTCTTGTGAAATTACTATTGTAACTTACAAGTTTTGACTAGTGGAACGGTTCAACCATGAACCCGGAGACATAGGAAATTGCTGAACTCCGTAATCAATCTTTGTGTAATTGTCTTATTGTCTTGCATTAATTTTTAAATTAATTACTTAAAAGGAGAAAATTGTCGGCAAATAATTAAAGCCTACAAGGGTCCGAGATCAGGTAGTAATAATCGATTATTTTGGATCACCTATAATAGACCAAACCATGCCTATAACATACTCCATCATGCCTATACCCGACTCAATCATGCCTATACCCGACTTAATCATGCCTACACCTAACTTGACCATGCCTACATGACATATACTCAACCATGCCCGACTCACCTAGTTTCTATAATTCACAATAACAATTGAAATTAAAGAGATTACATCATCCATCCAATAATAACCATCAACTATATAAAGAGGAATGTTTATATATCAATACATATGTACATAGGAATACAAGTGTCTCAAAACTCTCATATACAATCTCATGAAATATTCAATACATGAGCCATTATATATACCGAAATAAAAATCATCATACAAGTATCAAATTTCATGATCAATCAACCCCCACCGAGCCCATCCTCTCCACTCTCAACCATATCCTCTTCCTAGCCCTCGGTGGGCCCATTTTGTGAGAGATGGTAACCTCCCCTAACCCCTGTCTCTAGGGCCAATGACCCTTGTGTTACCTAAGTTGTAATTCCTAGACTCGGTCCTCTCATTAGCTGCCATGACCATGATCAGTTAGCCTTATTTACGTCAATGCACCATATAACACCAACAATTCCTACCCAAAACCTTTTTCTACCTAAAACAAAGTTTACCGTAACCTTAAACATCACCTTCATAACCTTATTGCCTATCACCCAACCTTAGAATTAGTTGGGGCATGTTTTTTCCCCTACCGTGGCCTTACCTACGGCCTTAACTAAATCACCCAACCCAACCTCGCTCATGGTGACACTTGAATTCCTTTACTCGCTATACCTTGTGGTGTTGTTACTCATGTTGTTCATCCTAATTACCTTACCTTTCCTAATGCCATATTGTTTATCCTAACCTAACCTTTAGTTCCCTATAAAAAACCTATTACCCATTCCAACACCTTGTCTAGTCATGTTTCAGGACCATATCCTATATCTTGGATACCTAAACCACTTCAACCTTGTTTGGATAAACCTATCGACCTTTGATAACATAGATTTTGCAAGCTCTTCAACCTAGTACCTTATCATATTTGATACGTGTGCATGCGTTAGACTACCACTTTTTGTTACCTAACCGAAATCACCCTTACCTACAACCAACCCACCCTAATTTTCATCACTTACCCATTTATCAAATCACTCACTTTGAATTTTTTTAACACCTAATAAATTCTTGGTTTGAGGGGGATCACCTCCACCCGTACTTTGGGAAATCTAATATTCTTTCATACTTGAAACATTGACTTCCTATTTTTGTCGGCGTCCTTATCAATATAAGCTATATAAAAACATGGGCAAATGTAGACACCTAATTTGGGTCACACTCCCTTGGTCCCATAAGTGAATGAAGACACTTCAATAGATGATCTATTGAAGCCTTTTGAAGATCTAGTAAAACAAAAGGCTAGAGATCCATTCTCATTCAATGAAGATACTTTGGATTTTTATTAGAAACAAGATTGGTTGGAAAAAATCATCAATCTTGGTAGTCGAATACAGAACATTAATTTTCTCTCAGAATTTGGATCAAATTGTTGAGTTTTTTCATGTCTCATAGGCTAAAAAAAGTGGCATCTACGGCAGAAAGGTTCGAGTAAGTAGTTCAAAGACATTGAGATTTCACTTGATGAGCTTCCCAAGAGTCCATCAATGGCAAGGTCTTCATCATATTATTTCTCTCTCTATTATTCTTTCTCCTCTCTTATCTCCCTCGTCCCTCATCTTTCCATGTTCTATTTCTTCATTGGGGTTACACTTTTCATTTTGTCTTATTCAATTAAATGTGACTATTTTTTGTAATGTAATAAGTCATCCTTTATTTATAAAAGGGGACTTAATTTTATTCCTATTAATATGAAAAGTCAAAGGTCATGTGGGGTTAGGTGAAGATTCTTCTAAAATCTATAAATTGTAATGACACACTAATTCTTAAGGGTTTTCAATTTTGTATGCTCATGAGAGATTAATACTTAGAGTGAAGAAAAAGAGATAATAAATCTTTCAATTCCCTCCATCTATGTTCTTCCATTTTCTTACTATGTACAATTTTTTTCAAAACATCAATGAAAGAGAAAGGATTTTCTTTCCTTTTTTAGGATAAGATTACGAAACTTTGTGTTTATAATCTTATCTTATCTTGTTGCTAGTAAAAAAAAATCTTTCTATTTATGTGTGTTAAAGTAATTCGATTAATGATTTTAGGAATCTAATGTTTTGCATACAATATTAATCCCCCTTTCCTTTTTCCCACTCCCTTTTCTACCCTTTGAGAAAATTTCTCCTTGTAAGAAATTGCAAGATTTTATTATAGGTTCAATAGAATGTTCTTATTGTATCCATAGCCTCTAAGGCCACTACATATTTTCATTTCATCCATGCATAATAAATGGATTTGTAGTATTCAAGTAGAGGGATCTATAGTCTCATGGCGTTGGTGCATATCCACCAATTTCTCCACCTAAATTATTTTATCACCAATATTTTTGGGCACCCACCATGGAAATAACTTGGAAAAATATGTACCCAAAATATGAATCATAAGAAAATACAAAAAAAAATAAAATATCCCAAAAATAAAAAAAATGGAATTTGAAGAGTCACAGAGCCTTATGTCTCGTAGATATTGTTATTCCTAGTAACCCTTATGTCTAGAGACCTGAATTAATTTTCCATATTCAAGAAGACATCATTTCCAACTTGAGGGAAGATGTCTGGCATAATAGGTAAAAATTTCACATTACCTTATAGGTATAAGAGTGTTATATACTAAAGAACAACATGCTGAAGAAAGAGAAAGAGTGAGACAAGCCCAACTGCAGTAAAGAAGAGCTTAAGTCCATTTCAAGTCTACAAACTGGATGAAAAAGATATAATATGTCATGGAGATAAAGAGGATATCTTGAGCCCATATTTGAAGAACTCCAAAGAATGTAAGAGATAGTAAGAAAATCAAGGCACTTCCTTCATCCGTAAATTGATGTTATTGATGGTCCAAGTGGTGTAAACCCATTGGACATAGAGTTTCCAAATATGAGTGAATATTTTGAAACCTTTACTGACCTGGAAACTTAAGAAAAGGATAAAGTAAGAGAAGAAGTGGAAGAAAGAGAAGAAGCATAATCAATATAAAAAATCAAAGTATAAGTGAGAGCCGAAGCTAGAGCTAAATCAAGAGTAAGATCCAAAGCAAATGCTAAAGCCATAATGGGTGAAAAAGAGAGACATCAACCTATTATGTCATTGAAGAGGAACACAAGCCAAATTACACTCCTATAACCCCTTCACAAGGTTCCCAAGGCTCAAGAATTTTTTTCCCTAAGTTTAAGGATGATGGGTCACAACTCTAAGAGGAAGATGTTTCAATGTTCATCATTGCATGTGGGTTGCTAGGAGTTGACATGAAGATGTATATGCTAGATTGTTTATAGATTCCTTACAAGACAAAGTGGAAGAATGGTTCTACCTTCTACCAAAGCAGTGAGATCTATCACTTGTTAGGATTATATAATAACTTGCGTTAAAGAAAAATTCAAGTCTACGTAAGACCGACAAAAATCTTGTACAAATAGTACATATGAAGAAAGAATCTAATGAAGTCATGAAGGATTTCATAGCAAGATACAATAGAGTTCTCAAGAGGATACCTCTCAAAATCATGCCCTTGGACAATAATTTAAAAACATTATATAGAGGTTCTTAAATTCATGAAGTTGGGTTTATTCTCGAAGATCTCATCCTATAAATTTGAAGTAAGCTTAAGATTATTCCATAAAAAAAAAGGATGATAGGATTTAATCAGGAAAATTGAAGAACCCAAATTTCAAACAAAAAGGAAAAATTTCTAGCTCCACTCCCATGGATGCCATGATTCAAAAAATGGCCAATGATATAATTTATTTCAAGAATCAAATCACTCAAAGTAATATGAGGAATGTTATAAAGAAGACCATTCTCCAAAACATGCCAAGGATAGTTCCACCTCCACACAAAATTGCTCTTAAGGCACTACCATTTAGTAAAACCTATGGTGTAGAAGAACTAGAGGAGGAGGAAAAAGTGGAAGAACCAGAAGAAGAAGAAGAAACTAAAGATGGAAACATTATCGAGATTGAAGAGGTCGATGGTGACATTTAAAATGGTCTCATTGAGTACCACTTAGCGGAAGAAAATGATGGGGATGAAGAGGCATTAAGTTTCTAATGTGCCATGTTGACCCACTCCTAGGCTTAAAAGGTATCTTCCTCCTCATTCGTAACTGTAAAGAAGGAGGAGGAATATCCTCTAGTATTAGTTCCACAGAAGGAAATTATCAACCGATGATCTCCACTCCCATCATCCATAAATATAGCAATGGAGAAACTAGACCTAACATCAAGTAAGAATCTAACTTCCATAACAAATAATCCCTTTGGTTCTTCCCCTAATTAAAAATATAATTCTAAGGCTAATCCTTTACAAAATAATTGTCTTACGAAATCCCCTAAGGCTCAACCAAGGTCATCAACTCCCTCTCCTTCCAAATCTGCTACCTCATCCACTAAAAGTTATAATTATCTCAGGGTATCACCAACTCCACAATGTAAAATGTCTATTATCCATATAACATTTAATTCACCCACCTCAACACCATTCGATAATGTTGACCATGAAAGAAAGACTGAAGTTCATATTACTAAAATCTAATATCTTTAAACACACCTAGAGTAACTCAAGAGGCTTTTCAATGTTATCTAGGGTGGTAGCCAAAAATACAACTTGTGAATCCTAATCATAATGTTCTACTACCAACACCAACTATTCCTCCTTCACAAAACATGTTGGAACTTAGTGCATCCAAAACCAATAAGGTAGAACACTTTTATTTATCCCTCCTAATCAAAGGCTACTAGTTAAAAAATTATATCATAAAATCTAGAGACTCTAATAATGTCATGCCCATTAAGGTAGCTAATGCCTTAGAATTGACTCTAAAATGTGAAAAATGCTCTTGTTAATCTATAAAGTCTAAGGAAGTGTCACTAGTGGGAAGAATCAAAATGCACTAGTGTCCTTGGCAGACATCCCAAACAAGGTGTTACTCACTATCTTGATGATAGACCTCCCAGTATCCTTTGATATGTTGTCAAGAAAAATTTTCTAGAGAGACTGGGTGGTGAGATTCAAAAGGATTGGTCTTATGCAATCATTCCAGTAAAAGGGGAAATGAATAATTTTATCCTGTGTGAAAAATAAATTACATAGTCCAAAATTTGGAGGACTCAAGAGTAAACATCATGTTCCAAGACAATAGGACGAGGAAATACTTCCTAATATTCAAACAAGATGAGAACTTGCCTCTCCTAATTGAAGATGAATAGGATCAGCTATGGACCATGGAGTTCGATGGTAGTCATTTAAGTGTAAGGTCCAAAGCTGGAATTTTTCTCGACCTCTCCCTCAAGTGAACTCTTCTCATTTACATACAAGATATAATATGCAAATACTAATAACATTGCAAAGTAAGAGGATCTCCTCCTAAAAATGAATGTTCTGATTTCATGGGTATTAATAAGCTCAGTGTCTTAGAGATGTGTAATTGATCATTAAGAAAGTAAGAAAATAGTATGGTCAAAAACCCAATGATCGGAACTATAGAAACGAAGTTGGGGATTATATTAAATATTTTTATGCTTTCTCTATTCAAGTCATTCCTCATGAGAATAATGATAAGGATGAATCTCTCATAGTCTCAGCCTCATTGGTGACTACCCATCCATCCTTTAATAAGGAAAAGGTAATTGTAGAAAATATCTTTAGAACAAGTGTGCCAAAACATGTGAACCATTGGTAAGTCTTCAATGAAGATAGTTAACTCCTCACCTTCTTTGAGAAAAAAAGTAACTTCAATAGTATCTTCTATGAAGGAAGTGAAAATCCACATCGAGAGTCAGTGGAATAGGAGGAAAAGGAAAAAATCAAAGGAGATAATTTAGGAGTAATAAATCTCAAAGGAAAAAAAAATCCAAAGGGTCTTTGAAAAGCATGATTAGTTCATCAAAGAAAGGTCAAAAGAATCATCAAGGTGCACATATGAGTTTGAGGAAGAAAACATCAAGACTCTAGAACAACCCAAGATGGTGAATATTGGAAAATATTTATCTCTTGAAGAAAAAGAAGGTTCATCTCACTATTGAAGAAATATTCTGATGTCTTGGCCTATTCTTATGATGAACTCAAATATTTTCTACCAAAATAAATGCATCACTCTATCCCCTAAATCTAGAAGCCAAGCCTTTAGGTAAAATCAATGGCCCTAATATCCAAAGATAATGAATACCATCAAGGAGGAGGTATTGAATATGTTGACTACAAGAATCAGCTTTCTAATCCACCACTCTAAGTGGGTAGAGAATATTGTTCCAGTGAGAAATAAAAATGGGGAGATAAGGATTTGTGTGGACTTTGCAACCTAAACTAGGCCTCCTTGAAAGAAAACTACCCACTACCAATCATGGATTACATATTGTAAGTAGTCATAGGGTCTAAAATTCCCTTGTTTCTTAGTGACTTCTTGGGTTATAATTAGATAGAATTACTAGAAGAAGATAAAACCAAGACAACCTTCATGACACCTTGGGGTACTTTTTCATATAGTAGAATGCCTTTCGATTTGATCAATACGGGAGAAAATTTTCAAAGGGTGATGGATATAGAATTCAAATACCTCAATAATTTTATAGTAATTTACTTGGATGATCTCATTGTCTTCTCAAGAAATTGAGGATGTCATATACATAACCTTGAACAAGTACTCATCACATGTATACAACATGGGATTTCCCGAATACTAAGAAATGCATATTCAGTGGTTACTAAAGTAAAAATCCTTGGGTACATCATGAACAAGGATGAAGAAAATATTTATATAGAAATAATTAAATCCATTCAAGAAAAATCATTTCCACTACGAAAAAAGTGAGTCCATTCCTTATTTTTCAAGGTCAACTTCTCTGGCGCTTCATCCTAGACTTCACCAAGTTGACTAAGCACATCACTATCATGATGAAGCCACGACCTATCTTCAAATAGAACAAAGAAGAGAAACTTGAATTTGAGGTGATTAAAGAATAAATATCAAATTCCCTTACCTTGGTGCACCAAGACTTTTACAAATATTTCATCTTGTATTGTTATGTTTCATAGCAGACACGATATCAACCATTTTGGTGAAAAAGAATGAATAAGGTCTTGAAGCTCCCATTTCTTTCAATATCTAAAATCGGAGAACCACAAGCTGAAGTAAAATTAATCGAAGAAACAAGCCTATGTCATGGTTAAGTGGTAAATAACATTCAATTCTAAATTCTCGACTCCCACAAAGTGTGTTAATGGTGTCGGGATCACCTATCAAGTACATTCTCACTTACTAAGATCTAGGAACAAAAAGAGGTAATTAGGTGGTGATAAGTCAAGAATAGGATCTAGAGATCAAACCTTCAAGCTTGGTTAGAGGAAACAGTTATGTAGAATTCTTACATAGGATGATACACTCATGACTAAAATTTATACGGAGAAAGTTTGTCTTTTGAATGGGTCAAGTAAAGACTTTCCTCAAGTCCTATTCGTGAGAACAAAAATGAATGGTATGTGGACATCGCTTACTTCCTAACCTATGGTGAGTTCCCTCCTCACCTTGATCATAAACAAAAGAGGAATCTCAAGCTAAGGGCTTATAAGTATGTCATATGGCACCATGTTCTTCACAAAAGTAAATTCGATGGTTTATTTATGAGGTGTAGATAAAGAGAAGTAGGAGCATTTTTTTAAGGTATATCATGATCAAACATGTAGAGGACACTTATATGCAATGGTAAAACTCACAAAATCCTCCACGGTAGGTACTACTACCCTACCTTGTTTGCATATTCCCAAGAATGGGTCTCCAAATGTGAATCATGTCAATAGTTTGTCGGGAGGCCACATCTTGTTGTGCTTCCCCTTAGGCCAGTGGTGATTGAAGAACCATCCCAATAGTGGGGACTATATTTCATTCGAGTTAATAATCCTCACTTAAGCATAAGTCATACCTAAGTGCTCACCGTGACCAAATCTTTCACCAAGTGGGTGGACACTATCACAACCAAGCAAGCCAATACCAAAATAGTGTATAAATTCGTTAGATTTAGCGGGGGATAAATAAACCATAGATTACACATCCACCATTAAATTAAAATATTATAGATTATGATATGCAGTCGATTAGACATAGATCTATCTTAAAATAAATATTGAATAACAGAGCATAATGAGAAAGAGCTGAAAGAAAATACAAAGAAAGAACAAGAGACAACTAACATCAGATGTAAGTGGAGAAACCCAAAGGAAAAGACTCCACTAGTAAATAAGTGTCTATATTAAGAATTTACACAAGTTTAATCTAGTACTTCCACTTCACTCCTTGGTATTTTTCAATGTCTGCAGAGCTATATCTCTCTTGATCATTCGATACAATGATAATCTAGTAGTCTTACAGTTTTGCTAGCTTGTCTTACATTCTACTCTCAGTATTTAATACTAGACTAAACAAATGTAAACATTTCTTATATCCAATCTTGAGAGGGATCACCCAAATCAATGTGGGTGGGTGAAGCGGTCAAGCCGCTTTGCTCTTAAATATGAAATACCTTCGCAATAAATTTTTATGAACAAAATTTTAATTTAATGTTGGGGCATACATCTTGAAGTGATTTATTCCACTTGAAATCGTCACCCAACACTCCCTTTTAATGTTAAGTGGGAAGAAAAATTAGACATGCCAAATTTACCTTTTTCTATAAAAGGATTTACAGACCCTTGAATCGACAACAATGATTCATGCTAGCATGCAAACAAGGGAAATCTGAAGATCTTCCCATACAAAAATTCTTAAGACCGAGTGCTTTACATATGAAGACTTACATCAGATTATGGATCCTTTTATAAAATAAGGCATACCCATAACTGAAGCTTCGTTGGGATTTACAAGTAACTTCATATAGAGTGACACATTTACTTATTACAATATGGAGGAAGTATTGAAACTTTACAATGAATTGTCTTATGCATTTTCTCATGATACTTATAGTTCACATACAATGTTACAAACATATATAACTAATCCCTAAAGGATCACTTTGTTAAATATAAAGTGAGTGCTCATCATCCATACTTAAAAGCTAACCCGGTTCTTTTATAATAGGCCATCAAGAGGTGGCATTTTCATACACAATCCCCCTCAAGGGAAATTATGATATTCCCAACAAGGCACAAAACTTGCAGTAGTTCCCAACACACAATGGCTTGGGCAAGGTATCTACAACATAATCTCTAATGTTGAACCTGGGTTCTTTATCAAGAGAAATTTTTCCTTCACATAGAGGATTAATACTTCCTTTAGCTCCTATGTGTATCACTACTAGCAGCATATTTAGCCACATGGATCAAGTTTTTGCTCCAAGCGATGGTTCCGCATCAAAATTAAACACAAATACAACTGCATATCCAACACAACATCATAAAATATCATAATAAGCGTAATAGAAATCATACCTATTTTCACTTTTAACCAAGTATAAAGGTTAAACACTAGTTAGATAACAACTAACATATCACTATGCTTAACAATTACCGAATATGTTGAAATACTTCCAACATATTACACTTTGTAAAATATACATTAGATGCAATCAGTATTGGATGTCTCTAATAAAAATACAAAGGCATCCCCAAGTGTCATTTGATATGCATACAATATTATTTTACTTAATCACATAAAATGTTTTATCAAAATATATATATATCTTATTCTAAGCCTTTTATATAAAGATAAGACTTGATATATAACTGAGCTAATCAAATTATCTAATCATTCAAGAGAAATCACATTATTTATAAAATAAAATGACTATGTAAGAAAAATTTAATCTTAGAAATTTCATATATGATCAGATTTTTATGCCAAGAAACATGATTTAACAATCAAAAACATTGTTTTGACAAAAGAATCATTATCAACAAAAAATAGCTAGAGAAACCATGCTCATAAAAGAACTCGACACAAGAACCTTAGTCGATTCAAGGATTGAAAGATCTCACCCTCAATGTAAACATCCATTATATCAAAAGGCAATTGAAAAACAAACTTGTAAACAAGTTTCAATTTTAGGATAATCAGAAGGGGGCAAAGAGGCATTTACAAAAAGTTTCTCAAGAACATGCACATATTATTTTTAACCTCTAGGTACAAATTTCATGATGTATAAGTGCACTTGATGCTTTACAAAATATGATATCAAATTCTATTCTAGCTCAGTGATAATCCTTTCATTCTTTGTGAAAAGAAACTTGTTCGTGGTTAGACATGGTTCAAGATTTATTAATTACTCTTTATAGGGGTTCATGATGTCTAACTATTATCATACAACTACAAAAATTCATCATGAATCAGCATAATTAGGGGATTTTCATTTTCAGGGGTATCTTTTCTCCTTATGGGACATTTTTCAACACCAGTCACAAGATCCTAGAGCTTCCTAGCCATAAAATAGGATTTTAAATGCACTTTCCAAATGCTATAATTTGTTCCATTTAGCATTGAGACTTATCCATCAAAAAAATGGTAGAACTAGCCATTTTAATGATCGAGACGGTAATGAAGACCAATACAACTAAAAAAATCAAGGAAGACAAATCGAGACTAAAATTTAGCTACATATCTATTAATTTTCTCGT
The DNA here is from genome assembly GCA_018340775.1 of Taxus wallichiana var. yunnanensis. Taxonomy (NCBI): domain Eukaryota; kingdom Viridiplantae; phylum Streptophyta; class Pinopsida; order Cupressales; family Taxaceae; genus Taxus; species Taxus wallichiana. The sequence continues at coordinate 284,551,772 of CM031243.1, read as the reverse complement.
ACAAATGCAAAAAAATTAAATTAATAAAAAATTAGATTGATTTGGTAAAAAATAAGATGAATTTGATAGAGCTTAGTCGGGTTGAGTTTACAAAGCGAGCTAATTGAGCTCAAAAGAGTCACCTAGATTGGCTCAATGCATTATTTAGCAACTCAGAGGGGTGAGCTCAAAAATGAGCTACTTAATGAATACACATAACTTTAAAAAACAACCAAGGCGAGGGGAAAAACGTGGAACTAATCAAAAATACCAAGAGAGGAATGTATTGGCTTTAATACAGATCCTTAGGTGGATACGAAACTTTAAAAAATTAAAGTCAATAACTTTTGGTCTGCATGACAATAAACAAAATAAACACGTTTCAAAAAGACTACGACAAGACTCGACAACAATTAAGAAAACATACACTTGTCACTTTTCAATTAGCTCGCATTTCATAATGTAGTTAATCAATGAGAATATAATTAATTAAAAATAGAACTCGTATACATGTGTCTTAAATTAATTCGATCACTTTTCGCACTCGATACAATGAAAAATCAAAGTCTTAGTTAAACGAGGCTACTTGTCAAGAGTTTAATGGATAAATAAAAGACACTTGGGGGATTTCCACAAAACTTTAAATAGATAGCTTTTATCAGGATTAAATTCCCGAAATAAACAAAACTCGAAATAAATTTTGGGTCTGAAAAAGGTACAAGACAGGTGTCACAATTTGAGTGGATAATCCAAAGAAAATATTGACACCCTGACACTTGCGAAGGATGACACAATTAAAATATGTGTCAAAAAGTAATTGATTTGTGCTTCAAAATCTAACAAAGACAAGTCAAAAAATAAGATACATGGAGCCTTTTAAATGGCCTCGCACTTCATAATCGACATGAGATTGACAAATGTGAAAATTTGAAGTATGTGTCCAAATGCTATTAGTTCACACTTTGTAGTGCAACCAAAATGGATAAATAACACCGAGGACACATCGAGTCTTTTAAATGGCTCAATTTTTACAAGAGTGATAAGCACTCGATAAATGTGAAAAGGTGTCAAATTTAATTAGATAACAACTGCCACAAATGAAAGATGAAAAAATGTGAAATATGGAGCAATTCTATTGGCTTGGATTTTGCAAATCTAAAAAGTGTGAAATAAAAGATACTTGGAGAAATTTTATTGGTTTTTCCTTCACATATGTTAGAGGAAAGTAAAATAAGACTGAAAAAGTGAAATACATAGCCACTTGGAGCAATATTATTGGCTTTAATTTTGCAAAGGACAAATAACAAAAAAATCGGCAAGGAGAAATATGGAGCAATCCTATTGGCTCAAATTTCACAAATGTTAGAAATAGATAACAAGGGATAGATAATGTGAAATATGGATCAATTATATTGTTCTATATTTCAAAAATGATAGGGATAGATAATCCAATTCTAACAATGTAAAGACACCCGTAAAGCCCTTATTGGCATGTGTTTCATGACTAACAATCAAATAAACAATAAAAATGATATCACGAAGAAAAATGGATCCCTCTGATTGGATTGAGCTTCACAAAGATAGAAATGTCTATTTAGAAGACTGAAAATGTGGAGCTAGCTGGAGAAAAATGATTGGCTCAAGCTTCGTGGTGAAATGCTTTTGTAGAAACGTGAAAAGTCAAATAAGACCGAAAAAGCAAAATACGGAGCCACTTAGAGAAATATTATTGGCTCGATTCTCGTAAAGGACAAAAATATGTCATATTAAAGCCACTTGGCACTCTAAGAGTTGGTATGGATTTGAAAACAAAAAACAACAACAACAAAGCTATGTGGAGCAATATTATTGGTCCAAATTTTATAAAACGAAAATAATAATAGAAAGACTGAAAATATGAAGCCATGTGGCGTAAAATGATTATATCGACTTCAAAATAGCATATTTAGTGAAAAAGAAAATTTTTACCACTAGAACGGACTTAAAAGCCCTGAACAAACTAAATCTAAATAAATATTTTGGATCCAAAGTTAAAAACAACTCTAACAACTATAAATGGCATGAGAACTTAAAATAAGCTTACGGATGAGGGATTTAAACCATAACGACTGAAACTAGATGTAGAAGAAAAGATATAAGCATAAAAAGCTTCAAAAATTATCTAAACATTCCTTTATCCCATATTTAACAAATATTTAAAATAATATTTAGGTGGGAATTGGAAGTTTAAACTTGGTTTGCTTGAAAACGGATGCGGAACTTTTAATTTTTCATAGATCCATAGACAAACTTCAAGCTTCTTCACCTCTTCAACTTAAAAAAATCTTGATTGATCCTACACATGCAAAATCACTAGCTTTGATACCATGTTAGATTTAGCAAGGATAAATAATCCATAGATTATAGATCCACCATTAAATCAAGATTATAGATTATGATATGCAGTCGATCAGACATAGATCTAGCTTAAAATAAATAGTGAATAACATATCTTAATGAGAAAGAGATGAAATCAAATGCAAAGCAATAACAAGAGACTGATAACACTAGATTTAAGTGGAGAAACTTGAAGGAAAAAACTCCACTAGTAAAGCACTGTCTATATTAAGAATTTACACAAGTTTAACCCAACACTTCCACTTCACGCTTGAGTCTTTTTCAATGTCTCGCAGAGCTATAACTCTCTTGATCATCTGATATAATGATAATATAGCAATCTTATAGTTTTTTTATCTTGTCTTTCATTTTGCTCTCAGTATTTAATACTAGACTATATAAATGTAAACATTGTTGATAGCCAATCCCGAGAGGGATCACCCAAATCAATGTGGGTGGGTGAATCAATCAGGTCATTTCACTCTTAAATGTGAAATACCTTCACAATAAATTTTGATGAACAAAATTTTAATTTAATGTTGGGGCATACTACAGTGGCTGATCCCAATTGACATTATCACCCCAAAAAATTCATCAAGGAAAACATCATTGTTCATTTTGGTATCCCGCAAAATATCATGGTAGACAACACCATATATTTTTCCTCCAGGATTTCAATGATTTTTCTATAGTTATGAAATCTCTCGGTCACATGTATCGAACTATTACATGCAAGGGAATGGTTAGGTGGAATCAAACAATAAAATCATTATGACTATAGTAAAAATATAGTAGATGAAATTCAAAGGAATTGGCACAAAAATATTTATGATGCGTTGTGGGTAGACATAATAAATTGGTATGTCTCTATTCCAATTGTTATATGGGATCGAGGTACATATTCTAGCCACACAGTGTAGATTTCAACACTCAAATTTATCTAAATAGTAGAAGATGGGAAATATCAAGATAGTAAACTGAATCAAATATCATCAACTCAAGGTCAAGAAGTTATTCGACAAGAAGGCCAAAGATAGAGGATGCAAATTTGGATACATTTTTCTAATTTCGGATAAGTGAAGAGAGCCAAAGGGAATCCATGGGAAATTTGACTCTCTATGACTCGGTCCCTTCCATATCTGCAAGACTTGTGGATAAAATGCTTTCTATCTTTCTTATCTAGATGGAACACAATTGGAGTTTCCCCACAGTGGGAAATATCTTAAATAATACAAGCAATGAAGTGGGTTATCCCTCACATTGTACCATAGGTGATTTAGGTATTTGTTTCCCTTTCCCGTTGTGTGTGTTTTTCCTTTTCAATTTTTTTGTGTTTCCTTTTTCGTGCATGTGTGAGTACTAATTTCGCCTATATCTTGTTGTTCAAAGTGGCTCTATAAACCCCAATGGATAAGGCACTAGATTGATATATAAATTGAGATTATGGAGTTACCTCTCATCTTTTTCTCACTTTGTTTGATTGATAATGAGTCCCTAAGTGAGATATGGTTGATTTCCTATGTTTTTGCAAGAGAAAAATTCACTTGAAAGCAAGAAAATTGTACTCGTAGTTTCAAACATTTTCATTGTAAACTTTCCTCGACACCCCTTTAGGTCAATTCACCCCTATACTAGGCATATCCTACCCTTTCAAGTGGTCCACATTTTCTATAGGTGATTTATATAAACAAATTCATTCAAGTGCTTTCGAGATTATACTTTGCAAGACAATTTTTAAAAGACTTAGGAATGAATTTTTCTAACCTTTCTAAGACCTAGTTCACACCCCTAGAGAAGATTTGAAATCCCAATTTCATCAAAGAGTAGTATTAAGGAGATATGAACATTTTGCAACTAATTTTTGAAATTTTTATAGGTTTAGGGATAAGTTTAGCAAAATCAGGTCCTGAAGGGTGAAGGAGCTTACATCATAAAATAACCTAAGCTTTAGGAAGTGATTTTGGGAGATCTATAAGAAGTTAGAGGTCAAACAAGACACATTTAGAATGGTATTTCATATCTCTAAGAGATGGTAGTTTCATATTCTTCCCAATACATAAGAAATTCTACCAATAGACTCTTTTCAAAGCATGCATAACCTATGATCCCAAGGAAAAATCATTTAATTAGGTGGTTTCAGTAATAATCAAGGAATGACACCCATCCCATCCTTTTCCAAATCATTCTTTCAGTCAATATCATATAAATACGTTCTAAAAAGACCTCCAGATGCTCAAGATATGTCTCTGTCAAGTTTTTCTCCAAGGTATGCTCTTAGGACTTAGTCATTTTTCCGGATGGACACATGTCACTCCCTGTGTGAGCATAATTTATTGTCCCAAATTTTCCATCCCCATGGAAAAAAAGGGACTAAATTTTTTTCCCATCCCCAAGATATCCCCATGCACATTCATGTGACCCCAGTTGAGTTCAAACGAGCTAGATAATCCCCCTTGCTCTCATTTTTGAGCCTTCGATCATTAAATCCCGGATCGCCACTTTTCCTCACGAGGTGAGGGTGAATATTCTTGCACCAATAATTCCATCCTCTTGGGATGGTTGGGACAAAAATTTCACCCAACCCCAATTCGACCCCTAGTTCTTCATATGACCTCCAAAGTTTTTTTGTATGCCTGTTTTCAACTCCCTCTCCTCTCCACCTCCGTAAATAAGAATTTTCCACTTGTCATCACCATAGTAGGGAACATTTTTTTTAACTTTTTTCCCATCCCCTTTGAAAATTTTGGACACAAAAATGTTCCCAATCCTATTGCCTTCCTTGGTTACCCCTATGACCCAATTTCAGTCCTAAGGTGTATTTAAGTGATGTTTCTCTCTCCCTCACTAGCCAATATTGGAATGCTACTTATCAAGATGAGGGTGAGGCAAATTTTTATGCACCATATGTCCTAGAACCTTGGGAAAAATGGAACATAAAATTATACCCAAGCCAAAGAATTTCTAAAATCCAACTTTTTATAAAAACCCCAAATGTCATGCTTCTTCTCCACAAATGCCTTTGAACGCACTGGCGGAAGAAATTTACAAATAACTTGAAGAAATTGATTTCCCTTCTCCATTTCTTCATTCCACCAACATTCCTACATGTCCATTTTTTTAATAAAATCTAACGATTTATTTTTCTACAACCACCATGCCCATTTTTCTCAAGAATAACTCCATAGCACAAAAACCATGAAAAATTCATATGTCATGAATGGGTAATTGGATACTACTAAGATTTTACCATCTCTCTTCCCCTAAGAACCTATAAGATGAAAAATAAAAATAAAAACTAGAGGTGTCCCTAATTTTTATAGCAAAAACCTAATTATCTACCCTATCTTCTTCTTCTTGGTTTCCCATCAACTGTAAGGTAGCTTGAGCACAAAATTGAAGCATAGTATCCATACAAAAACCCATTTCATAAAGGTCAATTTTTGGAAAACCAAGATGTGGAAAAAATATTCTAAAAATAGTAAGTATCTTATGCTCGTGCTTACTATAAGTAAAAATCTCTCAAAATGGAAAACTAATTCAAAGTAGCAAACTTAGAAATGGAAAACTAGGAAACTCAAGCCAAAAAAGTTAAAAAAAAACAAAACAAAAGCAAAAAACAACATTATAAAAATAGAAAGTGATCAAAATGGCCATAAAACATATATGAGAGTATTCTAAGCATGATGAGGAGCCCAAAAAACTTATTCGAGGAAAAAATATCCTTTCCCAAAATAGCATCTCTTGGAACCTAGTGGCTAAAAATAGAAAGTTTTGGTTTTGAGTACAAGGAGTTCTACCATCTCTATTTTGACTCATATTGTTGCATTTTACCACCATGAAGTTCAATTTCTCGGTCTCAAGACCATTTTGGAACTTTCATTAGAATACTCCAAAGTGTAGGTGAAAGTGATGTCACCCATATAGACCTAGAGGACCTATAGGTCAAAATGTTAGATGTACCAAGAGAGATTGTGAAAGAAAAGGTATTTGTGACTAGATTATATGTAACTAGTGGCTAATCTGTGTTAGTGCAAAGCACGGAGATTTTTAGACTTGTTCCCACCACTACGAACTAGATGCCTAAAAATTAAGAGCTTATGACAACTAGGTCATGGAAGTTCTTACCCCGAAGGTTATATCTCAAGGCATGTAAATCCTAGTTGGAAGCAACATGGTAGTGATTTCTAAGGAGGTTTCATCAGTAGAGTTGTATGATACTTAGTCCTACCTTCAATTCCTTGCACTTGGCTCATGGTTGAAGTAAAGGAGAATCCCTCTGTTTGCTTAAGAATATTTCTTGAAATGAATTTCATGAGGGATTCTCCAATGCCATCATTCTCCTAAGCTGATTGATGGGAGAAGAAATCACAAGAGACTTTCAACACTCGATGGAATTGTTAAATCTCATAATCCTTAAAGGTAAGTAGGAAATTAAGCGGGATAAATCATCAATGATATCTTGCATCACCAATTTATTCAATTTTCATCTTCTAAGAAGTTCTTCATTACTTCATAGATAGTCTTTGACTTGGTAAAGACAAGAGCATTCGGGGCCTGAAAGTTCCACAAAATATTTCCCAAAATTCTCCTACATATGATAAGTATCTCGCACTTGTTCTTGAAGGAAAGAAATCAACACTCTAGAAAGGTGAATGATGCTTTCACAATGTATGTTGTTTGATTATTAAAGGGCAACCCACATTATATATTTTCTACGCATACGCTGCTATATTCAAAATTTATGGATCATACTCCATACAATTTTCAACCTTTTCATATATACGAGTGTCAGGTTTTGAACTTACTTCATGGATATTTTCACACTACCCAACTGTCACGATTGTGCTAATTAATCTATGTAGACAACTAGTTCATATCAATTAGAAATTGAGGAAAAAAAAGAAGAATTTTATTTCCTTCCCTATCTCGCCATGCAGGATTTTATCTTGCAAAAGTTATCATGAGGTCTGCTAACATGGAAGCTTCCTATCTCCCATAAATATGCACTCATACACTTCAAGGGCATATTTTGACATCGACGATATAGAAATTTTCCCCTACCTGATCTAAATCGTGTCCCACAAATTAAAGAATTTTGGGTGAATTGTGTTGATGATTTTGAAGTCCGAGAGTCTCGATCACAAGAGGATGACAATTGAGAAAAATGAGAAAAATTAAGCTTGACTCATTTATCCATGTCTTAGTTAGATAAGTTAATATAATTTAAACTAACACCTAATAGTTCTAAAACAAAGCTAACTAAACATAAATCATCATGCTAAGAGATTAAAGAGACTAAACATCAACAACATGCATAGAAATTTGAAGGAAATCAAACTAACATGTTAAGCATTATTCTCTACTCTTTGAAAGCTAATTAGAAATGTACCTATGTAGATCCTTAGAAATCAAAATGTGATTGTTTGTTTGATCCCAAGGGTTCAAGAATGGAGTCTCATCAAGACATGGCTACAAGGCCATTTTGAATCTCTCCATATGACTCAAAAGATTGGATGGATGAATTAAAGATGAAGATACCTAGCTCAACACTAATGGAGGATGCTCAAAGATGAAAATTATTGTAGTTTACGTTATATGCATGCAATGGTGTAAGAAGAAAGGTATGAGGAGGGCTCCTTATATAACCCATTGGTTTGAAGAAGCTTTTCATCCTATTATATGTGGGATAATAACAAAGTTAGGTTAGTAATGGATAAGGATCCTTTAAGTTCTCTTTAAATGAGTTTATTATATCATTAGTAATCTAGGAGAGTTGAGGGGGTGTATTAATTAATCAAGAGTGATTAACTATTAGGTAGATGTAGGCTTATAGAATCGTTAAGAATAAAGTTAGCATGATCTTGGCTATGAGGGGATTTTAATCCAATAAATGATGACTTATTGATTAAATAGAGGGGACGTTCATTAATTAATCTAGATAGAAAGGAATGCTAATTAAATCAAGGTTTTTAATTAGTGTCTTGATCGATATAAGAGTTAATTAATTAGCCTAATGTAATTAATAAACGGTGATAGAAGTGATAATGAGTGTTATTGATGGTATGTCCTCAATTTTTGGGAAAGGGGATAACTAGTCCAATTTAAGTATTTAAATTACTCAATCCAAATTATAGGTGTCTACATTTTCCCCTCTTTGGGGTGGCGTAAGCGATGCCACTTCAAAGATAGTAAACAAGTACAAAAACATGAATTTTAAAGAGATAAAAGAAAATTTAGTGGAGTGAAGGATGGTCCCTTGAGTATCGATGGGGTGATGAAAGAGGTCAATCAAGAATAAAAAATATGAAGGAAATGGAAAGAAAAATGCGGAGGGGTAGGATGCCCTAAGTGAATTAGAACAATAATGTTGATAGGCAAATGATATAGAAGAAAGCGAAGAAGAAGAGAAAAGAAAGATCTTTCATCCAGTGTATTGAAACAAATTTTACATCATCATATTGCCAATGACGTACGTCATTAGTACTTATTTAAAATATAAGCATAGGACAAACGTGTATAATGACATGAAAATCCATAATACAAAAATTGTAAATTCCCGAAATCACCAACTCAATGTCACATATAGGATGTAATGCAATACAAGAAGTAAACAAGCTGATTTAACAAGGAAACAAGTACAAACACACATACTCCAGCTAGCAACGATCATGATAGTTGTACAAATGTTTTGTTATCAAGATGAAGATCCTCAAATGTTCATGATTAATGAATAGGGTTAAAAATAATGCCCCAAGAAATGATAGATGTGAGGGAAATTGACGAAGGATGCGGGTCCAATGATAAAGCTTTATGTGCTACAAAACCATACGAGGAAACTCAATGTGCCCAAGAGTACAAACAAAGCAAGCATTCTAGATTTTTAAATGGTTATAGATCCAAGTGATCTATGATTTGTTTGGTTGGAGAAAATGTGAAATTTCCAACAAGATATGGGATGAATACCATGCGTGTGACACAAGTTTCGACGCATAATATCTTTTACAAATTTTTGTTAATTTTTGAATTTTGAGGAGTTTTTGATTGATTTTTATATTTTTTTTTAAATTTTGATATTTGTAATCTTTAGTGATTTTTAATTTTTAGAAGAAATGAGAGGATGGAGGATCACCTGAAAGTAATTACAATTCCCTAGGGAGAAGAAACAGGCATCGGGTAGTAAAACATATGCCTCAACGTAGCCAAAATGAGTTAAAAATAATTATTTAATAAAAATAATTATCATGACGGGTAGAAGAAAAAGTTAGAATGACCATGGCGGTCAAAACATGCCTCGAGGGTAGCACGGTGGGTGAAAATATCCAAACATACCCCTCCGGTGGGGGTAAATCATCACGAATAATTCATTTTTACCTTAACCCTACCAATTTTTACCATGAGACACTATGATCTATGAACAAAATGGCGAGTGAAAAACCATAGTGGACATGATGACACAGTTTAGGAGTACGTATGAGACAAGGACAATGGACCCTTCATGAGCATCACATCCCTCTTTTTCAAATTTAGTACTTCATTGCATTTATTAGGTTAATTAGAAGGTTAAAATGCATTTGTGTGCTAGGGGCACACGCAGAATTCAAAATGTATATGCACATACGTACACATATCAAAAATATGTGTGAACATGCACAGTACAAAAATGGGCACGTATGTGTCTAGGGTAGGAAGATGTGTAAGCACTGAGCACAAACATTAGAATGTACGCACAAACATCCTAAAGGATGAACATGCGAAAGTTAGGTGGGGGTATCTAGGTTGCATGCGCACATGAAAACATGAGTTCGCATGCTCCATAGATGGTGCACATATACCAAAAGGGTGTGCACCTACCCAAAAGGGGTGCGAGGATGAAAAAGAAAAATTTGAAACTTAGAATAAAAATAGGAGATTGTTAGAGGAATGTTAGTTAATGATGAGGATAGTGTTGATGAAGTACATGTGAGTATTTAGAAGAGTAGAATAATATAGAAGAAAATAATGGTAACATGTGATGTGTTATTTTATAGAGATGATCATCAACACTTTAGACTAGGGAATAACATGGCTGACTATCTACCCTAGAGGTGATCTTTTTCAATGAGATAGGTGGATGATGGACATTATTCTAGAGGTTCTAAGGCTAGCTCACATGGCATGGATGTCACAAATTACCCTAGACCATGATCTACTCAAAGCCTTAGCTAAAAGATGGCATAATGAGAGCTAATGCTTTTAGCTCCCTACTTGAGAGATTTGTGAATTTGGAGGATGTTTTTGTATACCTTTGTGAGTTTCGATTGTTAGGGAGTTGATTGAGTATATCATTGATGATGTTGAGATTAAATATTGGCTTATTGAGGTCTTTGGACATGATTATATACCTCACCAAGGTATGATGATGCACTTGCACCACATTATTACAAATCTTAGTCTACATCACATGTCGGTGTATTTGATGGATCTTGTTAGTGGCTTTCTACTCACCGACAAGACGGGTAACTATATTCCACTCGGCCTCATTAGAGTTATATGAGGATTGTTTTGAGGTTAGAGATACTTTGTTAGGGCTAGTGCATGTTGGCATATCTAGATTGGGATTTACACTTGATCACATAGCATGGTCAGAAGACCATGGTTCCTACAATGCTTCGTAGATATGGGCATGAGATCACATAGCAATTAGTCACCCTACATGCGTTCTATGAGTCTAGGCACCAAATGAGCCGTCGGTGATGGGATGGCTCCCTGTTGGAGATGATATTTTCGAGAACATGGGGATACCTATCACTTCTATAGAGTTTTCCTTCAACATCAAATCTTTGACCTCAAACCGATGAGGTATGATTCTCTTGTTGTAGCTCTATGACACTTTGTTGAGATACACTTTGAGTTGGTGAGTACACGGATGCGAATTTCATCTAGTAGCTCCAGTTCTTCAATTCTATCCACTTTTTAATCCTCATATTTATCTAAATATTCCCTAAGAGATATTATCAAGGAGGGAAGCTCTATTTCCATGGGGATGTTGTATTTGGTTCTAAATACTAGGGAATAAGGTGTCACACATGTAGGGGTGTGAATGGAGGTCCTATAAACCTAGAGGATAGGGTGAATTTACAAATGCCAATTTTGACTTGTCTTACTCACCATATTCTCTAGATCAGAACAAGTGTTTTATTAGTGGTCTCTGCTAGGGCCAATCCATGTTGTCACATCTATATTGGGATTTACACCTGATCACATACCACGGTAAGAATATTGTGGGTCCTGCAACAATGTTGTAGATATGGGCATGGGATCACATACCGATTGGTCACCCCATAGGCATTATACGATTCGGTGCTCTAGATGAGCCATCAATGATGGGAAGGGTCCCTATTGGAGATGATATCTATTGGCACATGGGGATACCTATCACTACCACATAGTTTTCAATGATATTTAGTAGCATATGATATTTTGGAGACCCTACCACCGGTAGTAGTTGACTACAAACACGAGATAAGCTGAGTATAGCCATGGTTGAGCATTTCTTGATTAACATCTGTGGGCTACATTACATATTTTTACATAGTAGATTGGTTTTTAGACACCAAATTTGGGTCACACTCCCCTTAGTCCCCTTCAATTAATTAACGTAACATTTTTAACTAATCATGACCCCTTTTACCCCATATTAATATTCATCCTCACATTATTAATTAATTTAATTTCATCCTCACACCTCCACCTCATCATGACACCTCACCCTAGACCCATACTAGGGGCATTTAATTCATAGTTACCAAGTCATCACTCTTAGCACTAAGTCATCACTCCCAGCATTGAGTCACTACTTGACCTAACTAACTAAGAATTCTTCCTAAACCTAACTGGACTTCTTCTAAGATATTACTATCTTCTCTCATATGAACTTTACTTTCCTAAGTGGACCCAACAAGGAAAGCATGCCAAATATGGGAAGATCTCGCTATTTTTACAAGATCACCTAAACCACCATCGGTTCCTTTATATAGAATTTTATAATATTTTACTAGGTTCGTCATTCATTTATTGAATCCTTATTCCATTCAAGTGTAAATGTTCAAGACCTCCTACATCAAGATGATGAACACATAGAACCACAGTGCAAGACAAGCAACCAGTTCTCCTTCCAGAGCATTGGAATACTCACGGGAGCACACAAGTTTTACTACCGTGAAACTAGACTCAAGCACCTCTTCTCTGATAAACCATCAACTATATCAACTCACAGATCTACAAAATACCAAGTAAGTACTCTTATTTTAATCATTTTTGCTTATCCCATTGTAGATATCTTTCTTCTTTCAATATTTTATTTCTTTTGTTACCCATACATCATATTCTTCCCACCAACCCACTATTCAACCACCCCAAGCCTTTTAATCCTTCTAAACCTCTTTTTAGTATTCTTGAGTCTTCTCAGCCATATTACAACCCAAACCACACTACCCTCACTCTTTGTGCAATCACAGAGAGCCTAAAAACCCATTTTTAATAGTTTACTACCTATTGTCCCTACCGACATCAATTCCTCGATCTGCGATTGGTTTAGTCTTCATACGGCATCGGTCACTAGACCGATATCAGTCTTTATATCATTTCATATTCTAAGACCAGCAAGCTTCCCACTCACCCAAAACCAACCTAGACCTCAAAAAATTAAGCCGGACCCTTACTAGACCTTTGATAGATCTGTCTGACCTAAAAAAACCTTGGTTCTAATTAGATTTAGCATTATTTTGATATCTAAAATAAAATCTAGTGTATTGTGTGTATGAGAAACCTAAATCATTACATTACAATATGACTTATTTATTTTATTTACTTATTCACATTAAATTTTTATTAAATAGTGGATTGAATGACCTCTCTAGGAAGCACCACTATTCTGGATATAGCATACGCTAAGCAATGAATTGTAATATGCTATTTTATACTCTTTTGTAGTCTTGGTTCACATCTATAGGCCGTCCTTCCCTAAAAAAGGAGTTATCTACGATCATCTTGGATAACATTAATAATGTGCACATTCTACCTTCCACCTTCACCTCACAAGTACTCCTTCTTAACCATTTACCACTATCTGTTTCATCCTAGAAAGTGTAAAACTTATTGGTGAAACATTTTGGCATACCCAATGGGACACATTCAGGGTTCTTTTCATTATTCATTCTTAGGGAATCATTGTGTGTTTATTTATTTTTAAAATAAAGTTTGCATTAAAATCTTCTCCTTGGAAACATTCTTCTTCTCTTATTGATCTCAAGTGAAACTTGTATTCGGGTTAAAAAGAACACTTATTTTTATTTTGTATTGCATTCTTGAAATACATACTCTTTCCTATTCATTATTGCTCTCATTTAATTTCATTTTGTATTTAGGTTTAAAATCTTTGCATCTCATTTTGTATGTTTCATTCTAGCTCAACTAAATTATGGGAAACCTATATGCTGGAATTCATGCCCGGTGATGGTTGAAAAAATCAACTTTATTTCACATCTTGCACACTCTTTATACCAAATCAATGAAAAAAACTACACATTTCTTAAACAACATCTTTACGAGAAGAATTCATTAACCATCACACAATCGGAGGATTGAAAGTGGGCTCTAACTAGTTTTACGGCTAGTTATCATATCATAGAAAGATCCCCCAAGTGAAAACTTACCCGAACCTAGCCATAGTTATCGGTTTCTATAGGGTACCTTCATAGCCAAAAACTCTATTCTATTCACAAGTCAGTCCTAAATGGCATAAGGCACAAAATAAAATCTACATCATAGTATTTCGTGTTTGCTAGCTTTTCCTTTATTTGTGTTTTGAGGTGTGAGTTCGTTTTCTTCATTTTTTTCACTCCCTACATACTCCACAATAATATTTGGTGTATTCCAATTGTTTCTAAGTGTGTTAGGACTAATCATTGTGATACTCGGTCTCTAATTTGGTCTTTGCATTTGACCTAAATCACCAAAAATTAACTTTTTCTATTTTTCACATAATTCACAGGAACCAATGTCGGTCCGGTGACCGCCGCGATTTCATCATCTCAAAGACAATTGGTTCACCAACTACCATCAGTTTTATGTTGTTTTGGTCATTTCTACCAAAACAACATTCAATCTATATTTATTTTATTTTTGTGACTTCCTCTATCACTTTACTATATCTTTGAGTCCTTAATATCACCTTCAGAATCTAGTTCTACTTTGTCTTCATCATTTATTTTCAGATTTACAAATATTTCATTTCTCCAAAATAACTAAAATTGGTCTAGTTGACGATGGAAATTACCCTTATACCGGCATAAGTCACCCCAATCTGCTCTCGATCTCTCTATGTTCTAATTTTCCAATCGAACAACAATCAAATAACACATTTTAAACCCTTTTTCTCTATTTATTCATTTTTTCTACATTATCATTGAAGCTCGAATACCTATTTTATTGTTATTCACATGGTTTTGAATTATAAAAAGCTAAATCTCTTTTGTTTAAATCTCTTTTGTTTCATGTTATCCACTAGTCGCTCCCACCTAGCCGATCGCCCCCTTCCATCTAATCACCTATGGACCCTAATAAGGCTCTTGCCATACCCACTGTTGATGAGGAGTTTGTGAGACTCCTTGATCACAACCCCACTTCTCTACAATACTTTCTTGCTCATTCATCTACCCATGATTCATCAGGGTAGCTTATATATGGCATGCCTATTTCTATTCCTCCTACCCTAGCACCCAATTATGGATCAACTAATACTAGCTTGGCCTTACCCTCTTCCACCTTACCACCTGTGATTTCCCAGCTTGACCCTACATCATCGATATCTTTTGCACATATGGAATCTTTCATGTCATTGACATTTATTGCTCCTATGATGTCAATCATGCCTTTATCAACCACCTTGAGTGTAGGTCTATCTACATCTCGCCACCTCTCATATAGCCCACACTCCCTTCCAAAACATCATCCTCTCCATCTCGTAGTCTCTTCCTCCGATTTCTACAATATTATTTATGTCAACCCATCATACTTACACTTATCACCAACATTATTTTATCTACCGCTTATTCGGGATACTTGTCATCTACATCTATTCGGCCTATGTTCCATCCATAATTTTTGTACTGCACCACCACATATTAATATGTTTCCCACATCCTACCCACCTCATCTACCCCCTTATATGCAAGGTGTCCCGGTCATCACAACCTACCAATGATCTTATCAAAATGATGATGGACAAGATGCAGACATTAGAAGCATTTTTCTTTGGATCACGTAACTCTCTGACATATGATGAGATTTACAATGAGCCCATTCACCTATCCATTCTGATTCATCCATACCCTCCCCATTGGGAAATGCCTATGCAGAAATTCCCAATGTCCTTGACAGGATTGGCTTTAGATTGGTATAGAGCTCTACCTAGGCATTCCATATTTTCATTTAATGAGGTAGCTCAGGATTTTTTAGACCACTTTTCTATCAAAAATTTCAAAAATTTCACCATGACCGACTTCAGACGTGACACACCAATATGAAGACGAATCTATCCTATATTTTTCACTTGTTGGTGGAGCTTGAACAACCAACTCACATTCAAACTTCTTAAAGCTAAGTTAATAGATCTTTTCACCAGAGCCTATGTTAGAAACATCTCGCCAAATCTCCAAGTTCAAACCTTCCACACATTTGATGAGGCATTAACCATGGTTTGAAAACTTGAAATACATGTCATTCAAGAGAAGACAATACAATTGTGTAGCAAGAATGTTGTGTTTAAATCAAACAATACATCTTCTTCTTCCAAACCGCAAAATAATTATTCTAAAGAAAAAGGATCTTCCAACATAGTAGTTTTAAAATCCTTCCCATCTCATCCATCCAACCAATCAAAGCCTTCTTCCAATCTTTCTCTTGTCTAGGCTTTTAAGTTCAAGCGGGAACAACGAAAAAAATACTCCCATAGGAGAACCCTACTCTTCAATTTTTCAATAACTTCTAAAATATGGAGTAGCCACTCTTCAACCTATCAAACAACACGCTGGTTTTGATCCTCTCATCCCATGCTGCGCACAAGACAAAGAAAATAATTACTGAAAATATCATCACATTAGAGGTCATAACAATGACAATTGTATAACTTTAAAAATATCATCTAAGAAATGTTAGATAATGGAGATCTCATCTTAGCTAATACTAATGCACCGCTAATCAAAACCTTCACATCTTCAAGAATTCATTCCCAAATCACACCCCATCATCTAACCAAACTGGAGAAACCTCGACCAATGATAGTAATGTTCGTGAGGTTCATGTTGTTTTTGACATCATACCAACTCTTCCTACTCAATTTCCTCCTCCATCTATTGAGGATATTCTTGCACTGAGCTCCCCCTCATCGATGGAGGGACCTATTTCATGTTCTCCTTTACCCACATAGAAGTCTCCTGTATCTTCTCCTTCACCTACAAAGTATTTTACCATATCTTCGATGTAGTTTCCCGAGATCACCTCTCAACACGACAAAACCCGTAGTACTTACTCTTCTACCCACGGGAGAGTCATGTTTACCTTCTTCTTCACCAAAAGATGAACTTACCTCACCCAAATTTCCATCTCCCCTACCCATAGGGGATCCATTAGCAATGTCCCTTCCTATTGGTGACAATTATCCATTGGCTTTCAAGGATCATATTGATTTTCTCTCATCTCTTTTACCTAAAAATTCTGAATCCAACCATTTCCCTATCTCATAGATATTATTTATAGGTATTAATACCAAATCAACATCATCTCCTAATACATCAATTTCATTCTCATGTTTAGAATACCACTTGGATTATATTGACAATTCCATGCTTTGGGGACATCTTCAACTACCTATCTCAACTCAAATGTAGATATATTCTGTTGACACTTCCATTTGTAGCAACCCCTTATTCATAACCCTCACCCACACCTAAAACTTTACCATCAAATGAAATTTTTCCTATGCCTAAAACCTTACCTGCACCTATATCTTCCTCCGCGTCTAGACCCATTACCACATTAGGAGTCATGCCGACATCAAGCCTAGTCCATCCTCATGTCAAATTGGATTTAACCACGTCTTCACAAACCATCACCAAGATTATTCCCTCACCTAAGAATAAGACCCAACCTCTTAGGCCACATACACTAGCTTCTCCCACTACCCCTCAATCACTTTCACCACTTCCATCTATCCTAGGTCCCCATCCATCAACCTTGGTCAAGCAGCCTCCTACCCAAAGTAAATAAAAAACACAACAACCCACCTCATCATGATCCTTTGTTACACCCAAATTACCTACACAACTTATGCCTTCTCTGTTACCTACATCCTTACGATCTCCCCTACCTACACCACTTCCAAAGTATCCTCATCATTACCCATGCCATTCCCTTCCCATCAACTAGTACCTTCCACATTGCCTCTTACTACAACCTTCACCAAACCTCCATTATCACCTTTGCTAACACGTCCCCTTCCGCCATCTGTCTTCCCTTCTACATTGTGCACTTCTTATTAACCTTTACCCAAGAAGGTGAAACTAAATCCCAAAAACCTACTACCTTCCAAATATGTAGTTAAACCTACACCACCTTCAACAACTAGTTCACCGCTCAATCTTTAACTAATAAGGTGCAATCCAAACCTAAAATTGTACTGTCTACCAAACAAGTTGTCAAACTTACTCAACCTTTGATTCCACCTCTAATGATGCCTCTCCCATAAAATTCACCCACACTTCCTTCACATTGTGATCCATTAGCAGGTCTTATGCCAACATATTAGCTAACCTTTTAAAAACCTCTCTCATCACATTTCCACCACTAACATCTTATGAACAACTCAATCCTAAACCGAAGGGTTTGATGATACCAAAAATTTTCTTACCATTGTGTGTCAGGGCATGATGTAGAAAACTGTAAGGATCTTAAGACTATTCTTCTCTAACTATGTCCTCTCGAAGAAAATTTTAACGATGATGATCTTTAAGATGAGGAACCTATTCCACCTACACCTATCACCACACATCCTCATCCCATACCTATTTAGTGACCTTCATCTCCACCTCTACAACCCTTTTATCCTTCTCCAACATTTAAGATAAATATGGTCTACATAAGAGAGTTAGCCAAACCTCTACCAAAATGCCAATGTGTTGCATTGTTTTCACAAAACTAGTATATGCCCTTGCCATATTTTTTCCCATCCTATCATGAATCATTTTATCCTTTACCATAAATTAATATGGTTTAAATTACCACTCGATCCTAGAAGAAAATTGGAAAGGAGAAAAACCAACTCATCTGTTACTCTTTTACCCAATATACCATCTGCATCTACACCCAAAATCATCAACTGTGGACCTGCATATCCTATTTTTGATGGGGTTTCCCATTGTACAATGCTTAAAAAATTACACTAGTATCCTCTAAAAAAAAAAATTTCCAACCTCATCCAAACCTTTGAGTCTCATCATCAGGCCCTCATTGAGGTCCTACAATATATTGAGGTTATATATAAAAACCTACGCTTGTTACATCTATTATCACTCCTCACCATGTCATCACTCTCACCACTTCATCCCCTTCCTTTGCTTCCACTACCACTCATCAAGTAGCCACTCTCAGTTTCTCGACGAAAATATTGTACCTCTCTAATTGGATGATCTTGACCCCACACTATTTATTTCCATCTACATTTATATTCTATGTGTTCAACACATTATAATTGATGGTGGTGTTAGTATCAACATCATTTCCTCCCATGCACACAACCAATGCGCACCCTTTCCAACTTCATGCATAATAACCTAGTTATGTTGCATTCATTTAATGATGCCATGACTTCTACCCTTGGCACCATCATTCTCCACATTCATGTAGGACCCCATACCATGCTTGAATTATTCTATGTCTTAGAGAGGGAATTCCATTACAACATGCTACTTGGCCAACCTTTGATCCATGTTATGGGTTGTGTTCCTTCAACCTTGCACCACTATTTAAAATTCAAACATGAAGGGCACAACTATACCATTCTAGCCAACCCTTCACCTTTCAAGACCTATAACATGTTGTATCGACCCAATGATGTCCTTATACTAGTTAAGGCATCTACCACCACTACCACTTCTTCTTTAATCGGTGCCTTATCCACCACTTTGGCCACTACATCTTCCACAAGTAACTTCTCAATTTCTATTGTTGGCATAGATTTTACAACTGACCCATCAACCAACCCATCTACTTATAAAACATCTAATGCTTATTCTTCCCATCTGTCTAGTGATTCATCCATTCCTTCTACTCACATACCCACTACTGATCCCTTAGAAGGTGTTTTTCAATGCCTCACTCTAAGGAGTACCTTATTTATAACTTTGACACATTCCTTACTCCTCAAGAGTATGATAACCTTCACCAACATCCACACTAGGATCGTCGCATAAGAAAGGTTTTCCCCTACGGTCCTCCCCACCTTCACATAAAATTAGCATATGGGGAACTTGATGCTTCTACCTACTCACCCGAGCCACCTTCCCAAACTCAACTATTTTCCTTTAACCTTGAATCTCTAACCAACTTCTGCTTTGCCCACACCTTATTCCATCATTGTGCTTAGAAAGGATTTGAATTTTGTTTATATGAACAAGGCCGCCATTGTCATTCATTGTACCACTCATAATTATAAATATTGAAGTGGTATTCGATTTGTCAAACCACCTTCCAAGAAGGATCGTGTCAAACTCATTGAGCATGCTAAATATTCCTGATCCCATTCACCTATCTCACCACCTTCACCTATAGACTTTATGGATCTAGAATCCATTCCTCCTAACTTATGTTTTCATGAACATTGTTTCCCTTAGACATATGACTTATCAACATGATGGTGAGCCTCCATCTTCTCTTCCCTTCTTGTATCTTGACATGATCGATGATGATATACCTTCTATTAACATTATTCAATGTCATGATGATGAGTCTATTTTCACCTACATTGGTGCGGAAGATTCTCATATTCATCGATCGTTAACTTTTGAGATGTAAACCATGTTGAATGAATCGACCATCAAAATAAACATTCACACTCTGGAAGACCCTCACATTCTAAAAATATTCCAATCTTTAGATTCTTCGAACAAGAAGCTTTCACTTCTTTCTCTCGGGATCAAAGTAACAGCTTTTATTGGTCCTATGTTGATATGCTTGATATTGACCCAAAAATTGTGGTACAAAATATCATAACCATACCGATGCCAAACCCATAAAGCGGAAGTCACAAGTATGCATGCTCACATTTCCATTATTATCAAAGAATAAATTGAGCACCTTTTTTGGTTTCCTTCATCCTACCCATTGATTATCCCTAATGGATCTATAACATCATTCTTGTCACAAAAGTGGTAGGCGTACTCCGCATTTACATAGATTTCTACGACCTTAACCTAGCTTGCACCAAAGATGACTTTCCTCTACCTAGTATTGACCAACTAGTTGATCTCACCACCGAACATGAGATTTTATCACTCATGGATGGTTTATTAGGTTATAACCAAATATTACTCGCTTGGGAAGAACAACAAAAAAACCTTCATCAATCCTTGGGGGCCTTCTACTATTGTCTCATGCCCTTTGGCCTTATAAACATTGGTGCTACATATCAGCGGGCTATGACTTATATCTTTCATTACATCATGCATAACATATTGGAATATTAAGTTGATGATCTTCTTACCAAATCTATACATTGGACTAAAGACCTTGCATCCTTAAGGTTTTCTTTGACCATCTCATCAAATACTGATTCGCCTTCAACTTAAGAAGTTTGTCTTCACTATTCTCTCTAGAAAGCTCCTTGGTTTTATTGTTTCTTTGCATGGAATTGAAGTTGATCCCACTAAAATCAAGGCTATTCTCAAGATGCCTCCACCTACTAACCTTCGTCAAATTCATAGTTTTCAAGGAAAGTTGCAATCTATTCATCATTTTATTTCTCATCTTTCCAAACATTATCATCCATTTCATCAGCTTCTCAAAAGGATGTTTCCTTTAAATGGGATTATGAATCCCTAAAATACTTTGACACGTTAAGAAAATGCCTCCTCCATCTATTTGTGCTCATTCCAGCTAAGGATGACCAACCATTTTACCTTTACATTTCTTCCACTAATCATTCCATGGGTGTTATGTTCACTCATCACGATGAAAAACATAGGGAGAAAGTAGTTTATTATATAAGTCATACACTTTTAGACTACAAAACTAGATATACTCACGCTGAAAAACTCTACCTAGCCTTAGTTTTCATAAGATTATGTTGTATCAAGGGGATGGGTTTGAACAATTTTTCTTTGTACTATGAAGGGCCTAAGTCCATTTCAATGCATGACATTGATCTCGCACTACCATATAGAAATGTGATTGCCCCACTTAATGTAATGTGGTTATCAACATGATTAATATGAATATATGTGTGGTTTTAGTTCTACTTAAATCTATATGGATCGGTTATACACACACACACACACACACACACACACACACACACACACACACACACACACACACACATACATATACATTTCATATGAGTGGGTGAAAACCCCTGTGCATTTATTTTATATTATGATTCAAATCTATGTTTTGTAGTGCTATTCTTATATGAATGAACACATTGGTCTATATTGCTTTCTAAGATCTAAGATGAATGTATGGTTCATTTCCAATCTATTCACTTAAGTCTCTATCGTAAATAATGCATTCTCATACAACTCACATAAAGGAGGGATTCGGCACCCGTGCATGCCTCGGGTGAGTTCCCAGTGTCCCGCTAGGTGATAGGTCGACACACATATGAATTCCTTGTTTTTATGGGCATAAAAATGACTACATCTTGGTTCCATTGCCAGGATCTCTTTTTGAATTTGTTATGATAAATTTATACATGCATCTTTATCTTTTTGATGTGTAATGACAGAGCGCTTGACTCTAGAAAGTGTTAAAATGTGGTTCAAGAGAACAGAGGACAAGTTTGCTCAAAGATTCAACACTGGACCTAAGTTCAATGCACGTGGATGGGTAGAAGAGAACCTATACCATGAGCTGTATGAGACATTCTTTTGTTACTTCCCAGTAGAGCTATATGAATGGCTCTCGGCATACACATCTAGATCAAGTTGGTTCTATAGATCGTGCGTGTGGACCCAAGATGACTATCAGAGCTCTGCAGGATGTAGATCTAACTTGGACATGTGCTATTGATCACTGGTGGAAGGGAGTGTTGGCCAGTTACATTTTAGAATACACCATTTCAACATATTCTTCCCCATAAGTTACTGAGTTTGAGTTTTTGAGGATGGTCATTTTTAGTGTTATTCCTCTGGCTATGAAGATCTTAGTCATTACTTTGAGTTTAGAAGCATTCCCCATGGCCGGCTAAGCTACTTTGAGTCATTGGGTGAGGAAGCTAGGGTGGAGGAAGATGGAAGAAATTATGGCTGAAAAGGAAAGGGAGGAGAGATGGATCAAGTATAATGAAGCTCATGAAAGGGAGATGACTAGACAACGTGAGGTTACAAGTGTGATGGATCTATGGAGGTAGATGTTGCGAGAGGGTGTTAAAGTTCACGTGGAGGATGTGGATCCTGAGCAGTCTATGCTACCCCATCTTGGCAAGTGTGGGAGAGAGGCCCCTTCATATTTTGATGAAATTTCATCATAGGGAGAAAAGAGACATGTCGGTGAGCATGTGAACCAACCTAGAGACTAACCCCGATGCTTGGTTTTCCAAATCAAAGGAGTATTGACAACTAGTTGGTATCAATGGAAGTGACCGATTAACACCCAAGAGGTATAATTTTTGTTTAAAACATCCATGCCCGCACATACCATTCTGGTGTTTGGAGGAATTTTTTGGTAGGGTATAAGTATGTAAGGTTTAGGAAACATGTCTAGGAGTGGCGTGGGATACACTTCTGTCAGTGAAGCAATCTTACAGACCATTGGCATGTAGTTTAGTGGGACGTTGGGGACTCTAGGCATGATCACTTCAGACCCATTTCTTGTTACAGAAGGATCTCGGAGTTGGAAATGGTGGATCATGAGGCACATGACCTTGTGGATCTAGTGGATCGGTGGAGAGAACAGGAGGAAACACCGGTGGGAACCAAGGATCTAGATCAGGAGGACAAGGGCATCATCCACCTCCTAAGGTAATATTTGAAATATCGTACACTTATTAGACTACTAGGGTATAGAGGATGTTGCGGAACATGTGCACAAGTGTGAATTGTTATGACATGTGAAGGGGATCACTATCACGAAGTGGAAGGCTAGTCGATTTTCAAAAACGTTGCAAGGATGCACGCATAAATGGTATAGGAATTACAACCCATATCGAGATAGTGGTAGAATACACCGCATTGAAGAATGTCTTCCTATTAGAGTTCCATATACCATATTTTGAGCAAAAGAGCATCAGCACTTTGAAGGAGATCCAACAGGGAATGGCAGAGAGTGTGCAAGAGTATGATGCATGGTTTAAGACTCTCCTATCAAAATTATCATATGACATTCACCCTTCACAACATGCTCAATGGTTTTTGGAGGGTTGATCACTCCATTTAGGAGGGCATTGTCCCATAAAACATTTACTAACCCACGCGAGTCTCTAGATGTTGCCTTAAAATCCAAAGTATTTAGGAGCATTGATACTAGTGTGAGCCCTTTTCTAGAGGATCAAATCACCGCCATGGACAAAAATTAGAGAAGCTATCTACAAGCTCTACATATGAGACATGTAGTGGTCTTTAGTCGTGAATTGTGAAGTAGAGGGCATGCCAAGGATAGTTACCCCGGAAGTCAAGTATGCACCATAGTGATAGATTGTGGAATTTGTCATGAGGACCATGATGTGAGTAGATTCCCCTTGTTGCAATGTGTAATTCGGAAGAATGTATCTTGCTATTGTAATATCTGCATCTCTACAACCCATAATACTAATAATTGTAGGCTTATTGACCATATCCATGAGGCCATTGATCATGGTGTGCACTAGACCAGCCTTTCCAGTGGTTCCAAAGAAGATGATCACCATTATGAAGGATTTACTGATGGAGGGGCGCATGGGAGAGGTTTTCGAGAGGATTCCATGGTTGCAAAGTAACCACGGAGGAAGAATTGAGTTCCCACAAGAAGCTATCTATAAGCTATCTAATCACTCAATTTATGAGGGAATTGTCCCATCAAACATTTACTAACCTGTGTGAGGCTCTAGATGTTACCTTACATGCTAAATCACTTGGGAGCATTGATACTAGTGTGAGCCCTTTTCTAGAGGCTCAAATCACTGCCATGGCCAAACAATTAGAGAAGCTATCTACAAAATCTGCAAATGAGACTCGTAGTGGTATTTGGTGTGTGGATTGTGAAGTAGAGGGGCATGCCAAGGATATTTTCCCTGGAATTCAGTATGCACCATAGTGGTAGATTGTGGAATTTGTCATGGGGATCATGATGTGAGTAGATTCCCCTTGTTACAGTGTGTAATTCGGAAGAATGTATCTTTCTACTATAAGATTTGTACCTCTACGACCCATAATACTAAGGATTATAGGCTTATTGACTAGATCCATGAGGTCATTGATCATGGTGTGCACTAGACCAGCCTTTCTAATGGTTCCAAATAAGATGATCGCCATTATGAAGGATGTACAGATGGAAGGGTGTGTGGGAGAGGTTATCGCAGAGGATTTCATGGTCACAGTAATCGCGAGAGGAAGAAGTGAGTTCCTATGAGGAAAATGCTACAAATATGGATCTACAGGACATTATCGACGTGATTTTATAGATTTTTTGCAGTGCTCATGGTGTGGGAAAAATCATAAGTATGACTAGTGCCCGAGTTATTTGATCACATGATCTAGAAACAAAGGAAGGAAAAGGATGTTTGGATGGCGAGTATAAATAAGGTTGACACACGGTGGATGCCTAGAGTGGCACATGAGTTAGGGTTAGAACTTGTTGGTGACAACATGAGCAAAGGTTGCATGTGCCAAAGAAGTACCAAGGAAAAAGAATCTAGTCTAAAGGGAAGAAGTGGCGCATGGGAAGTATTTGGACCCTTCCCACTATAAGGAAGTGTATTAAGAGACAATGGATGTCATTCGAAGCTTGCAGGGAGAAATCCAGTGCCTAAAGGAGTAGTCCAGGATAGTAGGAGCAAAGAAGGAATGATGAGGCTCTCACAAAAGGACCTAAATGAGGTCAAGGAACTGTGCAAAATGTTAAGGCAAGAGAATATTACTCCCTTACTAGGAGAATGGCTATGGGAGAGGATCCCATGTGTTGAAGCAGATCATGAAATATAGGTTTTGCATGCAAACCTCCCTCCCCATATCCTTGACTATGAAAAATAAATCACACTAAACGTAGTTGTTGATGGTTGGATTCTAAGCAACATATTGATTCACACGGGAGAAGAAGTCAATGTTCTTACATTGGATGCGACATCAAATGGGAAGACCCCTATTGTAGCCATATTCGCATGTGATGTATATGGAAGAAAAATCAAGGCAATTCCCATTGGAGTATTAAAGGATTCATTTATTACCATTCAGGGGGCCAAGTTTCTTTGGAGACTTGAAGTCTTGGCACTCACCAAGGTAGAATATTTTCTAGCACTGCTTGGGTGCCCATTGTGCTTTATAAGAACAACACCGACACGAGGTTCAACAAAGGATATATCAGTTTCTAGAACAAGGAAGAACAGGTCATCATCCCTCGTATGGATGGGAAGCTAGCACCTTATAGTAAACCTTTGGGAGAAGAGGTCCTTGACAAAATTTATGTGCACTCCATCAAAGACCGGAGATAATTCACCTCTAGAAGGAGTTATCTAATTTGAGGATGCATAGTCTATAAGTGATACCACAAGCATGGTGTGTGAAAATTGGGTGCATGGGACCTATGAGTTAATTGGGAGACAACGAGGGGGTCTATAAAAAAGTAACCAAGGTGTGCTCGCTCAAGCACCTAGGAGGAAATAGGTTACCAAGTTACTTTGGAGGGGAATACCACGAAATTTTATTACGGGACATGGAATCTCGGTAAAAATATGAGGAAGAAATAATAAGGATGCTCAATTACAACCTACTCTAGATTGCAACACGTTGGTGGGCTAAAAATCGAGAGAGCCTCTTGGAGTGGTGCGAGGTAAGAATCACGTTCTCTATAAGGTTTTCCAGGAGCAACATGCATACAACACAGTCATTCAAGACTACCATGGTAAAGAGACCGCTTCATTTCATATCAAAGCATGTGAGAAGTCCTAGATAGGAGGTACATAATCCTTTCCACCATTATTATGGGTACATAAGTTTTATTCGCATTACAAGGTTGTACGTATGTGTGGTACATCCATTCGAGATACATGCCGCCAAATATGAAATTGGCGGAGCTGACAACTGATCTCATCCAAGATTTTTAATATTGGAGCACAAATCCATCATTGGATAAGGCATTTCAAGTGATCAAGCACCTTACGATGGGGGATAGTGCCATGGTGGAAGAAATGCTACTATATTTTCTAGGTGAGCCTAGTTTAGAGGCACATTTTGATGAGGATGACTCAAAGGAGGTATAGTTTGAGCAAGCATGCACATAAAAGGAGAAAGGAAAGATGGTTTACATCATAGATGGAGAGGAAATGGAGAGTCTAGATGTTAACCACTCTTAAGGTGTACGTGATGTTATAGATAGCACTAATGAAAGGACGTGTAGTTACCACGAGCCTTTAAAAATGAAGAAGGTTAACATTGGGTTAGAGACATAACCCAAGGAAGCAATCATTAGAGACTATTTTTCAAAAAATGAGGTCTCAAAGATCATTTATGTATGACGTAAGCTCCATGATTTATTCCTCGCAGCTATCACGAACTCAAGGGTGTCCACCATTCCTTAGGGGAGATGAAGATAAAATTGAAGGAAGGTGCGCACCCAATATGGAAGAGGCCATATTGGATGAATCCAAATTTGTGTGTACGGGTCAAGGAGGAGATAGAAAAAATGATAGCGTCAGGTATCATTGAGGCTATGGAAGAATCAGAATGGATAAGCCCAATGGTCATCAACATCAAAAAGGATGGGAGGATAAGGATCTGTGTTGACTACAGGGACCTAAATGTAGTATGTGTCATTGATCCCTTCCCTACCCCATTTACTGAAGAAATATTAGAGGAGTTGTTGAGTGAGAAATCTACTCCTTCACAGATGGGTTCTTGGGATACCACAAGGTACATATTACAAAGGAAGACTAGAGAAAGACAACTTTCACCATTGAATGGGGAAGTTTTGCTATACTGATCATGCCTTTGGATTGAAGAATGTGCCTGTTGTGTTCTCACGCATTGTGGTGCAAGCCTTTCAGGACTTCATCCATAAATTTCTTCAGTCTATTTGGATGATTGGACTATGTATGGTCTATTCAAGGACCATTGTGATAACTTAAGACTAATGTTTGAAAGGTGTCAACAGTTGAGGATATCCCTCAACATCAAGAAGTGTGTCTTTGCTACCCCATTTGGAACCTTATTGGGACATATCATATGTAAGGAGGGCTTACTAGTAGATCCCGCCAAGGTTGCAGCCATCGTGGGTTTAGGGGAGCCTACTAGCCAAAGCCTTGCGTGGATTCCTTGGGCATACAGGTTACTATAGGAAGTTCATCAAGGGATATGCCAAGATCTCCGCACCATTAGAGGAATTACTTAGACACAATAGTTCCTTTCATTAGGGAGAGGCACAGAGAGGGCATTTGACACTTTGAAGGACAGTTTGTCACAACACCCATTCTCCATTTCCCTATTTGGGATAAACCTTTCCATGTTCATGTGGATGCCTCTGGTACAACCGTTGGAGTAGTACTAACACAACTTGGTGAAGGAATTGTTGACCATCCCTTATGCTTTGCAAGTAGAAATTTAACATCAATAGAACAAAATTACACCACTACTAAGCGTGAAGCACTATCCATGATCTACACATTGCACAAGTTCAGGAAATATCTATTGGCAACACCATTTATATTCTACATGGACCACATGGCATTAAAATACTTGGTAAACAAGCCCGTTCTATAAGGGTGCATATGTCGATGGGTCCTGTTATTCTAGGAATTTGAGTTCATAGTGGTTGTCAAGCTAGGAAAGAGTAATTTTGGGCCCGATCACTTATATCACTTGTCTAGAATTGACTCAGGAGAGGATGTACAAAGTATTGAGGAGACCACACTAGACATGAAGTTGTTTAGGTTGCAGCATATGCCCTCAGACTTGGAAGATATTACGGTGTTTCTCAAAATAGGTATGGCACCAGAAGGGATGAAAGCATTAGAAAGGAAGTAGTTAGCCATACGCGCCACACCCTACATGTTGGTTAGTGGTGATTTGTACAAGCTAGGATGTGATGAAGTGTTGCACTGTGTGCTAGAACATGAGCACCTAGCTATTATGGAGGAGGTGCATGGAGGAAGCACAGGTGGACACTATGTAGGGGACACCACTGTGCGTAAGATATTACAAGTTGGGTTATGGTGGGAAACCCTATATCAATATTGTAAAGAGTATTACAAGGCATGTGATCATTGTCAACACCTTGGAAAACTAGGGTGGAGGGATGAAATTCCTTTGTGCCCTATTCCAAGTACAAAGCCATTTGAAAAGTGGGCCATAGATTTTGTAGGCCCCATTTCACCAGTTATGTGTAGGACAAGATCACGTTATGTAATCACTTGCATGGATTATTTGACAAGATGGGAAGAAGCAACGCTACCAAGGATTGTACAGTGGCTACAACAACCAAGTTTCTATAGGAAAATATTATTACAATGTATGGATTCTGTTGAGCTTAACCAATGATAGAGGTACACATTTCCCAAATGAGACCATTAGGATTATGTTATCAGAGTTCATATTGGCTCATCATAAGACTACCCTTTACCATCCACAAGAAAATGGAACTGCCGAGGCATTCAATAAAATAGTGAGTCATACCTTGACCAAAATTTTTGATGTTGATAGGCGAGATTGGGATGAAAAAGTATCCATAGTTTTATGGGTGTATAGGACAACCTACAAGAGGTTGAATAAATCCATACCATTACAATTGGTGTTTGGTGCAGAGGCTGTCCTACCCGTTGAATTTATGTTACCTTCTCTACGTATAGCGTGCGTAGGAGGATTTGCCAATGAACAAGCGCTAGAGGAAAGGATTGAAAAATTGATGAAATTAGACGAGAGATGATCATTGGCCAAGTGGAGTCAAAATAATGAAAAGGCTAAACAAAAATCATGGCATGATCACCACATCAGAAACAAACAATTTGAGATTGGGCAAATGGTATTTTTATATGATTCTAAGTTTCTACACCATCCTGAAAAGTTGAAAGTCCATTGGTTGGGTCCCTATATCATCTCGGATATCCTTAATTTAGGTGTGTGCTAGTTGAGAGCACTAGATGGAATGAGATTACCAAGCCATTTCAATGGAAGTAGGATAAAGCCCTACTATAAATAAGTCTTCTTGGTGTTTTTAATAAGGTAGGTTTTCCATTTAGTTTAAGTTTCCCTTTCTACATTTTTTTTTCCTTTCTTGTGTTTCCGTTTCTCCTCATTTGTTCTATTGTTTTTTTACACCTTGGGTGCTGGTAACCACATTACTTTTTGAAGGTTGTGCATGTGTAGAGGACCACGCATTTGTTTTAGTGTGGGGTGGAGTGATGTGAAGTATGGGCCCGTAAAACAAGTTTAACCGGTAGTAGAATTTAAGTGAATTTCCGGTTGATGAATAAAAATCACGCAAGGATGAAAAGTGCATAGAAGAAGAGGTGGATGAAAATTTTTGTGTCAGGATAAGACAAAAAAACCACATAAGAGTGAAGCACAGGAACAACATGAGGTAGGAGAGAGCAAAAATCAGGTGAAGGGAAGAAGAAGTGCCTTCGACGTTGTTAACATGTGCGTAAGAGTCTTTTATCATGATGGATTGTTTGTGTGTCGAAGGAAATTTGTAAAATTTTTTTCGCTCAAGTTGGGGCACGTAAGGAAGGCACGTAAGGTCAGGTTGGTGGAAAAACTACATTTAATACTAAGTACAGTGGTAGGTAAAATAGGATTTAATGCTAGAAAGAAGGAAAAACTATAAATAAGAAGTCGGGAACTTCATTATTTACCTTCCATTTTAAAAAGAGAAAAGATATCTCATGAACTAGGGCATCCAAAGGTGATTTGTGCGAAGAAAAATTGAAGAAATCTGAGAGGACGTGACTAGAGTATATCTCGCAAACTAGTAGGAAAGGAGTACGGGCATGGAGGAATTTTTTGAGAAGGAAGTTGTTGAAGTATCGTCTTGTGGAAGAATTGTTCTAGTTAGGGTTTGGTGGCTAGGGCATGATGTAGGAGGGTTTCTTCACAAGGTTGTGCATTAGGGTTGGATAAAGTGGTAGAGCAGAGCAAGGAAAATATGCTTGAAGTGATAACCTAACTAGAAGAATGACACCAAAGAAAGAAACCATCTCACCTAAGAAGCTAGAAGGGAAAGGGTAAGGGGAAGCAAATGGATTTCATTGCAAGCAAAAATGAAGAATGGTACATGGAGATGCAATACCTAGATGGGGTATTGCTAGGAAAAGAATGGGAATCTCATTTGTGGAAGATGACTGTAAGTGACTATAATCACCACACCAACATGATAGAAAAATAAATGGATTTGGATTTGGTTCACCCAAAAAATAAGAGGACACCAAAAGGCATGCCCATCTACAGTGATGAAGTAAAGGTTAAGTTGGAGAAGGTAGGACTACTACAACTTTATGAATTACCCTACTTTGGAAAAATTGAGCACCTCTACCAATTCCTAATGGCGCGCATTCATGAAGACCACTTTTATTTTCGGGGCACAAGATGTGCATAACTCCCAAGATAATTTTCAAGTTTACAAGCCTTATCTACGAAGGGAATAACATTAATGATGACCTCAGAGACAAGGAGGCCATCTAGGAAACAGCTTGTTGATGCATATGACTATAGGAAGGGATCATGATACTTTGACATCAAAGAGATCCCATACCTAGTGATGAGGATGGTCGTGCTCTTAGTAACAAAGCTTAATAAACTAGAGAGATGGACTCAAGTGAACAAGGCATAGCTAAACGTGTGCTTTGGGAAATATCCGAGGGGACCATCTACAACTTTTCCACTTTCATCATAGATGAAATCATTAGTAAGCACAAGAAGGAAAGAAGATACTATTTGGTAATGTCCTCCTTAAAATTGTCTTCTCAGAAATTGGAGTACCTAATGTGCTGGAAAAGTTTGTTTGGGAGTACCCAGAAGAGGATCCCTCACCACGAAGTGGTTCACAAAATATACTTGTGAGACAATGACACCACTCACAAGGCACGTTTAGAGAAATGGTACAAGTGCATGAGGGATGTGTTCGGGGTGGAATGGAGAATTCTATAGTAGTT
This sequence comes from Taxus wallichiana var. yunnanensis, assembly GCA_018340775.1. Classification (NCBI taxonomy): domain Eukaryota; kingdom Viridiplantae; phylum Streptophyta; class Pinopsida; order Cupressales; family Taxaceae; genus Taxus; species Taxus wallichiana. Next base: position 284,519,833 of record CM031243.1, on the reverse strand, counting down.
ACCCATGCTCATGCAAGGAGAAGAAGAATTCACGGTATATCAACACTTCTACATTGGCATATTTAGGTTGACAGATGAAACAATGAGCCCATGGTGCAAGATTCCCTTCTCCTTCACTGTGCAATACTTCCAAGTGGGGGTGAACAGATTCAAAGAGGCCAAGAGACTAAGGTTCGACCTTAGTGAGGTGGATCAAGACCACAATGATCTGTGCAGAAATTTATTTTACCCCAAGAAGCACGCATACGTGGAGAGATATGTCTCCCACGAGATATAGATGATGAAACTAGTGACATTTCCAATAATTGGAAAGGCTACAACAAGAATGTACCTTTGCATCGGGAAAAAAATTAAAAAGGGCGTATACTTGGAAAATAATATATCCATCCCGAGGACCCCACAAGTAGAAAGAATTCCGCACCAAAGAAGAGGGAAAAGGAAGAGGTACAGAAAGTACCAAGTTTTCGTGCCACACAAGTGATAAGCACACACAAAGACAAGCGCTAAGCCCAAGACTTACACGCGAAGAAAGAAGTCCTCAGAAAAGCAAATACTCTAGAGGAAGAAGCATCGAGCATGAGGAACCTATCACATAGGATATGTCACCAAAGGAGGAGGAGAAGGAAGAAAAATATCCTACTGGGAAGAAGTAGAAGGTGACACAAGAAAACGATTTGGAGGACACCGAGATCTTGAAGGACTATAGAGGCGAGAGAGATGATGATGAGGAAGATGAATCGGGACATGAGGACCATCATATCTATGAGGTTATAAATTGGAGGAGGAAGGAGAGGAATAATAAAATGAGTACATATTTTTCAAGAGGAAGAGTGACAAGGAAGAAGAGGATACTTAGGATGGGGGTAAGTGAGGAAGTCACAAAAGAACAAAGGACCCCAAACCTCACTAAGGAACAGATAGACGAGGCCATGGAGAAGGAAGTAGCCAAGATCATTAAATACCTAGTAGATCAAGAGATGGAATGCAACATGGACCTAGTGATGAAGGAAGCAGAGGAGGAAAGCATAGAAAAGGAATATGGTAGCATGGGAGGGGATCCCAGTTTGGATGTGAGATTTCCTAAGGTTGTGCGCACAGGGAAAAAAAATGTGAGAGGAATCACGGAGTTCAGAGGATGGGCTATATTGATGACCTGAACAAGGTGTTGCACACATGCTTTCAAGCACCATACCAACAAAGAAACTCTTGGCTATGACATCATTTGATGAGGAAGGTGCATACCCTTGGACAAGGAAAATGATTTCTTGGGCATTTGAGTCCCACATCAATGAACCAAAATTCAAAGTAAGCCAAGGGGAAATAATGAAGGTACCAGATTCAAAAGGTGATAACCCCTTGGTAAATTCTTAGTCACTATCGGATGAAGAAATATGCAACATGCCGAACAAGGTTTTAGTGGAAGTAGAGGCCAGAATCTTCGAGAGGAATGACAGGGTGAAGTTCCTAGAGGTAGAACTAGAGAACAAAACCAAGGTCTTAAAGAGGGAGGATCTAATTAGTACACAACTAAGGCATGAATTGAAGGAAGAGAAGGAAAGGGTGCGCGAGGTCTAAAAGAAAGAAAAGATGATCATAGATGCCATTTTCTTGAAGCATCTAGATCTAACGCCACCAATGTAGAAGTATGGATCCACCTTGGAGTGTCTAGAGGACTTGACTTGCATCCTCACAATGGAAAGATGACCACTGGCCTTGGAATATGTAGAGGAGGCATCAACGTGTAAAGAAAAGGAGGACAAGATGAAGGTTATGGCCATTGTGGCCTAGTACAAGAAATTCCTCGCGAGATGTGAAAATTTGTCACCCAAGTTCTTTGAGGCTTATTTTGAAAAGTGTACCGATAGAGATAGAGTGGTGAGCATTCTAGTCACCACCCATGAAGCGGAGCTCAAGGAGTTCTAGGAGAAGAACAAGGGGAATAGGGTAGAACGTGACAAAATTCTAGCTGAGGTTGAGAAGAAATCAGAAGCTAGTGAAACCTTTCGGGGCTCAATAAAAACCGGCTTAAATATTTGTATCCTTAGATCACTTAAAGGATGGACATGCTTAAGGATTTGGGAAAACAGTTGGAGGGAATCGTGGAAATAATGAATACCCAAGGAGAAGGGATAAGCTTTGAAGAGGTGAGCACCTTAGTCGGTGACCTCTATCAACAAGCACAGAGTGAGGTCAATACCTAGAATAATTTGGAGGTAAACTTGACAAAATATTTCCCTCTCCTCTTGCAAAAATAATCATAGTTCCCCATTCTTTCATTCTTCCCCAAAATTCTTCATTCCTTTATTCTTTCTCCAAACTATTCAAGGATAGTCATTATTTATTCTTTGAGAAGGTGTTCCTAAGGGTGGAGAACATGTGTAGTGTGGGGTGATGTTGGGCCCCTAAAATATTGGCTAAGTACAAGAAGGCGCATGGGCGCGCAAGGCCTATTTGAAGAAGGGTGTGCAAGGAGAAAGTGTGCAAGACATGGTTTTGGTAGAACTAGTGGCGCACACACAAGGCAGAGCAAAGATCTTGGGACTTATCCATATTTGGCATATTGGGTAGAACATGAGGAAAGCATGACCCGACTGTGCATGCGAAGTGGATAAGGTGCCATCCTAGAAACTTGGTGCCCATAGAAGGAATATACCTTGTGATAGAAGATTCCAAAAGGTCATCATGGAAAAAATGGAGAGCTTAAAAAAATAGAATATTGTTCCCAAAAACAATATAAAATGCATTAAAAATTGTCTCGTAAAAAATAGTAGCATTTTTCTTACTTCTTTGTTTGTTTGTTTCTTGATTTGTTTGTTTGTTTCTATGTTCATGCATACCTTTAATTACTTTCTTGTGCATTTTTATAGTGTATTGCTTCACATAATTTTAAGATTGATCTTGTCTTACTTAGATTAGATTCATTCTTGTTTTTTTATATTCAATGTGTTTTTGGCATGCCTATTTATATTTGTACATAATTGTTTAGTGTGTAAATTTGGTAGATTTGTTAAATTTTACTCATGCTTGTTTGTTATCACGTCATCATCTATATCATCATATCTAACATCACATACATCCTAAATAATGGCTAAGCTACATGATCATGAAAATAACATCAAACATGTATGTTAAGCTATTATCATCCTACCATAGGCATGCAAAAAGCAACAGGCTATTACACTTTCATCTTCAGAGGTAGAGTACAGACAAGAAGCGATTAAACAGTCAAGATTCTTTGGTTTCTCCGATTATTGTGAGTTTTGATTCCCACAGGATTCATCAACTATACTTTGGTGTGACAACCAAAGTACAATTCACATTTCTCACAACCCAGTTGAGCACTAGCGGACCAAGCATATCAAGATACACATCCACTTCATTCGGCAGCACATTTAGGATGGATTTCTTTGCTTGGAGTACCTTCTAACTCAGTAGTAGGTTGTAGACATCTTTACGAAGCCTTTTGCATCACCTCGCTACCTTGAGTTGTGTGGAATGCTTGGGGTTTCAGAATTTGTTCTTGGGGGTGTTCGTGAGAACATCTTCCTTCTTCTTCTTCTTTCTCTTTCCTTATAGCAGGATTATTTCCTTCTTTTGGTTTGAGATTTCTTCATGGATATATTGTACATGAGTACCTCATCAGGCCTAGTTGTCGGGACTCATACTATGGATATGCCACTTTTATTTTGGCCCCTAGCTTCACTTGAGGGGGGTGTTAGAGTAGGTATTTACCTTAGCTCATGTTCACCTAGGTACTTTATTTACCTTTATTGTATTTATCCTCACCCACTTATGTGTGTGGATATTTCTTTTTATTTATTTAGATATTAGGAGATATTAATTAGTTGTTAGGTACAGTTGTTTCCTTGATCTATGGTATTGACTAGATCCTTGATGTATAGTTCCATCATAAATCTATGGACTTGACTAGTTCTTTGATGACTAGTTCTTTCCATGATTTATGGCTTGATCTACGACCTTGACTGGTTCTTAGATTGTTATTCCTTGCCTATATAAGCAAGGCCCATTCTCATTGTATTTCATTGAGTTCCATAATAATATATGATATTGTTGCTCATTTGTTTGCAAAGGTTTATGTAAAGTTATTCTGGTGAATTACTTTCATCTTATTGATTGTGATGTTTGATTACCATCTGTGTTCTTGGCTTGACATGATCTGGTTATTGTTCCTTTTATGAGCACTTTGGGAGTTTTGTAATAGAATTAATGATAATAAAGGTATATTAATTTTAGAATTTACCTCGCAAATTACGCTTTGTTCTCTTTTTTATTCCTATTCAAACACTGAAAAATGAGTTAATGGGTCAAAAGATATGATCAAAACAAGGGACACCAAAAATTTGTAAACAAAACCGGATTAAACAGATATACCTGCGCACCCCTCAGGGGTGTGTCCATACCCTTTATGCATGTGCAGATCTCTACTGAGACACCTACGCATGGGTTTGGGTGCATGTGTGCCCTTTTATGCGTGTGTGTGCCTCGAGGAAAATAATAGTCGATTAGGTCTGCAGGTGCCTGTGCTACTCGAGAGATGCCTCGCGCGAGAGAAAAGGCATGTGCCAGCAGATTAAAAATATGGTACAATCTATGATAGTGCATGTGCATTGCCGAGGGGTTCATATGATACGGTTTGAGCATGTGCACCCACGGTTTGGACATGTGCGCGCCTAGTTAAATTTTTTATGACAAAGGGTGAGGGTTAGGCATGTGCACCCATTTTAAGGTACATGTGCATGGTTTTGGGTTCTTGCGCACCTCTCGCTAAAAAAATGACATTTTTGAAGGCACTGTGTTGTGCAAAAAGGTTTGTGTGCCCCTGCCTAGAAAACCACCAAAAAACATGGAAAATGAAATTTCAAAAGTGTCAACTAGTTAGAAATTAGCCATTAAATGCAATTTTTAGTATAAACTTAACAAAGAATCATGAAAATGGGTGTTAACTACAAAAATATGGTTTTAACAATACATAAAAATATTAAAACAAAACCATATATTAATTTTAAAAAAACAAAAATGGGGGAGGCCCCCTCTGTATTGCCCCCTCCTTGGTTAGTGCCACTTGACACTTGTTGTATGATTCTAAGGAGCCCCAACATGCTCTCACTACGTGTTCCTTAGTGGGACCCCCTCCTTGCCTCCACCGCCGCAACATATCCCCCTCTCCATTTTTCATGTGGGTTTAGTCCCACATGGGGACAACATACGTAAGGGGAAGGATTTTATCTAAACCTTTAGAAAGGCATGACAAAGTGCTTATTGATGCTATAAATACAAGCGCTTGATAGAGAAAAAATGGAGAGAAGGAGAAAGAGGTGAAGCCATCCAAGAATATTATGAGAGCTCCATAGGTTGGGTTTAGAGGGTGCAGTAAGAGTATTTTGTATCAAGGGTAGGAGTATCTTTGTATCAAGGGGATGGGTTTGAACAATTTTTCTTTGTACTATGAAGGGCCTAAGTCCAGTTTCAATGCATGACATTGGTCTGCACTATCATATGGATATGTGATTGCCCCAGTTAATGTAATGTGGTTATCAACATGCTTAATATCAATATATGTGTTGTTTTAGTTCTACTTACATATATATATATATATATATATTTCATATGAGTGGGTGAAAACCCCTTTGCATTTCTTTATATTATGATTCAGATCTATGTTACGTAGTGTTATTCTTATATGAATGAACACATTGGTCTAGAAGTCGTTCTGAGCTCTAAGATGAATGTATGGTTCATTTCCAATCTATTCACTTGAGTTTCTATCATAAATAATGAATTCTCATACACCTGACATAAAGGAGGGAATCGACACCCACGTGTGCCTCGGTGAGTGCCCAATGCCTCTTGGGTGATAGGTTTGGTGCGCATGGGATTTCGTTATTCTTTATGGGCATAAAAATGACTACATTCTCTATTACCTACTCAACCACAAAACCTTCATTCTCACCAATACTGACCCTTTACATTACATGTATGCTAAGCCCTACCAACATCAATGTGTTGCATGTTGTCTCATGCTTCTTGTAGACCTAGATCTTAAATTCATCCATTAAAAGTTTTTCAAAAGACAAACCATTTCTAACCAACTCGCAAATGCACCTCTCTCTGGAAATCAATCTTCTAACTTCGACTTCCCTGATGAATCCATCACTACCCTCTCCCTAGATGATACCATTTACCAGATGAACTTATTCTTTGATGGTTCCAAATTTCAGTGTGGGGGTGGTGCCAGAGTTATCCTCATTCCTTTTGATGGTGAGCCTATGCCATTATCTTTCAAACTAGATTTTGATTGTACTAACAATATCACTGAATATGAAGCACTCATGTTAGGTCTTCAAACCACCATAGCCTTAGATGTTAAATCAATTAATATCTTTGGTGACTCTCAACTGGTTGTGAACCAAGGTAATGGTATATACTAGTTTCAGTAATGAGATACTTCAAAAATATAAACATGATGTTGACATGGTTTTGAATACCTTTGACAATTATGAACTTCAAACCACCCCGTGTTCCACTAATAGATTTATAGACACCATGGCATTTCTTTCTTCTCAAATCCCCACTTCACCCTCTGACTCAAAATTTTTTGTTACAATACAAAGGTTACAATCACCTTCTTATCTATTCTGAGAAATTAAAATTGTACGAAACATTGAAACTGATCCACATGACCTTTGGTATAAGAATTTTTCTCTCTACCTTTCCCTATCAATTCTTCCTCCAGATCTTACTCGCAATGGAAAACAAGCCTTTGTCAAAATTTTCTCTTGCTATGTCATCATGGGTGGTCTTCTCTATAAACATTACTTTGACGGTATCCTCTTACGATGCCTTACAAGTTCTAAAATTCCATACACCATCAAAGAAGTTCACGACCAGATTTTTGGGGCCACTTCAGTGGGTTAACTATCGCTAAGTGCATCCTTCACCTCAGATATTACTCACCAACCCTAAACCATGATTGTTATGACTATGTCAAGCATTGTGTGAAGTGTTAAAAACATTCTAATATTCATCACACCCATAGTCACACGTTATAGGTCACATGAGACCTTTGGCCTTTCTCTCAATGGGGTTTGGATCTTATCAGATAGATTAACAATTATTCTTCCCAACGTCATCAATGGATTATTACCACTACTAGATATTACACTAAATGGATCGATATTGTCCCTCTCATTTCTAAAAAGTCTGAGAAAATCTATGAATTCATCAACCATCACATCATTTGTCACTTTGTTGTTCCTCACTGTCTCATCACTAATAATGAAAAAAATTCAAAAGTAAAACCCTATGAAAACTCGTATGACGCCTTTGACATTTAACTCAATTTTTCTTCACCTTATTATCCTAAAAAAATGGCCAAGTTGAATACACTAACAAAACCCTAAATAAAATTATTATGAAATTGGTTGACGATACTAGTAAGGATTGGCACACACACATTCCTTTTGACTTATGGGCTTATCATAGTAGTATTCGTACCTCAACTTTTGCCACACATTTTTCTTTGGTCTACGGTATAGAGGTTGTCTTGTCTCTTGAAGCCCAAATTTCATCTCTTCATAACTCACTCAATGATGATCATTTTTACCAGGACCATTTTCCATAGCTTGAGTTATTAGAAGAACGTCATCTAAATTCTCTTAATCACCTTCAAATATACCAAAAACGTATCAAACATGCATACAATAAATGTGTCCAAGAATGAACCTTCAAGGTTGGTGGCCTCATCCTGAAGAAAAATCAACATGTAATAAAAGTGGATAAAAGTAAATGGGGCATGTTCACTCCTAATTGACTTGGCCCCTATATCATTACTCATGCCTATATATTAGGTGCATAGCATTTATCTTCACTCGAAGTTAAACCGAACTTGAGCCCCTCAATGCCTTGCATCTTCAACCATTCTATTATTAAATCAAGTCCTATATCACCTTCTATCTATTAAACTCTCATCCCTTGAGAAAAATTCACCTTCCACTTACCTATTTTAAGGATCAACAACTAAACAAGAATCATGTGATTACCCATCACCTTTCAGCCTTATCTTCAATATGAGTACCACAACTCTACTCATGGCATGATTCTCATGGATAATTTTCATCCTTTTTAGGATGGAATCCCATGGTTGTTCATCATTTAAAACATCTCTATCATAGCTAACCCCTATGTGTTATGGTTTTGTCTTCATAAAAGAAGCCTATACTTATCTATAGTCTTTTCCATGACCTAAAATCCAACAAACAATTCAAAATTAATATACAAGATTTTTAAATTGATAGATGAATCAAACTTCTTATCATGACCTAAAACTCCTTGAGTCAAACTTCTTATCAATAGATGAATCCCTCCAAAAGGACATCTATCTTTCCATATTTTTGTTATAAATAGACTACTCCCTCGAAGGACAATTATAAAAATCTATCCCTATTGTACATAGTCTATAAAAAAACAAGACTATTTCTGCAAAAATAAAAATAAAAATATTTTGAAGCCTCCCTGCATTGATCAGTTTCACGAAGACCTCAATGAGATATTCTATTCATCCCAAATAGACTCCTATATAAATATTTCTAAAAAAAAGCAAATAGATAAAGATAAATTCTTCGTCATGGACTTGTCTAGTCTACATTCTTGGGTATCTTTTAGAAGAGGCATGATGTTTCACACCAAGGTTACGCTAAAACAACCCATTTCACCTCACTATATTTCCTTTGTAATATTCTACCCAATAAAGAGACATGCCATAAATGCAAAATTTCATGATCATATGAATTTATTCACCTTTAGAATAGTCAATCATGCAATGCCTTTAGGGTCTTATGTTCATAAGCCAATCTTTGGTATGATAGAATCATCATGGTTCTTACCAATTAGGTGATTTTTTTACTCCTCTTACCATTCACCTCTTTTCTTACTTATTGATTATGCTACATAGGACCAGACCTTTGACACCTACATTATGGGAATTCCTCTCCCACCAAAATCACCCACGCCTATTCAATCTACACTCAACCATGCCTAAATGACCTAAACTCAACCATGCCTAAATTACCTTGACTCAATCATGTCTATAACCTATGGACCCATTCATCTCCCTTATCATATTCTTCCCTATCTTATGGGAGAACTACATCTTCCCGAGACACATTTTCATCTGGGATATGTAGGCAACACTCCAAGGGCATGGGGCCGTTAGAGGTTAGCTTGACCAATTTTACCCCTAACCAATTTCCCTCCTTTACGTTCACATTCTACCCTAGTTAGTTTCTATTTACAAAAAAACTTGGAAATTAATATATCATGAAAACATATACCTACCATTTTATCACCATGACCATATTCTACTTAAATATTTTCAGATTTTCGTGGTATTAATTATGTGGAAATTTGACCATGACATACATATAATACATTATTTCCATAAGATCGGTAACTTGGAAATTACCTAGACTCCACCATGCCTATACCTAACCAAACCATACCTATACGTGACTCCACCATGCCTATACTGGACCAAACCATGCTTATACCTAACTCCATCATGCCTATACTTGACTCAATCATGCCTACACCTAACTTGACCATGCCTACATGACCTAGACTTAACCATGCCTAAATCACCTAGTTTTTATAATTCACAATAACAATGGAAATTAAAGAGATTACATCATCCATCCAATAATAATAATAAACTATATAAAGAGGAATTTCTATGTATAAATACATATGTACATAGGGATACAAGTGTCTCAAAAATATCATGTACAATCTCACAAAATCTTTGACACACGGGCTGGTATATATACCAAAATCAAAATCATCATAAAAGTATCAAATGTCATGATCAATCAACCCCACTTGAGCCCCTCCTCTCCACTCTCACCCATCTCCTCTTCCCGGCCCTTAGCTAGGCCCATTTTGTGAGAGATGGTAACCTCACTCTAATCTTGTCTTTAGGGCCAACGAATCCTTGTGCTACCCGAGCTATGATTCCTATACCTAGTTCTCTCACTAGTCATTTGTCGTGACCATGATCGGTTAGCCTTATTTACCACAATGCTCCATATAACACCAACACAACCTACTTGAAACCTTTTTATGCCTAACAAAAAGTTTACCCTAACCTACACCTCACCTTCATGACCTTATTACCTATCACCCAACCTTATAATTAGTTGGGGCATGTTTTTTCCCCTACCGTGGCCTTACCTACGGCCTTAACTAAATCACCCAACCTAACCTCACTCATTGTGACACTTGAATTCGTTTACTCGATATAACTTGTGGTTTTGATACTCGTGTTGTTCAACCTAATGACCTTACCTTTCCTAATGCCATGTTGTTTATCCCAACCTAACCTTTGGTTCCCTGGAACAAACCTATTTCCCATTCTAGCACCTTGCCTAGTTATGTTTCAGGACCATATCCTATACCTTGGATACCTAAACCACTTTAACCTTGTTTGGATAAACCTATCAACCTTTGACAACGTAGAGTTTGTAAGCTCTTCAACCTAGTACCTTATCCTATTCTATATGTGTGTGTGCATTAGACTGCCACTACCTATTACTTGACTGAAATATCCCTTACCTAAAAATAACCCACCCTAATTTTCATCGGTTACCTCTTTATCAAACCACTCACTAACTATATTTAGCACCTCATCAGTTCTTGGTTTGAGAGGGATCACCTCCACCCCTACTTGGGGAAATCCAACATTCACTCATACCGAAGCACTAACTTCCTATTTTTTCAGCATTACTTATCAATACAAGCTACCCGAAAAAAAGGAAAAAATGTAGACACCAAATTTGGGTCACACTGCCCTTGGTCCCCTTCAATTAATTAATCTAATATATTTAACTAATCATAACCCCTTTTACTCCATATTAATATTCATCCTCACATTCTTATTTAATTTAATTATTTTAATTAAGTTAATTTCAGCCACACACCACTACCTCATCATGACACCTCACCATGGACCCATTCCATGTGAATTTAACGCTTGAGTGACCAAGTTATCACTCTCAAAGACTTGAGTCATCAATCTCAGTGCTGAGTCACTACTTGACCTAACTAACTAAGAATTCTTCCTAGACCTAACAAGACTTCTTCTAAGTTCTTCCTTCCTTATCTCACATGATCTCTACTTCCCTAAGCGGACCAGGCCAAGAAATCATGTCAAATCTGGGAAGATATTCCTATTTTTTGTAAATAAGACTATTTCACCCTAACCAACGGAGGTTTTTCCTCGACAACATCACATAAACTTCCATCAGTTCCTTTATTTAGAATTTTATAACGTTTTACCAAGGTTGGTCATTCAGTTATTGAATCGTATTACATTCAAGTGTGAATCTTTAAGCCCTCTTGCATCTAAATGACGAACACACACAACCATAATGTAAGACAAGTAGTTGGTTCTCCTTCTAGAGCATTGGAATAATAATAGGAGCACACAAGTTATACTTGCCAAGGCTAATGGACTCAAGCACCTCTTCTCCGATCAACCATCAACCATATTAACTCACAGGATCTACAAAATACCAAGTACTATGATTTTAATCATTTATGCTTATCCCATTGTAGATCTCTTGCTTCTTTTAGTATTTTATTTCTTCTGTTACCCATACATCATATTCTTCCCACCAACCCACTATTCAACCACCCTAATCCTTTTCACCATTCTAAACCTCCTTCTGAGTGTTCTTGAGTCTTATTAGCCATATTACGACCCAAACCACACTACCCTCACTCTCTGTGCAATCAAAAAGATATTAAAAACCCATTTTTAATAGTTCATTACCTATTTCCCCTACTGATGTCGGTTCCTTGACCACCATTGGTTTAGTCTCCATACCAACATCAGTCACTAGACCGATATCGATCTTTGTGTCATTTCATATTCTTAGACTAGCAAACTTCCCACTTACCCAAAACTAACCTAGACCTCAACCAATTAGCCCCAAACCCCTTGGACCTTTAACAAATATTTCTGACATGAACAAACCCTGGTTCTAATTAGATTTAGTGTTATTTTGATATCTAGCATAAAATCTAGTGTATTGTGTGTATGAGAAACCTAAATCATTACATTGTAATATGAATTATTTATTTCAGTTACTTATTCACATTGAATTGTTATTAAACAGTGGATTGAAAACCTTTCTAGGAAGCACCACACTTCTGGATCTAGCATACGCTAGGTAGTCCATTGTCATATGCTATTTACCGGTCTTTTTGGTCTTGTTTGCATCTACAGGTAGTCCTTCCCAAACAAAAAGGAGTTCTCTACGATCATCTTGGATAACATCAACAATGCGTGCATTCTACCTTCCACCTTCACCTCACAGGTATTCCTTCTTAACCATTTACCTTCTATCTATTTCATCCTAGAAAGTGTGAAAATTATTGGTGAAACATGGTGTCAAGAACAACTTGGCACAAAGTGTAGGATGTACCTTATCCTTATATGTGGTATACCCAATGAGTTGCAACGATATTTGACATGGGAACATGATCTAGACAGCTAGGGCCGAGCTAATTTTTATCGAGATGGTGCCACAGATTTGATTGCATTGAGGCATTAGAGATCTTGGGGTTACATCGAGTATACACCTTGGGACCTAACAATTTTACCTCTTCATCTCGGTATTCCATGAGACCGCATGGGATGTAGGGGTTAGAACACCTCCCAAGGAGTACAATGATAGAAAATGATGATGATGACGGGTTTGATCACCGGGGTTATGATGGTGGTGGTGGACAAGGTCCTCCATCATTATAGCGGCGAGGGGAAAGAGGTAGATTCCAAGATAACAACAAATCCTAGTTTTTGACAGAGATAGAGATGCCTGAGTGGGCATAAGAGTTGAGATACATGCACAACTACAGTATATTCCTCTTCGAGAGAGTAGCACCACATGGTCCACCATCGAGAGGAGTACCACAATAGGGGCTGGTTGGTATCCCACCACATATTCCGTTGAGAGATGGAGGTGGTGGTGGGTATGGAGGGGAGATGGGGGCGATGGGGAGATAGTTTCACGTGGTTCTTATAGATCCAGTAACTAGAAACTTAGATGGCACATATTGCGAGCCTATTATAGGAGTCTATGGCCCATGTACGGAACATTACTATAGAGAGGGACCAGCCCGGGTAGAGCTTTAGACTATTTCTATGAAGAGAGATCAGCCTTTGCAGAGTACACACATGCTTAGGAGAATGTAGTCAAAGTTATTGGAGAGTGTTATGCTATATTATGGGCATCCTCATTAGGTGAGTTGGTGGATATTTTATCATATGTCATGAGAGCTAGTGGTGAGGCATCCTATTACAAGGTAACATACCACCAAGCAGTTCTAGATGGACAGAGGGTTACTCCATTTGATCAGTTGGATGTTAATAGGTCTAGATCAAGGTCTCAGAGGACATCTTGATCAACTCGATCGGTCTGCAACAACCTATAGTACAACAGATCACAACGGCCTCTGTAGGGCCATCCCATTAGCAACAACCTCCTCCTTAGGGCCCCATGTTGGGTAGTCCAGAGAGGGTGAGAGTCATGGTTGACTCTTCCTTATTTATCATGTATTTACATATGTATGTATCAAATGTACGCCTCTTATGAAGGCTCATTTTTGATCGATTGTACATTATGTATCATTTTTTATTATGCCTCACGATGAAGGCTCACTTTGATTCATGCCTACGGTGGTATATTTTGTATACAGATGATGTATACTTTAAGACACACATATATATGGACATTTGATTTTGACATGTATGATGATTATGATGATTGGAATCTATATTATTTATTTTTGTATATGTATGACATGTTTTTTATTTATTATATATCCTTAGATGATATCATTTTTATTGTACATGAGATGATTTTGATTAGTCCGCTGGATGATATGGATGATATTGGTTTAGGGAGATAGATGATACGATATGTGATGAATTAGCTTAGCATACATGTATGATGTAGACTTAGCATTTTATTGATATATGATGTTATATGTGATGATATAGATGATGATGTGATAACAATTAATGTACAAGTAACAAATCAAGCATAATAAAAAGTTAAAAATATTCCAAATATACACACTAAATAACCTAACAACACAAGTATGAATGATTATAAACAAGAAAAATCAAATAATAATGAATCTAATATAAGCAAGAAAAATCAATCTAAAAGGCATGTTTAAGCAATACACAATAAAAATGTACAAGTAAGAAAAACTATAAAAACAATGTACACACAAACAAACAAAGCAAGAAATAAATAAGAAAATAAATAAAGTTAAATACTACTATTTTTTTGTAAGACTATTTTCAAAGTGTTTTTGTTGTTTTTGGAATTTTTGGGATTTTCAATCCTATTCAATTTTTTTGTGATTTTGAACATATTTGAATGTTTTGCAATTTTCAACATATTTGAATGTTTTTGCAATTTCTAACAATTTTTGAAGTTATATACGAGGAACTAGGAAATGTAGATTCCTGAGCGTTAGATGGGAATATACAAAGGAATATGCCACATGTTATATATAAAGACATGAAGTTTTCAAGATGCCCCCAACATTAGATGGGAATATACAAAGGAAATGTACTCACATATATACAAGAGACCTAGGTTTGGATCAAGGCTTTGATAGGATAGTTTCACAAGGAATATCAAATGTAGGTATGAAACTAGCTCTAAAGCTAGGTAAAGGTACCCCCTAGACGCAACATTCTTGTGAACAACGAATCCTCCCAAGGCACTAGAAATTGGTTTTCACAGGGGACCTATCCAAAGTGCCAAAATTGCATGGTTTTCACATTTGGATGACCTATTTTCTCTTTTTTATTTTTTAATAATAATTTTGTATTTTTTAAGTTGTTATCTAATTCGTGCACCATGTTCAAGCATAGAACCACTTGAGGTGCATGGAATTCATGAGTTCACGTAGCTCATCTCCATCTGGATAAGCAATCTTGTATGCTCCTAACCCAAATTTGGCCATAATGACATAGGGTCCTAACCAATGAGGTTTGAACTTGCCTTTCTTTTCTCTCTCCTTCATTGTGTTAAATTGATTTTCCTTCAACACCAAATCTATGACCTCTAACTGACGAGGTATTATTCTCTTGTTGTATCTTTTAATACTTTTTTGATACACTTCAAGATGGTTGATTGCATGGATGCACCTTTAATCTAGTAGCTCCAGTTCTTCTAGTCTAGCCACTTTGTAATCCTCATCTTTATTTAGATAGTCCCTAAGAGATATTCTCAAGGAGGGAAGATCTATTTCTAAGGGGATGATGGATTCATTTCCAAATACTAGGGAATAAGGTTTCACACTAGTAGGGGTGCGAATGGAGGTCATATAATCCCAAAGGGCAAGGTGAATTTACAAATGCCAACTGTGACTTGTCTTACTCACCATATTCTCCATGATCCAAACAAGTATTTTATTAGTGGCCTCTACTTTCCTATTACCTTGAGGGTAATATGGTGTGGACCACTTTAATCATATCTAAAAGCACTAACATAGAGATTTCACCATCTTGTTCTTGAAATATTTTCCATTGTCAGCGACAATGGCAGTAGGAATGCCATAATGATAGATGAGGTGGTTCATGATGAACTTTGATATTTGAGAACCTGTAACATATGTCAATGGAACAACCTCCACCCACTTGGTGAAGTATTTTTGGTCGTTATAATGTGTGTATGGCCATCGGATGAAGTAGGGGTAAGCTTCCCTATTAGGTTCAATCCCCATTTAGAGAATGGCCACAAGTGTTGTGATTGGCTATAAATTTTGTGATGGAGCATGGATGAAGTTCCCATACTTCTGACATAACACACACTTCTTCACGTAATTGCAACAATCTATCTCCATGGTAGGCCAGTAATAGCCTACCCTTAATAACTTCTTTGTTAAAACCATCCCATTTATATGGGCTCTGCACACTCCTTTATGTACCTCCTTGATTTCTCATAATGACTCTGCTACATCTAAACAAAGCACAATAGATTCCCATCATAGCCATGATGGTAGAGGGTGCCTCTAGGAGGGTGTAATGAGCTATTTTATGGATAAGGATTTGTTTCTCGAATGGGTGATGTTTAGAGGAAAGGTACCACTTTGGAGGTAGTTAAAGATGGGTTCATACCATAGAAAGATGGGACCAACAACATCACATTCCAAGCACTATTCGACATATCATATACAAAGTTGACATACGTTTTCAACAAAAATTAGCATATCATTGTTTTCTAGTGGAATTTTTAGCATAGAACCCATTGTTTCCATTTCATCTACAAATCTATTTTGTTCCCTTGGAATTTGTTCAAAGGTGATGCGCACAAAATATTCTTTTAGAGTTTCTACCAACCTTTTATATGGGATGATTTTGGGATCCTTGACTTTATATTTGTCATTGAATTTCTTGATAATCAGTTGTGAATAACCAATGACCTTAAGGTGGTGGATATTCCATTTTACAGCCAACTTCATCCCAGTAATAAGTGCTTCATATTCTGCATTGTTATTTTTGCATGGAAATCGAGACAGAAGGCTTGAGATATGGGGTCTCATGTAGGAATGATTAGCACTACACCTACCCATGAGCCATGGAAATTAAATGATCTATCAAAATTTACTTGCCATATGACATATTCTTCAATGTATATTAATGATTGGTCTAGAAGGTCCAAACAAACAGGATCTGTTCTAGGTAAGGGTGCCTCCGCCAGCTCTTATGCGAGCACCTATCCTTTTACTAACTTTTGGTGTACATAATCAATATCAAATTCACTGAGTAGGATGATCCAATTAGCCATCCTACTAGTAAGGGTGGGTTTTGATAATAGGTATTTGAGTGGGTCCACTTTGGAAATAAGCTTGGTTTTGGTATTCAATAGATAATGGAGAATTTTTTGGAAGGTAAAAACAACAACCAAATAATCTTTTTTGATTTGGGGATAGTTGAGCTCATATGCAATTAGGGTACGACTGAGATAGTACACTACTTTTTATTTTTATATTTGGTCATACTGAGCAAGCAAGGTGCTAATAGCAAATTGGGTTACTGATATATATATAAAAATTGGCTCTCCTAGGGTTGGTAGCATGAGGAATGGTGGACTTGCCAAATATTGCTTGAGAAAGGAAAAGGCATGTTGTTGCTCTGGTCCCCAAATGAATTCAACATCATTTTTAAGTAAGTTTTGAAGGAGTGACATTTATCGAAATTTGTTAGATAAAGTGAAAGATGGCTTATTTTCCTTGTAAGATGTACAATTGCTTAATGTTCTTGGGAGGAGGCATTTCAGTAATATCAATTACTTTAGTAGGGTCTACCTCTATCCCTCTTTTTGATACAATGAACCCAAGTAGATTTTTGATAACACCCCAAGACACACTTCCTTGGATTTAACCTAACCTTATATTCTCAGAGACATTCAAAAATGTTCCTCAAGACCTCAGGATGTTCTTCTCTTGTCTTTGATTTTCCTAGGATATCATCGAAACAATGTTCCATGATTTTGTTAAGCATGTCATGGAATATTACGGTCATTTCCCTTTGATAAGTTCCATAGGAATTTTTAAGGCCAAAGGGCATTACGATAAAAATGTCCCCTAAGGGGTTGTAAAGGTAATCTTATGCTGATATTCCTTTACTATTTTGATTTGGTTATAACCAAAAAACCATCCATAAGAGATGGAATTTAATATCCTGTAGTCAAATTGATAATCATGTCAATGTTTGGTAGGGGAAAATCATCTTTAAGACATGCCGTGTTGATGTCTCGAAAGTCAGTTCAGATTCTAATTACAATAGATTTCTTTTGAACTAGAATTATGATAGATATCCACTTAGAGTATCGGAGAGGTCGATAAACCCTGCTGCTAATAGTTTTTCTAACTCTTCTTTGACTAGAAGGGCCACTTGTGGATGCTTTGATGCATTTTCCATAGCTTCTATTTAATGAGTTTTGCATCTACATGCACTGAGATAAGTTATGCACCACTAAAGATGTATATAAGCCCGACATATCTGCATAAGACCATGTGAATATGTCCACAAATTATCTGAGAAGCATATTGAAAGTTTTTTGTTCATGTGCGAAATTGAACCTCCCAGATTGATTTGTCTTTGGTTTCTCTTCCATCCCACTATTAACCTCAATATTTTCTTCCACAAGAGTATTTGACATATCCTCCATACAGGTAGGATCGAGAGGGTGATGGGTGTATTTATTCCCTTCATTTAATCAACTCTTAATGTATTCAAACCAGGGGTGTGTCTAAAGCTATATTCAACAAGAAGAATCCTAGTGATCTAGTAATTGATTGTAGGTATTTTTAATTTTATTTTATCGGGTTTTTGCGGTGTCCTTAGGATTCCATGGCCAAATCCTTATTATATCTATTCTACAAGAAACTTTATGAAATAAACACTCATTTTTGGAATAAATTACTTGAAATAAACACACGTTATAGAAGTAAACACACTTTCTTGGAAATAAACACACGTTACATAAGTAAACACACTTTCTTCAAAATAAACACATAGTTGAAATTTTTTTGAAAATGTTTTGAAAATGCTTGGAAATAAATAATATTCTAGTCTATAACACCTATAGTGACAACCACATAACATAATTCAACTAAAGAATCAAAAGAATTTACAAAATTAACATATCTACATGATTTTCTTAGAAATATAAATACCAATAAAACAAGGATCCTAGTTCTTGGAGGAGTGGGCCCTTACTCCACCTTGAATCAAGATTTGACAAAGTATGATTCTCTCAAAACAAAGTGGCTATTTTATTACTGAAATGTTTTGTCTTACAAAACTTCATTGTACCTCTATCATATAAATTCTCTCTCTCTCGCCTATCTCTCAATATATATTAAATCTATCTACAAGTCTTTATGTATATTTCATCATCCAAAGATGAGTTTACAACCATATTTGTTCTAATAATTCAAATGGAACCAAATAGTGCCCAAAATAGATGTGGAATTTAGAAGCCTTGTTGCACGTACATACAACCCATCGATAAGTTATCTATGGATCTCGGAGCATGAAGAAACGGTAATTTATTGATCTTCTCCTAATTAGAAGGCTCATTGATTGCTCTATCATCAGATGTTTTCAAAATTAATAGATTTCCATTGATTGCAAAATTTTTGAGAAGTTTCAAAGCCAAAGGGAACTATTCCAAAACTAAATGTGAAAGTTCCAGAGCTATGCGCAATAGTTCCTTAGCTGTGTGATAGAGTTCCAGAACTAAGTTTGGAGGTTCCATAACTAAGCTGTATTGAAGCCAATGCTCCCAAAAATGTGTTGATTGCTTCATACTTCATTCTTTTGACTGATTGTGACCTGTTTTATTACAAAAAATGAATTTCCACACACTTTGTTAGGAATTATAGAGTTTTTAGATGTTAGAACTAAATCCAAAAAAATATGGACAATTACATCCTAAATTATACTAGATCAAACAAAAGTCACAAAATGCAGTCAAACTTGATAAAAATGAGAGTAAAATAAGATCATTTATTGCACATTAATGAGACATATTTTATCCTTATCATCTCCCCCGTACTTGTTTCTAAGTCCCCTTACAAACTTTTCTCTTCAAATCTTGGGTTGTGAATTCTGAATTCTAATTGACTACTCAGGTCAAATGGTTGAAACTGAATATCCCAATGTTTTAGTTTAAAAGTACTATACCCTAATCCTACTTCTATCTTCCTTTGCCACTCCTCAAAGTGATTGGGATCTTGAGGTTATTTATTTTTCCATGGAGACATGGGGGTGAGAAGAAGAGGAGGCCTTTTTCTAATTCCCATCCATATGCCCTACGTTTTTCATTGACCTAAGGGATTAGTGTACACAAAGCTTTAGCTCTTTCCAGACTCCATATTAAGTTTGTGGGAGATATCACTTCTCTTCTTCTCAATTCACCTATGAGAAACTCCCATATTTTCAAACATCCATCATAAATATATTCAAAGTTTTCCTCCTCATAAGAGGTGAAGGCATCAATACTTTTTGGTAAACTGGAAAGATAATGTTCTTTGAACCGACTATAAAAGGCATGGGATCTGAAATGTATAACAAAGGAAGATGGTTCTCCATAGTGAGACCTCATGCAAATTCTAGATGAACTAGATTTTAATATATGTTTAGAATCCCTCTCTTTCTATGCGATCTAATTAGTTGATCATTTTGGAAGAACAGATGAAGGCATCAATACTTTTTGTAAACCGGAAAGATAATGTTCTTTGAACCGACTATAAAAGGCATGGGATCTGAAATGTATAACAAAGGAAGATGGTTCTCCATAGTGAGACCTCATGCAAATTCTGGATGAACTTGCTTTTAATATATGTTTAGAATCCCTCTCTTTCTATACGATCTAATTATTTGATCATTTTGGAAGAACAGAGGTGAAGGCATCAATACTTTTTGTAAACCGGAAAGATAATGTTCTTTGAACCGACTATAAAAGGCATGGGATCTGAAATGTATAACAAAGGAAGATGGTTCTCCATAGTGAGACCTCATGCAAATTCCAGATGAACTAGATTTTAATAGATGTTTAGAATCCCTCTCTTTCCATGCGATCTAATTATTTGATCATTTTGGAAGAACTAGGTTCTTCCATATGATCAAATTCTTTGTTTGTTTCAATCTTCTTCAAGAATTAATACCTAGTAGGAGGATTCCTATAAAGTTTTAACCTATGTCCATTGAAAAAAAAATCTTCTTCTACCATCAATGGGAAGTAGATGAATAGAGCCATTGTCAAATATTTTCTCAATCGAGATAGGGTCCTAACCATCCGGTTCTCAACTCACCTTTGAATTAGTAGTACTTGGAATCAAATTGTAATGCCCAATGTCCTATCTTAAATTTCCTTTCCTTGATATGTGTATCATTCCACTACTTCCTTTGGTATTGCATTATCTCTATCTGACGAAGTGCTTCAGATCTTAGCACATCCAATTCATTGAGTTGTATAATTCTTTCCTTTTGTGTTGCATCTAATTCAATACCCAATTTAGTTGTTTTCCTCAATGATTGTAGTTCAAATTCAATAGGTAATAACGGATTTTTCCCATAGACTAACTCATATGGTGAGAACCCTGTTGTAGTCTTCCAAGTTGTATTATAATCCTAGACATCCTCAGGTAGTCTCTTTACCCAATCTCTTCTACCTACTTCAGCTATTTTAGTTTGGATGTTTTCTAATTCTCTATTTGTTACTTACGCTTGTCCATTTGATTATAGGTGATAGGGATATGACTTACTATGATTGATCGATAGTACATGTTGAAGGCTTGGATCTTATTAGACATGAACCTGTGGCCCTTGATCTAAAACTATACTCCTTGGTGCACAAAACTTCATCATAATTTTGTGCCAAAGGAAATCAGCAACTACTTCTTCAGTAGCATTTGTTAAATCCTGCACCTCTACCCACTTTGTCACATAATTAGTACACACAATAATGTGCTCCTTTCTTTTGAAGGAGGACTAAAGGGACCAAAAAAATCTAACCCCACCTTTCAAATGGTTCAATCACTACTTGAGGTTGCAGAGGCATTTCATTGGTGAAATTTGGTTGTCCCATCCTTTGTGACAAGGATCACCTTTGCTTGATGTATTTCTTCACATATTTATACAAAGGTGGCCAATAATAGCTAGTGCCAAGTATTTTTGTGTTGTTATTTTGACTGAAAAGTGTCCTCCACTTGGTTTATCATGAAATGCCCCGAGTATGTCAAAGACTTCATCTTCTCTCACACACCTGCATATAACAAAATCGGACCAGATTTAAATAACATTCCATTTAACCATTTAAATGGGCAATGGTTTTGATTAACGTATTAATTTATTTCTTAGTAAAATAAGGAGGAAACTTCCCTATTGCAAGATAATTTTCCATATCAGCAAACCATGGTGTATCAGCTGAAATAAAAAATAATTGTTCATCTGGAAAGTTTTCCTTAACTAGATCTTGCTCCCCTATAGTGGTTAATCTTGACAAGAAATCAGCTACCACATTAGATTTTCCTAGATTATCCACAATGGTAATATCAAATTCTTGTAAAATTAATAACCATCTAATTATCCTACCTCTAACCACTAGTTTTTTCATTAAGTATCTAATTGTTGAGTGATCTATATGTACAAATATTTTGTACCTGTAATATAATGTCTGAACTTATTAATTGCATAAATCATAAAGCAAGAAATTCTTTTTCAGTGGTGGTGTAATTTATTTCAATGGGAGTAATATTTTTGTTAAGGTAGTAAATAGCATACATTTTCTCATCTTCATCATTCTGTCCCAAAAATGGTCTAATTGAGTTATTTGAGGCATCTATTTGGATGTGAAAAGGTTTCTCCCGATTAGGTCCTCTCAATATTGGGGCGTTGATTAATTTTTCTTTAATTTCTTCAAAAGCATGTTGACACTTTTCATCCCAACAAAATTCAAAATCCTTGGTAGGTAAACTAAACATGGGGGAATTTTTTTACTAAAATCCTTGATAAAACACATATAGTATCCAAGCATGCCCTAAGAATGAATTGATATTTGTGGGGGTTTAGGAACAAGTAAGTCTAAAATAATCCCGATTTTTTTTGTCAACTTGAATTCCTCTTTTTGAAATGTGGTGTCCTAATACAATCCCCTCATTAACCATCATCAAACATTTCTCATGACTAAGATACAAGCGGTGCTTCTCACATCTTGTTAATACTCGTCCAAAGTCTTCAAAGAATCATCAAATGTGTCTCCATATACAGTAAATTCAACCATGTATATCTCTACAAAATCATTCGTTAGGTCCTGTAAAAATTGCTAATACAACTCTTTGGAAGGTTATTATAGCATTACATAGTCCAAATGGTAATACCTTGTAGGAAAAGGTACCCCATCAACAAGTAAAGGTAGTTTTTTCCTAATCCTCAACAAAAACTCTAATTTTATTATATCCACTAAATCCATCCAGGAAGGAAAAGTATTGTTTACCTACAAGGTTGTCTAAAACTTGATCTATGAATGGTAAGGGAAAATAATATCTTAGTGTGGCTTTGTTCAGCTCCCTATAATCAACACAAATTCTCTATTTTCTGTTCTTTTTAGGAAAAATTACAAGAGGAGACACCCACTGACTATCTAAGATAGGGTAGATAAAACCTACTTGTAATAGTTTTTTAATTTCTTACTTGACTATGTCCCTTAAGGCTAGATTAATCCTTCTCCGAGGTTTTCTAACTGGTTTAATGTTTTTAGTATAGATGTGATGGGTGCAAATAATTGGATGGATTCCTTTCATGTCTTTATAGTCCCAATAAAAATATCTAGTATGATCTTTCAAAACATCAAACAATTTATCTTCTTCATCATTCTTCAACCAGCTATTAATGTTTAAAATTTTACTCGGTTGAATCTCAACATGTTTGGTTCCAATGTGTGATGAACCAATTTTTGAAAGGCTTCCATTAGGGTGTTTAGTGGACATGAATGTGGTAATAACATATGATATGTAGGAATATCTCAAAAATTTCTGGAGAAAGAGTACTAGAAAAAAAAGGAGGTAGGAAGAGTTATGATACTTATCTTGTTGTCGGTCAAACTCCTTGTTAATGCTACTTTCTAAAAATTCCTCACCATTTCCTAATATCTTTGAGACTGAAGCTACTAATTCCATAGCTATTTATGCCCCTCCCCAAGAGAAATATCATTCCTCTAGAGTGAAATTTTTTGCATTTAAACGGAATTGTTGTTGGTGTGTTTCTGGAGATAAGTGTGAATGTTTCGGAACTAAATCTGATGGTTTCAAAACTAAGTCCGTAGGTTGAAAAACTATCCCCGATTGCTCCAAGGATAATTGGTGTTCATTCAATGGTTGATTACTCATATCTTCCACATCCCATACGTAATCATGCAATGTTAACATAGCCAAAGAAGACACGTTTTTAATATTAGTATCAGGATCATCAACCCATAATTGTTCTTGATTATCAATAAAAGGTCATGCAGAAGGATATAAGGAAATTTTATTAGAATTCTTACCATTTGAGATAGTCATATCACTTGATATGCAATCAATTAAGGAAACAACTATAGCTAACCATGGTCTGCCCAAAATAATGGGATAACCAAGTGTTTTACCTTTTGGCCGCAATATAAGGAAGTCCATTGGATATTCCCATGACTCCACCATAACTGCCACATCTTCAATAACTCCTTCTAGTTTTGTTATAGACTAATCTTCCATCTATAATATGGTGTTAGTAGGTTGTATACCTATTAATGGTAATGTTTTCAAAGTGTCCATTGTCATCACATTTATATTTGCTCCCAAATCAACCAAAACATTATGTATATCTTTATTCCCTATAGAGATAGAAATAACAGGGCTTCCAGGATCTCCATATTTGGGAAGTAAGAGTTTTCTTGCTAATAAATCAACAAGTTTCCCATCTACCTTAATAGTCCTAGGGTACTGCTTCTTTCTTCAGGTCTTTTTAAACATAGCATTTTGATTAACTTGTTTAACTTAGGAATGTCCTTGATTGCTTGTAAAAATGGTATTTCAATATTTATTTCCTTAATTCCTACACCAACTCAGATTCCTTGGTCTCTATGAATTCTTTAAATCTCTCTGGAAATGGAGTTTTAGTAGAGTTGTTATCTGGCTCCTTATCTTTTTCTTTTTCATCCTTCTTAGGAACAACCGAACTAGGGGTTTCAGTTTCTTCTATCATTTCAGTAATTATAATAGGTGGAATGCTAATTATTTTTCTAGATCTAGTTTGAATATCCTTACAATCCATGACATTAAGATCAATTGGTTTTTCTTATTCTACCCCATAGGTAGGAGTTATTTGTTTATTTAAGGATTAGCAACTAGTTGTGTTGGTATTTTTGTTTGAACCAAATTTTCAGTCTATGAATTTTTCTTTGGGAATCCATTATGGCTTGTTGATTCTGATTGGGATGTGTCCTCCTTGAGCGTAGTTATTAGGGCTCCACTTAGGTTCGACCAAGCATTCGGGTTGCCTTGACCAGACCATGGTTTTTGGTGTCCTTGAGCATACCAAGCTTTTCCTGCCTAATCCAGGGGATTCCATACTGGTTGACGGGCCCAAGGTGGTTGTAACCAATTTTTTAGTACTATTTGAGCCACCCATGGCATCATCCAGGGATTAGGAACTGACCTTGGCATGAACTTCCTATGTCTAGGTTGTCTCTGGACAAAGTTTACTTCTTTTGTTGTGGATGGAGTGCTAGTTTATTTAAGATGATTTTTTATAAATAGAAGAATAGAACGAGCATTAATTTCATGGTCCCTAGATTCAAAGATAAGACACAATTCTATTTTATCTAGAGGAAAATGTCTTATTGCATGCTTTTTCCTACTTCTAGGACAATACATAGCTAATGGTTCACTTTTAGCATTTTCTTTAGTTCGTAATCCATCCATGGTGGAGGTTAATTGAACTAGAATTCCTGTTTTAAAGTTTGCTAGTTCATCCATCAGTTTGTTCATATCTGGATTCAAACTTTTCACTTTTTTTCCTTTCCTAGGTCCACCCCTTGTTCTTTAATAGCTTCTGCAAATGTCTTTAATATCATTCATTCTCAATTGATCAATGTTTCCACCTCCTATTAAATTAAGGGATTCCCTGGATTCATCATCCAGGACCTTTAAGAAAATGGTTTTTCTTAACTCTTCTTGAAGAACAATTCCACACCTTTTACTTACAAAGAGGAATGTCCAAATTATCTTCCATATTCTCATCCTCCTCCTTGATTTTGAAAAATTCTTTCTTCCTATTTATCCCTCTATAGTAGTCTTGATATTTTTCTAGGAAAGAAGTTTCCATTTGTGCCCAAGTGGTAATAAAATTAAATGTTAATCCCATAAACCACCTCATTGTTGCCTCCTGTTAGGTTGTGGAGCCTATTTTCATGTGTGAAAGTGTTAAAGACTGTACACTAAGAGTACTGTACACTTTTCATGTATAATTTTTTTTGGCCTCGAAAAATGCACCCGACATATTAGGAAACATGATTTTCTCATATGGGTGAGTTTTTTGACCCATAGGTTTATGGGACAGTTTTGCCCATGGCTTTGATACCCACGGTTTTGTAAAACTGCTTAAGCAGTTGTCTATTTATATGGTCTTATGCATATGATAGATGTACAAGCAAATGTATTGCAGATGTGTTTTGAATTTGGCTGTGAATTTTGTAGAGTTTGTTGAGCATAGCTCCAAATGGATCTGGGTATTGTATTGAGAGAGCGGTGGCTTGTAATAAAATCTGAGCAAGTGATTCTTGGTGGACGTAGCCCAAATTGGGTGAACCATGTTAAATATTGTCTCTTTGTGTTGTGTTATTTTATTCTGCAATTTTATTTGAGATTTGTAATAATTTCTACATATTAGTTTCTATTATTACGATTCTGTGAGGGATTATTCCGCATATTTTATCCCTTATTTCCTAACAATTGGTATCAGAGCCTGGTTTGGTTTGTTGAAGTGTTGAATCGTAGGGAAAGTTTTTAGCTTGAGTGGGAGCTATGGCAGATGAAGGAAGATCTAGGGTTGATAAATTCAATGGGCAGAATTTCAGTCTTTGGAAGATGTAGATGGAAGATTACCTTTATCAGAAGGATCTTTATACTTCGTTGTCTGAGAAGGTGAACAAACCCTCGAGTATGACAGATGCGGAATGGGATTTGTTGGATCGGAAGGCACTTGGAATGATCCGACTAAGTCTTGCATCTTCGGTATTATTTAATGTTTCAAAGGAAAAGACTACAAAAGATCTAATGGATGCATTAGGGAAGTTGTATGAAAAACCCTCTGCCTCTAATAAGATATTTTTAATGAAAAAGTTGTTTAATATGAAGATGTCTGAGAATAGTTCAGTAGCAAATCATTTAAATGATTTCAATACGGTAGTGAATATGCTAGCTTCGGTTACAATAGAATTTGATGAAGAAGTTAGGGCTTTATTAATTCTGTGCTCTTTACCTGAGAGTTGGAATAGCCTGGTAATGGTGGTAAGTAACTCGGTTCCAGCTAACTCAAAGTTGAAGTTTGAGGATGTTGTAGGGGTGATTCTAAGCAAGGAAATGCGAAGAAAAAGCTCTGGGGAATCTTCTACTTCAGGGAATGCTTTGTGATGGAAACTAGAGGGAGAGAAGAATAGAGGAAACCGTGGAAAATAAAAAGATCGGGCAAGGTCAAAATCCAAGAACAAGATTGTATGCTGGAATTGTGGAAAGCCTGGGCATGCAAAGAAGGACTGTTGGGAGCTTCGGGATAAGAAGAAACAACAAGAAGAAAAAAAGGAGGCAAATGTGGCAACAGGTAATGTATGTCAGGATGCTTTGATTCTTTCTTTGCACAATATTACTGAATCTTGGGTTTTAGATTCGGGGGCTTCTTTCCATGCTTCTCCACATAGGCATTATTTTGTTGATTATGTTCAAGGAGATTTTGGGCATGTTTTTCTTGGTGATGATGAGCCTTGCAGCATAGTTGGAAAAGGTTCATTCGAGGTTAAAATGCGAGAATGGGAATACTTGGCTATTGAAGGATGTCAGACATGTGCCTACATTAAGATGAAATTTGATATCGCAGGGCAGTTGGGAAGTGATGGTTGTACTGTGATATTTACAGTGAGACTCTTGGAAGGTTACCAAGGGTGCTCTTGTGGTGGCAAGAGGTAAGAAGGTTGGAACCTTGTATTTAACCATTGATAGTACTAATGATTGTAATCTTGTGGCTTCAGATGTAGATACAACATTATGGCACTATAGGCTCGGTCATATGAGCCATAAGGGCATGAACATCATAAAGAAGAATTTTCCTGGATATACAAAAATAGGTTTCGATTTATTTGTGAGAACTGCATATATGGGAAACAGAAGCGAGTAAGGTTTCTCAAGGTTGGACCTACAAAGAAAGAGTAAGTTAGAGTTGGTGCATTTTGATGTGTGGGGCCGGCTCAGGTATCATCTCTTAGGGGTTCAAGTTATTATGTTACTTTTATTAATGATGCAACAAGGAAAGTTTGGGTTTATTGTATTAGAAAAAAATCTGATGTATTTGACACTTTTGTTAAATGGAAAGCCTTGGTAGAGAATGAAACAGGTCTTAAGCTAAAATGTCTCAGGTCAGATAATGGAGGGGAGTATTACAGCAATGAATTTGATGATTACTGTTCTAAGAATGGAATCCATAGGAAAAATATGGTTCCAGGAACTCCGTAGCAGAATGGGGTATCAGAAAGGATGAACAGAACAATAATGGAACGTGCTAGGAGCATGAGGTTACATGCAGGACTGCCTCTTTCTTTTTGGGCAGAAGCAGTGAGCACAGCTGTGTACTTGATAAATAGAGGACCCTCAAGTGCCTTGGATGGAGGCATACCTGAGGAGGCTTGGTATGGTAAGAAAGTTGATTATTCATTTCTTAGAGTCTTTGGATGTGAGGTGTTTGTTCACATAGACAAGGATGATAGGACTAAGCTAGAGGCTAAATTAGAAAAATGTACTTTCATTGGTTATGGTGGTGATGACTTTGGATATAAATGTTGGAGTATTAAGGACAAGAAAATCATTCGATCTAGGGATGTGGTATTTAATGAGAAAGTCATGTATAAGCAGCAGTTGTAGGAAAACAGGGAAGAATCCAAGAAAGAATATGCAGTGGTAGAGGATCTTCTAGATGGGAAAGTGACACATGAATTAGTTCAGAACCCCTCAACAGGAACCCCAAACTCCTATATTGAGGAGGTATTCTAGGGTAAGAAGAGAACATGAATATTTTTCTCCTTCTCTTTATTATTTATTACTCACTGATAGTGGAGAACCAGAGAGCTTTGATGAAGCAATGCAGGTAGATGTCGAAGAAGTGGGAGCAAGCCATGGATGAGGAGCATCAGGCTCTCATGGAGAACCAGACATGGGATTTGGTAAAGCTACCCGAAGGAAAAAGAGCATTACAGAATAAGTGGGTGTTTAGAGTCAAAGAGGAAGAAGGAGGCAAGAAAAGATACAAGGCCCGGTTGGTGGTCAAGGGGTTTGCACAAAAAAAGGTATAGATTTTGATGAGATTTTTTCTCCTGTAGTAAAAATGACTTCTATTAGAACTGTTCTTGGAATAGTGGCAGCAGAAGACTTACACTTAGAATAGTTAGATGTAAAGACTGCATTTCTCCATGGCAATTTGGAGGAGGAGCTATATATGCAGTAACCAGAAGGATATGAAGTCAAAGGTAAAGAGGAGATGGTGTGCAAACTGAAGAAGAGCTTGTATGGCCTGAAACAAGCTCCACGTCAATGGTATAAGAAATTTGATAGCTTCATGATGGAGCAAGGTTATATCAAATGTCATTCTGACCATTGTGTGTATACAAAGAAATTTGAGGATGGAAGTTATATTATCCTGTGTTTGTATGTTGATGACATGCTGGTTGTAGGTAAAAACATGCAGGAAATAAAAGTACTCAAGAAGCAGCTAAGTGAATCATTTGCTATGAAGGATTTGGGTACAGCCAAACAAATCCTTGGTATGAGGATATCTCGGGATAGGAAGGAACGAAAGCTGACTTTATCTCAGGAAGAGTACATTAAGAAGGTCTTGGAGAGGTTTAATATGCAGGATGCTAAACCGGTTGGGACTCCTTTGGTAGGCCACTTCAAGTTATCAAAGGAGCAGTGTCCCAAGACAGAGTAGGAAAGAAACTAGATGTCCAAGGTACCTTACTCATCAGCGGTTGGTAGTTTGATGTATGCTATGGTATGCACTAGGCCTGATATTGCCCATGCAATTGGGAGTGTGAGTAGATTTATGAGTGATCCAGGTAAAGAGCATTGGCAAGCAGTAAAGTGGATCCTTCGGTATTTGAGAGGGACCATGGGGACAGTTTTGTGCTACAGTGGATCAAACACCACTTTATGTGGTTATGTAGATTCAGATATGGCTAGAGATGTAGACAGCAGGAGGAGCACGACAGGTTATATTTACACTGTAGGTGGGACAGCAAAGTGAGTTGGATTTCACGACTACAGAAGCTGGTGGCTTTGTCAACCACAAAGGCTGAGTATGTTGCTGCCATAGAGGCAAGCAAAGAGATGATTTGGTTACAACAATTGCTTGAGGAGTTGGGGCATAAGCAGGAGGAATGTAAGCTGCATAGTGATAGTCAGAGTGCTATACACCTAGCTAAGAACTCTACTTTCCACTCTAGGACAAAGCATATACAGTTAAGGTACCATTTCATCAGGACAGCTTTGGAGGAAGAGAAGTTGAAGTTGGAGAAGATTCATACCAGTCAAAATCCTACAGACATGATGACCAAGGTGGTCACAAGGGAAAAACTAAAGTTGTGTTCAGCTTTGGTTGGTCTTCACAGAAACTAGTGAAGGGTTAAGAAGCTTGCTCAGAGGAAAACTAGTCTCCAAGTGGGAGATTGTTAGGTTGTGGAGCTTTTTTCATGTGTGAAAGTGTTGAATACTATACACTAAGAGTACTATACACTTTTCATGTATCCTCGCCGGGGTTCGGGGGCGCCCCCAGAAAAAAAAAAATTAGGCGTAAAATTTTTTTGGCCTCGAAAAATGCACCCGACATATCGGGAAATGTGCTTTTCTCATATGGGTGAGTTTTTTGACCCATAGGTTTATGGGATGGGTTTTGCCCATGGTTTTGATACCCACGGTTTTGTAAAACTGCTTAAGCAATTGTCTATTTATATGGTCTTATGCATATGATAGATGTACAAGCAAATGTATTGCAGATGTGTTTTGAATTCGGTGTGAATTCTGTAGAGTTTGTTGAGCATAGCTCCAAATGGATCTGGGTATTGTATTGAGAGAGCGGTGGCTTGTAATAAAATCTGAGCAAGTGATTCTTGGTGGACGTAGCCCAAATTGGGTGAACCATGTTAAATACTGTCTCTTTGTGTTGTGTTATTTTATTCTGCAATTTTATTTGAGATCTGTAATAATTTCTACATATTAGTTTCTACTGTTGCGATTCTGTGAGGGATTATTCTGCATATTTTATCCCTTATTTCCTAACACCTCCTTTAGAGTAGATGGAAACGACTTGAAATTTTAATTATCTATTTTGTAATCATAAGTCTAACATAGTACTTTAAATTCAAATAGAATTTGGTCTGGATCTTCAAATGACATCCCTCTAAATGTGGGTAAATGTGCAGGTGAAATATTCTTCATAGGTGTATCATCATCATCCAACTTAATTGGATAAGTAAAGGTCCTATCAGGTTCTCTTTCAACTTCTCGTGCCATTTCTATAGTACTTTCTAGATTTTTCTCCCAATCAATGTGGTATGTGATCTGCTTTGGGAAGGTAATAAGTCGGGGAGTAAGAGGTTTACTACTCAACCGAGAATCAAAACTTTCTCTAAACATGTCTTTGGAGATCATCCTTATTCTAAAAGTTCCACTTCCTTCTAGTGAATAATCCAAGAATTCCAAAGGTAGCGGTTCTACTTCTTGTCTAACAGGAGAAAATGGTGCTTCCAATTCTTGGTCAACTTCCTTATTTGAACTAGAGGATGTTGATAATGCTTGTTGAGATATTGTTGGGAGAACTATACCCTTTGAGTCTCTTGGTCTACTCATAAATTTTATGATAACATAGGGAATATTTTCAATTACTAGATATATGATTGTTGCTCTTGTTGACACCTAATTAGATAATTCTAACTAGTGGGTCCCCAAAAAAGGAACCAAAAATGATGGATTTCATTATTTCCTTCATTTAATCGACTCTTAGTTGATGTCATATTCAAACTAGGGGTGTGTCTGAAGCTATATGCAACAAGAAGAATCCTAGTGATCTAGTAATTGTCTGTAGGTATTTGTTATTTTATTTTATGGGGTTTTTTTTTGCAGTGTCCTTAGGATTTCATGGCCAAATCCTTATTATATCTATGCTACAAGAAACTTGTTGAAATAAACACTCATTTCTGGAATAAATTGTTGAAATAAACACACATTGTAGAATGAAATAAATTGTTGGAAATAAACACACGTTATAGAAGTAAACACACTTTCTTGGAAATAAACACATGTTATAGAAGTAAACACACTTGCTTGGAAATAAACACACAGTTGAAAATGATGTGAAAATGCTTGCAATGAAATAAGATTCTAGTCTATAACACCAGCAGTGAAAAGTACATAACGGAATCCAACTAAAGAATCAAAATCATTTACAAAATTAACATATCTACACGATTTGATTAGAAATATAAATACCAATAAAACAGGATATTGGTTCTTAGAGGAGTGGGCCCTTTCTCCACCATGAATTAAGATTTGAAAAAGTATGATTCTCTCAAAATGAAGTGGATATTTTATTACTGAAATGTTCTGTCTTACAAAACTTCATTATACCTCTATCATATATATTACTTCTCTCTATCTATCTCTATATATATGTATTAAATCTATCTACATGTCTTTATGTATATTTCATCATCCAAAGATGCATTTACAACCATAGTTGTTCTACCGATTCAAATGGAACCGAATAGTTCCCAAAATAGATGTGGAATTTAGAAACCTTGTTGGATCTAGAGTATGAAGAATCAACAATCTATTGATCTGCTCCTAATTGGAAGGCCCATTGATTTCTCTATCATCAAATGTTGTCAAAATAAATAGATTCCCATTGATTCAGAACTTTGGAGAAGTTCCAAAGCCAAAGGAAACTATTCCATAACTAATCATGGAAAGTTACGGACCTATGTGGAATAGTTCCTTAGTTGTGTGATGGATTTCCGAACTAAGTCCGAAGGTTCCGAACTAAGCCGTATTGAAGCCAGTGCTCCCAAAAACGTGTTGATTGCTTCATACTTCGTTCTTCCTGATTGATTGAGACCTGTTTTTTATTACAAAAATGAATTTCAACACACATTATTAGGAATTACAGAGTTTCTAGACGTTAGAACTAAATCCAACAAAATATGGACAATTACATCCTAATTTATACTAGATCAAACAAAAGTCACAAAATGCATTCAAAATTTATAAAAGGAGAGTAAAATAAGATCATTTATTGCACATTAATGAGACATATTTTGGCATTTTCAGAGGCAATTTTAGATATTCTTCTAAG
This sequence comes from Taxus wallichiana var. yunnanensis, assembly GCA_018340775.1. Classification (NCBI taxonomy): domain Eukaryota; kingdom Viridiplantae; phylum Streptophyta; class Pinopsida; order Cupressales; family Taxaceae; genus Taxus; species Taxus wallichiana. The sequence goes on along the minus strand of CM031243.1, from coordinate 284,486,580 downwards.
GGCATCTCATTGAGACTTTCACCCTTAGTGTGGTCATTTACTTTTTCCATTGATTTTTTTATTTGTTGGTCGGTCAAGCACCTCAAAGAGGTTTTCACTGTGTGACTTGGACTTACATTTTTTCGAGGCTTTGTAGAGGAAATTTTTCCTCGCTTTATCTTATATTTTTCTAACCACAAATCTTGGCCTCCTCCTTCAAGTATGCACATGTATCCAAATTAATGAAGAAACCCTTTTGTGGTCCGCCTTAGTATTAGTGTCATCTATGCCCATAAATTCTGCAATAGCCTCATTGTTCTCAAAGATGTCTAGTGGCATGTGACATTGTTGGTCCCAATCGACAAGGGTAGGGTATACAAGGTCAATTTGTGTATTGGAAGGGGTTATGGTAAGGACAACGGTATCCATAAAAAGGTTCATAGAGGAAATATCCTTATACTAGTTATGGTTGGAATTTGTGTTGCTATCCAAATAAACGGATATATCCTCACTTTCGAGAGGAGGTAGCATATTGATCTATGGGGTGCACCCCATAGAGATGAATACCAATACCATACCATTATGTTTTCAAATGTGGAAGTGGGACTGGTTTTCTTATTCCTTATTCATAGTTTCCACATCCAAGTCCTTTGCAACCCACAAAATACATCATTCTACTAGATTTTGTGTATTCTCGGGATTTTATAGCGAGATAGGCTTAGTGTCCTCGGGGACCCAAATTGTAGGAGGATTCAACAATTTATCTTCTTTAAGTAGACCACCAGGTAATAATGTCCCAATTGTTTGTTCTTGTCAAGGTCTTTTGAATCAATACTTGGTTTTGCCTCTTATTTTAGGCAACAAAGATAGATCCGAGACTAGGAAATCCTTTTGTATATTATGTTCTCCACAACCGCACTCAAGAATCTTCATCTCTTGTGAATAAAAGGTATAGGTAGATGTACAAGAACAATGAGCATAAGAAATAAGAGATTCTGAATCTACCCATGACTCAAGATCTTATGACCTGAAGGAGACAACAATATCACCAAAGGGACAGTCATATGCATTCCTACATGAAAATATATTGATATCTCTATAGTGAACGAAGGGTTCCTAATATCCTTGAATAGTAATAGTGTGTCCCTCATGTTTTAACTTGATACATTGGTGAAATGTTGATGGTATGGCCTACATGGCATGAATCCATGGGTGACCAAGAATCATATTGTATGGAAGTTCCAAGTTTAAGACATGAAATTTCATGTTGTGATAAGTGGGCCCTACTTCCATTGGTAATGTTATTGAGATAGATGATTCCCATTCCACGTTTTCATATGTGTTTATGGTGCTAATTTGAGACTTGATATATTATTCTTTTTATCTCAATTGTTTAATTATCTTCAATTTGCATATGTTTAATCTTGACCCATTGTCCACAAGCACCCTCTTTATCTTTCGGTGAGTAACAAATACTTCTATGTAAAGAGGAAATTTATGCATATGATCCTCATTAGGTATTTCATTATGGTTAAATGTAATGTGACTACATGGTGCAATATTTTCCACCATTACATGTAAGTGAGAAGGATATACTTCAGTTGACACTCCTAACCCCTGGAGAGTTTTATAAATAATGTCCTTATGTATGTTTGATATTTTAAGAAGATCTAAGATTAAAATCTTAGCAAAATTCTTCTCAAGTTGGTATAGGATATTCAGACTGACTATCTTGAGGGGTAGAAAGAGGAGGTTTTGGGATCGCGAGATGAGCATGTCTTGTTTCCTCAGTGCAATCTCTTCCTTTGATCCTAGTGTTATTGACACACTCATCAAAAGAGTGAACACATCCAATAAGTGATTCATATTGATTGTTATCATTTTTGGTATAAACATAATTTTCAGCTTTATAGCTTTGGGAATAATCTACTTGATCTGGCTTTGTCTTTCTGGTTTACCATGTTTTGGGAAAGGTTCTTTGAATATTCCCATCCTTTGATTTAGTGTTTGATTTGATTCTGGTGAATCAACTTCTATCTCCCCACTATCGATAAGATCTTGGATGAAGTGACGTAGTCTTAAGTAATTATCTGCTGTCTTATGTACCTTGATATGGTGGAAGTTGCAATCATCATGTTCTTTATACCACAAAGGTTTAGGAGCATTTTCATCAAAGGGTATCATTGTAGGATATGTCACCATGTTCACTGCATCTATTTTTTTAAGATTGCGGACAAGGAATCCAAAAGAGCAAAGTGAATGCTCTACGTTAAATTTGTGATTAGATTGGACCTTTCGTTAGTTTGAAAGTTGGACCAAATTGGACTGCTTGTATGCATTTATAATCCATGATTCCATTTCCTATGACATTCTTGTTTTTATTAAAGATTTTGGGTTTGTCTATAGGTTTTAAAGACTGATTATCTATTGAAAATGGTTTGAGTTTCCTATTTGTGATTATACCATTTTTTCTATTTGTGTACCCTTCTTGATAACCTCTTCAAATTTTCAAACACAATGCATTTGTAGATGAAAGGAAATGTCTAAATTTAAATTTGGTACAAAGATGTTAACGAGTTATTTTTAGGGATCAAGCAAGGGAAGAAATTAGCTAGTCCCCGACATTTGTATAGAAAAATTTCAAACGTTTCATTTGGTCATTGTTTGGCATTACATAGGTCTGACATGGTTATGTCACTCTCAACATTAAAGGATAAATGAAGAACAATTTTTTCCGCTAGTTTCAACCTTATGAAGATAGAACCACGAGGTAAGTGAATGAACCACTCTAAGGCTTGTCCCCTAGACTTTTCAGAAATAGTTGTATGAGGTAATTATCATTGTACACCACTTCTTGTCATGCCATGTAAAAATATTTTACATGATATCATGGATCACCATTCCCTTTATATTTATTAAATTTTGGGAAATCAAATTTCTTAGGAAAAGGTATACGCAATATAGTCTTATCAAATGGATAAGGGCATAATCTTGATATTGATACTTCTTGTTATGTCCTACATTGATTTCTTGAAGGCTTATGATCATTTATTTCATATATTGTAACTCTTGTGAAATAAGTTTCTCTTTAGTGGGGGATCTGACATATACACGTAAATATTTTTGATGTTTCTCCCTCTTGGTTTTCTATGTGAAGCTCACTATTTCTAACCTTAGGTTTCTCTCGATGTACATTTTTGTTTGTCTCTTTTTGTACATGGGATGCTAGAAAAGCTAATTTTTGACTAAGGTGTTGAATTTACTATTGTATAGTGACTTATTCATCGTGAGGTTCCTCTTCATTTTTATAGAGAGGGGGTTGTTCCATGTTTTTATGTTCCACTCTTTCCTGTATGGTATTATGATGACCGGCATTATAAAACCACCGGTCTTTTCATTTATAGTGTTTGAGGTGAAAGCATGCCAATGTCCTAAAATTTCATCCATATTAGTGACAGGGCATTCTTCCTCATTAGCATTATTTGTAGTTAGAATAGTTCCATGTTTAGTGGGCATTCTAGCACCTAATTCCACAAATCTTGTGAGTACCCTATCTTTGTTTAGAAATAGGAACTCATCTAATTAGGTGGGATAAAATGTGAACCCGTGTGTGGTGATCCCGATTCATCACCACTATGGTATACCATCTCATATTCTTTCTTCTTTGCAAAATAATAAAGGTCCTAGATAATGATCGATAAAAGGATTTGACCCTTATTTGTTCGATGTATCCCATGCTTCTCTTTTAGATACCATTCTTGTAATGGGGGCCATAGAAAATGATAATTTTACTAAGGTGTTTTTTTAAAATTTCCCAAGGGTATTATTTCACCTTATTCTTAGAAAATTAGTGAAACACATAAGGGTAGTGGGACAATCGGGAATACATGTTTGTAATTTTGGTTGAAGGTCGTGCATGTATTTTGATTTCCTAATTCAAGTTGACTGTGAGAACTCCCTTTTGGCTAGGAGGAAGTACCTATAATTGTAAAACAATACCACCATATAGAGTTAAACAAAACAATGAGTGGAATTCCTAGTGGGAGCTAGATCCAAGAAGTGTGATGCTTCCTGAATAGGCTATCAATCCACTTTTTATATAATAGTATTAATGCTAGTTAAATCATACATGAAGTAAATATCCTATTGAAATTGAAATGATTTAGGTATCTCACACAAAACAATAAGAAAGGTCAGGTAAAAGGTGATTGAGGTCAAAATGGGTTAGGTGATTGGCTGGTGTTGAGTTGTAGGTCTAGTACAAGCTCTGGGTAAGGTCTAGTAAAGATTAGAAATGGTTCTAGGTTGTTGGGAAGTGGGTATTAGCTCGTTGGTCTGAGGTATATTTTTAGACACGACTACACGATGTCTGCTGGATGACCAATGTCGGTTAGGTAGAATGGCTAACGTCGGTTGGCTAACCAACATCTCAGTAGCGGAACTTAGCAAAAAAATTCTTAAAATTGGTTTTCAGACTTCCTGTGATTGTACAGAGGTTGGAAATGGTGAGGGTGAGGTCATAAAATGGTTCTAAGGACTCAAATATGATTAAGAGAGGGTGAAAATGGGTAAAAGGGCTAGGTATGATAAAGTGATAGGTTGGTGGGAGGAAGGAAGTATATGGCTGTGGAGAAAGATAAACTACTGAGATGAATAATAAATATTAGTGAAAAAAATGAAGGTAAATGAAGAGGTGTTAGGTACTTACTGAATAGTAGATTTAGAGAATGTAGGTGATGAAGACGGTGAGGGTAGAGATCTAGAGAGAAGAATTGTTGTATTCATGTCATGGCAGTTTGAACCTCCATTCTTCTCTATGTGAATTCGTGATTGTGGAGAAGATGATGGATGCCAAAAATGGTTGTTGGTAGTGCTCCCGTGTGTTTTCTTTGTCTTGAGTGCTTCATAAATTTGAGGGCTCTCCAAATCTCTATTCGTATGAGATCCTGAATCGAATGAACAACCTAGGCAAAGGATTTTAGAAATGTATTTAGCCTAACCAACAATGGTTAGGGGACCGATGTCAATTGAGATATAATCTGTGTCGGTCAAGGCGGGAATATCTAGGTTGTCCAAAAATAGCCATATTGTTGCTATTTTTCACATGATCTCTAACCTTCTCATGAGTCTTGAGTGATGGATCCCAGAAACATAAGTAGGAGTATTTTTTATGTTTATTAATAGGAGTTAAGTCAATGTTTAGACTAAGTCCTAGGTGGTTAGGAAAATCTTGGACTTGGTCTTAGGTGATTAATGAGGTTTGAATGGGTCATTTGAGTGAGGTGATGTGGTTGAGTTGGGGTGAGTGGATATTAATGATATGGGGTGATATGAATGGGTAAGATATGGTTAATTTAATTAACGGGGTTTTAATGGAAGCATGACCCAATTTTGGTGTCTACATTTTCCCCTTTTATCGTTTAGCTTGTATTGGTAAGTGATGCTAGAAAAAAATAGGAAGTGGTTACCCCTAATATAGTTGAGAGTGTGGTTTCTCCAAGTAGTGTCAAGGTGATCCCCCTCAAACTAGGTATGAGATGAAATCGGTGAGTGGTTTGATAAATAGGTAAGTGAGTTGTGGGTAAGGGTATGGGCACTTTGGGTAATGGGTAAGGGTCAAATTCCATAATGGGTAATAGATAAGGGGTCAAGTAATGGGTAATGAATATCGAATGCACGAACATGTATAAATTGTGACACGGTACCAGGTTGAAGAGCTTGCAAACTCTACATTATCTAAGGTTGATAGGTTTATCCAAACAAGGTTGAAGTGATTTCAGGTATCCAAGGTACATGATATGGTCTAGAAACACAACTTAGGTTAGGTGCAGGAACATTTAGGTATGATTTGGTACACTAAAGGTTTGGTCGGGATAAACAACATGGCAATAGGAAAGGTAAGGTCATTAGGCTAAACAACATGGGTAATGACATTGCAAGCTATAATGAGTACACAAGTTCAAAGGTCACAAAAATTGGTTCAAGTCAAGGTATATAGGTCATGACATGGGTAGGGTTGAGGTATAGGTAAAATAACAAGTCCTTAAACACAATTAAGGAAATGTATGGGTAATTTAGGCTTGTGGGTAGGGTGCAATGGGTGTTGGTAATGTCAAAAGGTATTCGACAGTAATGAGTTTTGTTCAAAATGGGAAAAAGGTAGGTGAAATGGTACTAGAAGGTGACCGATGTCGATTATAATCTTACCGACATCGGTTTTTAATGAATGATGCTAGTCATGTTGGGTTAGGGTTATAAAGTTGAAATTTTGTATTTTACGGAATCATTGTTGTCTTTTGACTTTGAGAAAATGACATAGTCTATGACTTGTGCATTTTTCTTGGAGAAAAGACAAGGCATTATACCTGGCTGAGGTGGAGGTTATTAAGTGGTGAGAGGATCCAGCGTAGATGGGTCCATGAGAGTAGTTGGAGACATGTGATTGGTGGAGATATTTGAGGTAGATTTTACATGGAAGAGGTAGGAGAGGGTTTGGGTGGACCACCAGTGCAACGACCAAATGTGTCACCACGTAGGTGACACCGTGATGAGGTAGGGGTGTTCACTAATTTGTTATTTGCTAAAATTTTGGTTTAAAATGAAGAAATTGGGGGTGGGGGGTTTTCATTTTGAAATGTGGGTGAAAAGTGGGTAAAATCAATATGGGGAAGGGAAAATGTAGGATAAATGAGATGATAAATGAATATAAGATAAATTGGGGTGGATTGGGGTAGGTGTTAGGTTAGATTTTGGTGAATTTTAGGTGAAATGGGTTATGGGGGATGGGTTTCATTTTTTTGGGTTGTTATGCGAGAGACCGATGTCGGTCAAGGCTTAGCCAATGTCGGTCAGTATTTACCAAAGATCGGTCCGGCCTTAGGGGACTCGAGCCATGGTTAAAGGAACTAATGTCAATCATGGGAAAAATGGTGACAGTCAAGGTGATTGGTGCCGCATTTAGGGTTAGATACCAACATGGGTAAGAAGGGTTAGTTTGGAAAGAAAAATAGGTGGGAAGGGGTAAATGAAGGGTGTATGTAGAGGGATGAGGGTAAAATGTGATTTTGGCAGGATAAGATAGGTAAGTAGGTTAAATAATGTTAAGATGATGGGTCATGATTGTAAAGGGTAAAATGTTTATAGGTGAATTAGGTAAATGGGGTAGGAATGATTGATGTGGTTGGGTATGGTGTAGTGGGTAAGAGGTAATTTTTGGGTAGGAAAGTCTTGACAATGTTGTGTTTGATGTTGTAGGCTAGGGACCAGCTTAGGATGTGGGATAGAGTACCACCGTTGTTGGTGTAGATGTGGTCTAGCATGACTGCAGAGGAGTGGGAGCATATGATGGATGTTGGACTTATTAGAATCTGGCGCTATAGGCGTATAGCCCGAGATCCTAGCTTTATGGTTGCACTCATCGATAGATGGGATTCAATGACCAACATGTTTCATTTACCGATGGTGAGATGACTATCACACCCTATAAGACATGTAAGGATCTATGACTACCGATAGTTGGGGAGCCAATGTATTCTATTTCATTGGAGGCGTTAGTGGAGCCGATAGTTGTGTTTAGGGAGGTGATGGGTGAGCTGAGGTACCATAACGTGAGCCTTAGCTATGGAGACATGTATACAACCCATCCCGGGAGAGCGAGTTTGGTTATATTGATGATGGAGGCGGTATGTTATTTTGCCTTACCAAATGTTGAGGGTGGGAGATTCCCATGAGCACTGATGGGAGTCCTCAAGATATGATGGAGGAGAGGGTCTTCTTTTCTTGGGCACCAAAATTCTTAGTGCAACTATACAAGGATTTGTGGGCCTATGGGAGATTGTGGTAGTTTAGTTTGTGTTGCACCTTTCTATTACATTGTTGGGAATATAAAGATATCATATTGTGTGAGGCCTAGTTGATTTTTATGACATGATTGGTTTGGGGGTGTTTCGGGTCAGAGTTGGATACAGATGGTGGGTACTTGTTTTTGGGAACCATACATAGTGGCTAGCACCACATGTGATGTTTTATATTATAGATGGTTATTGAGAGGGGATTTCAGGGGTCGATATTGTGTGGAGACCCTACATTGGATATCCCTCATATAGGGTATGATGGAGGAGTTAGACGAGCTTTAGATGTTGAGGTGGATATAGGTGAGCAATGCTTGCAGTGAGCATGAGATGATACCTATAGATAGGGTGAGATGATAGTTTGTTCTACCACATAGGATGTTCCTCTAGCTTTTCCATAGTACAAGAGAGATGATGGAGAGACCTATGTCTCCACCATGTCTGAGTGTGTTTGACATGGGAAGGAGGAGTAGCAAAGTAGATAAGAAGATTGATGACACTAAGGTCATTGATGGATATAGATGGTGGTGGGTAGCACAACAACGAACAACACCACCAAGATCAGTGGAAGCCAAAATTAGCCACCATCATAGTGTAGAGGATACCTTACAGGGTCAAGTGGCTGCCCTTCACACACTGATTAAAGTTTTATAAGGAAAACTTATAGGTAGAGGCATGTGGTTTCCCATTTGCAGGCTCTCAAGTGTTTAACCTTACAAACATGAGCATAGGGAAGTGCCCCACACAGGTGGAGATAGAAGATGGAGGATAGGTGGCCACTTTATAGGCAGTAGTAGAAGGATTATAGGGCTAGCTGGCTAGCCTTGCACATGCTAGGTTGTGGCCCTATAATCCTAGGTTTGGCACTAAGTGACCCCATAGGCTTAGGACATGGTCTCATCCTACATAGTAGCAGAGGATAGGATCCCATGGTGTAAAGAGGAGGATAGGGCTCACGAGGATAGGGACCAAGTCATTGTTAGTAGGGAAGAACTCACAAAGGTTTTTGTGAGACCTATGGCACCAACCGCAGATGGTTCCTATGGTGAATTCATGGATGCCCTGAATGAGGTCCTAGTACTATCAAGATCACCTGATGAATGCTAGGATATATGTCTTGTCCTATGAGGAGTACAGGAACAACAAGAAGTGAGTGAGAGGACTAGATCCCACACTCATAGCATTGAGAGTAGGAGGGTTGTAATCCCAGAGATAGGGTCAAGGTAAGGCTACAAGTTCACAAAGGCCAGTCCTGTGAGGCCAAGGTGGAGATTAGACCGAGACCTATGGAGGTGGAGAGATGTTGGCAGGTACGTTATCAGGAGGAGAGGAGGAGATAGATGAGACATGTATGGATATCAAGTGGGGTGATGATTAGTCACGGATATGATCAAAGTATTGATTTTTGATATATATCTATCTTGCGTGTCGATGATAGTGAGGTTATACATGAGAGTTTCAAGATTTTGAGTTTTTATATTGCCTACGTTTCAAGATAGTGAGGATGTATCTGAGTGATTGAGACACTTGTATTTATTTATATCTATGTACATATATATTGATACACAGATTTCATTTATATAGATGATGATACTTATTGTATGGATGATGTATCTATGTTTTTAATTTCCATTTTCATTGTGTATTGATGGAAACTAGGTGAATTAGGCATGATTGAGTCAAGGTCATGTAGGCATGGTTGAGTTTAGGTATTTTAGGCATGGTTGAGTTAGGTGTAGACATGGTGGTCATGGAGTTTTTAGATCAGTTAGGCATGATTGATTCAAGGTCATGTAGGCATGATGGATTTAGGTCACTTAGGCATGGTTGAGTTTAGGTATTTTAGGCATGGTCGAGTCATGTAGGCATGGTGGATTTTTAGGTCAGTTAGGTATGTTTTGGTCATGTTGTTGGGTTTGATTTAATTTCCATGTTATTGGTTGTATGGAAAATAAATGATGATGTATATTTATGTTATGGTGTAAACTTCCAAATATTTGATATTATGGAAATGTGAAATGATTAATGTATGATATGATGATGTAAGAAATAAGTAGGTAAACATGTTTATATACTTGTATGTTTGTTTAATTTCCAAGTAGTATATAAGATGGAAACTAACTAAGGTAGAGTGTGAATAGAAAAATGGGGGAATTGGTTAGGGTAAAGAGTGGCCGAGCTAACCTCCAAGGGCCCCATGCCCTCGAGAGTGCTTCCTACATAGCCCCGATGAAAAGGGGCCTTAGGCCGATGTAGTTCTCCCATAAGCTAGGGAATAATATGATGAGGTAGTGGGATGGGTTGGTAGGTTTTAGGCATGGTTGAGTCTAGGTCAGTTAGGTATGGTTGAGTTTAGGTCACTTAGGCATGATTGAGTCTAGGTCATGAAGGCATGGGTGAATTGAGGTCATTTAGGTATGGTTAAATTGAGGTGTCGAAGGCTTGGTCCTGTATAGGATAATCAACAAGTAATGAAGAAGGTGATTAGTAAGAGATAAAAAAACCTATAATTGATAAGAACCATAACAATTTATCATACCAAAGATGGGCTTATGAACGTAAGACCCTAAAGGTGTTGCATGATGGACTATTCTAAGGTTGAAGAAAGTCACATGATCCTGAAATGTCACATTTGTGGCACATCCCTTGAGTGGGTAGGAAATTAGGGTGAAAAGGTGATGAAGTGAAATTGGTTGGTTTTTAGCATAACCTAGTGTGAGACAACATACCTACTTGGCAAGAGTCCCAAGATCAAAATAGGCAAGTCCATGATGAAAAAGTTATCTTTTTTTTTTTTTTTTTTTTTTTTTTTTTTTGATAGATGATCTAATGATGGGAAGTTCTATGGGATGGGATGAGTATATTATCTTCTTGAGGTCTTTGTGAAGTTGATCGATGTGGGAAGCTTTTGAATATTTTATTTTATTTTTTTCAAGAATAGTCTTCTTTATTATGATAGACTATGTATATATGGCTATCTTGGTATAGTTTTCCTTCAAGGGAGAAGTCTATTTATAGTAGCGAGATAGAAAGCATAGATGTCCTTTTGAGGGAGTCATATTTTTTTCTAGAAGTTTGACTCAAGGAGTTGAATCCCATTTTACTTTTGAAATTGTTTTGTTTTTTTGGACTTTTAAGTCATGGACAAGACTATAAAGAAAGATAAGCTCTTGTTTCAAAGACAAAACTATACACAGAGGTTAAGTTGAAAGAGAGGGTTTAAGGAATGAATGACCATGGCATTCCATCTTGAAAAAGATGAAAATTATCCATGAGAATCATGTCATGAGTAGAGTCATGATACTCATATTAAATACAAGGTTTAAAGGTAATGGGTAATCACATGATCCTGGTTTAGTTTGTTGATCCTTAGAATAGGTAAAATGGAAGGTGAATGGTGCTCAAGGGATGAGTCACTTAATAGAAAAGAGGTGATATAGGACTTAATTCAATAATAGAATGGTTGAAGATGCAAGGCATTGAGGGACCTTAGGTTTGGGTTTACATTTGAGTGAAGATAAATGATAAACACATGATCCATAGGTATGAGTAATGATATAGGGTCCAAGCCAATTAGGAGAAAATTTTCCCATTTACTTTTTTCCTCTTTTGTTACATGTTGATTTTCCTTTAGGATGAGGTCACCAACTTGGAAGGTTCATTCATGGACACGTTTATCATAGGCACATTTGATACATTTTTGGTAGATTTGGAGGTGGTCAAGAGCATTGAGATGACGTTCATCTAATAACTCGAGTTGTGTCAAATGGTCTTGGTGAAATTCATCATCATTGAGCATCTCTTTGAGTGAGATACAAAGAGATAAAATCTAGACTTCAAGAGGTAGAATAACCTCTATACCATAGACCAGAGAGAAAGGTGTGGCAGTAATTGATGTACGAATACTAGTGTGATAATCCCATAAGGAAAAAGGAATGTGTGTATGCCAATCCTTTCCAGTATCATCCACAACTTTCATAAGAATTTTTTTAAGGTTTTGTTGGTTGATTCAGCTTGGCCATTTGTTTTGAGGGTAGTAGGGTGAAGAAAACTGAGTTGAATGTCAAAGGCATCACAAAGCTTCCGTAGGGTTTTTTTGAACTATTTTCCGTTATCAATGATGAGACGATGAGGAACACCAAAGCAAAAAATGATGTGATGGTTGATGAATTCACATATTTTCTTGGCTTTTTTGAAATAAGAGGTATGGCTTCTACCCATTTAGTGTAGTATTTAGTAGTGGTAATAATCCATTGATGAGCATTGTGAAGAATGGGGATTGATCTCTCCAACAATATCCAAACCCCATTGAGAGAAAGGCCAAAGGTCTCATGTGACCTATAAGGTGACTAGGCATGTGATGAAGATTAGCATGTTGTTGGAACTTCACACAATGTTTGACATAATCACAACAATCATGGTTTAAGGTTGGAAAATAATATCCTAGGTGAAGAATGTGTTTAGTGATAACTAAACCACTAAAGTGACCTCCACAAATTCCATCGTGAACTTCCTTGATGGTGTAGGGAATTTCAGAACTTGTAAGGCATCATAAGAGGATACCGTCAAAGCCATGTTTATAAATAATACCACCCATGATGACATAGTGAGAGACACTTTTGAGAAAGTCATTTTGCCATTGCGAGTAAGGTCTGGAGGTAGAATTGAAAGGGAAAGGTAGTCAAGAAAACTACTTATACCAAAGGTCACATGGGTTAGGTTGAGTGGTTCTAATGAGGTTGATGTCTCGAAATAGATAGAAGGTGATTATAACCTTTGTACTTGTGAAAAGATTTTTGAGTGAAGGTGAATAGGTATCGAGAAGCAAGGTAGGCCATGGTATTCGCAAATTTTTAGTGGAATGTGGAGTGGTTTGAAGTTCATAACGGTCAAAGGTAGTCAAAAGTATGTCTACATGATGCTTATACTTTTGAATTATCTCATTATGACATTGGTATATACCATTAACTTGATTTACAACTAGTTGGGAATCGCCAAAGATATTAATTGATTTAACATGTTTAAGGTGATGGCAGTTTGAAGGCCTAATATGAGTGCTTCATATTCGATGATATTGTTAGTACATTCAAAATCTAGTTTGAAAGATAACAACATAGGCTCACCATTGAGAGGAATGAGGATAACTCCAACACCACCCCCCACCTGACATTTGGAACCATCAAAGAATAAGGTCATCGGGTAAATGGTATCATCCAAAGAGAGGGTAGCAATGGATTCATTTGGGAAATCAAAGTTAGAGGATTGATCTCTAAAGAGAGGGGTGCATCTACAATTTGGTCAGTGATAGTTTGTCCTTTGATAGATTTTTGATGGATGAATTCAAGGTCTAGGTCTATAAGAAGCATGAGCCAATGTGCAACATTGATGTTGGTAGGGTTTGGCATACATGTAATGTAAGGGGTCTATATTGGTGACAAAAAAGGTTTTGTGGTTAAGTAGGTAATGGTGAAGTTTAGTGGTGACAAAAACTAAGGCTAAGAAGAGTTTTTTGGCATGGGTGTATCGGGTTTCATAGTCCAAAAGCATACAACTTATATAATAAACTACTTCTCCCTGTGTTTCTCATGTGATGAGTGAGCATGGCTCCCAAGGAATGATCCGTAGCATAAATGTAAAGGTAAAATGGTTGGTCATCCTTAGGAGGAATGAGTACAGGTGGTTGGAGGAGGTACTATTTTAAGGCCTCAAAGGATTTGTGGCATTCATCATCCCATTTTAAGGAGACATCCTTTTTTAGGAGATGATGAAATGGGTGGAACAGTTAGAAAGATGCAAAATAAAATGATGAATAGATTACAACTTGCCTTGCAAAATATGTAGTTGGTGAAGGTTAGTAGGTGGAGGCATTTTGAGAATAGCCTTGATTTTAGTGGGATTGACTTCTATGCCACACAAAGAAATGATAAAACCAAGGAGTTTTCCTGAGAGAACAACAGTGAAAGACACTTCTTAGGTTGAAGGTGAACACAATACTTGATGAGATGGTCAAAGATGACCTTAAGGACTGTAAGGTGTTCGACTCGATGTTTGGATTTGGCAAGAAGGTCATCTACGTAATCTTCCAATATGTGATGCATGATGTCATGAAAATATAATTCATAGCTCTGTTGATATGTAGCACCAACATTTTTAAGGCCAAAGGGCATGACTCGATATAAAGAAGGTCCTAAAGGATGATGAAGGGAGTTTTTTGTTGATCTTTGGGTGAGTAATATTTTTATAACCCGAGAAAACATCCATGAGTGATAACATTCTTGGGGAGAATTGGTGAAAGAACTAAAGGCTTCAAACAGGAAAGTCATGGACCTTTAGGGTAAGAAATGAGCAAGTTAAGGTCTAAAATGTACATTATGAAGTAAACATTCACTTTTAAGCTATGATTAAAATATCCATATGGGGATAATCAATGGGTAGGATGAAGGAAAACCAAGAGAAGGCACTAAAGTTCTTCTTTAGTGATTAAGGGAAATATATCTCCCCATTTTTAGTAGCTTTTAACCAATGGTTTTTGGGATTTACCCTATAAATTGGATTTGGTCAAATTGATGTAAATAGCTCGATCTCTAAACTTAGAATATGAAATCTAGAAGGATGGTAAAAATTCTATACATTAATATTAAAGAAGGGATTATTTTAATTAAATTAGAGAGGGGTCTAGTGTTATATTATTTCCAATTGGGAAAATTAACTTAGTTGGATGTGGGACACCTCATCTAACCATCTCACCAAAGACCTATTTTAAGCATGTTCCACAGGTAAGGTGAGAAACTACAACTAAGTCTTATTTGACTAGGTGTGTTTAATGAGATACATAAGATTTGGTTAAGAATTAAACCGCACGCAAGTCATGCCTAAGAAAGGGTCGATTATCCAATGGAATTAGAGAGAATCTTCCATTATGAGGTACAATAAACCAACTTGGAAGAAAGTAGAAATATGTACCCATTTAAGTAAGCTATTATAGCTTAACTTAAATGGTTTCAAGATCCAAACCATCATTACAAATCATTTATTGTCATAAGAAAGAAAGTTTGAGAGGTTTTGTATCATATTATAGTAGAGGAGAAGATCAAAGTTTCATGCAATATTAACCAACGTCCTTTTAGTGCATGGCCAAACTATAGGTGTCATAGTTACATCGAGAAAATCAGAATCATGCACATTATGGGGCATTAATGGGATTCACTAGTTGGTTTATGGTACCAAATACCATCCTTCCGATCAACTACCATTACCATTTATCCATCTAGACTGTATCATAATAAGTGTATCCCTAACCAACATTGTTATTTTAATGTTGAGTAGCTATCACTTTTACTCATGAATTATCATAGTTAGAGATCCACTTTACATGGGCTCAGAATGTAGGAAACGAGAGAATGTCGTTGAATTTCCTTACTTCTTTAACAAGAAGGGAAAATCACCCATTTTCACCTCTATTTTATGGGTTTGAATACATGAGATAGTTAAAACTGTGGACACCCAATATTTGGGTCTATAGAATTGGTCATCCCAAAGCATAGGACCAAGAATCTTTGCATTTCATACATGATCTCTTATCGAGGAATGACCCATAACGATCTTAGTTTTGCATAAAACCTCTAAATTATTTCATACCATAATGACATTAGTTTGTGGATGTTTTATACCTTCCCAAGAATTCATCCAAACAACCTCCTACCATATTACCTAATCAAAGGAATGATAGATCCTCCCCCATTTGATAATGATATCATTAATAGTCACCTCATCCTTTAGAATCTAACTATAGCCTAGTATATTAGTCTTGATTGGATTTTCTTATTGTACTTGAATGAGATAATAAATCATATCAACTATTAGGACCTTACTCACATTTCTCACATTAATTTGGAAGAGAATGGATTCTAGCCACCTTCATCATGAAGATAGTCACACTTCCTAAGGAAATAGTATTCCACTACAAATAATTTAAAGTTAGGAGGAATGGATTCTATTCCATAGACTCCGTAGCCAAAAGGTCCAGTGAAGTCTCTAAATTGCATTAGGTGAAGAAGGTTTTCATCATCAATGATTTCAACCATTTCTTGGAAGATGGTATGGTAAATCAATACCACATAAGGTCATCTATTTCATCATTACAAAAATGTAAAGAAAATGTTAGAAACATTTCAGAAGAATAAGTTACAATATTCCATGCACAATGATGGAGGAAAGTGTGGAGTCCTTATTACCAATATAATATTTCTAATTTGAAGGTAGAAAATGGTCACATTTGGGAAGATGGCTCGAAGGTATGAGGTAAAATCTTCTGTTTTTCCCATCTAAAGATTCTATCTTTAGAATGTGTGGGGAGTGACCATTTAATGATCAATTCATTTAACATGGTTTATAGTCTGATGATTTGTACAAGCAATGAATATAAGATTCTAATACATACAAGTAAGATAGGTGAGAATAGACTCATTGTCCGACAGTGAAACATTTAAAAACAAGTGTATCATCATTGATCAGGTCAAGATATAAGGTGGTAATGGAAGAGAAGGGGAACCTCACCATCACTGATAGTTTAGAGGTGGTGAAGGAGAAGAAGTGTTTATACAACAAATTTGGAGGAATGTAGATGGGTTAGGATCCATAAACTCCTATGGATGAAAGTGGTGAAGGTTGGTAAATAGGTTGAAGAAGGTTTTTGTAGCTCAATGGTTTGATGGGGATTTATGGAAAGATGGTTTGCAAATGGTAGATACCTTAAGCTGGTACAAGGACATCATAGGTTAGTGTTTACAACATGTGGTATACGAAATGATAATGTGCAAATTCGTAGAAGCCAAAGAAAAATACCTTATATATTTTGATGAGAAAGTGTGTAAGTTTTGGTAAGTGACATGGATCAAGGTCAATAAAATGGTTGTATTTGGGAACTCCCCCTTAAGACATAGAATAGCATCAAGTCGGGGCCCACATGGTGGAGGATGATGGTGTCGAGAGTGAAAGGGATGGTGTCATTAAATGAAATATTTCATAACGGGTTATTATGTATGTAATTTTGAAGGGTTACCATACTGATTAAGGAGTAAGGAGGATGATGATATTGATGTTGGTACCTCCATCAATCATAACGTTGAAAAACATATATTATCAATATAAACATAGATGAAAAGGGTAGGGATCAGATCATCTAGGTGATAGGTATAAATCATTGGTGGTTGAGAAATAGATGGGTTAGGCTATGGTGAGTAGTGGCGGTGTAGAGGAATGGGATGAATTGGTGAGAGAATCCACATGGTGAGGGGTGATAATGGAGGTAAAGGATAAGTGGTAAAATGATGGGGTGGTAGAACCTCCATAAGGGTATAAGGATGATTTAGAAGTTTGGATGAGGTTAGACAAAGACATTTTTAGAGGGGATTGGTGCAATTTTTTATCATTATATGGATTGGAAACCCCATGTTAAATAGGATATTTGGGTCCCGAATGGTGATTTAAGGTGGGTTTAGACAAAACCCATGGGCATCCAAGGATTGGCATATGGGTTATTTTCTTTCTCTTTCCTTTGTCTTTCGAATGGTAAGTGGCCAAACTTAGATCATGTTAATGATGGAAGAGAGAATGGATGGAAAATTTTGAATGAAAATATATAACGTTATGATGGCAAAACCTGAAGTGGATGTAAGAACCTTATGAAATGAGTAGGGAGGAGATAATTTTGTGGGGTTTTGGCTAGCTCAATCACGGACCATATTGATCTCAAATTTCAATATAAATAGAGGTGATAAAAGGGAGTTATGGAGAGGTGGTGAGGTGATCATTGAAAAGGTAGAGGGTGAGGATGTGTAGTGGTGGAGGTGGAACTGGGTCCTCATCGAAGAAGATCATCATCATCAAATTTTTTTAGAGGACAAAGTTGGGCAAAGAACGGTTTTAAATCCTTAGAATTTTCTACATCATGTCCTGGCACACGATGGTGCGAGTGCAAATTTGGATCATCAAACCCTTTTGGTTTGGTGTTGGAGTGGTTGTAAGGTCTAAAAATGCGATGACAGGTATCTAAAAGGTTAACTAGAATGTTAGCGTAAGACCCTACCAAAATGGATCACAATGTGAGGTGAGTGTGGGTCTGGATTGAAGTGTAGGTGATTGTGATGTGTGAGGTACTACAAGAGGTGGAATTAGAGGTGGGATAGGTTTGACCACCGGTTTGGTAGGTGGTACTATTTTAGGCTTGGGTTATACCTTCTTAGGTAAAGGCGTAGTAGATGAACTAGCAATAGAAGGTGTTGTAGGATTAACTACCTCTTTTGAGGGTAGTGGGTTTTTCAATTTAGGTTGCACCTTCCTAGGTAAAGGTGAAGGAGGTGTACATGATGTAGAGGGAAAATGGATGGTGGAAGAGGATGAGTTAGCCAAGGTAATAAAGGAGGCATGGTGAAGGTTACTAGAGACAGAGGTAAGGTAGAAGGTATGGGTTAAAGAGAAGGAAATATCATAGGTATTGATGTTGTTATTATAAGTGGTGGGGGTATAGGTGGTAAGAAAGATGTGGTAATGGTGAAGGTGTATGTTGTGCTGGTAGGTTGGGTGTAATAAATGATTGTGATGAAGGTGGGATGATATTGCACTTTTGATTTACCTTGGATAGGTATTTTCTTGGCCAAGGTCGATGGGTGAGGCCCTAGGATAGATGGAAGGGGCAAAGGTGACAAAGGCATAGTGGGTGAAACTAGTGTATGCTGACCTAGAATTTTAGGTCTTCCTTTTAGGTGGAGGAATGGTTTTTATGAGTTTGGGAAGATGTGGCTAAATCCAATTTGATGGGTGGATGAACTAGGCTTGATGTAGCATGAAACCCAATGTGGTAATGGGTCTAGATGTGGGGGAGGTGTAGGTGTAGGTAGGTTCTTAGGCATAGGAATAGGTTTAGTTGTTAGTAAAGGTTTGGATGTAGGTGAGGGTGATGAAGAAGAGGTTTTCAATAGGCATGGTCATGGTTGATTGGGTTGACTTGAAATACCTTTGGATAAATCATGGTAAGTATCCATAGGTGACATTTGCATTTGGGTTGAAAGGGTAGCTGAAGGTATCCCTAAAGCATGGAATTATCAATGTAATCCAAGTGGTCGGCTAGGCATGAAAATGACATTGTTGTAAGAGAAGATGATGTTGGCTTAGTAGCAATCCCTGTAAAATATGTATGTGAGACAGGGAACTAGTTGGCTTTGGACTCTGTGGGTAAGAGAGCTGAGAGTAGATCAACGGGATCCTGGAATGCTAATGGGGAATTGTCCCCAATAGGCAAAGTGGCATCTAAAGGATCCCCTATGGTTAGGGGAGATAACAGTTGGGATGAGGTAGTTTCCTTTTTGATGGAGAGGAAAGTGAGGATGACTCTCTCATGGGTAAGAGAGTTAATACCATAGGTTGTTCATTAGGTTGTGAGGTAAGTGGGTGAAATGTCAGAATTGGACTCCTCCATGGGTGAAGGGGAAGATGAAGGGGACTCCTCTATGGGTGAAGGAATAGATGAAGTGGACTCCTGTGGGTAGAGGATTCATGCTAGAATCTCCTCGATAGAGGGGATAGGAGGAAATTATGGAAGAATGGTATGGTGTCAAAACATAGCATGGACCTCGTGGACATTACTATCATTAGTTGAAGGTTCACTGGTTTGGTTTGATGATGGGGTATGGTTAGGAATGACTTCTTGAAGATATGAAAATTTTGATTACGGGTGCATTTGGGTTATCCAAGATGAGATCTCCATTATCTAACATTTCTGGACAATGTTCTTGAAGGTTATACAATTACCATCACTATGGCCTTTTACGTGATGATAGTTATAATAGTCATGTTCCTTATACCATGCAGGCATAGGATGAGTGGGGTCAAAACCAGTATGTGGTTTTATGGGTGGAAGAGAAATGGCTCCGCCTTAAGAAGTTTTTCTAATACTGAAGAATAAGGCTCCTCGATTGGAGTGTATTTTCATTTCTCCCATCTAAATTGAAAATTTTGAATGGGAGAAAGGTTGGAGGTAGGTTTTGATTGATTAGAGGGGTGAGATGGGCTAACCTTTAAAACTACCGCATTGGTAGATCCTTTGGATTTTGAATAATTATTTGTGGGATTTTGAAGAGGAAGAAGCATCATTTGATTTAAATGTGGCATTTTTTTGTTACGTAATTGAATTTTCTTCTCTTCAATGGCACAAATTTCCATTTTCATGCCATGGTAAATGATTTGTCAAAGGTACAAAAGGTTTGTACTTATAGAGTTGGTGAGATGTTTGACACAAGCTCTAGTGAACAACTCTATAAGCTCAATTTGAGGCAACTGGAATGTTAGTTGGTTGATGAGGCTCTACCAATGAGTGAAAAAAATTTGATAGACTCATTGTCATATTTGAGTTAAGTACAAATCGGTCATAGTGACCTTTTTGATGATATTGATTGAAAAATGGTCCAGAAGGCTTGAGCCACTTGATTAAATGAGTAAATGGAATGTTGAGGCAAACCACTATACCAATCTAATGTGGGTCCCATTAAAGACATGGGGAATGTTCATAGGAGTAAAGCATCGTCATGGGTGATTAGATAACACCCATGTTTGAAAGACCACAAGTGTTGCTGTGGGTCTTCTTTATTATTGAACTAGTTAAATTTGGGCATTTCCCAATGCATAGGGTATGGGAAAATGGGAATAGATGGATGGATGGGCTCATTACAAATTTCATCGTAGGTTAAGGAGTTGTGAGAGCCAGAAATTGATGCTTCCAATGTTTGCATCTTTTCCATCATCATTTTAATAAGGTCATTGGTGGGTTGTGATGATTGAGCACCCCTACTGATATAAGGAGGTTGATGATGAATGTATGATGTGGATGGAATTCTAATATATGGTGGTAAAAGTATGAGAACTGCATGGGGGAATATATGTAGGGAAAATATCTCGAATAGCGATAAACGAGATTGGGGGTTGTTGGTGATATGTGTAAGGAGGTGGGGTAGATGTAGCAATCCTTGTAGTGATTGGAGGTAAATATTATGGGATGGAGAGGATGATGTTTTGGAATGGGGTATGGGTTTTTGACACCATGGGTGGTTATGATGCAATAGGTATATATGAGGTGGTAGGGTGTAGATGGGGCTATGCTCAAGGTGGTTGATGAAGGAATGGTTGACACCATGGGTGTAACTGACATCAAAAGTGTGACCGATGTTATAGGTGCCACATGTATTGATGGCGTGGGGTCAATTTGGGATACTACAGGTAGTAAGGTGGAAGAAGGTAATGTCGAGCTAGTGGTAGTTGACATAGAAGTGGGGGTGAGGGAAGGAGGAATGGACATAGGCATGTCATATACCAATTTCATGATGAATCGTGAGTAGAGGAATGGGTGAGATAATGTTGTAAGGTAGTGGGGTTGTGGTCAAGGAGTCTTGTGAACTCCTCGTCACCGGTATTGATGATAATGGGTTGAGTAGGATCCATAGGTGATAGGATGGAAGGTGGCGATGGGCTAGGAGGGATTGGTGAAGGCTTGCATGGAATACAAGGGCATTGGCTTGACTATAAGTCAAAACCATGTGAGTTGGCATAGGCTTGGTAATCTATTCTCTGTAAATGACATAGAAAAATAGAAGAAATGAAGAAAAATAGGTTTCGGGAGGTGAAACTGGTCATTATTTTAATTAGGAATTAAAACATAGGAACCGACGATGGTTATGTTAACTGATGATGGTGAGATGGTAACCGATGATGGTCAAGGTGACCGATACTAGTTACTATGGGAAAAAAATAAAATCAAATGAGGCAATAATTGATGAAAATGAAATAAAAACTAGATTTTATAGTGATTTTAAAGGTCTAGAGGTATGATGATGTGTTTGAAGACTTCAAAAAGAACAAAAATGTGGTGAATGTTGTTTTTGGTGAAATGACCAAAAATCTAGAAATCGACAACAATTAGATAAATGATGACGGTGGATGAAAACCGATGATGGTCACTGACCGATGTCAGTCATTATGAAATTTTAAAAAGATGGAAGAATTTGATTTTTGTGACTTAGATCAGATAAACTATCAACCTAAAAACTTGAGTATGATAGTAATGGACCTTAACACACCCAGAAAAAGGAAATACACCAACTATAATTTTAGGGTGTGAAAGGAATAAAATAAAATGAAGAATGTGACCTCATAACTCAAAACACAACTCAATAAAAAGCTAAGAAAAACATGAAATCTTATGAATGAATTTTATGTTTTAGCTTATGCTATTTTAGACTGACTTGTGAACAGAAAAAATTTTTTGGTTGGAAAGAGGGTATCCTATGAAGAGGAAAGATCTAAGGATGGTTTCAGGTTATGTTTTGGTGGGGGCATGTCCTTTCTCTGAGTTAATGAATTGACAGACAAAGAAACTAGTTGGGTGCCCACTATCAATCCTCTGATCATGTGATCATTGACAACTTCTTCCAGGTAAGGTGTTGTTTAAGAAGATGTGTGAGTTTATTTTTGTGTAGTTTGGAAAAGAGAGAAGAGAATGTGCTCTATGATTCAATTATGTCAACCATCAGTTGGGCATGACTTCCAACGTATAGGTTTCCCTCAGTTTTAATGTGAGCTAAAAATGTAAACATAGAAGTATGAAATGCAATTATTTTAAAACCCAAATCGAAATGTGATATTCAATGTAAAAAGAGTGAATAGGAAAGGATATGACTTTCACTAATGCAAATGCAAGAAAAGGAAAATAAGGATTCATTTTAGTTCCAAAATACAAATGTCACTGAGACAAATAGAAGAAAGAGAAGATTTCCAGGAGAGAATTTAATGTTAACTTCCTTTTGAAAAAGAAACAAACATACAATGGTTCCCTAAGAATGAATAAATGTAAGAACCCAAAATAGGTCCCACCGGTCATGCAAAATGTTTCATGTGCCAAAAAATTTCACCTGATTCTTAGAAAATTAATGAAATAGATAAGGGTAGTAGGCCAAGGAGGAATACATGTTTTTAATTTTGGTTGAAGGTCATGTGCATGTTCGATTTCCTGATTCAAGTTGATCGTGAGATCTAAATTTTGGCTAGGAGGAACTACCTATAAATGCAAAACAATACCACCATATAGATTAAACAAAACAATGAGTGGACTTCCTAGTGGGAGCTAGATATGGGAAGCGTGATGCTTCCTAAATAAGTTGTCAATCCACTTTTATATAACAATATTAATGCTAGTTAAATCATACATGAAGTAAATATCCTATTGAAATTGAAATGATTTAGGTATCTTGCACAAAATAATAAGAAAGGTTAGGTAAAAGGTGATTGAGGTCAAAATGGGTTAAGTGATTGGTTGGTGTTGAGTTGCAGGTCTAGTACAAGCTCTGGGTAAGGTCTGGTAAAGATTAGAAATGGTTCTGGGTTGTTGGGAAGTGGGTATTAGCTCATTGGTCTAAGGTATATTTCCAGACATAGTAATCGATGTCAGCTAGATGACCGATTCTAGTTAGGAAGAATGATCAATGTCATTGGCAAGAACTAGTTTCGATAGGGAACTTAGCGTAAAAGTTCTTAAAATTGGTTTTTAGACTTCCTGTGATTACACAGAGGTTGGAAATGGTGAGGGTGAGGTCATAAAATGGTTCTGAGGACTCAGAGATGATTAAGAGAGGGTGAAAATGGGTAAAAGGGCCAGGTATGGTAAAGTGATAGGTTGGTGGGAGGAAGGAAGTATACAGGTGTGGAGAAAGATAAACTACTAAGATGAATAATAAATCTTATTAAAAGAAAATGGAGGTAAATGAAGAGGTGTTAGGTACTTACTAAACAGTAGATTTAGAGAACATAGGT
The DNA here is from genome assembly GCA_018340775.1 of Taxus wallichiana var. yunnanensis. Taxonomy (NCBI): domain Eukaryota; kingdom Viridiplantae; phylum Streptophyta; class Pinopsida; order Cupressales; family Taxaceae; genus Taxus; species Taxus wallichiana. Next base: position 284,462,896 of record CM031243.1, on the reverse strand, counting down.
GATGAAGATGGTGAGGGAAAAGATCTAGAGAGAAGAGTCATTGTATTCATTCCATGGAAATTTGAACCTTTGTGCTTCTTTGTATGAATCTGTGATTGTGGAGAAGATGATGAATGCCAAAATGGTTGTTGGTAGTGCTCCCATGTGTTTTACTTTTTTGAGTGCTTCAAAATTCAAGTGCTCCAAGTCTCTATTTATATGAGATCCTTAATCGAATTAAAAACCTAGGAAAAGGATTTTAGAAATCTATTTAACCTAACCGATGATGCTTGGGGACCAGCATTGGTTGAGATATAACCAGCATGTCGGTCAAGGTGGGAATATCTAGGTTGGCCAAAAATATCTAGATTGTTGCTATTTTTGGTGTGATCTCCAACCTTCTTGCGAGTCTTGAGTGATGGATCCCAGAAAGATAAGTAGGAGTCTTTTTAGGTTTTTTAATAGGAGTTAAGTCTAGGTTTAGACTAAGTCCTAGTTGGTTAGGATAAGCTTAAACTTGGTCTTAGGTCATTAATGAGGTTTGAGTGGGTCATTTGAGTGAGGTGGCTAGGTGATTTGGCTAGGGTGAGGTGGTTAAGTGAGGATATTAATCTCAAAAATGGGGGTTATGAATATGAACAATGTAACAATACCACTAAGATACATTAACCAAACTTTGTGGAAAAGTAAGGTATTAGTATCAAAATAATATTAGTACAATGCGCACAAGGTAACAAAAACACCTTTCAAAATTAAGGTAATGTTTGAAATAAAACCAAGGATAAAGTATACCAAGGAATTGTTAAGGTGTGCATAGCGTAACATTACAATCTAGACACTTAGGTCGAGTTTGCAAGAAACAAGACATAAGTATCGAAATTGTTGTGATATAATACAAGCAATGTAACACTTCAAAGGATAATCAAGTGAAGAATCAATCCTAACTACAATGATGATATTGACTTGGGTATAAAGATAAAATCGATATTAAGATATGAAAATGTACCAACACACTTTCAACATTTACCATCCAGTCTCAAGCAAGGATGAATGTAAATGGGTGCAAAACTAGTGGAAATGATTGATTGATAACACACATTTGGTTGCTCTTATTTTGATCAACAAAGTGTATAAAGAAAGTAAAGGAAGTAGATCAAATGAGTTTGAAAAATATTTTCCTCACTTCTGCATAGTTTCACCTCGCCTTATGACAAGTGAAAAAATAAGTAAAAGTAATGCTTCACAAATTTCATGGTGAATGATTCAAAATTTGAACTTTAACAGACTATCCCTTTGTTTGACGAACAAATTTTTACTTTAATAAAGTTCTCCTTTGCAAGGCTTCTTTACAAAAATGATTGGCTTGTTACAGTCAAGCTAACTCCAAGACATAATAACTTTATCTGGTGGCTCCCTCAACTAGGTATTAGAAGATACCCTTGCAAGATTGATTTACCAAGAAAGTCACACTAACTAGTCTTAAAGTATCTCAGATTTAATTTACCCCCTTTAAATACAATGAGAAATGAATTTGTTTGGTTATATTCTCACTGGGGTCATAATATGGATAACTTTTATGCTAAATATCATGCGTAAACTAGTCAAGTAGGTATGCGGAGCACTTCCCATTTCATCCACAAGGTTCCCTTTTACGTGGAATACTTTGGGGTTCCAAGGACCACCCCCATTTTTGTAGCTTAAGGCTTATGCCAAAGGGGTTATGTCCTAGTTTTAAGTGGATAGGGTGTACCCTTATCCAAACCTACATATACAATGTGATGAATGTGGTGTGTTTTTTAATCTTTTAGACTTAATGTGGTTTAGTAGTTCATCGTTTGACAACCTACAACACATGTGTAGTTAGAAAAAAAAATGGTTCTCCATTCTTTGAAAAGTGTTTTTAGGTCCTGCACGATGAGTTTATTAGTTTTCCACAAACAAAAAGAGGATAAGATGTCATTTCGAATCTCAATATCATCCTAAGACACAAGAGAAGAGCATAAGTGACATAGAACCCAACTATTTAACTAGAAATGCAAAAACACTTACCTTAAATGTACAATTTGTTAATTTTAGAAAATTTGACATCCACTCCGTTATTAATAAGTGTAATGAGATGTTTTTCAAAGCATAGAAAAGATGTATAAATCATTTCTAATTCCCAAGATCACCTAAAAGGTGCGAGGGAAGAGCATATGTGACTCTAATCTCATAAAAAAACATGCAACATTCATTAACTTTAAACAAACCAAATTAGCAATGATATAACCTACAAAATAGAAGTTAATCTCAAATAAACCTGCAAGGAGTTAGCACATCAAGAACACAAGATTTTGAATTTTTTTAAAATAACATGAAAATTTGTACTATGACACCTTCATGCCCTTCATAGTTTATGTGTTCCTCAGTAAACTTTTACGTGCGGATAACATCATGTGTATGCCTCTCGCTAAAAATGACAAAGTGATCCAAACCTATGCGTGGGTAGAATTGTGAGCAACAGAAAGTTAGAATGTGTGTGCCCCTCTCGAATAGAGGGTTAAATAGAATTATAGAAAATGTGAGCACACTTGAGAGGTACCTATGTGTGGGTTTAAGAATATGTGCAGAAAAATAGACTACAAGAAAACACACAGAGCTTTATTTCATGTGCGGAGGTAGAACAATGTATACACGACCATTTTAATGCATGTGTGGGTTTGACTAAGGATTGACATAGGGTACAACTAGTAGTAGAACATATGCATGGAACAAAGTGCATATGTGTGCTCTTTTAGACACCTTCACACAAGTTTTTATGTGTTCTCTCCCCACAAATTTTACCCATGTGTGTACCTATAGATGACATCAAAATACGGAGCTCTGACATATGTAACTTCAAAAAGGTCAAATTTTTCCTAATTTAGCTCAAATCTAATGACAACCCATCACAATAAACCCCATAAGAGAGACTCAATGCATATAAAGTTAGTGAAATAACCTAAGGATTTAAACTTATTTCACATGTGCATGATTTGAGTTAACAAAACTTGAGAAAAACTAGTAAAACTCATTAAAATCAAAGAGACTATGAATCCGTCCCACTGGGTGTGCCATATGTATCTATGTATTAGTTAGCTAAGCTAAGAGAATTGAAACTAACACCTAATAGTTCCAAAAAAAAGCTAACTAATCAAGGATCAACATGCTAAGATCTTAAAGATAGTAAACATCAACAACATGCATATAACTTAGAAGGAAATTAGACTAACATGTTATGCATTATTCTATAATCTTTGAAAGTTAACTAGAAATGGACCTATGTATATCCTTAGCAATCAAAATGTGATTATTTTTTTGATCCTAAGGGTTTAAGAATGGATTCTCATCAAGACATGGCTACAAGGCCATTTTGATTCTCTCCATATGACTCAAAATATTGGATGGATGGATACAAGATGAGGATAGCTATCTCAACACTAATGTAGGATGCTCAAAAATAAAAATTCCTATAGTTTAAGCTATATGCATACAAAGGTGTAAGAAAAAAGTAGGAGGGTTCCTTATATAACCCATTGGTTTGAAGAAGCTTTGCATCCTATTGTATGTGGGATAATAGAAAATCTAGGTTAGTAATGGATAAGCATACTTTAAGTTTTCTTTAGAGGATTTTAATATATCATTAGTGATCCATGGGAGTTGAGGGGGTGTATTAATTAATCAAGAGTGATTAACTAATAGGTAGATGTAAGCTTATAGAATATTTTTAGAGGAAAGTTAGCATGATCTAGGTTATGAGGGGATTTTAATCCAATAAATGACAACTTATTGATTAAACAGAAGGGGAAGTTAATTAATTAGTTAATTAATTAATCTAGATAGAAAGGAACACTAATTAATGGAAGCTTGTTAATAAGTGTCATGAGCGCTAGAAGAGTTAATTAATTAGCATAATGTAATTAATAAGTGGTGATAGAAGAAAGGTGTGTTATTAATGATATGTCATCAATTTGTGGGAAAGCAAATAATGAGCTTAATTTAAGTATTTAGATTTCTTGATCCAAATTATTGGTGTCTAAAACTTGTATGAGGATGGCATTCAAGAAAATGGAACATAAATGTATGATCCAGTATCAGAAGTGAAATATTTTGCCCCCAAGTTGTTTGGAATTTTCATGAGTCTAGAGATATCAAAGAACACACTAAAGTGGTCATCAAGATGTAAAGAGAATGGTTTAGGAGAAATATGGCTGATCTCATCTCATCTGGAAACTTCCCTACCCTCTATAGGAAGGCATCTTACCATTCTTCTTGTAGGAATAAAGACAAGACTCCCACTTGGTTCAATCAAGAGAAAGCTTGAAAGGGAAAGTATTGGAACGTGAAGCTCCTCACTACATAAGGTTACATAAGGAATTGAGAATAGTATAGGATCATGTAATTGGTCTATAATAAGAGGATATTCACCGAATTACCTCTCTCCCCTCAAATATCTCCAAGTTTTTCATCTTCCATTGCTGTACCAACCCCACCTATAAAAGATGTTACCTCCCATTTAGAGTAAGAGGATGCATTTTTTCCAAATTATGAGCCATAAACATTGAGATCTTTTGTTGGGTGCAAGATATGATCGTGATGAAGATTGCATAGTGTAACATGTGTAAATGAATAATTTCTCAACTATTACCTCAATGGTCAATGGGAAAAAGGAAAAATGGCTCCAGCAGATTCTCTCCTTTTTTAGCAAGTTTCTCGGGTAATCAGAAGATGGAGAGGTAGTGGGCCGAAGGTCATCAATCCCATTAAATAAATGACCCCAGTAGATTACAAGACAAACACAATTCCCCTGGGCCCAACGACATATGAGGCTGTTGTTAATTTGTTTCAAGATTCTTCCACTCACCTCTTTGTGAGAATTAAAGAATATAAGGAGAAGATGGACCAAACAGAAGACCATATCATGACCCTCACTTCATATGTGTAAGTATTTTTTGACCCAAATGCTGCCACTTCTCTCCCAATTGAATAAGTTACTATAAAAACAAGCTTCAAACCTGAGTCCATTATAAAAACACAAGGGTTCATCATGTAGGGTAGAGCAAAGGATAAGTGGGTGAGCGTGATTATATAAAAAGGGAAGTTGTTGTTACCAAAAATGTTGACATTGTTCAAGTAAATGGATGTCACAGACATGAAAATAATCAAAACTACATAAGGTATTAAAGTGGACAAAGATCACTAGGATCGGTGTATCCATTGGTCATCAAAATGCGAAAGGTAAAATCATCCCTCCATATAATCAAAGGTGTATTCTCTTCAACATCAAATGACTTATCTCAATTCTGGACTCAATCTTTGGTTGTTCACTACAAAATGGTGAACTGTGCTATTGATGACCTCAATTCATATGAGGAAGATGTTGAAAATACGTGGAAGGATGTTAGTTCTCAAGTACAAAATCTTGGAGTACCACCAATGAATGAATACACTTCAATAGATGATCTATTGAAGCCTTTTGAAGATCTAGTCATACATGAGGCTAGAGATCCATTCTCATTCAATCAAGATACTTTGGAGTCTCTAGCAGAAACAAGAGTGACCATTTCAAACACCATAAAATATCCTTAATCTTGGTACTTAGAATGCAGGAACATTAACTCTCTCATAGAAAGTTATATCAAATCATTGATTTTGTTCACATCTCATAGGTTAAAAAGGAGGCATCTACGGTGGAAAGGTTCAATAATAATTTCAAAGGCATCAAGCTTTCTAAGGTTCCATTGGTGGCAGGTCCTTCATCAAAATAGTTCTATCTATCTCTTCTTCTTTCTCCCTCTCTTTTCTCCCCCTTTCCTCCTCCTTCCATGTTCTATTTCTTCATTGGAGGTTACACTTTTAATTTTTTTGTATTCCTATTTTTTCTTATTCATTTAAATGTGACTATAGTTTGTAATGCAATAAGTCACCCTTAATTTATAAAAGGGCACTTAATTATATTCCTAGGAATATGAAAAGTCACATATTTTTGATGACAAGTGAAAGGTAATGCAGATGGTAGGTGAAGAGTCTTCTAAAATCTATATATTATAATGACACCCTCATTCTCAAGGGTTTTCAATTTTGTATGCTCATGAGAGATTACTACTTAGAGTGAAGCAAAAGAGATAGCATTTCTTCTAATTCCTTCCCTCTATGTTATTCCATTCTATTACTATGTACATATTTGTCAAGACATCAATGAAAGAGAAAGGAGTTTCTTTCCCTTTTTGATGAGAATATTACTGAAACTTTGTTTTCATAATCTTATCTTGTCTTGTTACTAGTAGAGGAATTGTTTTCTTTCTATTTATTTATGTTAAATTACTCCGATTAATGATTGTAGGATTCTAATTTTGTACCTATAATAGCAATCTCTTTCCCTTTTCCCACTCCCTTTCCTACCTTTCAGAAAATTTCTCCCTTGCAAGAAATTGCAAGATTTTGCCACATGTTCAAGTGGAGTGTTCCTATTGGATCCTTATCCTCTAAGGCCACCACATATTTTCATTTCATCCATGCGTAATAAATGGAGATTCACCTTTCAAGCAAAGGGACCTAGAGTCTCTAAAAATTGGAGGATACCCACAAATTTCTCCGTCAAAAAAATTTTATCACCAAAAAGCTTTCTAACAAAATTTGCTTCTTCCTCATCTAGCGCATTGCTAGAGAAATTATGTGTCTCGGGTTATTTCTCTTCAATTTTTTTATCCTTTGAAGGTTTCCTCACGTTTTGGATTATTTCCCATTTCATGTTCTTAGTTCATAGGTTGTTTTAATTCCATGCAATCCATCCATTGTTAGAGTATCCATATCTTTCATTTCTTCAATGGAAGAAACTTTGGCATCAAACCTTAAAGGAAGATATCTTCGAAATTTTTGCACAATTATTTCATAATTAATTTCTTATTCATGTCCTCTAATGGTTTTGACAACTTCATCCATGCAAAGAAGGTAGGTAGTAATGTTTCCCTCACCCTTCACCTTTAAACACTTAAATTGACTTCTATTCATTTAGAGCTTTGTTATCTTCACTTGATCATCTCCTTCATATATGTTATTGATTTTATCCCATATTTCCTTTTTAGAAAAAATGCATCACATTAATAAATTATGATTCAGATAAACCAAACAATATTATATTCATATCCTTTACTCATTAAAATCCTTAGCCCTTGGTCATATGGTATGGTCATATGAGGGCTTAAGCTTGTGATTCCTACTAGTTTGTGCTTAACTCCAGCCCCTTTAATTTTATTTGTGTAATGAAGAAGAGAGAATTTTATTTCCTTTATAATGCCAACTGAAATAAATAGTAGGGCATAAAATCGAAAATCGTGTATCTTTTGATTGGTAACTCAAATTTGAGTTCCGGTTTTTGTAAAAGCTATTATTTTTTCATGATTGTTCCATTGGAACTATTTATTTTGATAAATTCATTAAAATTATAAAGTTACATATTGTAACATACACTTAATTATAAAGTGCCAAATCTATGGGAATCTTGTTACATTGTTTGTTTTTTGTAATTTTTGGTGATTTTTGAGAATGGTTTCTTTATCTACTGAGTAGATTAAATTGAGTCATTAACAAAACATAATTACTAGACATGGAAACTAAGAATGGAAAAAATAATTAAATGCAAAGGATTATGGGATTTAACTTCTTCAGAACAACTAATATTCACTAGAAAATATGAGAAATTTTATTACTAATGCAAATTTGATGAGTTTATGGGTTTGATAAAAAATTATGTAAGTGATATTTTTTGTTTAATCACTTCTCTTAATCCTGAATATTTTACATCAATTATAGACTATATTCCCAAGTTCAAGAATTTGTTGACATAATTGAAGGGGAGTGGAAGAGATAAGAAAGATGAAGAGTGTGTTTACTTAATTCTATCCAAGTTGAGAGGAACATTCCAAATATTTTATTCTACCTTTTTCTTTAGCACAGTTCCTTAGGTGACACATTTCAAATGCCTAACTTAGAAACATTTTGTGAAAGACTTATTATGGAAGAACTCAAATTGTCTAACATTGAGTCTTCCACCTATAAAAAGGCATTAGTAGCATCTAAATCTAAGGGCAAGGAAAACCAAAATGTAAATCCAAATTCACTCCTTCTCCATCTCAAAGTTCTCATGAACCAAAAGAATACAACTCTAAACCCAACAAGTATTCTAAATACAAGAATAAGTATAGAATTTCATGATCTTTTTGTGGGGGTAGTGGTCATGAAGAACATGGGTGTTACAAGTGAATGCAATCCTTAGAGGATAGAGTCAAGAAACACAAAATTTCTATCCCCACTCCACCTCCTTCTAATCACCATGGTAAATAACTTAATTTTTTTGGGAGATCTCAGTCACCACTTACAAACAGTTGGGTAATATATTTTAGTTCTTCTCATCCCATGACTTCTTTCAAGGAGTTTTTTTATCTCTAGGTTTGAGTTCTACTTCAAAATTCAAGTTGGAGATTCTTCCTTCCTTTCTATTAAGGAAAAAGGTGACATACACCTTAATGGTGGAATTATCAAAGATGTAGTGTATGTTCCTAACATCACTATAAATTTGCTTTATATATATCAAATTCTTCATTCTAGTCAAGGAAAATTAGTGAATTTTACACCACATGCGGAAGAAGTACGAACTTTTTTGGAGCCTCATTCACTTGTTTCTCAAGGTATTGTTGATCATGGTTCTAGACCGTATCACCTTGAGAGTTTTAATGATGCTTCCTCTATAGGGAAAGGATTGGTTTCTCATGCAGATTCAGAGAGTAAGTTTTGGCACGAGAGATTTAATCATCTTAATTACAGATATTTGAAAGAGTTGAGCACTCACGGTATGGTTTCGATCTTCCTAGAGTTTCTTGTATTGAGTGATTTTTCCTTGGTTGTGCATTAGGAAATAGTACCAAGATCCATTTCCTAATTTTTTTCCAGAGAGCTTCTTCACCACTTGATCTTATGCATAGTGACTTGATGGTTTTTCCTACCCCCTCTTTTAATGTTGCTAAGTATGCGCTTACCTTTATTGGTAATTTATCAAGGATTAATTTAGTTTATTTTCTCAAGTAAAAAAATGATGTTTTTTTCACAATTCAAAGTCTTTAAGGCTTTGGTCAAGAAACAATCTTTTGGTTGCAAAAAGAAACTTCATAATGACAACGGGGGGGAGTAATTTAGCAACAATTTTTCTAATTTTTTGGAAACTCAAGGCATTATTCACTAGCATCATGTTCCTCATACTCAATAATATAATGTATTTGAAACATGGAAGAACCTAACTTTGAAGGAAATGGCTAACTTCATGATGCATTCTAGAGATTTACCTCTTATATACTAGGAAAAAGTAATTAATTATGTTAACTACATTCAGAATCACACACCACATAGAGAACTTGAGTATTTGACTCCAGATGAAGCTTGGTCCAAAACTAAGACCGATGTCTCATGTTTTCAAGTCTTTGGGAGCTATGCTTGGGCCTTTGTGACAAAAAAAAAAAGGAAATCCTTGGATAAGAAGAGAAAACCTTGATCTTTGTAGGGTATTGTGAGGACATGAGAGTTTATCAAATTTTAGATCCTGATACTCATTAAGGTTTTTTTCAAACACATGTTCAATTTTATGAGGGTTTATCTCCTCATGATTATTCATATTCTTCCATGCCTACTTCTGCTTTATGTCATCTTGAAGATCCTTTCTTTGAGGAGGTTATAGATGTCTAAAAGGATCCTACTCCCATTGATGTTTTCATTATGTCTAAGTGGGCTTGTACTATAGTTTCGAGGCAACACTTTTCATACAAGATCTTCCACCCACTAGGCATCATCATACACATTTTACTATTTATGTACTTTTGTGTCGTAGTTTATGAGGATACATAGTATTTTTCATGGGGTCATGGGATACAAAAATGGGATGATACAATGGTAGATAAGTATTCTTCTTTGATGAAGAATAAAACTTAGGATTTGGTATCTCTTCCTAAAGGAAGAAAGATAGTTAGGTGTAAGTGGGTATACCAAACCAAGTATGTAGCTAACGATTCCATTGACAAGTAGAAGGCTCACCTTATTATAAAGGGTTTTTCAAAAGTTGAAGGTATTGATTACTCGAGACTTTCACACCCATTTCTAAGATGGATTATGTATGATTTGTAATTGTTATTTCTACATCATAGGGGTGGCCCAGATACCAAATGGACGTGAAGAGTGCCTTCTTACATGGATATTTACAAGAAGAAATATACATGGAGAAACTAGGTGGATTTTTTCAGAACTCTTTCTTGTTTTTAAACTCCAAAGGTCTCTACGATCTCAAACATGCCCCTCAGATTGTTATTAGAAGATTGATTATTTTCTTCTATCTACTAGTTTTGTTCATTGTCACTTTGGTCATACACTATATCTCTATCATGTTGGCGAGGATGTTGTGATACTTGTCTTGTATGTTGATGATTTTTACTCTGGAAGCACTTCTTCCCACATTCATAATAATAAGAGGGATCGTTCCAAAGATTTTGACATGACATATCTTTGGTTATTACATTAATTCCTTGGTTTTCATATTTATTAGACAGATTCAGGATTCATTTGAGTCAAAAAAGTACACCCATGATCTTCTTCATCATTTAGATATGACTTATTGCAAGTCGTGTCCATCTCCTTTTAGTATAGGGTTATTCTTACTTCCACATATAACACTCCACTTTTGATCCTACATTGTATAGGTAGTTGGTTAAAGTCTCATGTACTTGACCCATACTCACCCCGATATTTAATTTGTAGTAGGGCTTGTATCTCGGTTTACACATTATCCTCATAGTAGTCACCGATAGGTAGCTAAAAGAATTTTATGCTATTTGCAGGATAGTTCCCACTTTGGACTACACTACACTACCGGTTATACTCATTTGGTTAGATATATGAATTTAGATTGGGTAGTTTCTATTGATTATAGGTGTTCCACTTCCGCTACCTTTCTTTTCTTGGTTCTTCTCTGGTTTCTCGGCATGCAAAAAGCAACAAGCTATTGCACTTTAATCTTCAAAGGCAAGGTATAGGGTAGTAGTTTTAGTGAGTCAACAAATTCTTTGGCTTCAAAAATTATTGATATATTTTGTATTCCCTAGAATTTATCGAATGTAATTTATTCGAAAACAAAGTGCAATTCACATTTCTCGCAACCTGTTGAGAGAAATTTGACCAAGTATATTGAGATTCACATACACTTCATTGTTCAGCACATTTAGGATGGATTCCTTTGATTGGAATACATTCTGACTCAACATCAAGTTGCCAACATCTTTACAAAACCTTTTGCATCACCTTTCTACCTTGAGTTGTGTGGAATTCTTAAGGTTTCATAAGTTTTTTCTTGGGGGTGTTCGTGAGAACATATTCCTTCTTCTTACTTTTTTATCTTTCCTTCTACCAATATTATTCCCTAATTTTGATTTGATATTTCTTCATGGATATATTGTACATGAGAACTTGATCAAGGCTAGCTACCAAGACTTATATTGTGGATATTCCACTTTTATTTTGGGTCCCTAGCTTCACTTGAGGGGCGGTGTTAGAGTAGGTATTTACCTTATCTCATGTTCACCTAGGTACTTTATTTACCTTCTATTTTATTTATCCTCACCCACTTATGTGTGGATATTTATTTTATCTTATTTAGATATTAGGAAGATATTATCTAGTTATTAAGTATATTTATTTCCTTGATCTATGGTATTGACTAGTTCTTTGAAGACTAGTTATTTATTTGATTTATGGCTTGATCTACAACCCTAACTAGTTCTTATATTGATCTTCCTTTCCTATATAAACAAGGCCCTTTCTCATTATATTTCATAGAGGTACATAATAATATATGATTTTTCTTTTCATTTGTTTTAAAATGTTTTTGTAAAGTTATTTTGGTGAATTTATTTCATCTTATTGAGTGTGGTGTTTTATTAGCATCTGAGTTCTTCATGATTGTGTATGATCTATTTTTCATTCCTTTTAAAATCCATGAAACACTACAAAATAATTTCCTTCGTTTCACGACATTCTAAATTCAAACAGATTAAAGTTTTTCATGATTAGAACATTCCTGAAATATCAATGACAAATATTTATAGCATATGAAGCATGTAAAATGATTTCTTTATCAACATTATTTTGAGATCAATGACAATATTTCCAATAGGTTGGAGTCCTAAGCTTAGAGGTATGAGTCCTACATTTTTCGTAGAATTCTTGTGATTTTAGCTAGAGCTCTATGTTGTTCAAAGAAGTCCTACTCTTTTAGAAATATTACTATACTTATGACTTATTAGTATGGAGCATAGTGAAGAATTCCAAAGCTTCATTATTTAGTCAAAATAGATATTTTGATCAACTCATTTTTCATTTTCATTCAATTTACCCTATGTTTACATGATAAAGAATTTATTTCACAATAACTATCAGAAGTTAGGTTACAAACAAGTTATAATGCCTTCAAAGTTAATTCATCATATATGAATTATACGTAATATCTAAAATAGGTAAAATACTTTCAAACATGATTAAATATGTTTTAAAATTAATCAAAATGAGGAATCAAAATCCAAAACAAATTATATTATTTAAGTTTCAACAAAAACACACACACACACGAAGAAAAAAATTAGATAAATCATACTAACAACTATCCAAGATAGATCTAGTACAAGGAAAAGGAAATAAATAAATTACTTATTAGGGTCACCCTCCTCCTAGTTAGGGTCATCTTCACTATGATCCTCTAGCTCCTAGTTCTCATCTCATAGCTACCCCCTAATTTGAGGGGATTCTCATTGTCCCCATCTCACTCAAAGTTCCTATTTTAGTGCACCTACAAGCTGACCTATCACCACCCCAAAAATCATAGATCTCCATTGTAGTCTCTATATCTTGTTATCCCTAATTTCCAAAGTTCTTCTATAAACTATTTATATACTTGTTAGTTGATCAACACACAAAATCTCAAACTATTAGGGAACCCATGATAATAGGTGCTCCTATATCCTACCTCCTCTATATTTCAATTATGTAGTACTTGTGTAATTATCTAGGGATACCCCTCTCCTACCCAAAGACCAAGCATGTCAATGTATGAATGAGTTATCATGTTAGTAGTAGTCAATATACTTGCCACCTAAGGTGTTACCCTAATTGGTTCCATATCTACCCATTTTCAACCCTATTAGTGGAGGGTTCGTAACCTCTATACCTCGATTATAGGGATAAAACTCTCATAAATTCATGACATGATAAACCGGGTAGCTATATTATAATGAGTGGAATTTGGAAACCCAATATAAATCACGAGACATAGAAACTAATATATCTTGGCCCCATGTATATATTCTTGCATAATTCTTTATATTCTACACAATAAGATCACAATATTATATAAACTTATCCCCGCCCTTATCACCAACCTAATGTAAGGTCAATATACTAATAATGACCTTACACATATTGGGAATATGGTTTATCTCAACTTTCACCAATCTAATACCCTATTTGGCACCCACATTGGGTATCACATCATCTCCATCATAAGTATCACATCTTCATACATCATCTAGAAAGATAGAACCTTTAAGGGTTAGCTTATATCCTATAACTAGTACTCCAAGAATCTTGTAAAAACCTTTAATGTGGTGTTCCAATCTTCATGGACCTAGGGAATCATGATGTGTTTCAATCAGCATCCCAATAGGTTAATAAATCAAAATGTATCTTTATCATAGGATAAACATGTTTAATTTGTGCCACACTCCACATCTCATCCCTCTTTAGGTTGTCAATTTTTTCTTGTGTCAAAAAATTCATAACTTGAGCCAACCAATCCTCCTCTATATCCCTCCTCCATCTAATGTAATCCCCATACATCACAAAAGAGGAAATGTATTAGAACTAACTATGAAAAAATAAAAAATAATAAGTGGAATTACTAAAGGAATTAAATGCTCATCCTTTTGGAAATGGTTGCAAAACCTTCATGATAATCATGTAATTATTAATCTACTTAGAATAGTGGTTGATAATCACATAATTGTTAATCTTCTTCGAATATCGAATGTGTTACCATCATGATGGTTACATCACCATCGATATACATGACTCTATGTAGTCTACAATAGAAAACACTTTTAAATAAATGAAATTTGACAAAATAAAAATATATACAACTATTTTACATCCCTTAACAAAAATTTTAACTATAACTTTATTACAATAACCATCCCCTAGGACACTTTTTAAGAAAAAGGATAAAACATAGGGTAATATGGGAAAACACTCAGAACTCACCTATCCATGTGGGTCAATAGTTTCCACCTGGATCTACCTTCATTATCTCTAGAACCCCTTAGTTTAATTATTTTTGCATGTGTGAAATGGTTACCAAAAATCAAAATCCCCAAATATAGAACTCTCAAAGAGAAAATAAGTTCCAAAAATAGAAATGTTTGTATATTTATAAATTATGTTTCAAACAAAATAATGTATTTTTACTATCTTAACACTTGTGTGAGTTTTGCAGCATAGAAGGATAAAACAGGTGGTATTATCTCCTGCATAGATGGTTTAATTAATCTCATTTTTTCATTTTTAATTATTTTATTCTTATAATATTTGCACTTGATTCTCATCTTGATTATAGGTGAAAAAATGCTTTTTAAAAAAATTCCTCATCATGAAAGTGGGTTAGGAAATTTACAACTCTCCGATTTCAGGATCCATCATACCGAAAAATGCACATTATTACCTATTTATGTCGAAATCCTATCCTAAGGAGGTAATATATACACACCCTAAATTAACATATGCAACATGCAGAGACAAGTCTCATGTGATGATAAAGTTCCTTCTAGGATAGAATGGAGTTCATATCCCCCATCTCTCTTCACAAAATTCCTTATCCCTTCTTTATTCATCTAAAATGTAATTTTAATGTTTATAGGATTTGAAGTTTAGGTTTTTTGTAATTTAAGGAAAAATTGTTGATCAATATTAGTTGGTAGTTGTGTAACCTCAAGTATGGTACATTGTTGGTTCCACCATGATCTAAATCAAATTTAAAAGGTGATTTTTATTCTCCAATCAAGTTAAAATTTAATTTTTCCGTGATTAATTTTTCATATTTACTAACAATAGTCTTGTTAAATTTATCACTACTTACCCATCCCTATTTTCTATATTTATTCATATGATTTTTTCTACATGAGGAGAGTCATCCTTTCCAAAGTTGGAATTCAAGATTAATTTCTTCACTTCCAATAGATTACAAATAACTCACTTTTAATTTGTTCATGGGTCGAATTTTTTTATTTTTGAGTGGGATTATGATGTCGTTTTCTTGAGATATTTTGTTGTAAACAACCATTACTATTTTAAGTTGTCTTTATCTACACTCCATACATTTCATTTATGTTAGACCAGCCAACTCATTGTGTATTTTTATTATTATTTTTATTCTTTCATTTCTTCTCACCCATATCATATTGGAATTGAAAAATTGGAAGGATTACATATTAAAAGGAGATAAAAATCATTAAAAAAACTTGGAAAAACCTTCCATAGGACTTGATTTTGATTTTCTCTGGTTTTTATTAAAATAGTTCTTAAATATCTTTGAGAGCTTTTTTGTTTGGATTGTTTATACTTACATAAGTTTATTTTCATCCATGTTAAATTGAAAATGCTTGCATGAATATTTTATTTATTCTATTATCTTGACTAATTTTACTAGAAGAATCCTCACCATTGGTAATTAATCCCCATATTATTCTCCCATATATTTTCTTGGAAAACCTTGGAAGTGGGGAAAAGGAATTTAATTTCTTCAATTACCACATATCAATACGTAGTTTTACCAAGGAAAGTTTTTTTGGGTTGAGGGGAAGCACTTATAACAAGCGTTCCCTACTTAAAAACCAAAAGTAATTTTTTTTGTAGGAATATTTATTTTGAATTTGAGATTCAATTTGTTTCACTAGAAGCTTCCATAATTAATTAGTTTAATATTCTACAACAAAGAGGTAACTATACCTGGTTATCATCTATTATAGTTTCATTTCATTTTGAAAAGTGCATTAGATTAATTTTATTTCTTTCTTTCTTATTAGTTTTTAAACTATATTAATCATTTCCAAACACTTAAAAATTCCATTAATAATTGTTAATTTTTAGTTTTACTTCTTCTTTTTTAAATTTATTCTCTAAAAATACAAAAAGAAGAATTTAGAATGGTTGGTATTTGTTTTATTGGATAAGAAGTTAAATGCAATTAAAATAAATTACAAATATATTTGTGAATATTTTAATTTAAATGAATTCATTTTATTGTTAGTTTTAATTCAATGAATCTAAAAATAAAAACACCAAAACTTAGCTATTAGGAATCCATATTACCCAAACTTATCTTGTGTTTTTCCTCTAAGTCCTTTCTTTTGTTCTCTTACTCATGAGTTGGGGTCTACACATGACCATTCTTAGTCCAAACCAACCTCATAGAATAATCTTTGAAATAATCATCAATCTATTTGGTATCGACCAATACCAAGGACACATAGACTTGGGACTATGTGCATTAGTATTTCACTCTACTCCTTCTCCCCCATTGATCATCAACTAATCAAAGGAATTAAATGAGCATCTTAACACTTCCAATTTTTTTTAATCAAATCAACCCACTTAGTCGGGCCAATCTATAGTTCATTGTTCATATTTCATTGACATTTTTATATAACCCTCTTCAAAGAAGGAAACCTCAAGAGAAATAGATATTTTTAGGGTATTACATCATGGTATCATCCTATCCAATATCACTAACATAGATTGAGAGATATGTCTCTCTATTATCCTTGACCACAATATATCTAATTAAATATAAGTAAACATTTTATTTTCATTGAAAAGTAAATTATGCACTCAAAAATCTATTAATATAGGATCCCTTATCTACTTAAATCCAACTATTAGGCATCTACACTTTTAAAATATTTACCATTATCCACTAATTTCATCACCATACCCCTCCCCATTTTTGCATCATCTTCTCACATTTTTTTTTGTCTCAACCCAACCTTGAGAAGTTAAGTTCACATGTTAGTCATGTCATTTTTCTTATGTACAGTAACCCACTTAAAAAGTAAAGAAAATAATGTAACAAGTAATAGTAGAAAAAGTGATAGTAAAAACATAGATAATGAGATAGAGTATCATTACACAAGACACATTTGTTAGTCCTATTAGCCCAAATGATAACATAGAAACAATATGTGTAATCACTTGAATATTTTTGTGGATGCCCCCAAAGATTACTATTAGTGGGAAGGGAATACACCGACATATATCATTTTTTATCAACATACGTGTGTCCTGCATCAAACTCAATATACCTCATGAATTCATGTGTGTAAGAAGTATATAGTATATTATTCTATCCATTGAACCAATATTAAATACATTATGTAGAAATTAAAAACCCTTCAAACAAACCATGAGCATGTCCTAATTTTTTATTTTTTTCAAATATGTAAATGTTGTATTAAGTGATTATTTAGATCTCTTTTTCATTTGTAAATATATATGTAGAAGTAGGGGTAACATAAGATCTACCTAATAAGATCCTCTTAAGGAGGTGGGAAGAATATGAATGGTGAAGGAGGATCTTTCCTAATAAGTGAAAAAGAGAATAAGGATACTAATGTATAATCTTTATAGAAACCATAATATGTGTCATATGAAAGAATGACTCGCAAGAGATAGTATGTGACCTAGTGGGCCTAGAAAATGTTAAGGAGAGCATAATATGCTATAATTAACATGTGAACTAGTATTCCTATGTCTAGATACACTAATAATAGGGTTAGTAATTGTATTTGTTTGGCCAAACTACTCGGGAATAAGATCCTCGAATAATACACCCCTAATTGGAACCACTTTCTTATTGTGAATAAAATTAACACATTGATTTAATATAGAAGGGATAGCCATGGAGGAAGATGTCATCATTAATGAAAGGATACAAGGAACAATATAGTGCTTAAATTAAAATAAATATTCACGTTGTCTCCAATTTTGAAGATTAAGAGCACTTTGAAGCCCTAAAATGAGCAAGAAACAAGATTTGTGCATTTAAATTTTGTGAATGGTGGTTTTAAAGCTTCAAAATTTACTTGCTTATTTTTTCAATGTGAATGTGAGTTACAACAGTATTTACATGGGTAAGAATTTTTTTATTAGTTAAGGCAAGAAATAGGGATTATGGCTCCCAGAGGGCTTACAAAAAAAAGCATCATGAGAAAAATACACAGGAGGAAAAGATAAAAAAATAAAGAGCAACCAAAAATACCTCTCTCAATGGTTAAAAGGAACAAAACCAAAGTATTAGAAAGCCAAAATCCATAGATCAAATCAAAGGGGCTTGAATCAACCTAGGGAATTGGTGCTTGCCACCACTACAAGTTACTCGAGAGAGGCTATGAGTAACAATATTCTTTTTACGGTGTACTTCTATCCAAGCCACATCTCTATAACCCATAGGAGGAGGGATCATACAATCTACGTCAGATCCTAAGAGTATTTCTAGCTTCCCACTAACATTATCCTCCATCATTCCACCGGTTATATCCCCCAACAATTTCCAATAGCCTCCACACATTGATAATTGACTCGTAACATCACCTACCACTAGAAGAAATTCAAATTTTGTTCCCTCTCGAGGCACCGACTCTCCCCATAACCATTACCGACACTACCCAATATCGGTGAGAAAATGACCCCAAATCAACTCCCACTAAGGTTCGAATTCACCTACTCCATCACTCCAGCGTTAACCTTCTCCTTTCCAGTCTTCTAATCAATAGGAAGCACCTCTAATGAATCATTATTACCCTCGCTCTCTATCTTGACTTAATTTACTTTAGAATCTTTGTCCATTAGATCACCCGAATCATGTACTAAAACATTATTATTCACCTACGGGGAAGCCTAGGCCCTACCGAGAGAGTATTTCATCAATTCACCTACATTATCATCTCATTGGGGAAGTAAATCTCATGAGAAGTCCCACCAGTCTCACAGCACACCCTCACATCATATTTTGCCTTCATGCAAAGGCAACAAAAATTCATTGATTCTTCAACATCAATTTACTGGCTCCAAGTACTAGCGGAGGAGTGAAGGATTATCCAAAAATGGACTCTGAAACCCATCATAACATTCACACAAAGCCTGGTAAAAACCAGCCTTGATCTAGCCTTTGTGGTTGGATTAAGCTTAATGAGCATTCCCATTGACCCAGCGATCCCCAAAAAATCCAGGTTCCTAGAACTCTAAAGGAAGTTCATGGAGACAAATCCAAATAGGAAGGGCCTTGAAGCTCAAGTCGAGAGGAAATCCAAACGCGCATTGATGGAAGCTAAAATCTATATTGCTAAAGAATCACGGTCTGCTGCTCAACACTCTCTACAAATCCTTTTCATTTTGGAACCCGAAGAGGAAGCCTTCTCCAACAATGGCCCTAAGCTCAACTTTGCAAGGCCATTTCCTACTACACAATTCCCTCAAGAAATATATATTCAAATGTGTGCCTTTAAATCTTCCCACTAGTGCATATTTTAGTCTCTCCTTTTCTCTATCAATGACAAAACTCAGAACATTCAGCTAGGGTTCAACATTCTTCCGTGAGGTAATGAGCTTGGGGAAATCCTAATTTATCTCCCCAAACAACTTTTTTCCTAGGTGTTACCTCCCTTCACAGCAAGAATTGTATTATTTATTATAATTCCCCAAATCAAGTACATGGGTAAAAGTTTTACTAATACTTATAAATAGTTTATGATCTCGTGGTGCATTTGAAAATAGTATTAGAAGGGTTAAATATGTATAAATTGTTGTAAAGATCCCCTTTCAGTATATTTTTCATACATTTACTCTGCAACTATGAATATTCAATGAGCCGATGTCCAAACCACCTCTCACCTCACCTATGATTTGGATAAAATAGCAAACACTAACCTAGGAAATATACACCTAGTTGAATTCCAAAAAGGTTACACGTAGTTGATAGGAATGAAACCATGAGGAAAATTGACTAGAATGGAATTCCCTTAGCATATTTTTTCTCCTATCTTCTCAATATCTATAATTAGTATGGGTGTGTGTACAAAAATACAACCCAACAACTAGGGAGGTTAGGGATGGAAGAAATGTTCTTTTATTTTCCTAACAACTAATTTTTTTGAGGAATTGTTGCATCTCACTGAAGCATATGAAGTGGCATAAATTTCTCTTGAGAGTGAATGAAAACATTTCGAAATTATCTAAAATTTTAAACAATAATTGGCTTGAAAAGCCAAGGATTTCTTCCACTAAAATTCCCAAAAAGTTTAGTAGATCTGATTTTTGGAAGAAATCAAAGATATTGTTACATTATTGAACATGGTCATATAGAAATAATCTCCATACCACTATACTGATTAGATGTTCAAATTCATCTTGATTATCCTTATTGTAAAGACACACATCTTTTGGGAAGAAATTATCAGTGATTACATCCACCAACAGTTGCTCAAAATGGAAATGTAGATTGAAGAAGGCTCTACTAGCAGAATGGAGTATTATATGACTTCTTACCTAGTATACAACATTTCTCTTCATAAGAAATTCCATAGATTAGAAAGATAAAAATATTTTGGAAATTATGGAGTCTATGATGGATAACCTAAATTGAACATGGACAACTACATTTATAATTTCAAGTTCATACATGATACTTTCTTTTCTCCACTTATATGCTTATTCAAGCATGAGTGGGAAACTAACATAATATCCTCAAAATAAAAAAGGTAATCACTAAATATGGATATTACTTCATCCAATTCAAAAATTTCACTTATATTAGGATAATTTGATTTCATGATGCCCCTTACATGCTGCCAAAATAATTAGATGATATATGGGAACTTTTTGGTATAAAGGAAATTAGTGGAAGAACATAAGAAGAGAATAGGGAAACATAGGAAAACATCACGTTCCCTATCAAAATTGATAGACACACCTTCCCTAATTTTATTAAAACTATACTCTTAGATGCAGAGATGGGTAGAATAAATTTGTAGAAACTCATCCATAGGCCCAATTATAACATTAGGTGTGCTCCACGGGGCTTTAGGAAAATCCTATGAACATGATCCTCATTATGATGACTATTAGATGGATTTTAGGGATGAGGAATAATTCATAATGAGGGACTACTCTAGGATGACTATCACCCAAGTGGTGGATTAAAAATTGTAGTTATTCATCAAGGAATAGAGGATGTGAAATATTTGGTGTGAAAATTATCTGTTAACAAAGGATAACTTCACAACCCATATTAAGTGTTGATTGGACAAGGTTGAATAGTACCTCATTACATAATATTACTGCACATATCTGAAGAGGGACCTAATATATAGTAAGTAAGAAATGAGTTAACCCTAAATAACATAATAGTTGTAAGGGAATATGGAGAAAGTGGGATCATGAAAGATATACTTTTCCCTTTCAACAAGGAAGATGAAAGCTTGGACCCTTTAAAGGTAAAATCCCCACATTTCTCAATTAGAGGGCTAAATTTAGGGGTTAAGGAGGAGCTCAATGCTATAAATAACAGGTCAAGGACCCATATGTCAAAATTGATAGATATGGAAGAGGATCTATTAAGGAAAACTATGTAGAATAGAACTATTACTGAATACACACCTTTAAAAGAAGACCCATACCCAAATTCAAGGTAAAAGGAATCATGGAAAAATAAACTACCTAGGTTGATTTGTCATCCTCTTCCTCAAATGGGTCATATAGTAAAGGAAAACAATCAGAGGGAGCATTTCCCCAAAGTAGTCATAAACACTTCCAACATTGGAAAGCTGTCCAAGATGAAGAACAAGAAGAATAACATGTGACCTTGCATTTGGTAAGTACCAAAATAAAAAAGTGGAAACACCTACAATGGAAGTAACCATAGGTGAAACATCTCAAGGAAATCTCTAGAAGTTTGGATATATGTTGTTTCCTCTCAAATTCCATAGGTAGTACTCACTACCAAAAATCTTGTGTAATATGAGACAGTGGATACATTTCCTATATAAGAGATCCATCTCAATATTCCTACTAAGGAAATTCAGGGACAATAAACCCAAGGAGAAGAAAAATCATAAACACTAGACCCATCAATTGAGAAAACATTCACTTAGTTGTTACATGAGCTAGAGCAGGATGTTAGAGCTTACCTCCCACATGAGACCATACAAGAGAAATTATTTGGGAAAAAGGGGGATAGTAAACATCACAATAATTTCCTACTAAATATAAGGTTAAAGGTGGTGAGGTGGAGAAAATCATTTAAGAAGGATTTATTACAAGTGAAGTTGATAAAACCCATGTTATAGAGGTCTCATCAATTGAGATTGAGAAATCAGGTATCTTGGAGCCTACTCAGACAAATTTTTAGGTACTTGAAAAGGAGGTTACATCTCATGAAGTTACTAAAAAATAGTCTTTGCAGCAAGGTCATCCCTAAGTTGGGGTAACTAAGGAGCCTTCTCCATCTAGAGAAGAAGATGTTTAGGTCACAAAAGTGATAGCTAAAAACCCAGTCATCTTAAACTATGAAAGAGGAAGAGTTAAAAGATATAGGGGAATGAAAATAAATATCTCAAGTACATTATTTTGAGTATACTAATAAACCAATAGCACAAGCTGAGGACTCTAGTCTTACTCTCCTTTCACCTCTTGATAAAATGATAGTGTCAAGTGTTCCCAATAGAAAGAACAAGGGGAAGGAATTGTTTATACTAAAATTTGGTTAGGATCAACCCTCCTAAGGAAGAGAAAGGTGAAGGTACAAGTAGAGGAATTTGACATTCAAATCATCATCTCTATCCATCTATACCACCAAAAAAATCAAAATATTGTGAAGAATAGAGATGGGGTCTCAAGGAGAAATGTTTATGGAGGTAGCCACCCCCAAAATTGATGCTTTAAAGGAAAATGCTTCCCCTTTTTATTATAAAATTACTAAAACTAGGATATCTAACCAATTAGGGCTTAAAACATGACGTTAGCATGGTAGTGGGTGGTCTCTTTTATAATATTTACAAGGATAAAGAGACCAAGATGTAGCTAAGAGAGAAGGTTGATCTCTTATCAACCTATGTGCATATGTAGGTATAAGATCCCTTGGATAATCAAGAAATAGACACATCCCTCTCCTCAAAAATGATGAAAAGTGCTTGACGATTTGATATGTAGGGGATAAGAAACTAAGAAATGGGAATAAGAGTTAATAAAAAGGGTACTAAGGTCATCAAATACATAATTGGATTCTATAATCAAGTGTTTAAACAAATAAAATAAAGAAAAGACTCGACTAATAAGTATCAGATACAAATTGACTATTGGGATGGATTGTTGCCCAAACTTGAGGTCATAACAGACTTGAGAGATGAAGTTGTGGAGAATGAAGGAATAGTCCCCTCATATTACAAAGCGGGACAATATGAGTATAGAGGGGTTGTCAAATTGAGGATTGTAACCTTGGATGAATTCATAAGAGAGCTCCATAGCATAAGGGATAAAGCAGGGAAGTATGTGGATGACATGGATTCAAAATTTAAAATAATTCTTCTCCTAAAATATGTATACACCCTGAGATCTTCAAATATACATAGGTGATAGAAATTCTTTAGAAAAATATTACAGGGGAGTTGGAGCCTCTAAAGTATTATTATTATTACTTTGTAAAAACTTCATTCATTTGGAAGGATACATCAATAAATTGGCCAAAAGGATCAAGAAGAAAATATTTATTTCCAATGAGTTTGATAGCATTCTTTCTAAATAAGAAATAATATTCCTCTACCATGCAGGGCTAGATGAAGATCCCATTCTAGAAATGTATGAAAGATTTGTTATTTATAGAAATAAGCTAAAAGATGAAACAAATGAGAAGAAAATGGATCTTGATCCTCTCCCTAAACAATTCCTTATTATTTATCCCCTTCCTTATTATTCTATATTTTTTTTCAAATAAAATCAAATTGTCTAATATCTAACCAACTCCTTTCTCGAGGCATACATGGAAAAATGACAATTGCAAAAGAAAACAAGAAATTTTGATGATGAGGAAAATAATGTTCTCCACTCCTATGAGTTTCATCGTGAAGCACAACCATCCCATCTAAGAAAATAAAAAAGGGATATTTTTCAATGGGGAAACCCCTCCCATCTAGATTACAAAGTTAGGGACTACAACCCCACGTGTATCTTGTTTTCAAAGCTATATGGGTTATATGGATATATTCCCTTTTGGGAATTTTTTGTATAAAAGTGAAGGCTTGTTTTCTCTTTAATGGTTCTAATTTTTGGGATTTAGCTAGGGTGATTACTCATTGTAAAATCACTAGAAATAAATGATAGAATTTACATGTCTCTATATGACGGAAAAGTGACATGCGAGCATGGGAATCTACAAGTGACTCTTCCTCACACCGACCTCCCGAGGTCATGCCGAGACAGCCGGTGGGTATGGAATATGTGTGAGATGCAGACAAACTAGTTAGGAAATCTAATGTCTTCAATGAGCACTAGCGGAATTTGCGAGTCTAAGGTAAAGAAGGCCCTCCTAACTTGAACTGGTGTGATAGATTGGTCAGCAAGGATGACTGCTCGAAGGCTCCAATCAATATCGAGCTCTAGCGTGATTCGATCTATAGGTTGTGGAATACGTGGAAAATGACCCGGGATAGTTTCATGTATTTCTCAGACAAGGTCATATGGTGGATGGTAAATATAGTCAATTCTATGGACGATTCTCTGGCCTAGTCTAGAATTCCCTAGCTCTATTAGCTGCTGTGTCTAGCAAGGATAATTGTTCAATGATAATAGGTGGAAGTGGGGTAGACCGGAATACTAGTGTGCGTAGGCCAGTGTCTATGTCTAATTCTCCTATGGATTCATTGGGCTGCGGGATTTGTGGGTCACAACTGTAGATTCTTAGTTGTTGTGGACCTATTATGGTCATGCGTAAAATCAAGTCCTAATCCCTAATATCCAGTAATCGTATGCTTTCTCAACTTCTATATTTAGGATCAATAACTGTGTGATTTTCTCATAATATCTTACAGGCATTCGTGCAACCTGGATTCTTAGGCTGGTATCTATATCTAGAAGAGTGTCTCCTGCATCTGGTTGTGGGACCAAAGGATCACAACCAAAGGTTTGTTCTCTTTCGAACCCTTCTATAGTCATATGAATGTTGCCTAGGGTAATCTGTAGTTCGGTTGATTTGACCAAAACGTGTGTGCTTGGTCATCTTCTATGTTTAGTCCGCTCAACTGGGAATTGATTTGTTGCAAGCTTACCGTTGTTCGGAAGACTTGGATCCTAAGATTTTGATCTATATCAGTTATCGCTGTGATGAGATTAGGTTGAGGTATGAATGGATCGAATACGTATTCCCCTGGGCTCTCCAGTCCCGTGATTGTCATACAAAAGTAACAAAGTAAAACGAACTACAAGAAATGAAATTTAACTATGTGAAGTGTATCTATAGGATATATATGATTTCTCTATTTTTTTGTTTTTCGATGAGATTTTACGAATTTAAGAAAGTAGCTATTTAAAATATCTAGAATTGATAGCTAAAATAATAATTTAAAACAAACAAAATAACCGAGTGTAGCTATCTGTCTGTGCAATTTGTAGACCTATTCTAAACAATAAAATAGCTTATCTAATCTATTTGCAAGACTCTCGATCCTACCTCAAAAGTGAGAAGTGAATCATAGTTTCTCAGAAACTATCAATCCCCATGACTTCACGGCAATATCGAGAGTAGAATTAACTGAAATAAAGCAACTAACTACTCTATTTGATATGATTATAACTAGAACTTTGAAAGCTAGAACCTGGATTCTACATAACAGTGGCGAATCCGATGGTGTGTGTGATCTTGTCCCCTCAAAGTATGATCTCCTCATTCCTTCGTATACACGTGGATCCGTAAAAGCGTGTAATGCTAGCATCAACAGAAGTAGATATTAGGATAAAGGCAGCTCAGAACACTGACTGAATACAATGCGAGTAGGAGAGGGATAGCGCAAGAGTACAGAGCTTGGCTTATGTAATTCCTAGCAGGATCTATTGTGAGTCATGCAACATAAAGTGTCCGGAACCTGAAACTATCATGTTTGAAGAACAAAACCTGTAACTTTAATGGCTTCCTAAGCTATTCTACTCCAATGGATTAGATGAAATAATAGCAGTGCTTGCACAAGATGGATATGTGGCTTACTAACAGTAAAACAATGCTAACTAAGCATGGAATGAAAGAAACTAAGCATTCTAAGCAAAAGGAAAACTAAATCTATTGCAAAGAGAAATTAGAGGCAAATTTGAGGGGCCATTTGCTTGAGCACAAGCCAACTATTTATAGCATTTGCATTTACCCAAGGTAAAAACCAAATAGAACTCTTAAACTATAAACAATGGTAAAACACTATTCCAGGGGAACCAATAATCATAAATGCAAGATTATGGCGGTGAAAGAAAGATTTTAAAACATTGAATTTACATGAGTCGTGTTAAAAGAGCTTTCTGGAAAATGCGTAAAGGACCGCTGCCCTGAGCAGGGTGGCGGTTATAGGACCACCACCCTGTTTAGGGTGGCGGTCATGAGACCGCCACCCGGTCGGGCGGCGGTTTCATCACTGAAGAGAAAAAGGCCAAGAAAAGAGGGGAAAAGGGAAAAACAAAGCATGTGGGGGCTAAGCGGGGCATGTGGGATGTTAACGCACACTTGGAGAGCTTTTCCGGATCCCGAACACCTTGCGAGGAGACTTGTATCATCATTGGGGCACGTGTCACATTGTTCTGGTAGTACAGTACCTTACAATTTTGGGTACATACATATTGCCCCCTCGGAGAAGCATTTTAGCCATGAAGAGGCATAAAATGGTGGGTCCGAGTATGGTGGTCCCGAAATGGGAAGTTAGAAGTTATACCTGATACATCCGTGTGTTGAAATGACGCCGTCCAAAATTCCCGCTACCTGCAAAATGAAAAGAGAACTCAAGTGCAGATAGACACAATAGTTTGAAAAATAAACGCTAAAATAATAGGGAAATGAGAACATACCATTTGTGCAGGATAGGAACTTACCTCCATCGGTGCTCCAAACCTGTGAAAAAGTCATTTAAAATGAATCGAGGCACTATATATATGAAAGTGGGCCTATTTTCCTATTCATTTGTGCGATTCGATTTGATTGATTTTGAGCTCGGGACCCATGGTGATGGTTTCTTGTGTGAGTAGAGTCAAAACATCCATAACGAGATAGCAATCATGCCTCCACGTGAGGAACATCGACTGTGAGATCACGGAGTTAGTTTTCTTCAATTTACCGCTTTTCCCCCTTAATCTTAAAATGCTAAAATGTTTGTCGTGGGGGTAATTTTTGAAAATGTTAGGTTCAAAAGGTCCATCTAGGGGGCGCTATTGGGTAGGTTTTGTTTTTAGGTAAAATGGTCATTTTTGCACTTTTAGGCTTTTTAAGCTTAAAAACTGCGTGGGTTTTCAGACCACGACCGCCGCCCTACCCAGGGCGGCGGTTACACGACTGCTACCCTGTTCGCTCAGGTGGTGGTTACATGCCCACTTGCCCTTAAGGCGGTGGTTACAAAACTGCCTCCCTGCTCAGGGCGGTAGTTTTGCATAGAATGCAAAAGGAACATCTATTTGAGATTGTGTTTGTATTTTTAGCATTTCTACGTGCTTTCATGATTTTTCCAGTATTACTTGGATGCTAACTTGCTCTGTTTTGTGTGTTTTTGGGTGTATGTAGGTGAGAGAGGAGTATATCCGGTGGAGTCGAGAGAGGGAGTGTGATTGGCTCCTAAGGGTACTAGATGCCCTCTCACAGGATGAGGAGGACACTCTTCAGCGGGTTGGGATACTACGCATTTCACGCGTGCCCCACGTTACACCATCTAGTCACATCCTTTGTCATTTGTTCTCATCCTTGGAATGCAGATCGGAACACCTTCCGATTGCCAGGGGTCTGCGGTGAGTGGACTATTACATTGGAGGACGTCTATCGCATTCTGGGGGTCCCGATCATCGGGAGATGACTCACCCTAGAGACAACAGGCTCACAGGCATAGATTGCATAGTGGGCCACATATATGGGAGATGCAGTCATCTCTACGGGGTTGAAGAAGGGGGTTAGAGTTCGATCCATTCCTTCTTTGCCCATCCCCTTACTTTTCCAGGCCATCATGGGGATCCTTGCCTCGAGACTGATCGGGGACAAGGGAGGAGATACATTATTATACTGCTGGTCCCCCATTATTGCACAGATAGAGGGGCATGGTCAGATATATGCCTGGGGAGCAGACATTCTTGGGACCACCTACCACGACTTATACAGGGTGGTCCATTTACAGGGGCAGTCCTTGAGCCACCCGACCCTAGTCATGAGTTGGGTCTATGAGCATTTCATCCCTTATGGTAGGGGTGTGGAGGTGGTAGATCCTGGAGCTGTGAGGGCAGCCAGATGGATAGACATGTCGGTGCTTAGAGCACCTCATCAGCCAGTTTCCTCCCTGACTACTGCCGACATGGAGGCCACACCATACCAGACTATGGTAGGTATATGGGGTGAGGAGGCTCTTACCTTGATCTCCTGCTCCATGACAGGGAAGCTTATTGATAGAGTGGGGCGAGTGGAGATGCACCCTTTGGTCGTGTTCCTCAAAGCAAGTTGGCTTACCATACATGGGTATGCTTCCCCAGTGGCGCCAAAGATCTGCGATCGATCCCGAGAGGCCGAGGGGGCCTAGAGGCCGGGGTTGGATAGTGGTTACTCCTGGCATTCCTATTGTAGCCAGGAGGATAGTACGTGCCAGAGGGAGAGCTGGTGTGCTTAGGTACCTTTGCTTCAGATTTCTATGGGTCCTGCCCATAGCAGTGATGACCCCATTGAGGTAGACTCCGAGTCTGAGGAGTTTACAAGGGGAGACATAGGAGGAGACTGAGGACAGTGATCCTGAGTGGCATGACACCCAGGATATCATGCAGGTGGAGAGGGCCGAGCAGAGTGCAGAGAGGGTGACTCTAGTTTCAGAGGAGCCACTCTCCCAGGGCCATGGGGAGGATGAGTCTGTTGTAGGGCGTTACGTTGCTCTAGCCACAGGAGCAGCCCCTCAGTTGGTAGCGGCATCCATGGTGGGTGCTGATCCCATAGATCCATCTTGGAGGCCTGGTGATCCGAGTAAGTTACCCTCTCTCCCTTCTAGTGTTTGTTTAATTTAAGATCATTTTAGTTGCTATCTCTCCTTGTGTTTTATCTTGGATTTCTAATCTCCTATTTGGTTTCTAATTTTTCTCCTTGGTTTGCAGAGACCACCGATGAGTGGTGGGACTTGATTCGCAGGGTATGCACTGATACCCTAATGATCCCCATGGAGAGGACCCGCAGAGCTGTCCGTGGACGTTGGGAGCCTTCAGCAGCCGGCAGACATACCGACGTCTTCGCTCTAGTCTGGCATGTGGCCAAGATGGTATCAACCTTTGCACAGAGTTAGCGGGGTACAGGATGGCTGAGCGCTTGATGAGGAGCCATTCTCGTGGTGAGACTGTGGCTACCCCTCGGGATCCTGAGCCCTCCATGCATTCAGAGCGCCGGTGTAGCCGGAGTCCTAGGCGTGGGCGTGCACCTTCAGAGGGGTCTCGTAGGGATTGAGAAGCCACTTGGCTCTCGTAGATTTTGTACTATATATTATTTTTTATATCCCGAGCTCTTTGAGTGTTTTGACCATGCTTAGTGCATGATGACATTGTATATAAACGTTGATCATTTATATATATGTATTCATTCTGGATCAAAATCTTGGCATTCATGGCTTTCTTTCTATTTCCAGTTTCCTCATGTATGCTATGATGTATGTTTATATGTTTCTTTTAGAATATATGCAATGGTGAACAAATGATGCAAGTGTTTTACTTTCCTTTTGTGTTTCATGATGCTGATATATGATAATGTAGATATAATGTGATTTTGAATCTTAGTTTCTATAAGCAATTTTGGATACTTCATGTTTGTTTTGGCAAAGTGATGAAAATAAACCTGGTACGATGAACAGATAAACCTACCCCTACCCCCAACTCCACGCAACTAGTAAGATGTGAGGGCTTATCACCAAGAGTTGGGAAGGGTGCAAGTTATGAGGTGTAGTGAAATGATAGTGATGAAAGATAGACAAAGCTTTGGCGGAACCAAATTAGGACACCACAAGTCTACTCCACTCGAGTGACTTCATAGTTTTGGATGCAACTTGCTTTGTGGTTTATCCAGACTTAGACCCGTAGATGGCCACATAGTAGACAAAATCTGGGTTTTTAGGATTTTAACTCTCTTGGGATTTTGAACATCTGATTCATTTGTTTTTACTCAAAGTTTCAAAGTTTGAATTGTGTGCATATGACCTTTTGCATTTATTTGTCAAGAGGACCCCCTACACTTTGCCCCATGCTACTAGTAAGAAGTGTGGATTTATCACCGTGGGAAAAGCATAGGCGAGTAAGGGCATTTCCATCCTTTCCCAACCCTACATCACTAGTAAGAGATGCAAGCTCATCACCAAAGGTTGGTGGGGCAAGGAAATGTGTAAAATTAAAATTTTCTGTTTGATCAATGTTTGACTTGTTTGTTTGAGTAAAATGTCAGTATGTGTTTATTTCCAAAGAGATATACATATGGAATAGATGTGACACCATGAAGCTTCTAGAATGGACCATAGGTAAGACACCTACCCTAAGAAGAAACCAAAATTGAGAATAAAATTACAGATCTTGGTATGGTTACCACTTTGAGACTTTGTCATGTCTAGCTTTATTTGATAAAATGATTCCAAGATAATTTGATGATATCATGAAAATGGAGAAGTATGATTAAAGATTTTATGCCAACAACATCATGAGTTTGTAATGAATTACTTTGAGAATAGATTCCTTGATCACAATTTGTGTATGAAACAAGCAGACAATATGATCCTAATCTATATGAAGATGCAATGTAGATATATATAGATATAAGTAGTGCTAGTTGCTTATGCGTAGAAATGCTTGAGGTGTAGGGAATTGACTATTTCACCAAATTCCTCACCTTCTAGCATACATAAGAGGTATGCACCATTTCCATAGTCTTTCATGACTCGGTATGGGCCCAACCATTTAGGCCGGAATTTCCTTCCTTCGCCGGTCTTCTTGTCGATTCGACTGTCTAGCCTTAGAACTAGATCACCTTCATATATGTTGCATTCGTAGAATTTCTTGTTATATTACCGGCACATCCGGTCAGCATAGACTCTATGCCGCTATTCAGCATCTAACCTAGTTTCATCTAGGCTTTCTAGTTGGGAAAGACGTGCTTCTCTATAAGCATCTTCATCCAGAATCCCTTGTAATGAAATGCAGAGACCTGGGTATTTCAACCTCGAGTGGAGAACCGCTCGCCTAAATACTAGTGAGAAAGGAGTTTCTCCTGTTGGTGTTCTTATTCAGGTTCGATGGGCCCATAAGGCCAGATATAACTTTAAGTGCCAATCTCGTTTGTTTTCTTTCATTGTTTTAAGGAGAATGGATTTTAGTGTTTTATTCGTTGCTTCAACCTGTCCGTTGGCTTGAGGGTAATACAAGGAAGCCGTATGATGGCTTATCTTAAATTTATTGCATAGTTCACAAACCTCTTCATTCTTAAAAGAAGTTCCATTATCGGAGATAATGATTTGTGGGATACCATACCTGCAAATGATTTGGTTCAAAATGAACTTGGTGATTACAGAACCAGGTACAGTAGTAAGAGGCATAGCCTCTACCCATTTGGTAAAATATTCGGTGGCTGAGATTATAAAATTATGGCCGTCTGTGGACAAGGGAGAGAATTTCCCTAATTAAGTCTAGGCCCCATGTAAAAAAGGGCCATGGAGTAGCAATTGGTTGTAGATTTTATGTTGGCATGTGGATCTCATGGGAGAACTCTTAGCACTTATGACACTGCGTACAAACTATACTACATCGTGCTCTAGAGTGGGCCATAAATAGCCCATTTGATGTATTTTGCGGCGGTGGCATGGCCACTTTCGAAGTGTCCTCCACACATTCATTTGTGAGATTCATGGAGAATCTTTTTGGATTCTTTTGTGTCGACACATCTTAGAAGCATTCCATCGAACACTTTACGATAGAGCACTTGCTCTATGATGATGTATTTTACTATGATAATGCCTAGCCACCTTCTGTGTTGTAGTGCAGCCCCTTCTGGATACGTATGGTCCATGATATAATTAATGATATCAGTGTACCAAGGACACTTGGAGATAGAGGGTCGGGTTTCGATGTAGTATACGCACTCATCTGGAAAATCTAGATCTACTAGATTTCCTCCATCTAATGGGTTATTAGCTAACCAATCCACAATGATTTGTCCCTTAACCAACTTAAACGTTAATTTGAATTCTCCCATTAAGGTTATAAAACGTCCAACCTTCTTAGATAAGGAGCCTTGCATGAGAAAAGTTTGTAAATGGTCCGTTTTTACCATGACCCTTGTTTCTTGATTTAGCATATAATGTCTTAAGCATTTGGTTATAAAGACTATGGCAAGGCATTCTCATTCGCTTGTGTGTAATGTGTTTCATATTCGAGCAACATTCGGATAATGAAATAAATCGCGTGTTCTCTCTTGTCATCATCTTCTTGAGCCAAAGCATGCGAGGCTAGGGAGACATTAGTAGCTCGTGAGTATAAAATTAATTAAGGCGATCTAGATTAGGTGGCATTAACATAGGTGGTGATAACAGGAAATGCTTAACTGCATCAAAAGCTTCATTGTAGTCTTCAGTCCAATCAATGCTATAATATTTCTTGAGTAAATTGTTGATTGGACGAATGGTAAAACTTAAGTCCAGGATGAATCTCTAGATTGCACCTAGCTTTCCAAGAAATGATCTAATTCCAGATTCATTCAAAGGTGGGACCATTTCGAGGACAACCCGAATTTTGGTTGAGTCAACATCTATCCCTCGTGATGATATGATGTAACCTAGGAGCTTCCCTCCTATTACACCAAAGATGCATTTTTCTGGATTTAACGTGACTCCGTATTCTATCAGCCGTGAGAGAATGATGCGGAGTACTTCCGGATGGTCACAACACTTCTTTTCCTTAGCCAACAAGTCATTTACGTAGCATTCCATGATTTTATGAATTAGATCATGGAATATATATGTCATAGCTCGCTGATATGTAGCACCAGCATTCTTGAGACCGAATGGCATAACAGCGTAGCAATAGGTTCCCCAAGGAGTTATAAATGTGGTTTTATCTTGATCTTGTTTAGATATTTTGATTTGATTATATCCCGAGAATCCATCCATGAGAGACAAAAGTTCAAACCCAGTTGTTGCATCAACAATGACATCAATGGATGGCAACGAGAAGTTGTCTTTAGGACACGCTTTGTTAATGTCTCAGAAATCTATGCAGATGCGTATCTTCCCATTCTTCTTGAGAACGGGAATGATATTAGATACCCATTGGGAGTAATTGACTGGCTTGATGAATCCTACTTGGAGGAGTTTTATTACCTCCTCTTTTACCATGAGAGCTACCTTGGGTTTCATGGGTCTTGATTTTTGTTTAACTGGCTTTACATCAGATTTAGTGACAAGGTTGTGCACCGCAATGTGGGGTGCAACTCCTATCATTTCCTTATAATTAAATACAAACACCTTCTGATGTTCTTTGAGGATCGAGTGTGTATTTCTACTTCCTCTGGGGTTAATGAGGATCCTAGTTTCAATATCCTTGGTTCATCTTCCGTTTCGATGTTAATATCAATGGTTTCTTCGATCAAAGAGGCGTTACCCTCTTCAAACTCAGGTGGCGCTAGAGGTAAATCCAAATCATCCCCATTTTCTACTGTGCATATGCTAGGTTCCATTTGTGAGGGAAGATCCATCATGGGATTTCCAAAGTAGGAAGACGAATGTGGGATTAAGGAAAAATCTATCATATGATAGGAGAGATGTAGTGCCGCATAGGCATTTAAGTACTCTAGAGTGGCCATATCACTATCAACATGGTCTAGGATAGTAGATTTATTTCCGATTAAAAGAGAATTTGTCATTGTTTTTATCAATGGTTCATCACGAAGGGATACCATGAAACGGGTATCCTCTAACTCATTGCTTGGAGTAAAACGTGATGCTGAAGTTGCTATTGAATCGGTGAGAAGATTTTTCTCTCGCGGGATTGCTTCAATTGATATGAAGTCAAACTCCTTGCTTAAATATAATACATCTTTTTTGTAAAGTTGTAAGTGCTCGGCTTTAGTTTCATGTATCTCAGAGACTTGGTTTGCTACTAATTGTGAGTCTCCTAAGACTGTAATGTTATCAACACCAATTCTCTTAGCTAAGATGAGGCCAAGAAGGAGGGCTTCGTACTCAACACGGTTGTTTGTGCATTCAAAATTTAGTTTAAAGGCATAAGGTAGGACTTTTCCTTTAGGAGAAGTAAAGATGACTCATGCCCCCGCTCCGTAATGGCATCTAGCTCCATCAAAATGGAGTGTCCAATATTTGACTGGGAATATGGACGGTGGGATATCTGTTGTGTTTGCATATTCTACTTCCACCATACGAGATCTTTTCTTTGGAAGAGAGCCAATGCCTAGGGAATGTCCTATGCCTACTGAATCGAATGGTAAGAATATTAGTAGATCATTTTCTAGCAATTCAAGGATTTTTACATTAGTTCCTAATGATCTGTTTTACAAAGTGTTAGCCTCATCTTTGGGGATTGGGGTTACTTTGGCTAGGCTCATAATTTCAAGATCTATCATAGGTACCAACTTTTCTTTTGTTTTTTCGTCGGTAGGTTTATTAAGTTGATTTGTTGGGAGTTCAAACTCCAAGTGCACGCCTGGTCTTTTCTTTAAGTCAGCTAGATGTACATTAAATGGTTTTGGATCACCTTTGGCCACGAATACCTTTCCTAAATGTAAAAACCTTACTTCTTGAAATAGTGTAGAAGGGATTGCCTTCATGTGGTGTATCCATGGTGGCCGAGGATCATATTATAGTTAGTTTCCGATCTATAATATAAAACTCACCAAGATGATTTTGGGTCCTAAGGTGACCGGTAATATTATAGTTCCAACCGAGGTGGCTTTAAGGCTATCATAGCCCGTTAGTGTATTTCGAGTTATGGAACAATTGGTTTCTCCATACCCTAGATTTTGGAGGAAAGAGAAGGGGACTATTTTAATGCCACCCCATCGTCTATCATTGCACGCTTTACATAGTTGTTATAAACCTATACTTGCAAATGTAAGGCTGGATCACCTCGGCGTGTGATCTCAAAGATTCGTCGGTATTTTGTTTATCTCGAATATGAATTCGATGTCCCTATCCACCCGCCCTGGAGGATGAACATCAAAGTCTACATGATTTACCTATGTCTCAGGCAGTGGAGTGATGTTAATTAAATAACCTAAACCTAATGCTTTTAAAAGAGCAGCCCTGTGGGTTGGAGAGTTCTTTAGTAAGTCTAAGAATGAAATGTGCGAGAAGGTTTTTGTTAGGTCGTTAATTAAATCATAGGCACCCACAGGTTTTGCTATGATTTGTTGAATGTCATCTGCCTCTGGTAGGTGGCTTAGGCTTGGCTAAGAGAAATACTCTCGCATCCTTGTTATAGCTTTGATGGGTAGTTCAACGTCTAGCTCCACTAAACCGACTACCTTAGGTCATGGCTGACTTCCTAGTTGTGGCACAACTAATGGATTTAGCAAGGTCGAGGCTTCATGATCATTGTTTGCTGTCATTACACCCTTGTTCGCCCCAGATTAGATTTATCCTGTTGTTATCATGATTTGGGAGTGGATCATTAAAGATCTTCGAGGGTGTGCGTTTTGAAGGGAAAGCGCCTTGAAAAAGTATTTGATGTTGATGACGTAGGATCTGTCAAGAACATATCCATGAAAAGTTGTCATTGTTCATCTAGCAAGCGTTGTATGAATTTATTATAGTCACGGCACGTTCTAGTGTCATGGCCCCAAATTTTGTGGAAACCACAATACGAATTAGGATTGTAGTTCCTAGTTTGTTGGTTTGATGTGTATTGTGGCCCAAAATTTTGATCAAACCGTTGTCTATTAAAATTTTGCGTTTGTTGTTTTTGGTTTGAATTCTGGTTTTGGTACCTAGTTGAATTTTGGCTTGAACCCTGTATGGGATTTTGCCATTGTTGTTGTTGTTGTGGATGGTTAAAATCCACTGTATTGATTTTCGGGGTAAAGTTGTTATTTCGTTGGTTGTTTATTTGTGATGGAGTATTGACAACATTTACCTTTTTAGGCTGGTCAGTTACTCCATCTATTGTTACACCCCGATTTTTGTTAAGGATTTTAGGTCCTTGATTGACATTTGTGGTAGTAGGATAAGTTGTAGTGTTCTGGTTGGGGGCGATTAACCTCCCGTTTGCTCCATATGTTTTTGCAACCACTGTCAATTTCCGCTTGATCTATTCGAAGAGCACTCTCAAGTACTTCATTGTAAGTTCTTAATGGGAAATTCGGACTTCTTCCTTCACTTCTCCGATATGAGAATGAAGGAATAAATTGCATATTTCCATTTGATCCATGTTTGGAGCACTTACCGAAGAATAAAGAACTGTACGCCACCTTTGGATGAAATGGGCGACAGATTCGTTGTGTTCTTGTTTGATGTGTAAGAACTCTCTGATTCCTGTTCTTAATAATTTTTTCATGTCGAAGGCCTTGATGAACTCTGACATGAGTTGTTTGAATGAATGTATGGAAGCCTCAGGTATTCTATAATACCAATCAAGAGCGATGCCTTCCAAGGTTTTTGGGAATATTTTAGCAACAACCCCATCCCATGGGAGTAGTTCTCGAATGGCTGTAGCGTAAGCTTTGATATGCACATTTGGATCTCCCTCTCCTTTGTATTTGGGCAAATCGGGAAGAGGTCTTGGAAGCATGATGCTTCGTATGGTGAAATCCAAGGGCTCTTTCAAATATTCTGAGTACGTCCCTATCGCATATGTTTCGACCATAGATGGTGCCTGTTGAGGGAGCGGTGGTGGAATGGGTTGTTGGTATGGCATAGTGTATGCATTGGCAGGGGCATAAGGAAGCCCTTGTGTTTGAGAAAACATGCCGGGAGAGGAGAACATATCCCCTTGTGGTGATTTGGAGTATATGTTTAAGTATGATGGGGTACTATCCAGGAATGGATTGTTCTGTACTAGACCGGGAGGAACAGTGTTAGAGATGGTGGGTCTAGTTGACGTTTGTTGTGAATACTGAGGAGTCATGCCTACTACTGTGAGGAGATCTACTTGGCTAGGATGGTGTGGAGGATTGGGAATTCCTGCTTGTATGAATTGAGAATGGTGATTTGCTTGAGCAAGTTCTAACACTCTCACTTTTTCTACCAACGTTGAAATGACTTCATTTGGTGAAGTCACGATATTTTGCCTTGGTGGCGTTTGTTGTATATCATGGCATTGTATAGGTCTATGATACCCCGCTATGAACTGATCACTGTCTTGCCAAGTTTCTCTCGAGGGTATTTCCTATATGCAGTGGCATAGAGGTATTTTCTTAAAAAGAGACCTCGGTTGTTTTTTGTAAACCTCCTACAAGTGGATACATAATTCAAGAATGTTGGTCATTCCTGGCATAACGTACCGAATATTCATCATCTAAACCTCGGTATGAGTCTGATTGTCTACTAATTTGTGGTCTAAGCAGCATCTAAGGAGATGAACCAGATTCTCTGGTGAACGTCATATTGTTCGAGCCTGAAGGCTCCATTTGTTGCGTTTGAGTGAATTGTTCCAACTCCTCTGTTTGGAAGGATGAGCTATATTTGATCCTTGGAGTTTGCGTTGACAACTGGTTAGTTGAGTAGTTGTCACCCCATACTGAGAGTGAGGGTGATGATTGTCTATTTTTTTGGGTGTAGTATGCCTCAAGACCCAAGAGGGGTCTGCCATATGCATCGAATCCTGACATATTCGGGGGTATATGAATACCCGCAGAATAATGGGAAGGAGCGAAGGTGATGGTGAAAGCCAATGAGGTGGAAAAGATGAAAAGTATACTAATCTTGGAAGAACATGTAATAATATGACTCCAAACTAGAAAGTAGGAAGTTCACGTCGGGTTCACCAATTTTGTTGGTGAAGCTGATGTGAAGGCTGATGAGGTATAGAAGGTGAAACAATTGTAAGTTTCATGTCGGGTTCACCAATTTTGTTGGTGAAGCTGATGTGAAGGCCGATGAGGTATAGAAGGTGAAACAATTGTAAGTTTCATGTCAGTTCACCAATTTTGTACGACGGAAAAGTGACATGCAAGCATGGGAATCTACAAGTGACTCTTCCTCGCACCCGACCTCCCGAGGTCGTGCCGAGACAGCCGGTGGGTATGGAATACGTGTGAGATGTAGAAAAACTAGTTAATCAATCTAATGTCTTCAATGTGCACTAGCGGAATTTGTGAGTCTAAGGTGAAGAAGGCCCCCTAACTTGAATCTGGTGTGATAGATCGGTCGGCAAGGATGACTGCTCAAATGTTCCAATCAATATCGAGCTCTGGCGTGATTCAATCTATAGGTTGTGGAATACGTGGAAAATGACCCGGGATAGTCTCATGTATTTCTCCGGACAGGGTCATATGGTGGATGGTAAATATAGTCAATTCTATGGATGATTCTCTGGCCTAGTCCAGAATTCCCTAGCTCTATTAGCTGCTGTGTCTAGCAAGGATAATTGTTCGATGATAATAGGTAGAAGTGGGGTAGACCGAAATACTAGTGTGCGTAGGCCAGTGTCTATGTCTAATTCTCCTATGGATTCGTTGGGCTGTGGGATTTGTGGGTCACAACCGTAGATTCTTAGTTGTTGTGGACCTATTATGGTCATGCGTAAAATCAAGTCCTAATACCTAATATCTAGTAATCGTATGCTTTCTCAGCTTCTATATTTAGGATCAATAACTGTGTGATTTTCTCATAATATCTTACAGGCGTTCGTGTAACCTGGATTCTTAGGCTGGTATCTATATCTAGAAGAGTGTCTCCTACATCTTGCTATGGGACCAAAGGATCACAACCAAAGGTTTGTTCTCTTTCGAACCCTTCTAGAGTCATATGAATGTTGCCTAGGGTAATCTGTAGTTCGGTTGATTCGACCAAAATGTGTGTGGTTGGTCGTCTTCTATGTTTAGTCCGCTCAACTGGGAATTGATTTGTTGCAAGCTTATCATTTTTCGGAAGACTTGGATCCTAAGACTTTGATCTATATCAGTTATCGCTGTGATGAGATTGGGATGAGGTACGATTGGCTCAAATACGTATTCCCTGGGCTCTCTAAGTCCCATGATTGTCATACAAAAGTAACAAAGTAAAACAAACTACATTAAAATGAAATTTAACTATGTGAAGTGTATCTATAGCATATATATGATTTCTCTATTTTTTTGTGTTTTCCGAGGATCTTTACGAATTTAAGAAAGAAGCTATTTAAAATATCTAGAATTGACAGCTAAAATAATAATTTAAAACAAACAAAATAACCGAGTGTAGCTATCTGTCTGTGCAATTTGTAGATCTATTCTAAACAATAAAATAGCTTATCTAATCTATTTGCAAGACTCTCGATCCTACCTTAGAAGTGAGGAGTGAATCATAGTTTCTCAGAAACTATCAATCCCCACAGCTTCCCTAGCAATATCGAGAGTAGAATTAACTGAAATAAAGCAATTAAATACTCTATTTGATATGATTCTAACTAGAACTTTGAAAGCTAGAACCTGGATTCTACAGAACAGTGGCAAATCCGATGGTGTGTGTGATCTTGTCCCCTCAGTATGATCTCCTCATTCCTTCGTATTCACGTGGATCCAGAAAAGTGTGTAATGCTAGCATCAACAGAAGTATATATTGGGATAAAGGCAGCTCATAACACTGACTGAATACAATGTGAGTAGGAGAGGGATAGCACAAGAGTACAGAGCTTGGCTTATGCAATTCCTAGCGGGATCTATTGCAAGTCATGCAACATAAAGCATCCAGAACCTGAAACTATCCTATTTGAAGAACAAAACCTGTAACTTTAATGGCTTCCTAAGCTATTCTACTCTAATGGATTGGATGAAATAACAGCAGTACTTACACAAGATGGATATGTGGCTTACTAACAGTAAAACAATGTTAACTAAGCATTCTAAGCAAAAGGAAAACTAAATCTATTACAAAGAGAAATCAGAGGAAAATTTGAGGGGCCATTTTCTTGAGCACAAGCCAACTATTTATAGCATTTGCATTTACCCAAGGTAAAAACCAAATAGAACTCTTAAACTATAAACAATGGCAAAACACTATTCCAGGGAACCAGAATCATAAATGCAAGCTTATGGCGGTGAAAGAAAGCTGGTAAAACGTTGAATTTACATGAGTCATGTTAAAAGAGCTTTCCAGGAAAATGCGTAAAGGCTGCCCACTGTTCGGGGTGGCGGTCACAAGACCGCCACCTCCGGGATCGGGTCAGGCAAAGTGGTTTCACTTTGAAGAGAAAAAGGCCAAGAAAAGAGGGAAAAGGGGAAAAACAAAGCACGGGGGCTAAACGGGGTATGCGGGATGTTAACGCACACTTGGAGAGCTTTTCCGGATCCCGAACACCTTGCGAGGAGACTTGTATCATCATTGGGGCACATGTCACGTTGTTCTCGGTTATACGATACCTTACAATTTTGAGTACGTATGATCTCCCTTACCAAATTAAATACACAACCATTTCATTGTGTATAAGTCTTGTATCTCCAAATGCATGTACGAGATAGAATCAAGAAGCATGATCTCTTTTGTTGTAATTTTTTATCTATCAAATAAATGAAATATAAATAAGCACATTTCAAATCATTGTGTTAGTTTGGTTATTAAATGAATGTTGTTTTGTAGTGTTACTTATCAATATTTGTTTCAGTTTTAAAATTACTTTCTGTAATGGAAATCGTGAGTGAATATTTTCTACCTTAATGGATATCTTGGGTTTTATGGATTTGATAAAATAGATGCATTAAGTTTTAATCACAAGTGTTAATATTAAGGTTTCATAAATTACATGGTAGTGTTTACACAAATTGGGTATATATTAATGCAAATAACCCATGAGATTTCTTGTTATTTTGATGTCTAGCTCTAAGTGCACCATAGGGATATCAAACTGAAATGGTGAACATTGTGGTTTCTCCCCATTAGATAGATCCCCATCCCTATTTTTCATATAATTTCTATTTTTCTACTCTACTCTACCCTTACAAGCCACATTTCCTTTGAATATTTTAAGTGATCTTATCCTTTATTATAAAATATATGTATTCTAAATGTCATTGTTCTCATTTTTTATCAACATCCTTTGATTTATGTTCATAATCACATCAAATTTGTCTCTAGTATCTTGTGTCTGAATGTTAAGTATGTGCAATGCCTTTGTGACAACTCTTTAGAGTGATAATTTCATCTCATGGTAATACTTTCCTCAAATTGAATTTATAAGAATCATAGGGAGATTGAAACATAAGATATATCCCTCCTTTTCAAGCTACCATCTAGGTCCTCTCACCCTAGTTCAAGAAAATCCAAAAGTAGTAGGAGAATAGGCACACCCTTTGTATGTGCCTCTCAATCATTTTTGAGACTCACTCGTGCAAGAATGCTATCTTTTATCCCCAAATACAAATTACATACATCAAACATCTATCATTATTCTTGTAGTTCCCCTTTCGGAATTATAGTTGAGCCTTTAGGATGTGAAATTGGGAGCCAACATGAAATTTGCTCTATTTTCGGGGATATTGGTTCATATAATTGAGGTTTATATAATATTTATCTGATTCGATCAATTTTTCAGTAATATTCTTCATGTTTCACAAGTTAGTGTTATTCTAGTAATCCATGCGTGTCTGTTAAAATTACCAACATGAAGCTGGTATAGTTACGAGGGTATATTTGAGGCTAATACATTAATGTTATCATGTTAACATGATTTTAGAACTAAGACAATTTAAGAGAGGTTTATCTCGCTCAATGCTTTCTTGGTTTTAAGTATACATTTTTTTATTATTGGTAAAAGGTTTTGGTGGGACCTTACCTAGTTTACAACAAAAGGCTCAACAACCAAAATAAGCACATAGAAACATTGTGGTTTTTTTGATCTGTGGGGTCCACACCTAGTCACAATAAAAAAATTAGTACAAATTAAAAGCGGTGG
Organism: Taxus wallichiana var. yunnanensis; assembly: GCA_018340775.1. Lineage (NCBI taxonomy): Eukaryota > Viridiplantae > Streptophyta > Pinopsida > Cupressales > Taxaceae > Taxus > Taxus wallichiana. The sequence continues at coordinate 284,420,449 of CM031243.1, read as the reverse complement.
CCAACTTCCTATAAATATCCCAGTAATAACATATCTACAACAAAAACACAACTTAAAAACAACACAAAAATTACAACACAAAAAAGAGGCAGGACACATTATCCTATAGACTTGCTAAAAAAATTTACATCTACCTTGAATGCTGAATAAAGTTTCAATGCAATGGAAATGGTAGGGTGATAGTTAGAAGCTTTGAACTTCCTTTTGATCTTTCTGTTCTTCCACACCATGTATGGGATGTCACTAGAGCCGCATATTTATTGGATGTGTACTGCATAAGATCCATTAAAGAAGCTGTGCATAGCTATACAATTTTTGTATTTTCCCTCCGAGCCTTAAAATTGGTTTCCAAGGTAAAAATTTCATCTTTGAGGCCTTCATTGGGATCTAAGGTTGTCTCTTTGATAGTAGATTTGAGCAGAAATCCCACATTTTCTTTGAGGGTTTTAACCACACTAGCCTACATGTTAAATTTATTCTCTAAACTGGTGCCAACAAAAATATCAGGGAGAGTAGGGGGATATCATCAACCAAAATTTATTCTCCCTTTGAACCAGAGCCCACCACTTCCTTACCTTTGTTGTTACTACAAAGAACCTATTTAGGGGTGGTTCGGAGACGGTCTCTATACATAGGAGTTTTAAAATGGATACGAGTTTTCTTAGGAGGGAGAACTCATAGTAGGGCACTGGGTCATTTCCAAAAACACTAGAAAATTATTGATTAATGAGATATATGACAACTTGGTGGAGGGAGATAGTCTGTTATAGCCCCCGAACTTCTAGCATTGACTTTTCCATTGATTTCATAATATAGTATGAGAGGCTTACCTTCACCTCATGGTTGACAAGAACAAGATGGTATTTTGGAATAGTGGAGAACCTCCCTTCTAGAGTGGCATAGTGTACCATCATCCTTGTCACCTCATCATACACTTGCAGGATAGAGGAAACTAGCATTCCCTCCTTGATCTTGAGCATTTCTCCCTCATCCAAGAACAAATTTTCTTCTACTTTCTTGTATGTTTTGTTCTGAAAAATTTATTCTCTTCCATGCTAAGACGGGTAATAAATGAAATGAATTACTCAAGTAATTTAACATCTTTTATCTCTAAATGAAACATTTTGGTCTTTCCAATTCACCATGAACTGAATGGAGATATATTGGTTGTGTCCTTTTATGAATTGGATAAAATTAGTGAATCCCTCCAAATTGATGGCCTCCCATAGCTCAAATTGTCCCTTCCATTGGGGGTCGAATTTAGGTTCCACATGGAAAGGGGCACCTCCCATTCTAAAAACCCCTTGAGAATTTATTGGATTAAACTGAGAATTTTAAGCATTAAGTTTCCCAATGACCCTTGAGAATCCTGTAAGTTTGTGCGAGGTAGAGATAAAATCTTCTTATTTCCCCTTAAAAGACTTAGAGTGACATATTTTCGAGGGCCTTGAAGAGTAAATTCAAGCATGCCCAAAATGTCAATGCGATCTAGTCTTTGGATTTCACACATGTTTACACCATTGAGTGGGGTGTACTAATTGGTGATATTAGTTCATTTCAAATAACGTATTGAACTTTGGTAGGAGTGTGATTGATATCATGCCACTCTATGTAATCATTTCTACTAACTTTCATATTAGCAACAAGATCCATAGATTTGTTTCCCTATCTATACATGTGCTTGAAAATAATATTTAGACCATTTCATAAGTTATGTGCTTCATTAATAAAATCCTTGATGGTCCAACTAGGAGTTAAGGAATTATTGAGAATTTTTATGATATTCATAGAGTCAGCTTTGATGATGATGTTTCCCATGGTGAGTTTCTTAGAAAGTATGATTCCCCAGTGCCACTAGATCCTTAGAGAAGTGATTAGTTTTCTTTCCCATGGGACCAACATATGTTGTAATAAGATGAACCTTTTATTTTTATCAAACCACCTCCTTAAGCTAGACCTACGTTTCCTTTAGAGGCACCATCCAAATTCATCTTAAACCAACCTTCAGAGGGGGGAATCCATTGCATAGTAGACCTATCAAAGCTTTAGATGGGGGCAATGCACTGATTAAGATAAATATTCCATGCCTTAATAAATTTGACCTCCTCCTAGGGATATGTGAATTTTTGGAAATTTAAATTTCAATATGTTTTCCTTCATATCCATTGTGATTTCGTTGAGGATGCTTTTTATTCTATTACTAGTATCTCTGAAAATGATTGAGTTCCTAGCTTTCTAGATTCTCTAGATAAAATGGCGGAAAATTATTTTCCAAAGCCTATGAAGAAAAGCATGTTTTAATAGAGGCTTCCACTATAGCCAAACATGTGCCATATCTTGGGAAAGACCACTTAACATCAAATCTTTTGAAGATGAGTTGTCAAAGATACTTAACAATTGGACAGTGGAGGGAGGAATTTTTTTGGATTGTTTCATTATCCATATTACAATGATATCATCTATTCGGCATGGTAGATCTTCTTTTGATGAGGTTGTCTACGGTGAGTAACACTTTGTTGAGCATGTACCATAGGAACTAATTTATCTTTGTAGTAAGCTCTTTGAACCAAATCTTATCCAAAGTAAATTGTTGTGGGTTCATTGGAAAACAACTGATAGCTTCATCTCACTATGAAGTTAACATCAAATTAATAAACCCAATTAAGCTCACCTTAATTTTGGGTTTTAAGCATACATGATCCTTATCTAATGCACATAATTCTAAGAAGGGTTTATACATTCATGCATTGTTGAGGCATGATTCAGTGTTTTTTCATGTTGATTCACCTTGTCAGAGTGTAATCTCTAATGATGACTTCATTTTGAGTTTTGGGTTTGACCAGTTTGTATTGTTTGTTATATTTTGTTGGTGAAATTGTGTCTAGAAATTTGGAAGGATTGAGGTCCTCTTTTAGATCAATTCCTCCTAAGAAAAATATTCTGAGTTGAATGTTTTGCAAAGAAGAAGCAAGCGAGTTTAGAGACTAGTGAAAATTTAAGGATCAAAAGGTGAGGATGTTCGGTCTTCGATCTTGGGGATTCTAATTTGAATGAATATTATTCTAGTTATTATGATAGTTATGAACCAAATATCCCTGTTTTCTAGCTTCATTCCTTATTTCAACAATATTTTGTGCCTAAATATGCTAAAATTTTACCTGATCCCACCCATCATTTTAAAATTGAGAATATAACATTTGATTTTGAGGGTTCTAATTTGAGAAATATCCACAATATTAACCCTATCCTTTTATCTCATATACCATTTTCTCAAAACCCAGTTGATCATACTTTTGAAAATATAGTTGACCAAAATATGGATCATTGTCTTCCATGTCTTCCTTTCAAAGTGGAAATTTTTAGGCCTATTAACTTTGGGGACATACCTAGATACCCTAATGAAGATAGAAACATACCACCTAAGTTTTAAGGTAACAATGTTACTTCTCAAGAGTGGAAAATTAGATCCTATTTTACTATCATTGACCATTATGAGATAAAGTATGAGGATTTTTATTTGAATGTATTTTTGCATACTCTTGAAGAAGATTCTAGAGAATTCAATATGGTGATATAATATATCCTAGATATTTTTGACGTAATTTGAGAACATCAAGAGAAATACCTTAATGAGTGTGTGCAAGAATTCAATACCGGGCTCAATTATATATTGATGAGACTTCCAACCAATCTTAGGCCAAGCAATGAGTCTTGTATAATAAAATATTGTGATGTTTTCAATAAGAGGGAGAGTTCTTACCTAAGATATAAGGCCCATGTTAATCTTAGGAAGTATTTTTCATGTCTATACAAATCGAGAACAATATTGAGGTTCTTGATAAAATTCCTCAAAGAGAAGAAGTCAAGTTGGTGAACCCTCAAAAGAAAAAAATTGGTAATCCATCCACTTTAGAAGAATCAAAAATACTATATCTAGTGTAGTCAAAGAGAATTATTTATAATTTAGCTAGAGTAAAAAGGGGATTTCCATGTGCTCTCGAATAAAAATAAAAACATGCCATTACCTCATGGTAGACGGGATGATAGAGGAAAGAGACCTATGGGTCGGGATGATGGGAAACAAGAATTTAGGTATATTAAAGGGGTCCTTGAACCTGTAGGTACTCGGGTGTTAATAGTTGAGGAAGCTACCCTCATTGAATGGTGTGAAAATTTCCTTTTACCCCATGCTAATTTTGAGTAAGTGGCCTTAATAGTAAATCCAAAAGACTTTGGATCTGATTAGGCTTTTGATGATGCATTTATTTTTAAAGAACTCCTAAACCTTTTAGGTGGATTTTCTTTTGTGAATCTATTATGTTCCAAGCCTGTAGATGATGTAGATATGCAAAATTAGATCTCAACCTTCTAAGCCCCTTCGACTAACATACCCCTTACCATGACCTCTCCACACACTATTATTAATTCAACTACCTATATTAAGATAATAATTCCCTCACCCATCTACCTCACCTCTCCAACTCACCATGGACCCATTCCAAGACTATTTATTAACCTATAGTAAGTCACCACTCCCCTTAATTAACTAGGACTCATTCTAACCCTAACATTCATTACCTATTATCCCTCCCAACAATTTCCCTCTTCATTTAGTGCCATGAGACTCCTAGTCCATAAAAAACCTTGACCAATACCAAAAAAGGAATGAAAAGGATAATTTTAGTAAATATAAACTTTTCTCCCTAACAATGCCGATTTTTCCTTGGCTAGCATAGGTCACCTAGCTTCCATCGGTTTCCTTAAATAAGTAAATTAAAATCTTTGCCCAAGTTCCTCCATCTTGGCTTTTGGAATTCTGACATTTTGGAATCTATAGAGCATCCAAAAATCAAAACACAAGACCAAAGAATTCAAGTTCTTCACCACAGCCAAACCCTTGCTCCATAGCTTTGGATCATCCATGTGGAAGCATAAAAGCTTCATTTCCATGACACTTTGGACCCATATCTGTTTCTTCTACAAGCACCTATTAACCACCAAGCCATAATATATCAACCTACAATCTCCACATAAGTATATTAATCTTGTTGATAAGTTCTATTAGCTTCTAGTATTGATTTCTTTATTCTACAGATTATTTTTCTCCAGGATATCTCCTACACCCACTTACCTGAAAACAAGCCCATTTGGACCTCTTTTTCCCCTAACCACCTATTTCACGATCTTGAGTCTTCACATAGATCATAACATTTGGCCTAAGGCTTCCCAAATCTTTGTGTAATCACAAAGATATCCAAACCATCCCATTTTAACCTTTTTATCTAATTTCCCCCACTTGACTTGGTCACCAAACCAAGCATCGACTATTACCAAGTTCCGATGTTGGTCACTCAACCGGCATCGATCACTATGTCTAGTAATTTTCCTAAAACTAGCAATCCCATGAATCACTCAAAATCATCCAAAACCTTACCCAATCTCATCCAGATCCCATTTAATACCATCTATTACACCTTCAAACAGGACAACTAACCACCTTTGTTAGATTAATTATTATATGAATTATTAGATTTAATCCGACTTATTGTATTTATGTGAGGCACCTAAATCATACAACTACATAAGGATTTCCTTCTTTCATGTTATTTCTCTGCATTAAGTTGTATTTGAACGTGGATTGATAACCTTCTAGGAAGCACCCCACTTCCCAGATCTAGCTTTTGCTAGGCAATCCACCGACCTATATTATTAATGTTATATTGTGGTATTGTGTTCTATTGTAGGTAGTCCTTCCTAGCCAAAAATGAGTTCTTCATGATCATCACGGTCTTCTACCATGTATGCAACCTTCTTCTACCTCACGGGTATTCCTCCTCACATTTACCTTTATCTATTTTATATGCAACATTGTGGTCAAAAATTTTGGCACACCTGGTGGGACCCTCGTTTGTGGGTTCCTTTATATTCATATAGGTTGCATCTTGTGTGTTTCATTTCTAAATCGTTATTCACTAAATATTCTTATCTGGTAATTCCTTCCTTCTTTCTAATTTCTCTAAATGAAACACTTCTTTTGATGTATTTAAAAGAATCCTTCTTCTATTCTTGCATTAGTGAAATTCATCCTTCTTCCTATTCACTCTTGTTTACATCAAATATCATATTTCAATTTGGGGCTTAAAACACTTGCATTTCATCCCTGTATGTCTGCATATTTAGCTCACATAGTTAAGTAGCAATCATAGAATACGAGGTCATGACCATTTTTGATTGATTAATAAAGTGTAGTTCACATTTGTGCACACACTCCTTTTCCAAATCACTTAACATAATCTACAAACTTCTTAAACATTTCCTTCAGGAAGAATCCATCAAGGATTTAAAAACTCATTGATGGTGGGCCATGCCCAGTGTTACTGGCCTATTTATCATATCAGAGCTCAAACCTCATGTACCGAAAGGTATATTGAGGACTCTTTCACCAAAACAAACCTGAAACCAACCATAGATTACTTTCTAGGTACCTTCGTTATCCAAAAAATTCTATTTCATTCATAGTCAGTCTTAAGGCATAAGCCAATTAAACACTAAAAATCTATCCTAGGATAATGTGTTTATTTAGTTTTTCTTGTTTGATTGTCACTTTCTTTCTTGTCTTCTGTAGTTTGAGTTATGAGGACGTATTCACCATTCTTTTTCTTTTTAGCACTCAACAATCATAACTAGTTAATTTTGGTTCTTCCTGAGTGTGTTAAATCATTTTTTCATCCACAACCTCTTTTGGGGCTTATTTTCATCAAATTTAACTCAAACAATATTATTTTCTTCACTTTCTAGTTTTTATAAGTAATTGGTATCGGTCCAGTGACCGACATCGGTTCTTTCATTATAGCGGCACCGAGTTAACTAACCGATATCGGTCTCTCTGGTTTTTTATTTTCTATCAAAACAACAATCTATTCTTACAGAGTATATTTTTGTGTTTCTGGTTCTTTTAATTAACTAGTTTTTGAGTCTCTATCACCCTTAATAGAGCCCAAAATACCTGTTTTATACTTTTCTTATCCAAAAAATTAATTTCTTCACTTCCCAGTTTTCATCAATAACCGGCATCAGTCTAGTCACCGACATCGGTCTTTTTTCTAACCGGCACTAGTTCACTGATTGGTGTCCGTTAGTGTGTTTTTAATCTCAATAAGGAACAAAAACCTATTCCTACCCTTCAAACTCCACCAAAATTTTGTTTTTAAGTTCATGTCGATTACTGTAGAACCTAGAATACCTATATACTAGCTTTCTTATGGTTTGGACTCGCCAACAGGTGTGAGATTTTTCCTTTCATGTCTAGTTGCATATCGTTACCTATTTCACCTTTTTCATCATCTATTTCTTCACCAATGGACCCCAAAATTCTTGTAACTATACCTACAGGTGATGAGGAATTTGTTAAATTCCTTGATCATAATATCATAGCATTATAACATTACCTTGTCTACTCTTATACCTGTGATTCATTAGGCCATCCGATGTTTGGTATGCCTACCTCCATACCCCCTGCCATATCTTTGAACACTACTCCCACATCAACACCACCTAGTGGACCTTTGACATCCGCCACACCTTTGGTGTTTGTTCCACTTTCAACATTTGTCACTCTCCCGACCTTCGCCCAACACCTCGACATTTGTCATATCTTCATCCACAACTCCTAGTAAAGGGATCCCCACATCATCAGTGCCTATTACTTCGCAACCGCTAGTGGCATTGGAATATTATACACCCTTTCAAAATTTGGTCGTTTCTATACCCCAAACTCTCCCACCCATCGCTACAAGGGTATTTACATAATTTCCTCCTACCTACACCTTACCTCGATCCACTGACCTATCACCTCCACTTCATGTTTAGGGTATTTGTCTCCCCCTTCGCTAGTGTCTATATACCCACATCTCAATTTGCTTACTCGGAACCACCATATACTTGTGTTCCTTCCATGACCTTCTCATCTTATCCACCCCCTAATACTTTGTAGGATGTGTCCCTAAACCTAATTATTCCATGGATCTTATCAAGATGATGATGGATAAGATGCAAACACTCAAGGCCTCTGTTTTTAGATCTCGTAATGTCCTCACTTATAATAAAATATATAACAATCCCATTCACACTTCCATACCTATTCACCCTTATCATGTGTAGTGGGAGTTACCCAAGTTTAACCATTTCAATAGCAAGTAAGACCCTCACAATCATTCAAACACGTGTGTTATTTGATCTCCCATAATGATGCCTTGCTCCTTAGAACCTTCCCCATGTCGTTTTCAGAACCCACCTAGATTGGTATAGTGCTTTTCCTAAGCACTCAATCTTCTCTTTCAATCAGTTGGTCCAAACCTTCCTTGATCATTTCTGAATCAATATCTCTAATAAGGTCTCTATGATGGAATTGTACTCTATTCGTTAATATGAAGATGAATCTATCACATATTTCATCAAAAATTTGCGGGGCATCATCAATCAACTCACCTTCTAGTTATAGAAGCAAAGCTCATATATCTGTTCACAAGGTAATGTTCTAGATGCATTACCTCAACTCTCCAAGTTGAAACATTTTTCACCTTTAATGAAGCCTTCACTATGGCCTAGAAAATGGAGATCTGTGCCTTTGAAGAGGAAAAAATTAAGTTGGGTAACAATAAAGTTAACTTTAACTCAAATGCATCTTCTTATAAACCACTTTGAATAACCATTCTAATAACCTTTACAAGGCCAAAGGATCTGGCAATGCGGTAGTTCTAAATCTCATCCCCTCTCATCCATATGATCAATCAAAACCACCTGCCAACCTCTCTCTTGTTAAAAAATTTCAATACAAATATGAACAGAGGACCTACACTCCTATCATAGAACCATCACCCTTCCACCTATCAAACCAAACACTATTTTTGATCCTTCTCATTCTACACCATCATGTTATAAAGAAAATGACTTCTGTAACTCTCATTGTGTTAGGGGACATAATGACAGAAATTGCAAAACCTTCAATAACATTTTCCAAGGAATGCTATATAGTGGTGATCTCGTCCTAGAAAACCATAAGGAACATGTCAATGCCAATATCGGTGTGTTTAAGAAACATTTTCCTAATCATACTTCTTCATCAAACAAGGCTTGAGACCTCTACTAGTGACACCAATGTACATGAGGTTCATGTTTTTTTGAAACAAGTACATGTTCCATCTATCTATTTTCCTCCCATATCATCTATCAAGGAAATTATTACACAAACTCCTCTACCCATGAAGGATCCTATCACACCTACTCCTCTATCCATAGAGGATCCTATCACACCTACTCCTCTACCCATAAAGGATCCTACCCCACCTATTTCTCTACCTACCATCGAGCCTATCTTGGTTCTTCCTCTACCAAAGGAGGAACTAATCTCACATATTCTTCTACCAAAGGAGGAGATAACCTTATCCACCTTTCTATCTAAAAAGGAGTCCTCATCGCTTGTTTTTCCTTCTTATCAACCCATAAAGGAGTTATTCTTATCTCCTCTTCCTATAGGTGAGGATTCTCCTAAGGTCTTCTAAGATCTTATCAACCTTCTTACATCACTCCTACCTACTGAATCAGAAGAAAAATCCTTCCCTGTATTACAAGAATCGGATTTACGGGACGGGTTTCACCACCTGGCTCTTCGTCTTCTAAACAAAAAATAATCTCATGTTTGGCATACTTGATTAGAGTATGTTGATTACTTCACACTCTGGGTGTAACATCCTCATTTATGACTTCAGAAAATAGGGAATTGTTTTTAACATAATTTTCACTATTAGAAATTCACATAATTTAGAAAAATATTTCTTTTTAATCCATCACATAACAAGTAACAATATGTGGTGTAATGACTCTATGTAACTTTGATATCTCGGTTCATGACTCGATGTTAACGATCTCTCATGTTTCATTAAATTCATGTGTATACCAAGTATACTTTTGGTTCCTTCACCCTTTAAGGGTCAATCAAGTGTTAATGTCTAAGAAGCCTATTTGAGTATCTGTTACCGATACTCATCTGATATCACACAACCTTAGACCAGTGACATAAGACAACACAACCAATAGTTTGTGATACTTTGGCCAAATTTTAAAACATGTATACCATGTTTTTATTCCAAGATGACATACTCGTCAGAAAGGAATATGTCTTTCACCCCACTCAAAACTATTATCTAGATTATACTTCCTTGAATTTTGTAAACTAATTTTGGGTCTATGTTTCACACTAAATAGGGACAACTCACATAAAATAGTGTGGACAATCTACTTATGGTTACTAAGGGTAAGTAGGCATACTCAAATCGACTTACGTTGATTCAGGTATGTTTATTCACCCTAGTTCGACATAAATTGACATCCACACTTAGCTATATGTCTATCACAATTTAGAGGAAAAAATGACCTGAAATTTCACTTTATGATAGTTGAGTTAGAGGAGATGAGTGGGATATTGAGGCATAGTGGCTGCTTAATGTATCCACCTAATGACCTACATCATTAAGTGGGTATTGTGTAGTAGTCCACTCGATTACGATAACGAAACTGACATACTTAACGAGCTCATTAATTTCTTTATTTCCAGCTTGTTAATTAGTTTATTTTAACATTAGGTAATGTACCTAAGGATCAACTAAGTTTGATATGATTAATCCTTAAAGAAAGGATCATAATACACCTTCTCATAAATTGAAGGTATGCAAATCAAATCTGCGTTTATCTTAATGATTTTATTATTCATTCTCCTTTAGCCCTTTAAACCTTAATAATCAATCTGATTAAAATAAGTAAAGGACAACATATAAGTCTCATTTTTTAAGTCCATAAAATAAGTATGAATCTGATTTGTATAAATGTTATATAAATTGAGTGACTTCTTTACCATTTAACCTCATCTTATCATAACCTTGTTATCATTCCAATTACCAATACATTGGTTTACTTTTAATAAGGTCTTATATCCAATCAACCTTATAGATATAACTTCAACATAGGTTAAGATTCATTCATTATGTACTTTTCAACATAATAAGAAAGTTCCATTTTCTTCCATTTAAGGACTAATATCTTATTCACAAGTTCATAATGACACAATAGGGTATAATCCTGATAAGAATGCAATATCATTCTTTATCACATAATATTTCATTACTGTCACAACTGAATAAGGTTTAGCATATCTAAATTATAAATTCATATTAGTTTACCATTATCTCACTAGATTAATGGAATTAGATCTATAGTTCCCTATCAATCAACACTTAAATCCATAAGGTAACTAATAATTCATGTATACTTTTGACTTAGGATTAAATAACCAAATCAACATTGGTCATATCGAAAAGATAAACTAACTTTCAAATTCCAATCATACAATAATTCACTTATAACAAATGCATAATTCACTTTATTCCATCCACAATAAATATTTCTTAAATATTTAAGTCAATAATGACATCCTTTTTCAATAAATACAGAGTACTATAGCACTAGGTGTAGACACCAAAATTGGGTCACATGCTCCTTGACCCTTCGTTAAATAATCAACTTGAACACACTCACCTAACCATGGCCCCTTACACCCCACACTAATATTAATTTAATTAATTTAATTAAATTAATCCATGTCCTCACAATATTTATTATTTAATTATCCTAATTAAGATAATTCCCACACCACCACCTCACTTATACACCTCACCTAGCCACCTCACCCTAAGTCTATTCTTAGTATGTTGCCATAACTAACTAAGACCTAACTAAACCCTAAAAATCAAAGCCTACATCCCCTCTAACCACATTCCCATACGAGAAAAAGGTAACTCCCACTCTGGCCCGGATGAATAGAGTGATCTAGCGAAATCATTGCCATGATCTACCATTTTTAGTAAACCTAGGGAATCCCACCCTAACCGATGTCGGTCACCCCTGAACAAATGCCGGTGAACCTGGAACTATCGTCGGTCACCTTTTATTCCCTTTGGTAACCTTATTTTAAGGTTGACACATTTTTGAGAGCAAGGAAGGAGACCAGAGTTGCATGCAAGTGAAACAAGCATCCTTTTACACATCCAACCATCTAAAGCCATCACTAACATCAATCAAAGAGCCATTGTATTCATGGGAGCACTCTGGGAAAGCACCACTACAAGACCATACACGTATTCTCCGATCAACCACCTCCATCACTCAGCCATTAGATCCTTAACACAGTAAGTATGGCCCTAATCAATATAGTTTATTTTAGTTAGTAATCTTTATTACTCATGTTATTAATCTATTATTTGCATGCTTATTGCTTCATCACCCACTTGCTTGTAAATCCAAAGATCCCTTCACCCACATCACCAAATCACCTATTCTCACCTATTGTATACTTCTGAGCATACCTAAGACCTCCACAAACCCCCATTCACTCGCCTAAACTTTATTCAACCTCAGATCACCCCTACCATTTAACCTATTTTGAGTTTCTTTCACCCCAACCATACTGATGTCGGTTACCCATAACCATCGTCAGTTCTACCTAAACTAGCATCGGTCGCATTCAACCGATGTTGGTCTCTATGTTTTACACCTTGACCAAGAACATACCCAACAAACACCCTACCAGTTGACCTACATAACCCAGAATCTGACCCTAACCAGTCCCAAACCTTGACAAACCCCTCACCTCTCAAATCCAACTATAGCCTAGCCTATTGTGATTGGATTTGCTTATTGTATTTGAATGAGATACCTAAATCATATCAACTATAGTAGGAACTTGTTTATTTCTTGCACTAAATTTTTTTAAACATTGGATTGAAAATAGTCTAGGAAGTATCACACTTCCAAGAAATAGAATACGCTAGGCAATCCATTGTCATATATCATTTAACTATATTTTGTGGTCTTGTTTTCTATTACAGGCAGTTCCTCCTAGCCAAAAGGAAGCTATGACATTCGGTTGTGGATCGAGAATTCAGAACACACACAACAACCATTAACCGACCAACATTTAACATGTATTCCTCCTTGTCCCTTTCCCTTATCTCTGTTTGACATTTTGAAAAGGTAAAGAAAATGATGAAACATTTTGGCACGACCCGGTGGGACCCATCAGGGGTTCTTTTACATTTATTCATTCCTAGGTGAAAGTTGTGTGTTTGTTTCCCTTAGAAAATATTTCACATTAATTTTTCTTCCTTGGAATCATTCTCCTTCTTTCTATTGTCTAAAAACAATCGTGTTTTGGTGCTTTAAAAAGAACACATCTTCCTTTCTTTCGCATTGCATTAGTGAAAGAGCATCCCTCTTCCTATTCATCTCTTGCTACATTGAATATCACACTTTGATTTGGGTTTAAAACACTTGCATTACATTCTAATTTGTTGCATTATTAGCTCACATTAAAATTGAGGGCAACCTATATGCTGGAAGTCATGCCTAGTTGATGGTTGACACAAAGAAGCATATAAATCACGTTTCTCTCTCTGTGTCTTACCAAAATTACACAAAATCAAATATACACATCTTTCTAAAACAATATCTTACCCGAGAACATCTGCCGGTGATCACATGATCGATTGGCGGGTACTCCCACTCGTTGCCTCTATCAAGGCATCATCTCAAAGGACGGACTGCCCCACCATAACATACCTGAAACCTATCCTTTTAGATATCGTTCTTCGTAGGACACCTTCCCAACCAAAAACTTCTATTCTAAATACACACAATCAGTCCTAAATAGCATAAGCTAAAAAAACATAAGAAAATCACTGTTAGGATCGTGCTTTTTCTTAGCATTCTTCTTGGCTTGTGTTTTGAGGTGTGAGACTACGAATCCCCATTTTTCTTCTTCCTTGCACACTCTGCCATCATAATTGTAGTATTTCGACTTTTCTCGAGTGTGTCAAGGCCTCATCTTCTCATTCTCAGGCTTCTGGGTTTGATTCTTCACTTAATTTGATTCACAAAACCAATTTTCTTTATTTCTTTCTAATTTCATAGTCACCGACATTAGTCCAACGACCATCATCGGTTAAACCCTAACCGGTGTCAACTTTTGGCTTTCTAGTTACTTTACCTAGAACAACTTTCATTACTACTTTTGTTTCTATTTCCAGCCCTCGGGGCATCATCATATTTCTCCCTTATTGATATTTTCTATCATACACAGTTTCACTAGTACAAATCCAACATTCCCACTTCATTTTTTTGAGACTGGTTTCTTCCATAGTGACCGGTATTGGTTTCAGAAACCATCATCGGTGTTGTCCTAACCATCACTGGTCATCCTGATCGTATCATCGGTTTTCCTAGAACCGTCACCGGTCAACCTGACCGTCATCGATTTCCTATGTTTAATTTTTCAAAATCTAGACATTGACCAGATTCACCTCTTGGACCACATTATTATTATTTTTTACTATTTTTTTGTCATCTAAAGAATACGGTCTTACAGTCAAGCATTTGTTCACATGGTGGTAACTCATGACTAGACTAATTCAATCATATTCCATGTCGGTCATCAACCACTCCCACCTATTCCTTCACCAAATTTTGTCCTATCACCCATGGATCCAACCTTACCTACCATCGGTGTTTCCGGTGACGAGGAGTTGCACGATTCCTTGATCGAATCCCATGACTTTACAGTTCTACCTTTCCAAATTTTCCACCCGAGACTCCTTTGGTCAATTGATATATGGCATGTCGGTATCAATCTCCCCTACCCTTATTCCTGTTGCTGCATTACCCTCACCTACTTTTCCCTCAGTAGTTTCGCAGCTAGGACCCATACCCTCCATGACCGCCACATTAGCGGTTTCCCTCGCATCTATCGTATTTTTACACCCACCACCGAGACCATAACATATTTTACACCCATTGTCTCACAAATATCCATTACAACATAACCTCCCATGGTGTCGGTGACCCCTACTCCATTCCAAAATATTATCCTCTCCATCCCACAAACATTGCCCCAATCGCTACCGAGTCACGACAACCATCCCACCCACATACACCTACTATCAATAACCCCCTATCTTGTCTCTCACCCATTCGAATATGTTCCTTCTATGTCGGTTCCTTACTCTCAACCTCCCTATCAAATTCAATATCCACCTCCTTACACCTGAGAAGGTGTCCCCCATCACAACCTACTAACAACCTCTTCAATTTGATGATGGAAAATATGCAAACACTAGAAGCATCGGTTTTGACTCACACAATTCCCTCACCTATGATGAAATTTGTAATGATCCTATTCACCCATCCATTCCCATTCGACCATACCTCATACATTGGGAGATGCCAAAATTCAACCACTTCAATAGAAAAGAAGATCTACAACAACATTTTTGGTCCTTTAAACATGGGTGTTACCTAATTTCTCACGATGATGCTTTACTTTTGAGGACTTTTCCAATGTCCTTGACAGGACCTGCATTGGACTGGTACAGTGGACTACCAAGACACTCCATTTACTTATTCAATCAAGTATCCCAAGCCTTCCTAGATCACTTCTCCATCAACATTTTTAATAAGGTTACCATGACTAATCTTTATTCCACATGACAATATGACGATGAGTCTATCACGACTTCGTCGCTCACGTTGGTGTAGCCTCATTAACCAACTCACATTCCAATTACCTCAAACCAATATTATAGAACTATTTACTTAGGCATGTGCTAGACACATCTCACCAACCCTAAAATTGCAAAAATTTTGCACTTTCGACAAAGCATTCACCATGGCTTGGAAATTGGAAACTCGTGCTATCGAAGAGAAGAAGATTCAACTTCGTAATAAGAACATTGCATTCAAATCAAATGATACTTCTTCTTATTCAAAACCTCAAAGAAACTATTCAAAGCCCAAAGGGTCTGCTAATGCCGTAGTTCTCAAAGCTATTCCCCTCATCATGAAACCCATCATAACCCCCTTCTAATATTTCTCCTATACAAGCTTTCCGGTTGGACAAGAATAATGAAAGTACACTTCCCTAGGAGAATCCTACTCCTCCATTTTGGAAAATCTTGTTAAGGTAGGTACCATTACCCTTCCACCCACAAAACCACATACTGGTTTTGATCTGAGAAACCCATTCCTACGTGGTATAAGAAACATGACTTTTTTCAACTATCATTGGGTCAAAGGTCACAACAACAATAATTGCATTACCTACAAAAATATCGTTCAAGAAATGATAGACAATGGAGACTTAGTCTAGGATAGCTTGAATGCATCCACTAACCAAAGCCTACACATCTTCAAGAAGCCATTCCCTAATTATGCCCCATCATCAAACCAAGTGGGTGATACCTCAAATAATGATAACACTATCTGTGAGGTCCACGCTATTTTCAATGACACACCAGTTACTTCCCAATTGCCTCATATTCCTTCCATAGATGAAATCTTATCCCACGCTCCCCTACTTACACTATAACCTATTTCATCTACTCCTCTACCCACTAGAGGAATCCCCTTCATCTTCTCCTTCATCCGTGAAAGAGCCTATAATCAACACACCGCCTTTGACCCCTCAAAATTTTGAGCCCACTTCACCAATGCAAGGAGAGCCCACTTTGGCTGGCCCGTCCTCTCCTCTATCCATGGAGGATACTATAGAAGTATCACTTCATGTAGATGATTGTTCACCATCGGACCATCAATATATCGTTGATATTATTTCAGCTCTCTTACCCACAGAGTTTGAGGCTAGCCATTTCCGGTATCTCAAACACATTTTATAAGGATTTCCACTCGGTCCACGTCGGCTCCGCTTACAACAATACCATTCTCACGCTTGGTCGATCACCTGGACTATGTCGATAGAGCCTTACTTTGGGGGTGTCTTCTACTTCTGTTTCAACACAAATGTAGTTGTCACTCACTGACACCTCCACTATCTATCCAAAAGTGTTTCAGCTGACCAAACCGAACACAACCACAACTATTGCAAAATCTCCCACGACACCACTCATGGCTCAACTCACACCTCTACCCATAACACAACATGCATCTGCACCCAAACCCACACCTATATCATCTCCCTTGCCTAAACCTATCACTACCTTAGGGGTCATACCAACAACTAGCCTTACTCATCCACCCATCAAATTAGATTTAGCTACGTCTTCCAAAACTAACACCAAACTTAACCCAGCCCCTAAATAGAAGAGCCAATTTCCTAGATCTCATACCCCAACCTCGCCAACCACACCCTTATCACCTTCACCCCTTCTATCCATCCTAGGACCTCACCCTTTGACCCTAGCCAAGAAACCCTCATCCACTGGTAAACCAAGAATACAACAACCCATTTCCCCATCGCAGACCTCTAATATACCCAAGCACCCCACACAACCTCCGCCCTCACCTGTAACTTTTTACCACCCATACCTCCAATACCATCAATAACTTCTTCACTACCCACAACACTTCCTTCTCTTTCACTCATGCCTCCTACCCAACCTACGCCACCTACCTCCACAACACCTCGGTTACCCCCATGGGTAACCCACCCTCTTCCACCATCTACTTTTCCCTCTACATCTCATGCACCCGTATCACCTTTACCCAAGAAGGTGTAACCTAAAGCCAAAAATCTGCTACCCTCCAATAAGGTAATTAAACCAACCACACATTCTATTGCCAGTTCATCTACCATGCCCCTACCCAAGCAGATACAACCAACACCTAAGACCACACCACACACCAAACTCGTAGCCCAACCCACTACCCCTCTTGTGAAAAATCTTCCTATACAGTCAGTTGCACCTATACCCAAACCCACATTCACCTCCCATTGTGATCCATTAGTAGGGTCCTACGCTAAAATCCTAACCAACCTCCTCAAAACTTCTGTCATCACATTACCACCTCTTAGACCTTACGACCCACTCAAACCCAAACCAAAAGGGTTTGACAAAACCAAAATTTGTGCCTACCATCATGTGTCAGGACATGATGTAGAGAACTATAAGGCTTTGAAATCTACTCTTGTCTAGTTATTTCCTCCTAAAGAAAACTTTGACGATGATGATCTTCTTGATTATTAATCCATTTCACCTTCACTAATTTCCACAGATCCTCTCCCATTACCTACTCGGCCAACTAAGATCTCCACCCCACAACTCTTCGACCCATCCCCAAGATTTGAAATTAACATAGTTCACATAAGAGAGTTGGTCAAATCACCACCCAAATTCTATTACACCTAGCTCACTTCATAAGAATCATCTACCCCGGTAGGTTTCTACCTGTCATGTCATTATACCATGCATCCTATACCCTCTCCATTTACCCCCTCCTCTCATATTAACATGATCAGAATTGCCACCCATGCTCAGAAACACAAAAGCAAAGAGAAAACAACTAGCACATTAACCAACCTTGTACCCAATATACCATCTACACCCACACCCAAAGTCATCATTCATGGTCCTCCATATCCCATTTTTGACGAGGCCACATTACAATGCTAAATCAACAACACCGATCCCCCTAGAAATGTATTTGTATGACCTCGTCTAGACCTCAGAGTCACATCATCAAGACCTCATGGAGGTCCTTCAATCTATCAAAGTCTTACCAAATGACCCCACACCCGTAGCCTCCATCATTACCCCTCACCATGTAGCCTCTCTCACTAGGTCATCCCCTTCCTCTACACCTTCACCCACTCGCCAAGTGGCCGCCCTTAGTTTTACAAACAAAGAGATCACTCCCTTTCAGTCTAATGACCTCGACCCCACTTTGTTCATCTCCATATTTATCAATAATATACATATCCGATGCATTATGATCGATGGTGGTGCTAGCATTAACATCATCTCCTCCCATGTGTATGCCTAAATGCAAATACCTTCCAATTACATGCATAGTAACCTCGTTATGTTGTGTTCTTTCAATGATACCATAACCTCTACACTAGGTACTATTGTTCTCCATGTCCACGTAGGTCCCCGCACCATCCCAGAACTTTTCTATGTCCTAGAAGGGGAGTTCCAGTATAACTTGTTGCTTGGTCGAACTTGGATTCGTGTCATGGGTTGTGCCCCTTCGATGTTACATTGATGCCTCAAATTTGAACACGAGGGACATAATTACAACATCCTTACTGACCCGTCTCATTTCAAGACTTATAACATACTATATCGATCTAATGATGTGCTTGTACTTGGTCAAGGAATCTGCCAAAAAAACCACTTCACCTCCACCCACAAGCCCATCCACCAAAATTTCCACTTCGATGCATCTAACCTCCCCATCCCTACTGTAGTTGTAGCCTCCACCGCTAGTGCCCCTACTTCCCCTTCATCTAGTGAGCCATTTATACCCACTACCCACATACCAACTATTGATCCCTTAGAAGGTGTTTTTCAATGCCTCACTCTGGGGGAATACCACCTATACAATATCGATACCTTCCTCACCCCACAACAATATGGAAATCTATGTCAACACCCTAATTATGACATTCACATTGGTGACGTTATCCCTTATGGCCATCCCCACCTTCGCACCAACCTAATGTATGGGGACTTGATATGGCCACCTATAAACCCAAACCTCCATCCCAAACCCAACCATTTTCCACCGACCTACACTCCCTCACCAACCATCATTTCACTCACACTTTCCTCCACCGGTGCGCGTGGAAAGGATTTGGCTTTGGTTTTTATGAACAAGGCCGCCACACTATCATCTCTTGTACCTCTCGTAAACACAATGACCGTAGTGGCATTGGTTTTGACGCTCCATCTTCTAAGAAGGTTCACATTGACCTTATTTAGGATGAGACATCTTCCCCCTCTCATTCACCCACATTACCATCCTCACCCACGGAGTCCATAGATCCTGAATCTATACCTCCTAACTTTTTTTTGTAAACACCATTTCCCTGGGATTGCTGACCTATCAACGCAATGGAAAGGATCCCTCTTCTCTCCCATTCTTGTATCCTGACATGATCAATGATGATATGCCTTCAATTAACATCATTTAATGTCAGGACGATGAGTCCATCCTCACCTACCTTGGTGCAGAAGACTCTCATATTCACTAGTTGTTACCCTCTGAGATGCAAACCATTCTGAATGAATCGACCATTGAAATCAAAATTAATACCCAAGATGACCCACACATTATAAAGATCATCCAATCTTTAGATGCTACTAAAAAAGAATCCTTCACCTTTTTCCTTCATGACCATAGTGACACATTTGCTTGGTCCCATGCTGATATACCTAGTATTGATCCTAAGATCATGGTTCACAATATCGTGACCATTCACGATGTAAAACCTATGAAACAAAAGCATGTGGAAAATGCATCCTCGCATTGATCTTACGGTCAAAGAAGAGCTTCAATGCCTTCTCCCAGTCTCCTTCATTCTACCCATTGATTATCCCCAATGGATTTCAAACATTATTTGTGTCACAAAAGTGATAGGGGGACTCTGCATTTGCACAGATTTCCATGACCTCAACCTCGCCTATCCTAAAGATGATTTCCCACTACCAAGAATTGACCAACTAGTTGATCTCACTGCTAGCCATGAAATGTTATCACTCATGGATGGTTTCTCAAGCTACAATCAAATATTACTAGCTCTCGAGGATCAACACAAGATTGCCTTCATCACCCCTTGGGGGAATTTTCTGCTATCGATTCATGCCCTTTGGTCTCAAAAATGTTGGTGCTACATATCAGTGGGCCATGACTTACATCTTCCATGAAATCATGCATCGCATATTGGAGGATTACATAGATGATCTTCTTGCCAAATCCAAACATCAATCCAAACACCTACCTATTCTTAAAGTCATCTTTGACAACCTCATCAACTATTGTGTTTGTCTTTAACCAAAAAAATGCATCTTTGCAGTAATTTTAGGAAAACTTCTAGGATTCATCATTTCTTTGCGTGGCATAGAAGTTGATCCTGCTAAAGTCAAGGCCATTTTGGAAATGCCTCCACCCACTAATCTCTTTCAACTTTGAAGCCTACAAGGTAAGTTACAATCCATTGTCCTTTTATATCTGACTTTCGACCATTTTCAACCATTTCATCATCTTCTCAAGAAAGATGTTTCATTCAAATGGGATGATGAATGTCATAAAGCATTTGAGGCCTTAAAACAATACCTCCTTCAACCACCAATGCTCATTCCTCCTAAGGATGACCAGCCCTTCTACCTATATATTTCTACCATTGACCATTCTCTAGGTGCCATGCTTGCTCATCGTGATGACCAACACCGGGAGCAAGCGGTTTATTACATAATCCATACCCTTCTTGACTATGAAACTAGATATACCCATGCCAAAAACTTTTCCTATCCTTAGTTTTCATCACCACCAAACTCCGCCATTACCTACTTAACCACAAAACCTTTGTCATTACTAATACGGACCCATTACACTACATGTATGCCAAACCTTATCAAAATCAACGTGCCACATGCTAGCTTATGCTTCTGGCTGACCTCGACCTCGAATTCATCCATCAAAATTCCATCAAGGGCCAAGCTATCACCGACCAATTGGTTGACACACCTATTTCCGGGGATCAACCCTCTAACTTTGAATTTCTAAATGAGTCTATTGCTACCCTTTCCCTAGATGAACCCACTTACCAAATGACACTCTTCTTCGATGGCTCCAAGTGTCAGCATGGGGGTGGGGCTAGTGTTATCCTCATTCCACTTGATGGTGAACCTATGCCTTTGTCTTTCAAACTCAATTTTGATTGTACAAACAATATTGTTGAATACGAAGCACTCGTATTGGGTCTCCATGCTACTTATGCCTTAGATGTTAAGTCAATCAACATCTTTGGTGATTCTCAGTTGGTCATAAACCAAGTCAATGGTATATACCAGTGTCATAATGAGATACTTCAAAAGTATAAGCATCATGTGGACATACTTTTGACCACCTTCGACCATTACGCCCTTAAACCACCCCACGTTCTACTAATAAATTTGTAGATACCATGGCCTGCTTGCCTTCTCAAATACCTGTTTTCCGTTGACTCTAAAATATTTGTCACCATACAAAGAATACAATCACCCTCTTATTGGTCTCATGAATTTTGCTCTATCAGAACCGTTGCTCCTGACCCAAGTGACCTTTGGTATAAGCAATACATAGATTATCTTTCCCTCTCTATTTTACCTGCCGATCTCACTCGTAATGGACAACGTGCCTTCCTTAAAAGGGTCTTGTGTTATGTCATCATGGGTGGTATTCTATACAAACATGGTTTTGACAGCATTCTCTTATGATGCCTTACCAGTTCTAAAATTCCTTACACCATTAAGGAAGTCCATAATGGGATTTATGGAGGCCACTTTAGTGGTCTCATTATTGCTAAATGAATTCTTCGCCTAGGCTATTACTAGCCAACCCTAAACCATGATTGTTGCATTTATGTCAAAGACTATGTAAAATGCTAACAACATGCTAATCTCCATCACACCCCTATTCATGCCTTACAGGTTACACGAGACCTTTGGCCTTTTTCTCAATGGGGTTTGGATCTCATCGGTGATATGAACCCCCATTCTTCACAACTCCATCAATGGATCATACCGCAATGGTTGAATATTATACTAAATGGGTAGAAGCCATTCCCCTCATTTCCATAAAATATGAGAAAATATGTGAATTCATCAACCATTACATCATCTGTCACTTTGGTGTCCCTCATCGAATTATCACGGATAACGGAAAATAATTCATAAACAAAACCATACGCAAACTATGTGATGCTTTTGGCATCTAACTTAGTTTCTCATCACCTTATTACTCTGCAAACCAACAATCAAGGCAATCAACCAATAAAACCTTGAACAAAATTATTATGAAGGTAGTCAATGATCTTTGGGAAGGATTGGCATAGGCACATTCCTTTCCCCTTATGGGCTTACCACACTAGTATTCACTCTTCGATTCGCCACCACCTTTTCTCTAGTCTATGATCTGAGGATGTATTACCTCTCAAATTCCATATTCCATCCCTCCAAATCTCACTACAAGACATGCTTAATGACAATGCATTTCACCGGGATCATTTTGCATAACTTGAATTATTAGATGAATGTCGTCTCAACACCTGGACAATCTTCAAATCTACCAAAATGTGCTTATGAAAACAAATGGAATTTGTGAATCTAAGGCAAAGAAGGCCCTTCTAACTTGGGTGGTGTGATAGATCGATCGCGAGGATGACTTCTCGAAGGCTCAATCAATATCGAGCTCTGGCGTGATTCGATCTATGGGTTGTGGAATACGTGGAAATGACCTAGGATAGTTTCGTGTATATCTCGGATAAGGTCATATGGTGGATGGTGAATACAATTGACTCTACGGATGATTCTACGGCCTAGTCCAAAATTCTCTAGCTTTGTTAGCTTTATATCTAGTAAGGATAATTGTTCGATGATGATGGGTGGAAGTGGAGTGGATTGGAATACTAGTGTGCGTAGGCCGGTGTTTATATTGATTGACTTATGGATTCGTTTAGGCTGTGGGATTTGTGGATCACAACCATAGACTCTTGGTTGTTGTGGTCTGTTATGGTCATATATGAAATCAAGTCCTAATTCCTAGTATCCAGTAATGTATGCTTTCTCGGCTTCATGTTTAGGACCAATAAGCTGTGATCTTCTCGGAATATCTCACAGGCGTTCGTGTAACTGGATCCTTAAACTAGTATCTATGTGCGTGAGAGTGTCTCTGCACTGTTTGTGGGACAAAGGATCACAACCAAAGGTTTGTTCTCTTTCGAACCCTTCTCTGAGTCATGTGAATGTTTTCCTAGGGCAATCTGTAGTTCGGTTGATTTGACCAAAACGTGTGTGCTTGGTCGTCTTCTATATTTAACCCTCTCAGAGTGAGAGTGATTAGTCATGTAAATGTTGTTGTTTGGAAGACTTGTATTCTAAGGTTTGGTCTATGTCAACTATTCTTTGTGACGAGGTTGGGTTGAGGTACGATTGGCTCAAATACGTATTCACTGGGCTCCAAGGTCCGTGATTGTCATCAAAACAAAATGTAAATCTAAGCAAAGCAAAAAAAATTTTGACTATCTAAAACATATATAACTTCTATTTTTGTATTTAACTTTCTAAGAAGAAAAGTAGCTATTTAAGCGTATCTAGAAATAACAACTAAATAACAATTTAAAACAAACAAAATAACCGAGTGTAGTTATTTGTCTATGTAATTTGTAGATTTATTCTAAATAATGAAATAACTTGCTTGATCTATTTGTGCAATTTCTCGATCCTACCTCAGAAGTGAGGAGTGAATCATAGTTTCTCAGAAACTATCAATCCCCATAGCTTCCCTGGCAATATCGAGAATAGAATTTACTGAAATGAAGCAATTAACTACTTTATTTGATATGATTCTAACTAGAACTTTGAAAGTTAAAACCTGGATTCCATGAGAACAGTGGCGAATCTGATGGTGTGTGTGATCTTGTCCCCTCAGTGTGATCTCCTCGTTCTTTCGTGTTCACGTGGATCCAGAAAAGCGTGTAATGCTAGCATCAGAAGTAGATATTGGGACAAGGACAGCTCAGAATGTAGACTGAATATAATGCGAGTAGGAGAGGGATAGCGCAAGAGTACAGAGCTTGGCTTATGTAATTCCTAGCGGGATTTACTGCGAGTCATGCAACATAAAGCGTCCAGAACCTGAAACTATCCTGTTTGAAGAGAAAAACCTGCAACTTTAATGGCTTCCTAAGCTATTCTACTCCAATGGATTGGATAAAACAACAACACCGTTTGCACAAGCTGGATATGTGGCTTACCAACAGTTGAACAATGCTAACTAGACATATAATGAACTAAACCAAGCACTCTAAGCAAAATGAAAGCTAAGTCTATTGCAAAGAGAAATTCAGAGACAAACTTCAGGGCCATTTGCTTGAGCACAAGCCACTTATTTATAGCTTTCATTCACCCAAAGATCAAAACCAAACTGAACTCTAAAAACTATAAACAATGGCCAAACACTATTCCAGGGACCAAAAACATAAATGCAAGCCCAAGTCGGCAAGGAAAAGTGGTGAAACGTTGATCTTTACGTGAGTCAAGTCAAAATGCTTTCGGAAAACACGTAAGGACCGCCGCTCTGAGCGGGCGGCGGTTCTGGACCGCCGCCACTGGCGGCGGTCACGAGACCGCCGCCCATGCGGGGCGGCGGAATCTTGAAGAGAAAAAGGCCAAGAAAAGAGGGAAAAAGGAAAAACAAAGGGCGGGGGCTAAGCGGGGCATGCGGGATGTTAACGCACACTCGGAGAGCTTTTCGGATCCGAACACCTTGCGAGGAGACTGTATCATCATTGGGGCACTTGTTTACCTTTGTTCAGCAGCGATCTGTACCTTACTGATTTTGGAGTACGTACATATTGCCCCCTCGGAGAAGTGTTTTAGCCATGAAGAGGCGTAAAGCGGTGGGTCAGTATGGCGAGTCCCGAAATGGGAAGTTAGAAGTTATACGACACGTCCGTGTGTTGAAATGACGCCATCCAAAATTCTGCTACTGTAAAATGAAAAGAGAACTCAAGTGCAGATAGATCTGATAGTTTGAAAAATAAACACTAAGAATAACAGGGAATGAGAACGTACCATTTGTGCGGGGATAGGAACTTACCTCCATCAGCGCTCCAAACCTGTGAAAAAGTTATTTTAAAATGAAACAGTGCCATATATATGAAAGTGGGCCCATTTTCCTATTCATTTGTGTGAGTCGATTTGATTGATTTTGAGCTCTGGGACCCACGGTGACGGTTTCTTGCGTGAGTAGAGTCGAAACGTTCGCAGCGAGATCGTGATCATGCCTCCACGTGCGGAACACCGACCTCAGCGATCACAGGTTAGTTTTCTTCAGTTTATTGTTTTTCCCCCCTTAATTTTGAAATGCTAAATACTCTGTAATGGGGGGGTCATTTTTGAAAATGCTAGGTTCAAAAGGTCCACCTAGGGGGGGCGCCTACTGGGTAGGCTTTGTTTTTAGTTAAAATGGTCTTTTCTGGCACTTTTTAGGCCTTTTTAGGTTAAAAGCCCGCGTGGGTTTTCGGACCACGACCGCCGCCCTGGCCAGGGCGGCGGTTACATGACCGCCGCCTATTCAGGGTGGCGGTTATACGACCGCCACCTTTAAGGCGGCGGTTACAAAACCGCCTCCCTGCTCAGGGCGGCGGTTTTGCACAGAATGCAAAAAGAACTTGTTTTTGAGATTGTGTTTGTATTTTTAGCATTTCTACGTGTTTTTATGACTTTCTCAGTATTGTTTGGATGCTAACTTACTTTGTTTTGTGTGTTTTTGGGTGTATGCAGGCGAGAGAGGAGTACATCCGATGGAGAGAGAGAGAGAGAGTGTGATTGGCTCTCAGGGGTATTAGATGCCCTTTCACAGGATGAGGAGGACACACTTCAGAGGGCTGGTATATTGTGCATATCGCGCGTGCCCCATGTTGCACCATCTAGTCACATCCTTTGTGACTTATTCTCTTACTGGGATGCAGATCGGAACACCTTCCGATTGCCAGGGGTCCGTGGCGAGTGGACCATTACATTGGAGGACGTCTACCACATTCTGGGGGTCCCGATCATCGGGAGGTGACTCACTTTGGAGACAGCAGGCTCACGGGCACAGATTGCACAGTGGGTGACTTATATGGGAGATGCAGCCATCTCCACGGGGTCGAAGAAGGGGGTGAGAGTTCGATCCATTCCTTCTTTGCCTATCCCCATATTTTGACAGGCCATCATGGGGATCCTTGCCTCGAGGTTGATCGGGGACAAGGGAGGGGACACATTGCTATACTGTTGGGCCCCTATCATTGCACAGATAGAGGGGCATGGCCGGATATACGCTTGGGGTACAGATATTCTTGGGACCACCTACCATGATCTATATAGGGTGGTGCGTTTACAGGGGCAGTCACTGAGCCACCCGACCCTAGTCATGAGTTGGGTTTATGAGCACTTCATCCCTTATGGCAGGGGTGTGGAGGTAGCAGATCCTGGAGCTGTTAGGGCAGCGAGATGGACAGACATGTCGGTGCTTAGAGCACCTCATCGGCCGATTGCCTCACGACTACCGCCGATATGGAGGTGACACCATACTGAGACCATGGCGGTATATGGGGCGAGAGGCCCTTACCTTGATTTCTGCTCCACCACGGGGCAACTTATCGATCGAGTGGGGAGTGGAGGTGCACCCCTTTGGCCGAGTTCCTCATTAGTTTGGCCTTCCATATGCGGGTATGCTTCCCCAGTGGCACCGGTTTATAGATCAGTTCGTGAGGCCGAGAGGGGGCCAGAGGCCGAGGTGGGCAGTGATTACTCTGGCATTCCCATTGCGGCCGGGAGGATAGTTCGTCTTAGAGGGAGAGCGGTGCGCCTCGGGCACCTTTGCTTCAAATCTTTGCGGGTCTGCTCATAGCAGCGATGACCCTATTGATATTGACTCGAGTCGAGGAGTTCACGAGAGGGAGGGGCGAGAGGAGGAGACCGAGGACAGCGATCTGAGTGGCATGACACTCGGGATATCATGCGAGAGAGAGAGGGGTGAGCGAGAGCGCGCGAGAGAGGGACACTCTAGTTTCAGAGGAGCCACTCTCTCAGGGCCATGGTGGAGAGGATGAGTTTGTTGCGGGGTGACATGTTGCCCCTGCCATAGGAGCAGCCCCTCAGTCGGCAGCGGCATCCGCGGCGAGTGCCGGCCCAGTGACCCATCTTGGAGGCACAGGGATCCGAGTAAGTTACCCTTTCTCCCTTTTAATGTTTATTTGTAGGCTCTCTTAGTTGCTATTTTGTATCTTTTAGCCTCTTGCTTAGTTTCTAATTCATTTTCTCCTTTGTTTTGCAGAGGCTTTGTTGATGAGTGGTGGGATTTGATCCGCGGGGTATGTGTCGATTCACTGATGATCCCCATGGATAGGACCAGCGTACGAGAGCTATCCGTAGATCTTTGGGAGCCTTGGCGGCCGGTAGGCATACCGACATTTTGCTCGATCGGCATGTGGCCAGGATGGTATCGACCCTTCGCACTGAGCTAGCGGGCTATAGGACGGTGAGCATCTTATGAGGAGCCGTTCTCGCGGTGAGACCGCGGCTGCCTAGGGATCCTGAGCCCTCCGTACATTCAGAGCGCCGGCGTAGCGAGTCCTAGGCGTGGGCGTGCACCTTCGGAGGGGTCGCGTAGGGATTGAGAGGCCACTTGGCTCTCGTGTATTTTGTATTATATATTTCTTTGTATATCATGGGCTCTTTGAGTGTTTTGACCATGCTTAGTGCATGATGGCATTGTATATAAACGTTGATCATTTATATATATGCATTTGTTTTGGATCAAAATCTTGGCACTCATGGTTTCTTTTCTATTTCCAGTTTCTTTGTATATACTACGATGTATGTTTATATGCTTTTTAGAATGTATGCAATGGAGAACAAATGATGCAAATGTTTGTTTCCTTTTGTGTATTTCATGATGCTGATATATGTAGATGTAATGTGATTTTGAATCTTAGTTTCCGTAAGCAATTTTGGATACCTCATGTTTGTTTTGCAAAGTGATGAATATAACCAGTATGATGAACAGATAAACTTGCCCCACTCCTAACTCCACGCAACTAGTAAGATGCGAGGGCTCTTCACCAAGAGCTAGAAAGGGCACAAGTTATGAGGTGTAGCTGAAATGATAGTGATGAAAGACAGACAAAGCTTTGGTGGAACCAAATAGGAAACTACAAGCTTACTCCACCCGAGTGACTTCATAGTTTAGAATGCAACTTACTTTGCGGTTTATCTAGACTTAGATCCGTAGATGGCCACATAGTAGACAAAATCTGGGTTTTTAGGATTTTAACTCTCTTGGAATTTTGAACATCGATTCATTCGTTTTTGACTCAAAGTTTGAATTGTTTGTTTATGACTTTTAACATTTGCTTTGTCAAGAGGACCCCTATACTTTGCCCCATGCTACTAGTAAGAAGCGTGGGTTTATCACCATGGACAAGGTATAGGCGAGTAAGGGCATTTCCATCCTTTCCCAACCCTACGTCACTAGTAAGAGCCTTGAAGCTCATCACCAGAAGGTTGGTGGGGCAAGGAAATGTGTAAAATTAAAATTTTCTGTTTAATCACTTGTTGACTTGTTTTCTTGAGTAAAATGTCGGTATGTGCTTATTTCTAAAGAGATATACATATGGGATAGATGTGACACCCTGAAGCTTCTAGAACAGACCATAGGTAAGGCACCTATCTAAGAAGAAATCAAAGCGAGAATAAACTTGCAGATCTTGGTATGGTTACCGTTAAGACTTCGTCATATCTCGACTTTATTTGATAAAATGATTACGAGATGATTTGATGATATCACGAAAATGGAGAGGTATGATTAGAAAGTTTATGCCAACAACATCATGAGTTTGTAATGAATTACTTTGAGGATAGATTCCTTGATCACCATTTATGTAAGAAACAAGTGGACAAAATGATCTTAATCTATATGAAGATCTGATGTAGATAATTATAAGTAGTGCTAGTTGCTTATGCGTAGAACCGCTTGAGGTGAAGGGAATTGACTATTTTGCCAAATTCCTCACCTTCTAGCGTACATAAGAGGTAAGCACCATTTCCATAGTCTTTCATGACTCGGTATGCAGGCCCAACCATTTGGGCGGAATTTCCTTCCTTCGCCGGTCTTCTTGTCGATCCGGTATCCCAGCCTTAGAACTAGATCACCTTCGTATATGTCGCGTTCATAGACCTTCTTGTTATACTGCCGGCACATTCGGTCAGCATAAGCTCTATGCCATTGTTCAACATCTAACCTAGTTTCATCTAGGCTTTCTAGTTGGGAAAGACGTGCTTCTCTATAAGCGTCTTCATCCAGAATCCCTTGTAGTGAAATGCGGAGACTGGGTATTTCGACCTCAAGTGGGAGAACTGCTTCTGCCCCAAATACTAGCGAGAAAGGAGTTGCTCCCGTTGGTGTTCTTATTGAGGTTCGGTGGGCCCACAAGGCCGGATATAACTTCAAATGCCAATCTCGTTTGTTTTCTTTTACCGTTTTAAGGAGAATGGCTTTCAGTGTCTTGTTTGTCGCTTCAGCCTGTCCGTTGGCTTGGGGGTAATACAAGGAAGCCGTATGATGGCTTATCTTAAATTTATTGCATAGTTCGCGAACCTCTTCATTCTTAAAAGAAGTTCCATTATCAGAGATAATGATTTGCGGGATACCGTACCTGTAAATGATTTGGTTCAAAATGAACTTGGCGATTACAGAACCAGGTACAGTAGTAAGAGGCATAGCCTCTACCCATTTGGTAAAATATTCAGTGGCCGTGATTATAAAATTATGGCCATCTGTGGATGAGGGAGAGAATTTCCCTATTAAGTCTAGACCCCATGTAGAAAAGGGCCATGGAGTAGCGATTGGTTGCAGAGCTTGTGCCGGCATATGAATCTCATGGGAGAATTCTTGGCACTTATGACACCTGCGTACAAACTCTATTGCGTCATGTTCTAGAGTGGGCCAGAAATAGCCCATTCGATGTATTTTTCGAGTGGTGGCATGGCCACCGAAGTGGCCTCCACATATTCCACTGTGAGATTCATGGAGAATCTTCTTGGATTCTTCCGTGTCGACACATCTTAGGAGCATTCCATCGAATGCTTTTCGGTAGAGCACTTGCTCTATAATGACGTATTTAGCTACGATAATGCGTAACCGCCTTCTTTGTTGCGGTGTAACTCCTTCTGGGTACGTATGGTCCATGATATAATTAATGATATCCGTGTACCAAAGGCACTCAGAGATAGAGGGTCGGGTTTCGATGTAGTATACGCACTCATCTGGAAAGTCTAAATCTACTAAATCACCTCCATCTAATGGGTTGTCAGCTAACCAATCTGCGATGATTTGTCCTTTAACCGACTTCTGATTTACAAATGTTAATTCGAATTCTCCCATTAAGGTTATAAAACGTCCAGCCTTTTTAGACAAGGACCCTTGTGTGAGGAAAGTTCGTAAATGGTCCGTTTTTACCATGACCCTTGTTTCTTGGTTTAGCATATAATGTCTTAGGCGTTTAGTAGCAAAGACTATGGCAAGGCATTCTCGTTCTGCCTGTGTATAGCGTGTTTCATAGTCGAGCAGTGTTCGGCTGATGAAATAAATCACACGTTCTCTCTTGTCATCGTCCTCTTGGGCCAACATACAAGCTAACGAGACATTGGTAGCTCGTGAATATAAAATTAACGGGCGATCTAGCTTTGGTGGCATTAGCGTAGGTGGCGATAATAGGAAATGCTTAACTGCATCAAAGGCTTCATTACAGTCTTTGGTCCAATCAATGCTATAGTCTTTCTTGAGTAAATTGTTGATTGGATGAATGGCGAAGCTTAAGTCTAGGATAAATCTCGGATTGCACCTAGTTTTCTGAGAAATGACCTGATTCCAGATTCATTCGAAGGTGGGACCATTTCGAGGACAGCCTGAATTTTGGTTGGATCAACATCTATTCCTCGTGATGATATGATGTAACCTAGGAGCTTTCCTCCTGTTACACCAAAGACACATTTCTCTGGATTTAGTGTGACTCGTATTCTATTAGGCGTGAAAGAATGACGCGGAGTACTTCCGGATGGTCACAACGCTTCTTGGCCTTAGCCAATAAGTCATCTACATAGGACTCCATGATTTTATGAATTAAATCATGGAATATATATGTCATAGCTCGCTGGTAGGTAGCACCAGCGTTTTGAGACCGAATGGCATAACAGCGTAGCAATAGGTTCCCCAAGGAGTTATAAACGTAGTTTTAGCTTGATCTTGCTCAGATATTTTGATTTGATTGTATCCGAGAATCCATCCATGAGAGACAAAAGTTCAAATCCAGCTGTTGCATCAACAATGACATCTATGGATGGTAATGGGAAGTCGTCCTTAGGACATGCTTTGTTGATGTCTCGAAAATCTATGCAGATGCGTATCTTTCCATTCTTCTTGAGAATGGGAACGATGTTAGATACCCATTGGGAGTAGTCAACTGGTTTGATGAATCCTACGGAGGAGTTTTATTACCTCTTCCTTTACCATGAGAGCTACCTTGGGCTTCATGGGTCTTGATTTTTGTTTAATTGGCTTTGCATCTGATTTAGTGATGAGGTTGTGCATGATGTGGGTGTGACTCTGTCATCTCCTTATAATTAAATGCAAACACCTTGATGTTCTTTGAGGATTTGAGTATGTATTTCTACTTCAGGGTTAACGAGGATCCTAGTTTCAATATTCTTGGTTCATCTTTGTCCGATGTTGACATCGATTGTTTCTTCGATCGAAAAGAGGTGTTACCTTCTTGAACTCGGGTGGTTTGGAGGTAAATCCAAATCATCCCCATTTTCTCTGCGTATATGCTAGGTTCCATTTGTGAGGAAGATCCATCACGGGATTTCGAAGTAGGAAGGCGAATGTGGAATTAAGGATAAATCTAGCATATGATAGGAGAGATGTAGTGCTTTGCATAGGCGTTTAAGTAATCCAAAGTAGCCATATCACTATAATCTGATCTAGGATGGTAGATTCACTTCGCTTGAAGGGGATTTGTCATTGTTTTTATCGATGGTTCATCACGAATGGACACCGTGAAATGGGTATCTTCTAACTCATTGCTTGGAGTAAAACGTGATCTTTGAAGTTCTTTATTGAATCGGTGAGAAGATTTTTCTCTCGCGGGATTGCTTGATGGATATGAAGTTAAACGCCTTGCTTAAATCTAATACGGCTTCTTTGTAAAGCTGCGAAGTGTTTGGCTTTGGTTTTCGTATACCTCGAAACTGGTTTGTCACTAATTGCGAGTCTCTAAGACTACGATGTTATCAATACCAATTCTTTTGGCTAAGGTGAGGCCAAGGAGGAGGGCTTCGTACTCGGCGCCATTGTTTGTGCATTCAAAATTTAGCTTAAAGGAAAATGGAGGACTTTCTCTTCGGGTGAAGTAAAATTATACCTACCCCGCTCCATAATGGCATTTAGCTCCATCGAAATGGAGAGTCAATATTTAGCGGGAGTATAGATGTTGGGGTATCTGTTGTGTTTGCGCTCAACTTCTACCATGCGGAGGTCCTCTCTTTGGAAGGAACCAACACTAGGGAATATCCTATGCCCTTGAATCAAATGGTAAGAACATTGGTAAATCTTGTTCTATTAACTCAATGATTTTTGCAGTAGTCCCTAATGATACCGTTTCTTTAGCCTTATCTTTGGGGGTTGGGGTTGTTTTGGCTATCTTTGATAGTTTCAAGATCCGTTGTAGGTACCAACTTTTCCTCTGGTTTTGGGTCAGTGGGTTTATTAAGTTGGTTTGTTGGAAGTTCAAATTCTGAGTGCACACCTGGTCTTTTCTTTAAATCAGCTAGGTGCAAATCGAAAGGTTTTGGATCACCTTTGGCTACAAATACCTTTCCTAGATGCAAAAATCTTACTTCTTGAAATAACGTAGAAGGGATTGCCTTCATTCGGTGTATCCATGGTCGGCCGAGTATCATATTATAATTAGTTTCCCGATCTATAATATAAAACTCAGTCAGGATTGTTTTGGGTCCTAAGGTGACCAGCGTAGTATTATAGTTCCTATCGAAGTGGCTTTAAGGCTATCATAGCCTCTCAATGTATTTCGAGTGGTGGAACAGTTTGTTTCCCCATATCCTAGTTTTTGGAGGAAAGAGAAAGGGACTATGTTAACTGCGGCCCCATCGTCAACCATTGCCCATTTTACATAGTTATTATAAACCCATACTTGTAAGTGTAAGGATGGATCACCTCGGCGTGTGATCTCAGCATCTGTAGGCATTTTACTTATTTCGAATATGAATTCGACATCCTTGTCCGGCTGCCCGGGAGGTGGATATCAAAATCTACGTGATTTACTTGTGTTTCAGGAGGTGGAGTGATGTTAATTAGATGACCTAGACCTAATGCTTCTAAAAGAGCAGCTCTGTGAGTAGGAGAGTTCTTTAGTAAATCCAAAAATGAAATGTGTGAGAAGGTCTTTGTTAGGTCACTAATTAAATCATAGGCACCCACGGGTTTTCTACTATTTGTTGACTCTTATCCATTTAGCGAGATGACTTGGGCTCGGTTGAGAGAAATATTCTCGTGTTCTTGTTATAGCTTCGATAGGTAGTTCAGCGTCTAATTCTACCAAAGCCCGACTATCTTGGGTCTCGGTTGACTTCTAAGCGTGGCGCATTGTTGATGGATTTAGTGAAGTCGAGGCTTCATGATCATTGTTTCCCATCATTGCACTTTTGTTTGTTCAGTTGGATTGACTATTCTTTATCATGATTTGGGAGTGGATCGTTAAAGATCTTGAGGGGAGCATTCTGAGGGGAAACTGCCCCTGTGAGCGTATTTGGTGGTGGTGACACGGGATCTGCCAAAAACAAATCTGTGAAGAACTGTCTTTGTTCTTCTGGAAAACGTTGCATGAATTTATTGTAGTCACGACACGTTCTAGTATCATGACCCCGAATTTTGTGGAAACCACAATAAGAATTGGGATTGTAATTCCTGTTTTGTTGGTTTGGTGTATATTGTGGCCTAAAATTCTGATCAAACTGTTGCCTATTAGGATTAAAATTTTGTGTTTGTTTCTGGCTTTGGTTTTGATAACCAAATGAGTTTTGGCTTGGCCCTTGTATAGGATTTCACCGTTGTTGTTGTTGTTGTGGATGGTTAAAATCCACTGTATTGATTATCGGGGTAAAGTTGTTGTTTCGTTGGTTGTTTGTTTGTGATGGAGTATTGACAACATTTACCTTCTTAGGCTGGTCAGTTACTCCATCCGTTGTTACACCCGATTTTTGTTAAGGATTTTAGGTCCTTGATTGACGTTTTGTAGTGGTAGTTGTAGTGTGTTACGGATTGGAGGTGATTAACCTCCCGTTTGCTCCATATGTCTTACGACCACTATCTATCGCTGCTTGATCTATTCGAAGAGCGCTCTCAAGTACTTCATCGTAAGTTCTTAGTGGGAACTTCTGGACTTCTTCCTTCACCTCTCTCTGAGAGAATGAAGGAATAAATCACATAGTTCCATCGATCCATGTTTGGAGCACTTCTTTGAAGAATAAAAAGCGTACGCCACCTCACTGGATGAAATGGGCGACAGATTCGTTGTGTTCTTGTTTGATGTGTAAGAATTCCACTGATTCTGTTCTCAACGGTTTGTTCATGTCGAATGCCTTAATGAACTACGATACGAGTTGTTTAAATGAATGGATGGAGGCTTCGGGTATTCTATAATACCGATCGAGAGCAATGCCTTCGAGGTTTTGGGAATATTTTTAGCAACAACCCCATCCGAGGAGTAATTCACGTATGGTTGTAGCGTAAGCTTTGATATGCGTTTGGATCTCCCTCACCTTTGTACTTGGGTAAATCGGGAAGGGTCTTGGAAGCATGACGCTTCGTATGGCGAAGTCTAAGGGCTCTTTAGATATTACGAATAAGTCCCTATCGCATAGGTTTCGACCATTGATGGTGGTTCTTTGAGGGAGTGATGGTGGGATGGGTTGTTGATGGCGCAGCGTATGCATGGCGAGGGGGGGCATAGGGAAGTCCTGCGTTTGAGCCAAAATTCGGGAGAGGAGAACATATCTCCTTGTGGTGATTTGGAGTACATGTTTAAGTATGACGGGGTATTGTCTAGTAATGGATTGTTTGATACTAGGCGGGAGGAATAGTGTTAGAGATGATGGGCCTTGTTGGCGTTTGTTGTGGATCGAGGAGGCATGCCTAACGTGCCTACTCTCTGTGAGGAGATCTACTTGGATAGGGTGGTATGGAGGATTGGAACTTCTGCTTGCATGGCGAGAATTTTGACTTGCTTGAGCAAGTTCTAACCCTCTCACTTTTTCTACTAACGTTGAAATGACTTCATTTGGTGAAGTCACGGTGCTTTGCCTTAGGCGTTTGTTGTATACCACTGGTGTTGTATAGGCATGTGATATCTGCTATGAATTGGCTACTATCTTGCCAAGTTTCTCTGAGAGTATTTCCTATATGTAGTGGCATAGAGGTATTTTCTTGAAAAGAGACCTCGGGTTGTATTTGTAAACCTCTATAGATGGGTACATACCCAGGAGCGTTGTTCACTCTAGGATAACGTATTGATTATTCATTATCTAAGACCAGGTATGGGTCAGATTGTCTACTAATTTGTGGTCTAAGTAGCATCGAGGAGATGAACAGATTCTCGGTAAAGCGTCATATTGTTCGAGCACAGAAGGCTCTGTTTGTTGCGTTCGAGGGGTTGATCTAACTCCTCGGTTTGAAAAGATGAATTATATCGATTCTTGGGGTTTGTGTTGACAATTGATTAGTTGAATAGTTGTCGCCCCATCTTGAGAGTGAGGGTGATGATTTCTATTGTTGGGCGTAGTATGCCTCAAGACTTAAGAGAGTCTGCCATATGCATCGAATCCCGACATATTCGGGGGTATATGAATACCCATGAGAATAATGGGAAGGAGCGAAGGTGATTTGTGAAAGGCTAAAGAGGCGGAGAAGATGAAAAGTAAACTAAACTTGGAAGAACACGTGATATCTATGACTCGAGCGAGAAAGTAGTTAGAAGTTTCACGTCGGCTTCACACTAATTTTGTTTGTTTCACATCGGGTTCACCAATTTTGTTTGTTTCACGTCGGGTTCACCAATTTTGTGCCGGAAAAGTGATAGCGGCGTGGGAATCTACTGAGTAACTCTTCGCATGCGTACCCGACCTCCGAGTCGTCATGCGAGAGCAGCCGGTGGGGATGGAATATGCGTGGGATGCGAGACAAACTAGTTAGGAAATCTAATGTCTTGATACGCACTAATGGAATTTGTGAATCTAAGGCAAAGAAGGCCCTTCTAACTTGGGTGGTGTGATAGATCGATCGGCGAGGATGACTTGCTCGAAGGCTCAATCAATATCGAGCTCTGGCGTGATTCGATCTATGGGTTGTGGAATACGTGGGAAATGACTGGGATAGTTTCGTGTATATCTCTCCGGATAAGGTCATATGGTGGATGGTGAATACAATTGACTCTACGGACGATTCTGGCCTAGTCCAGAATTCTCTAGCTTTGTTAGCTTTATATCTAGTAAGGACAATTGTTCGATGATGATGGGTGGAAGTGGAGTGGATTGGAATACTAGTGTGCGTAGGCGGTGTTTATATCTGATTGACTTATGGATTCGTTAATTTGTGGGATTTGTGGATCACAACCGTAGACTCTTGGTTGTTGCGGTCTGTTATGGTCATATATGAAATCAAGTCCTAATCCCTAGTATCAGTAATCATACGCTTTTCTCGGCTTCATGTTTAGGACCAATAAGCTGTGTGATCTTCTCGGAGAATATCTCACGGTGTTCGTGCTGAACTGGATCCTTAAACTAGTATCTATATGCGTGAGAGTGTCTCTGCACTGCTTTGGCATGTGGGACAAAGGATCACAACAAAGGTTTGTTCTCTTTCGAACCCTTCTCTGAGTCATGTGAATGTTTTGCCTAGGGCAATTTGTAGTTCGGTTGATTTGACCAAAACGTGTGTGCTTGGTTGTCTTCTATATTTAACCCTCTCAGCGAGAGTGATCGGTTGTAAATCATGTTGTTGTTTGGAAGACTTGTATTCTAAGGTTAAGTCTATGTCAACTATTCTTTGTGTGAGGTTGGGTTGAGGTACGATTGGCTCAAATACGTATTCCTGGGCTCTCGAGGTCCGTGATTGTCATCTGAAAACAAAATGTAAATCTAAGCTGCAACAAAACAAATTTTGACTATCTAAAACATATATAACTTCTATTTTTGTATTTAACTTTCTAAGAAGAAAAAGTAGCTATTTAAACGTATCTAGAAATAACAACTAAATAACAATTTAAAACAAACAAAATAAGCGAGTGTAGTTATTTATACATGTGTAATTTGTAGATTTATTCTAAATAATGAAATAACTTGCTTGATCTATTTGTGCAGATTTCTCGATCCTACCTCGAAGTGAGGAGTGAATCATAGTTTCTCGAAACTATCAATCCCCCATGACTTCCTGGCAATATCGAGAATAGAATTTCTTGAAATGAAGCAATTAACTACTTTATTTGATATGATTCTAACTAGAACTTTGAAAGTTAAAACACGGATTCCGCGAGACAGTGGCGAATCGATGGTGTGTGTGATCTTGTCCCCTCAGTGTGATCTCCTCGTTCTTTCGTGTTCACGTGGATCCAGAAAAGCGTGTAATGCTAGCATCGATAGAAGTAGATATTGGGACAAGGACAGCTCGAGAATGGTGAATATAATGCGAGTAGGAGAGGGATAGCGCAAGAGTACAGAGCTTGGCTTATGCAATTCCTAGCGGGATTTACTGCGAGTCATGCAACATAAAGCATCTAGAACCTGAAACTATCCTGTTTGAAGAGCAAAACCTGTAACTTTAATGGCTTCCTAAGCTATTCTACTCCAATGGATTGGATAAAACAACAACACCGTTTGCACAAGCTGGATATGTGGCTTACCAACAGTTGAACAATGCTAACTAGACATATAATGAACTAAACCAAGCACTCTAAGCAAAATGAAAGCTAAGTCTATTGCAAAGAGAAATTCAGAGACAAACTTTAGGGCCATTTGCTTGAGCACAAGCCACTTATTTATAGCTTTCATTCACCCAAAGATCAAAACCAAACTGAACTCTAAAAACTATAAACAATGGCCAAACACTATTCCGGGGACCAAAAACATAAATGCAAGCCCAAGTATTCCAAGTCCTATATAACTTTCTATCAATTGGTCGTTCGTCCCTTGAGCATTGTTCACTTTCCATTATTACCCATTTTTGAGGATCCACGATTAAACAAGAATCATGTGATTACTCGGCACTTGTTATCCGTATCTTCAATATGAGTACCACAGCTCTACTCATAGCATGATTCTCATGGATACTTTTCATCTTCTTCAAGATGGAATCCCATGGTCGTTCATCACTCAAAACCACCTCTTTCCTAGTTAATTTTTGTGTACTATGATCTTGTCTTCTAAAACTAGAACCTAATCTTCCTCTATAATATTTTCCATGACTTAAACGTCTAAAAAAATAGGGATACAACTCATTAAGCCAAACTTCTAGCAACAAGATGACTCCCTCAAAAGGGACATCTCTTCTCCATATTCTACCACTATCAATAGACTACTCCCTCAAAGGACATCTATGTACGGTCATTACAAAAATGTTATAAATATTCACAAGCTTCCTCTATCGATCAGCTTCACGAAGATGTCAAGGAGATAATATATTCATCTCATTTAGAATTCCCACATCGATCAGTCTATTAAAAAACAAATCAAGAAAAATATGAATTTTTTGTGATGGACTTGCCTATTTTTGATTCAGGTTTCTTGTTCCAAAAAACACGTCATCGTACACTAAGTTACATTAAGCCTCTCCTTCTCAACTCCTTGTATTTTCCACCTAAATTCCTCATTACTCAATGGAATTTCCATGAATGTGAAATTTTTTGATCTTGTGAATTTTCTTCACCCTTAAAATAGTCCATTATGCAAAGCCTATAGGGTCTTACGTTCATAATCCCATCTAAGGTCGAGATCGAGTCATCGTGGTTCTTATCAATTACACATCCCTTTTACTACTTCTTACCATTCACCTTCCTCATTACACATTGATTATCCTATACACAGACTGCCCTCTCGAACATGTATTTTGAAATCAATCAACCATACCTACAACCTAAACACAAACATGCCTATGATCTACATTACCCATCCCTAATACCTATATGACCATTCCACTATTTCACCTTAATCTTCCCTAGCTTATGGGAGAACTACATTGTCCGAGGTCCCTTTTCCTCGAGACTATGTAGGCGAACTCCAAGGGCATGGGGCCCTTGGAGGTTAGCTCGGCCACTCTCTACCCTAACCAATTCCTTCCCCTCTTTCCTAGTCACATTCTACCCTAGTTAGTTTCCTTTTTATATCAATAATTGGAAATTAAACCAAACAAATAACACTTACTTCACATCTTCACCATCATCACTCATGCATTCATTTCATTATGTTTACCATTTCTTTACCATTATCATGTATTTTACTACAGAACATCTTAAAGTGACCCAAATCATCGTTAATTGAACCAATTAATGAATTAAACACTCAACCAACCTCAATTCAACCATACCTAAACAAACCTAAACTTCATCATACCCGATTCCACCCGACTCAATCCATGCCTACAACCTGACTCAATCCATGCCTATAACCTCGACTCCGACTCAATCCATGCCTACGACCACGACTCTAACATACTTAATTCACCTAGTTTCCATCACATACACAAATAATAATGGAAATTACAACAAACACACCATCCATAGTATAAATGTCATCATCTATAAATCATGACATATGTGTACACATACATATGTACATCGATACAAATGAATACAAAAATCTCAAAAACCCTCATGTGCATCCTCACCATCTTTGGCATACAGGCTAGTATATGACCAAAATCAATCAACTTTCATATACATCCTCACTCTCTTTGGCACGTAGGCTGATATATATCAAAAATAAATGACTATACAACACAGGAGGTACATACGGCTATCAGATATCACCTTGTTGGACATCCTCCATATTTGTCTCCCCTATTTCCTCATCTCGAATCTGTACGATGCCTTACTAACATCTCAACACCCCTCATGGGTCATGGCTGGGTCCCTATTGGTACGCACATGGAACTGACCTCTGCGAATTGGTGACCTCACCATGACCCTGTCTTAGGGCTCGTTGGCCCCCTATACTCTCCACATTATGGTTCCGTGACCTGGTCCTCTCACTCAATGCCTCGTTGTGCCTTGTACTCTCCATAGGATAGAAAATCTATCCCTACCGCCATCAAGATATCTTGATAATACCTGGTCTCACTTAGGGAATCCCACAATCTAGCTACGGGTACTATCTGTGGTGGCCCCATTGGCCTCTAACCTTGTCCTTGTGCTTGTGCCTATCCTAAGGGACCATCTCCTACTCCTTCCTGTATCTTAGATTGAAGAGTCACAACTTGCACCTGTGCAGTGGCCAACTGGCCCTATAAACCTATAATCTACGCATACAAGAAAGCCACCTATATCCCATCACCACCACTACCCTGTGCGGGTGCCTATCCCTATGTTATCTGGGCCTATAAACTGGCCACCTATACCTGTAAAGTGGCTACCTATGCCTCTGCACCTAACAACTACCCCCGCACATCCCCCAAATTTATGTAATCCAC
Organism: Taxus wallichiana var. yunnanensis; assembly: GCA_018340775.1. Lineage (NCBI taxonomy): Eukaryota > Viridiplantae > Streptophyta > Pinopsida > Cupressales > Taxaceae > Taxus > Taxus wallichiana. Next base: position 284,379,052 of record CM031243.1, on the reverse strand, counting down.
ATGGCTACCTATCCATGTAGTGCATCCCTTTGAAAAGTGATGGTGGCTCAATTTGGTTGCCCTAGCCATAGTGGTACTGCTTGTAGGTGTGCAGCCCATCACTATCTATATATGTATGTCACCTGGCATCATCAATCCTCCGGTCTCTCACCTGCTCCTCCTACCTTATAGGCGCTATCGGCTGGGGCAGAGGTAATGACCTCTCCATGTCATCCCTCTTGTATTGTGGGAAGGGTGGCGCTATATCCTGCAACAACCCAAACTATCACCTAACCTGGTCTACGGGTATCATCTCATGCTCTCCGACACATCGCCCCTCTATCCATATGAGAAGCTGCAATCCATCTAGCTCCACCGCCATCTTCCCATATGATGGATAACCCACATAGGGCCTCCAAATGATGTCTACACCAAACAACCCCTCTAGTAACTACCTATAGTAGGTGAAATCGTGTGTTGCCATGCCCGCTCGATGCTCTCTAATAACACGCACCCATTGCTTATAGCCCACCTAAACAAAACCTATCTCGAATGCATCAACCTAGGGCATACCAACTAGGCACACACATAATGTACTCATATGCCCAACAATGTAATAAGAAAGTGTAGCACAAAATGAACCTCCAAAGCCACCCATACACCCATAGCTCCCTATATAGCTGCACTAGGAATGTTGGTGCCCATGTAAAATGGGTTTATTTTATCACCATATCATGCAAGACCCCCATCAATGATCACAGGAATCTCCCACCCTCTGCATCTAGCAGTGCAAAGTAGCTGATTTCCTCCATCAACAACACAATAAACCCCATCTCCTCTAGATGGGCTTGGTATATCTCTCTATAGCTCGGTGCACTGGTTGTGGAACCTCAACTCGCCAACCCCTCACCAAAGACTATTAGCATCAACTCCTCAACGCCTCGAAGAGATAAAATATACCGCACCCCCACTATAGGAAGCGCATGATCTCGTATACATCCTCCAGGGGTGACTATGATCTCATTAGTCGGTAGATGGAATGTGTTGGTTGTTGAATCCCATTTGTCAATGAGGGCGATCATAAAACTAGGCTTTCGGACTACATGCCAATAGCACTTGACCCTAATCAGGCCAACCATGACAACATGCCACCAATCCTCATTGTCACACCTCCTCAAACTATCACGAGTAGGGGCGGCACCCTATCTCACATCCGCAGTTGGTCTCTCACCTGCATCTAACAAAACATCACATTAATACAACTTGATCGTACCCACACTCACTCTTGACACTTCACCTACACTTATTACCCTCCCTCTTTTTCCACTCACCACTTACCTTCTTATCATTTATTCTATCTACCCACCCCAACCCTCACCCACTATCAATAATACCATACCTCTTTCAACCTCTTACCCATGCTTTTTTTTCATCAACAACATCTTCCTTTCCCACTATCTATCTCACCCAACCATCACAGAGCTATGTTGGCCCCTTTTTCCCCACATGTTGACCCAGTATCGATTACTTATAACTCGACCAAATTCTATCACACACCGGCATCAGATCACCACCTTATCTATGGTGGTACCGGTTCGACACCATCAATGTCACCACCCCTTGATTGACGCGGTCATTGTCACACAAAAATCTGCAATACCCAAACCCCATTTTTCCTAAAAACACTACCTTATTCTCCCCATTCCTACCTACCTCTACCCTCATCTCCTCCCCACCCCTCATACACCTAACCACACCTCTACTCATTCCTATTCTACCCAATTTTCCTTCCCCAATTCAAATTCCCTTCTCCCAAAAAACCCATTTTCCCTCCCTAACCTATCTACCGAATCTACCTTCGAAACCAATACAAGAGATTGAATCTTACCTCATCATGTTGTCATCTCCATGGTGTCACATTGGGCCACTACACTGGTGGTCCACCCAATCCCTCTCCTACCTCTACCATGTCCACTCACCAAATCCAATCCTCCTACTCTCCACCCAATCACAATTGATCTACATGTGCTCATGAACCCATCTACCTGGCTCCTCTAACCAACCAGATCCCTCCAACTTAGTAGGATATTGTCTCTCATCTTTTTTCTTGACAACACCCAACTCGTTCAACACTCTTTCATTTTCACAAAAAGCCAAAATGTACAAATGAATCCATATTATATAGATTTTTCTTTTTATATACCCACATCGACTTGACCGAGCGCCGATTCATAACTAAACCGACTTTGGTCTTGTGCCCTAGCTCACCGTGGTCGGTTATACCAAGACTGACATTGGTCATCTGCCCCCATAAACCGTGATTGGCTTAGCTTGACCATCCCTGGTTTTGTATGTGACATCGTTACTGTCATATTTGTGCCCTTTCCCCATTGTTGTCCGCACTTACCCAACCCAACCACCATTTGACCTTAGCCACCCCCTTATCAGAACCAACCTCCATGCCTACCTTACATATACTTGTCCTTAATTACATTTTGGGACTTGTTATTTTACCCATACCTCGGCCCTACCCATGTCGTGACCTAGCCACTTAGACTGGAACATTATTAGTGATCTGTGAACTCATGTGCTTGCTATACCTTGCGAAATTGTTACACATTTTTTTGACCTAATGACCTTACCTTACCTCTTTTCATGACAATTTATCCTAACCCAATCTTTGGTGTACTAGAGCATACCTAAATGTTCCTGCATCTGACCTGTGAAGTGTTTCTGCACCATATCCTATACCTTGGATACCAAAATCACCTTAACCTTGTTTGGATAAACCTATCGACCTTAGACAATGTAGAGTTTGCATGCTCTTCAACCTGGTACCGTGCTATAGTTTATATGTGTGCATGCATTTGAATGTTACTACCTTTGACCCTGACCCATTACTGGATTACCCGATTGGACCTTTACCCCCATTGTCCACCTTCCTCTTCATCACATTCACCTTTTATAAAACCACTCACTGATTCTTCCTCTCGCCTCATCGGTTCCTAGTTTGAAGGGGACCACCTTCAACCACACATGGGAGAACCACATCTTATTTTTATCGTTGTCACTTACTAATACAAGATATGTAAAAAAAAGGGAAACATGTAGACACCAAAATTAGGTCACACGCTCCTTGACCCTTCGTTAAATAATCAACTTGAACACACTCACCTAGTCATGGCCCCTTACACACCACACTAATATTAATTTAATTAATTTAATTAAATTAATCCATGTCCTCACAATATTTATTATTTAATTATCCTAATTAAGATAATTCCCACACCACCACCTCACCTATACACCTCACCTAGCCACCTCACCCTAAGTCTATTCTTAGTATGTTGCCATAACTAACTAAGACCTAACTAAACCCTAAAAATCAAATCCTACATCCCCTCTAACCACATTCCCGCATAAAAAATGTAACTCCCACTCTGGCCTAGATGAATACAGAGATCTGGCAGAAATCATTGCCATGATCTCCCATTTTTAGTAAATCTAGGGAATCCCTCCTAACCAATGCCGGTCAACGGAACCATCGTTGGTCACCTTTTATTCCCTTTGGTAACCTTATTTTGAGGTTGGCACATTTTACGAGAGTAAGGAAGGAGACCAAAGTTTCATGTAAGTGAAACAAGCATCCATTTACACATCCAGGTCATCCAAAGCATCAATGAGAGAGCTATTATATTCATAGGAGCACTCCAGAAAGCACCACTATAGGACCATACACGTATTCTCCGATTAACCCCTCCACTCATCCATCATATCCTTAACACAGTAAGTATGGCCCTAATCAATATAGTTTATTTCAGTTAGTAATCTTTATTACTCTTATTATTAATCTATTCTTTGCATGTTTATTGCTTCATCACCCACTTGCTTGTAAATCCAAAGACCCTTCACCAACATCGCAAATCACCTATTCTCACCTGCTATATACTTCTAAGCATACCTAAGACCTCTATAGACCCCCATTCACTCACCCAAAATTTATTTAACATCAGATCACCCCTACCATTTTACCTATTTTGAGTTTCTTTCACCCCAACCATACCGACATTGGTTACCCATAACCGTCGTCGGTTCTACCTAAATCGGCATCGGTCACATTCAACTAATTTCGGTCTCTATGTTTTACACCTTGACCAAGAACAAACCCAACAACCACCCTACCAGTTGACCTACATAACCCAGAATCTAACCCCGACCAGTCCCAGAACCTTGACAGACCCCTCACCTCTTAGATCCAACTATAGCCTAGCCTGTTATGATTGGATTTTCTTATTGTATTTGAATGAGATACTTAAATCATATCAACTACAGTAGGACCTTGTTTATTTCTTGCATTCACTTATTTTAAACAGTGGATTAACAACCATCTAGGAAGTATCACACTTCCCGGAAAGAGCATACGCTAGGCAGTCCATTGACATATATCATTTAACTATATTTTGTGGTCTTGTTTTCTATTACAGGTAGTTCCTCCTAGCCAAAAGGAAGCTCTCACATTCAGTTGTGGATCAATAATTTAGAACACACACAACAACCATCAACCAACCAACATTTAACAGGATTCCTCCTTGGCCCTTACCCTTATCTATTTCGTCATTTTGAAAAGGTAAAGAAAATGGTGAAACACTAGGCCTTCATTGTTCTTCAAAGATAATCATTTCAAGAACTTTTACTACATTCATGCATCCAAATTAAACAAACTTCATCAATAAAATAAATGTAACTTCTTATAAGTCTTTCTTCTTTCACTTTTCATGAAATCCATCTGCAAAATTGTTAGCATGTGTCAATTCACAAGAACTGAGCATGATAAGTACTAAAACATTAGAACAATATGCTTCTATCTAACAATTTCATGAAAGGAACATTGTTATTTAATGAAATTTTTCTAAAGTTCCAAAATGCTTCAACTCTTTTAAGCATGCCAAAATGCCACAATGTCTGAATAAGAAAGGAATTCAAATTAAGTCACACCTATAAACTAATTAACTATATTAAAAATGTTCAATAATCAAGGTAAGTCAATTCCATTTGACCCTTAAAGTCAAAAATAGGTAAACAAGTGTGTTAGGATTTCAATCATTTAATCCTATAGATTATATGTTTGAAATCCAACACCCCATCCTTCATTTCAATAATTACTTATCTAATCATATTACTTCAGCACACCACATAAATCAATTGGTATGATAATCAAATAAGCAGAGTAAGTCATTTACATAGCAGACACAAAGTTCATCTATTATACTAATGATATCATTTACAACTGCAGCGAGAAATTATAACAAGACTAATAAATATCAAAATATCCATTCAACTATCAAATGTAACTTGATAGACAGACAAGTTATTTTTCTTTCATTATCTAATGACAAAGTTCTCGACACAAAGACCGATAAATGATACTATTATCAAATCAAATTGGTTTAATATGAACCGAATACATTACAATGGAGATCAAAATGAAGGATTCGACCATCAATGACTTCATGAAGACATAGAAGGAAGTTAATATAAAACCCAAAAGAAGGTATATTACCAAATACTGTGACATTGAGCTACACCTAACCTTTCCATAGTAATTTAATAACCAAAACAGCCATAAAAATTCAACTCCACCATAAACAAAAGTGTACAAATTTACTGTTAATGCTAACGATCAACTTTTATATCCTACTCATACAGAAGATCGACTAAAGCAACTATAGTCAATAAAAACTAAATATAGCATGATTATAAACAATACAAGATCATGGATTTGAACTCACAAGGGTTAATAATTCCCTAACTCATTCACGAGATAATCCTTTTATGATCAACTCGGATGTATTTCAACTAAGTTAACAAACCCACCACAAGTTAACAATTTGAAAAGTGAAAACCAGAATGAAATGATTCTAAGTTCGATACAAGGAAGGGTTTAAACCACAACATGGAATATAATCCTTAGGGGTTGACTTGATGACCCATGTCTGAGTAAATCACCAAATGGTAAAAATAATGAACCCAAAAAGAATAGCTCAAAGAATTAAAACCAGGTATCATCCTTAATATTTTATAAAACTAGGACAATAGTTAGTTCATAGTCAAAAAATGAATGCCCAGATACAATATCGATTCTAGAGATCAAATCGAGTAAAAATTATTTAAGACACAAAATGCCCTCAAAGATAACAAATTGAGAACCCAAATTCAAATGAATTCCCGAATGGAAAAAGTGCACAACTCAGAAAGGAAGTAACATAGAAGACCAGGATCTAAGCATTACCCACTTGATCAAGACTTATGCCAACCCAAAAGGGTGGTTTTAAAACAAGGAAACAATTACTCAAACCATACCAATAACTAGTTACCTTCTCCTTTATGGAGAGATTAAAATATTCCAAACTGTTAACACCTAGAATGGGTTAAGGCTCACTTTCAAGTCTTAATAAGTTTTGAACCAAGATTCACAAAATATGGTCGATAAGAATGAATCCATAACCGAATCGAGTCAACTGAAGACAACTAAACAAGATTTTGTTTAATTCCAAATCTTAACAAGAAAACAATGCACCAAAAACATTACTCAAGTGGGTATCGAACCCTATATTCAAAAATATTTTAAAATGAATAAAAGGTATTACATGCAACCAAAGATGCACAAACAGAAGTAAATAACATAGCTATGTCTTTTCACAAAATTCTCGTAGAGAAATATATGCAAACAAGGGTGTTTTAAATTATTTAAACCAAGTATAACAAGGTCCATATAAGGACACAGAGTTGTTAAAATCAACTTAAACCAGATATTCAACATATATCGATTGAAACTAGAAAAAGTAGAAATAATACCATAACCACAAAAACCCAGAACCCAAAATGCAATTTCAAAGAAGAGCATAGTTATTTTTATGAAGTAATTAAATAGAGTAGATTATCATAATGAGTTAGAGCCTATCATGCTTGGTAGGGCTCTAGAAAACTTTTCCAAGCTCCCAGAGTTTCCTTTCAAGCTTTCACAATAGATTCCACAAAAAATTTGCAATAGAATCAACCCAAAACCCATCATCTTATTTTCCTTCATTTTTATAGCTTCAACATTAAATTTCCTTCCTCTAAATTCACCATGCAATGGAAAGATTGTAAATGCAACAAAAACAAACTACCAATTTGAAAAATAGGAGATCAACATGCAGAGCCATTGAGCTCAAAAATCAAAATGAAAGGTAAAACCAACTCTCTTTCCTTTTCACTATTCCATCTCAAAATTTCCAAGGCATTTTTCCACTTATTCTGATATTAATTAAGGCTCAGACAGTTTTCCAGTCACCTCATTGAATCTGCTAAGTTCTAGTTAACTCTAGTAATAACTAAATGTTCTAGACAATGAAAAAACCATAAATAGTTACCTAGAGTTTAGTGCCCGCCAATTTTAACTTGGTTCCCTCCAAAGGTGGTGGCATTACCATATTTAAACACCATTAATTCTTGGTACAATGTGGGTTGGTGCCCAGCTGACCGAGCTTATACCCTTAGGGTTTTAGTTACCATGGTCAAGTCTTAGATTAGGTCCAGGTTCATAAATAGGTTTAGACCCATTTAATAATATAACAACCGTAACTTAGATTAGGGGTTTACTTAATCGAAATATTTATAACATATCTAGGTCCCCTTTTATATATGTATTAGACACCATAGAAAAGGCTTCATTAAGCCTTTAGAACTATTAAACAAGAGCATCAATAATTTGAAACTCATTTAATAAAAATATGCTTAATCTATAGTATGAACGTTTTCACAAGATGTCACAAAACACCCCAAAAAGCTTATATGCATTTACGCCTAAACAATATGGTATGTATGTTATGTAATGAATTTAAATTTAATTTACAAAAATAATCATAATAATATATCGATCATATGCATGAGTTGGATCACTGAAATTGATCCAAGGCGTGGTCATTATTTTCATATGAATGCAGTAGTCTAAGGAACATATATATAATATCATAACTTAGGTAACTTACCCACATGGTTCCAAAATACTACATTTACTTCCTACCAGTTGGGTTCACATAATGTACTACAAAACTCCATTTAGTGAGTACATGATAATAATTCAACGTTAGTAAAATTTTTCCAAAGTATGATTAACATCATATTCTTTTTCAGGCAATAGATATCTATTCTACAAACATGACCAACAGTTCAAAGAGTATACTAACTCAGAACAAGAATCACATATCAACATTTACAAACTTCCATTACAGAAGAAAGTAAAAATATCAACATGGCAGAGGCATTACATACCTCCCCTCTAAAAATCATCATCATCCCGATGATTAACTTAGTCCACATACATATTTAAGAACATAGGCATAAATATAACTTATTCATCCATAAAATTCTCAAACAGATAATAAATTTGTAGAAATTTAAGTTTCTCAAAACTTATTACAACATCAAATTGTTGTACCAGTACTTACAAAATAAGTGTTTTTCCCAAAACTGAAAGAAATCAAAGATAGTTTTTCAAACTAAATATTCAAATATCACATAAATCAGAATTAATTTTTTCAAACAAATGAGGAAAAACAGTTTTCATGTCCTCAAGATTCTCCCAGGTTGCACTTTCTTCATTAAACTAGTCCCACTGGACCTTTCATTGACTTATTTCTTGATTTCACAAGTGCTGTTGGTGAGTTTCAACACCCTTACAAGTTCAACCACAATTATTCCTAGCTCTTGGACCTGCAAGTAATTCTAATTTAATACATGTGATAAATCTAAAATGTATTTCTAAGAAAATAAATATGGAAAACATCATGCATTCATGCCAATGTGGGAGGCAATGCTAAGTGGTAAGCTACAAGACTTATCACTTCTACAATTTCAAAAGGTCCCACAAAATGAGGTGATAACTTGGTTGCTTTGCCAAAAGTAATTGAGCTCTTTTTAGACTTGGCAAGTAAAACTACTTTTTAAAAAATTTCAAACTTTCTATTGACCCTTTTCAGGTCTACATAACTTTTATACCTATCAACAACTTCCTTTAATCATTCATGATTAATTTTACTTGTTGTTCCATTTTAGTAAGCATTTTAGGTCCAATTACCTCTCTATCTTCAATGTTATCCCAACTAACAGGGGTTCTGCACTTTCGTCCATATAATGCTTGAAAGGTTCCATTTTTAGAGAGGAATGGTAAGTATTATTGTATGCAAATTCAACTAAAGGAAGGTATTCTTCCCATTTGTACTATTGGTCCATATAGTACATTCTCAACATATCTTCCATTACCTGATTTACTCTCTCTATTTTACCATCCATTTTTGGATGGTATGCAGAACTAAAGTTTAGTTTCATTCCTAAGGCTACATTTAGAGTTTTCCAAAATGTGAATTCATTCTTGGGTCTCTATCAAAAATAATTAGCTCAGGTACACCATGCAATCTAAAAATTTCATGAAAAAACCTTTTTGCAAGGACAAGTGAATCATCTTTCAGATTTCCAAGCAATGAAGTGAGCTACTTTTGTTAATTTTTCAACCACAACTAAAATAACATCATGCTTATTTTTAGACATAGGAAACCCTTGAACAAAATCCATACTTATTACCTACCATTTATATTGTGGTATGCTATGAGGGTAAAGTAAACTAGCTAGGTGCATATGTTCAGCCTTAACATGCTGACATTCAAGGCAATGTGAAACAAAATCAATTATGTCCTTTTTCATCCCCTTCCAAAAATATTTTTGTTTTACATCAGCAAGAATTTTTGTCACTTTGGGATGTCTAAAGTAAGGTGAATTATGAAATTCAGTCATCAATTTCTTCCTTAACTCATTTTCTGAGGGTACATACACCTAATTTTCATACCTTAGGATTTCTTCATTATCAAAACTAAAACCTTTGTATCTTGCATCATTAGGATCTGCAGCAAGTGTTGTTTTTACTTGCTAAAAATATGAATAAGACATCATTTCTTTCTTTACTTCATCTTTAAACTGATTTCTCAAAGTTACAAGCATGGAAATATGTTTCCTATGGCTTAGTGCATCTGCCACTCTATTTTATTTACCTTTAATGTAACTTATGTCAAATTCATACTGAGACAAAAACTCTAACCATATTTGCTGTCTAGCATTCAAATTTGGTTATGTGAAAATATATTTCAGCCCAAGGTGGTCAATTTTTAGCTCAAAGGGTTTACCCAAGAGATAATGTCTCCATACTTGAAGTGCATGTACTATGGAAGCAAGCTCTAGGTCATGGGGAACATAATTCAACTCGTGTAACTTGAGTTTTATACTTTCATAAGCTATAACATGATCATTTTTGCAGTAATATACCCCCTAATCCTTCTCCAGAAGCATCTGTAACTACTGTAAAGCTTTCGTTTGGATCCAGAATAGTCAAAATAGGTGTTGTAGTTAATTTTTCTTTTAGTGTTTTAAATGTTGCTTCACATTTATCACTCCAAAAAAAAATTGTCTTTCTTTTTGTAATGAAGTAATTGGGGCAACAACTTTTGAAAAGTCCTTAATGAATTTTCTGTAATATCCGACAAGCCCCATGAAGCTTCTAACTTCATGAACATTCTTAGGTGTTGGCCATTCAATTATGGCTGTAATATTTGATGGATCAACTGAAATTCCATCTTTACTTATAACATGTCCTAAGTAATGTACTTTAGTTTCATAAAAGGAACATTTTGACAATTTTCCAAACAATTTTCTCTTTCTTAAAATCTCAAGTACAATCCTTAAATGTTCATTGTGCTCCTCTATGCTTTTAGAATAGATAAGAATATCATCCAAGAATACAAGTAAAAATTGTCCAAGTATTCTTGAAAGATATTATTCATCAAATTCATGAAAGTTGCAGGTGCATTTGTTAAACCAAAAGGTAAAAAAAAGTGAATTCATAGTGCTCATACCTTGTTCTAAAAGTTGTTTTATGAATGTCATCATCTTTGATTCTCAACTGATGATATCCAAATCATATATCTATCTTTGAATAAAATGATGCACCATGCATCTAATCAAATAGATCATCTATCCTAGGAAGAGGAAGTTTTTTTATTGTTTCTTTGTTAAACATTCGACAATAAATGTAAAGTCTAAGAGTGTCATCCTTCTTCTTAACAAATATTACTGGTTCTCCCCAAGGTGAGACACTTGGTCTTATCAAACCCTTAGACAAAAGTTCTTGTAACTGTGCCTTTAGTTCAACTAACTCAGTTGTAGTCATGTGGTAAGGTGCCTTGGAAATAGGTTCAGTTCCAAGTTTGATTTCTATTGTGAAGTCAAATTCTCGTTTTGACGAGAAGACCAAGTAGTTTTTTCGAAACACATCATTGTACTCTCATAACAATGGGTATTTTTCCATAAAATCACTATTTTCTTCTCTTTTGTTTCAGATATTTTTACTACATATAACATGTAGCCTTTATTTTTGGCCTTCTTAAGTTACATGGCTGATAGTTTTCTAACTAAAATTTCTCTTTTTACTCCTTGAATGTCTATTGTTTTTTGTAAATCATCAAGGCATCTAATGTGTTTTTGAAACAATAAAATTTTTATTTTTGATTAACAAGCCAATTTACACCAATTATGACATCATATGACCCTAAAGGTGCAACATACAGGTCTACTTCTGTAGTAAAACTTGGTAATTCTAAGGCTGCGCCAAAAAGACATTTATTAACAGTGTGGACAACATTATTCCCATAATGAATAGTCCATGATTTTTCCATAATTCCAGCTTTTATTTTTAATTTTGAAGCTAATTTATTTGAAATAAAGCATTCAGTAGCACCAGTATCAAAAGTATAGTTACAGGTATGCCAAATAATTTACCTGGCACTTCTATGGGCATAGCCTACTTTTCATCTTGCTTATCAACTACTACAACATGTATCTTGTGTTGTTGGTTGTTGTCATTTTCTTTAGAGTACATTGATTTGCGTCTTGGTCCTCGCTTACGATTATAACAGCCCCAACAGGTCCCTTTTTAGGCTCAAACTTATTCTCAACTTTGTAATTACTGTTTTGGCCTCGAAGTTTTCTGCCCATTGTTATTATTCCTTGGAAAGTTATTATTTTTATTTACAACAGGTTTATTTGTTGTTGTTTTCTTACTATTTTCAGCCCCAAACTTGGTTTTAGTGCAAAAAAATTTCCATGCCACTTTTTTTGGTGCTATTAGAATTTGAGGATTCTAATAAATATGGATTTAATCAACTTAGATATTATATAATGTTACAATAAATATTTAAATAAACATTACATCATAACATAAATAAATTAAGAAATACTTACATGAAATAAATAATACATGTGACACAATATTTATAGTGGCAAACCCCAATAGGGTAAAAACTACTTTGAAAATAGCCTTTTACTTGAGAAATTATTTTACATCTAGTAAGATCACCTCCTCCTTTAAAACTTTATTTACCAAGGGTAAAACTAAATCACTTGATTTGCACACCTTTGATATATTTCCGTATATATCAAATGAGGACCTAAAGTCCTTTTTATATAAGGTGATTGGGTATGTCTCCCGACCCACCTTTTCAACCTAAAATTCTTGACACATATACCTAGGTGAGTGTATTTAATAAATAGAAGCATAAATTATTCACATTATTAAATACTTACCTAATGTATATTAGCTAGGTTTGAATATTTAGTAATAGAAAAGTATTTCATATTATTAAATCTTTAACCTATATAATAGTGATGGACCCATATTAATTAAGGGTTGACCAGGATTGCACCACTTAATCATTATGTTCCAACACTCCCTCTTAATTTTAAGTGGGATAACATATGTCAATAGATTACTTTCTCATAGTACACTACAGGATTTACAATCCTTAAACGATAAAGTTTTTAGGCTAGCATATTGGGTGAAGGAATTATAACACCTTCATCATACTCAAGTTACCTTTTGGTACAAAAGGATTTAGAATCCCAAATATCTTTACATGATAAATGGCTAAGTATGATTTGTGAGTTTTACACATTCTCATAGGTTCTTATAAAAGGTTATTGAACCCAAGTATATAGGAGCCTTTTATAATCAAGGACGTCCTTAATAATATTCTTATCTTTGGATGTTTACCTATAAACTCAAAAGCACTAAAGAGTTTATGAAGACTTCCTTTAAGATCTTTCCACACTTATTTCTAAAAAAGAAGCCGAGGAGGTATACATGCCCAAAGGCCTTTCTACATTTTCCCGAAGGTCTTTTTACACTTTCTAGAGGCCTTTACAAATGCTCAAGTTCTTTTAAAAAAACCAAGTTCCATTAGGAGATGACATTTTCACACACACTCCCCCTCAATGGAAACTTCAACGCTCCAATCTTTTCATGAAAGTGACAAAACTTTTTGCAGCACTCGGGAATTTGTGAAAATATCAGCAACCTTATCTTGATCGGCATGAACTTGAGATCTATCTCACCACTTAACACCTTCTCACGGATGAAGTGTATATGTATCTCAATATGCTTCATCCTCTAATGCTATACTGGATTATGTGCAAGAGCTATGGTTCTTTATCTTATGTATCCTGCATCTTTATCCTTCATGTATCCTTCATCTTTATCTCATGTATCCTTCATATTTATCTCATCAAAAACCTCTTTATCCATAGAGCCTCTTTTACATCTTCCATTGCACTTCTATACTCAGATTTTGTTGAAGAGATAGAAATAGTTGGTTTCTTTTTGTTGCACCAATTAATGACACTTGCACCAAATTTAAACACATAACCAGAATTATATTTTCTATCCAATACATCACCAACATGATCAGAATCACAAAATCCATATAAGTTAGCATTTTCATTCTTAGTATAATGCAACCCATAATTGATTGTTCCTTTAATATATATAAGAATCCTTTTTGTAAGATTCCAATGATCTCTATAAGGTTCCTGCATAAACCTAGAAGAAATTCCTACTACATAGGAAATATCTGGTCTGGTGATAGTTAGATAAATCAAACTACCAACTAACTTCCTATATAAAGTAGGATCAAATTTTTCACATGCAGGTTTAGGATCAATTTTTAGTCCAACTTCCATAGGAGTAGAAATTGGTTTACAATCAATCATGTTAAACTTATTCAATACATTGGTTGCATATTGTTCTTGAGAAACAATAATAGAATGTTTATCTTGAAATACAACCATGCCAAGAAAATGATGTAAGAGACCTAAATATTTCATTTCAAAGTATTGTTTCAATTTTTCTTTAATTCTACAAATTAAAGCAGGATTATCACCAATCATAAGAAAATCATCAACATATATACAAACAATGATAATATGTGATCCTTCTTGCTTAATGAATAGATCATTGTCAGAAGAAAAATTAACAAATCCTAACTGTTTAAAGAAATAATTAATTTTTGCATACCAAGCTCTAGGAGCTTGCTTTAAACCATACAAGGATTTTTTCAATTTACAAACATAGTTTTCTTTACCAATTTCTTCAAATCCTTTAGGTTGAGACATGTAAAGTTATTCTTTTAAATCACCATTCAAAAAGGTATTTTTCACATCCATTTGGTGGATTTCCCACCCAAATTGAGTGGAAATTACAAATAAGGTCCTAATAGTACTCATTTTAGCTATAGGGGAAAATGTCTCAACATAATCAATATTAGGTTTATGAGTGAAACCTCTAGCAACAAGTCTAACTTTATGTTTTTCAATACTACCATCTACATTATATTTTACTTTGTATAACCACCTAAACCCTATAATACTTCTTTTCTCTAGAGGTGGAACCAACTCCCAAGTTTGATTTTTAATTAGGTCATTATATTTAGCTTGCATTGCATTGATCCACTTATCATCCTCGAAGCTTCTTCAAATATTTGTCGCTTAAGTTCATACAAGATCATTAATACACGGTAACTATGATGGCTTACGTTAATTTTCCTAAGATCAATAGGATTATAAATTTCTAACACAAATTGAGCCCATTTTGGTTTCTTAACTAGGGAGTTAGGTGATTCAAAAGCATCTATAGTATCAACACAAGAAACATCATCATGGCCATGTTTAAATAATTCACTTTATTCCATACACAATAAATATTTCATAAATATTTCAGTCAACAATGACATCCTTTTTCAATAATTACATAGTACTATGGCACTAGGCCTTCATGGTTCTTCAAACAAAATCATTTCAAGAAATTTTACTACATTCATGCATCCGAATTAAATGAAATTCATCGATAAAATAGATCCAACTTATTATGCGTCTTTCTTCTTTCACTTTTCATGAAACCCATCTACAAAATTTTTAGCATGTGTGAATTCACAAGAAATGAGCATGATAAGTAACAAAACATTAGACTAGTATGTTTCTATTCAACAATTTCATGAAAGGAACATTTTTATTTAATTAGATTGTTCTAAAGTTTGAAATCCTTACTCTTTTAAGCATGAAAAAATTCCACAATGTCATAATAAGAAAGGAAATCACATTAAGTCACACCTATGAACCAATTAACTATATCAACAAAAGTTCAGTAATCAAGGTAAGTTAATTCCATTTGACCCTTAAAGTCAAAAATAGGTAAACAAGTGTGTTAGGATTTCAATCATATAATCCTATAGATTATATGTTTGAAATCCAACACCATGTCCTTCATTTTAATATTTACTTATCTAAGAAAATTACTTCAACACACCATATAAATCAATTGGTATGCTAGTCAAATAAGAAGAGTAAGTCATTTACATAGCAGTCACAGAATTCATCTGTTATCCTAATGATATCATTTATAACGCAACGAGAAATTATAACAAGACTAATAAATATCCAAATATCCATTCAACAATCAAATGTAACTTGATAAACAATCAAGTTATTTTCCTTTCATTATCTAACAACAAAGTTCCCATCACAAAGACTGATAAATGATACTATTATCAAATCAAAGTGGTTCAATATGAACCAAATATAATACAATGGAGATCAAACTGAAGGATTCAACCATCAACGATTTCATGAAGACACATAAGGAAGTCAATATAAAACCCAAAATGTCTGTTACCAAATATTGTGATAGTGAGCTACACCTAACCTTTCCACAGTAATTTAATAACCAAAATGGCCATAAAAATTTCAATTGCACCATAAAAAAAAGTGTAACAATCTACAGTTGATCCTCACGATATATCGTACTCATACAAAATATCGACTAAATAAACTGCAAATCAATACAAATAGGATATAACATGATTATAAAAAATTACAAGATCACATGATTTGAACTCATGGGGGTTAAGAATCCCCTAACTCATTCATAGATAAGCATGTTATGACCAGTTCAAATATATTTCAAACAAGTTGATTAACCTAGTTACAAGTTAACTTTTCAAAAATAGAAAACCACAACATGGAATATAATCCTCAGGGGTCAACTTGATGACCCATGTCCGAGTAAATCACCAAATGGTAAAAATAATGAACCCACAAAGAATAGATCAAAGAATTGAAACTAGGTATCATCCTTAATATTTTATAAAACCGGGACAATAGTTAGTTCACAATAAAAACAAATACCTAGATACAATATCAATTCAGTGATAAAATCAAGTAAAAATTATTCAATACATAGAATGCCCTCAAAGAGAACAAATCGAGAACCCAAATTTGAATGAATTCCCGAATGGAAAAAGTGCACAACTCAGAAAGGAAGTAACATAGAAGACTAGGATCTAAGCATTACCCACTTGATCAAGACTTACACCAACCTAGAAAGGGTGGTTTTAAAATAAGGAAACAATTACTCAAACCATACCAATAACCAGTTACCTTCTCCTTTATGGAGAGATTAAAATATTCCAAACTATTAACACCCAGGATGTGTTAAGGCTTGCTTTCGAGTATTAATAATTTTTGAACAAAGATTCACGAAATATGGTTGATAAGACCCAGTCCATAACCTACACTAGGTCAAACCAAAGAATACTAAACAACCTTTTTTTAATGCCAAATATTAACAAGAAAATAGTGCACGCAAAACATTATTCAAGTGGGTATTGACCCCGTATTCAACAATATTTTAAACTTAATACAAAATTATTACACATAACCAAAGATGCACAAATAGAAGTAAATAACTTAGCTATGCCTTTTCACAAAAATCTCACAGAGCCATTTATGAAAACAAGGTCATTTAAATCGATTTAAACTAGGTATTCCAAGGTCCATACAAGCACACAGAGTTGTTAATATTGACTTAAACTAGATATTTAACCTATATCATATTGAAACTAGAAAAAGTAGAAATAATATCATAACCACAAAAACTTGGAAGCCGGAATGAAATTTGAAAGAAGAGCATAGTTATTTTAATGAATTAATTAAATATAGTAGATTACCATAATGAGTTAGAGCCTATCATTCTGATAGGACTCCTACAAAAAAATTTCCAAGATCCCGAGTTTCCTTTTGAGCTTTCTCAATAGATTCCACAAAAAAATTGCAACAGAATCAACCCGAAACCCATCATCTTATTTCCCTTCATTTTTATAGCTTTAGTATTAAATTTTCTTCCTCTAAATTTTCCATGCCTTTCGGAATGATTTTAAATGCAATGTGAAATGAACTACCAATTCAAGAAATAGGAGATCGACATGTAAATCCTTTGATCTTGAAAAATCAAAATAAAAGGTAAAACCAAATCTCTTTTCTTTCTACCATTCCATATTGGCATTTCCAAGGTGTTTTACGCTTATTCCAAGATCAATTAATGCTAGGACGGTTTTCCAATCACCCATTGAATCCGCAAACTTCCAGTTAACTATAGTAGCAACTAAATGTTCTAGACAATGCAAAAATCATAACTAGTTGCCTAGAGTTTAGTGCCCACCAAGTTTAACTTGGTTTCCTCCAAAGGTGGTGGCATTGCCATATTTAAACATTATTAATTCTTGGTACATCTTGGGTCGATGCCCAACTGACATAACTTATACCCTTAGGTTTTTAGTTACCAAGGTCAAGTCTTAGATTAGGTCTAGGTTCATAAATAGGTTTAGACCCCTTTAATAATATAGAAATCATAACTTAGGTTAGGGGTTTGATTAATTAAAAATATTTATAACATATCTAGGTCCCTTTTAGATATGTATTAGTCACCTTAGAAAAGGTTTCATTAAGCCTTTAGAACTATTAAACAAGAGCGTCATTATTTGAAATTCATTTAATCAAAATATGATTAATCTACAATATGAATTTTTTCACAATATGTCACAAAACACCCCCAACAACCTTATATGCATTTACACTTGAAAAAGATGGTATGTCTAAAATGTAATGAAGTCAAATTTACTTTACAATAATGATCATAATAATATATTGATCAAAGGCATGCCTTGGATCACTGAAATTGATCCAAGGTATGGTTGTTATTTTGATATGAATGCAATAGTGTAAGGAATAAATTTAAAATATTAACTTAGGTAATTACCCACATGGTTCCAAAAGCTTTGCATTACTTACCCCGATCTCATTATTTCCAATGTCGCTACTCTCACCTTGGCTTTCTAGGGTACGTCCACCTTCTACATCTCTTTCTTCCTCATGCACCACTCATGCACCTTTACCAAAGAAGGTGTAACCTAAATCGAAACCAAATATTTACTACTTAACAGAAAAGTAGTCACACCTACATGACCTCGTAGCACCTCCCTCACAAAAACACCCACACATTCATCGAATCCAACTTTGACTTCTCTTTGTGATCCATTGGCGGGATCCTATTCTAATATCCTCGTTAGATTGGTAGAAGTCTCCGCTATCTTATTTCCACATATTAATCCTTATGACCCGCTCAAACCCAAACTAGTAGGGTTTGAAAACACCAAAATCTCCACATAGCTATAGACACATATAATTTAGCTCAAGCAATTTAAATACTTAAATTGCGCTAATTATAACCTTTTCTGAAAATTGATGACATATCATCAATATCACACATTTTATCTGTTATCGTAATTAATTAATTACATTATATTAGTTAATTAACTCTTCTATCCAACAATGATGCCAATTAACGACCTTTCGTTAATCATCTCCCTTTTTATCTAGATTAATTATTTATTTATAATTAATTAATACCCTTTTCTATCTAGATTAATTAATTATTCTTAATTAATTAATGCTCTCTTCTATTTAATCAATAAATCATCATTTATTTGATTAAAATCCTCTCATAACATAAATCATAATAACTATTCCTCTAAAAATCTTCTATAATCTTTCACAACTATTAATTAATCACTTTGGTTAGTTAATAAACCCCCTCAATCCCATGAGTCACTAGAGGACAAACTAAAATATTCTAAAGTAAACTCAACCACTTCTAAACCATGCTTATCCATTAAAAACCTATCTTTTTATTATCCCACATACAATAGGATGCAAAGCTTCTTCAAACCATTGGGTTTTAAAAGGAACCCTCCTCTAACCTTTCTACTTACACCTTTCATGTTTATAGCTAATCTATAAGCATTTTATCTTAGAGCATCTTTCATTTGAGCTAATAGCCTCATTCTTACATTTCATCCATCCAATATTTTGGGTCATATGGAGAATGGTTTTGTATCCATACTTTGATGAGCCTCCATTCCCAAACCCTTGAAGATCAAACAATAAAATTTGATTTTCATGGATCTATCTAGGTTCATTTAGTGTTTTTGGTGATCTAAAGAGTAGAGATTCAAATGCTTAGCATATTAGTTTGATTTCTATTTCAAGTTCTAATGCATAATATTGGTATTTAGTCTTGTTTAGCTCTTAACATGATGATCTTTGCGTAGTTAGTTCATGTTTTGAAACTATTAAGGTGTTAGTTTCAATTCCCTTTTCATAGCTAACTAATACATTGATACAATATCATCACTCACCACAACATCATGTCGAAGGTTGTAAGGCACTCAAAAAAATTCTTCTTGAACTTTGCACTTTGAATGGTCTCTTCAATATAGGACAACACAACCAAGCATCTTGTGATACTTTGGCCAAAGATTTTCAACATACTATCTATGTGATTATTCCTAGATGGCATACACGTCAACAAAATACATCCTTCACCTCACTCTTCTGTTATCTAGAATGGTCTTTACTAACTTCTGTCAGTCCACTTGTCCAAGATTTTATCCTAACCCAGATTAGTGACATGATTTAGTATATTGGATCATTCACGTTAACTAAGGGTACTTAGACATATTCAATCGACCTAAGTCGATTGAATGTGCCTATTTACCTCTAGTTAGTGGGATTCATCCCCTATACTAGATCATATTCCTAATTCAGTCTAGAAGGAAACCAAGACAAGTCCCCAACATATGTAGATCTTGAATGGTCAAATGCAGAAGGGTGTTGCCACATGTCAACTGCAATATTGTATCTTTGAGAAGACCTTAGTCTTCTCGAAGGTACAGTTCTGCGGTTGGCATGTGCCAACATCTGCCAGAACTGCCTCATCGAGATGTACATACTACAAGGAGAACATTAATATTTAGTTAATTAGTGGATTCAAGATTCATTTTACATAACTTGCAAAATGTTAAAATCCACACTCCTTAAGTTCTTTTTCAAAATCTGATTCGATTAATCATTTAAGAACTTTACTTAACTTAAGATTGCTTTTTAAGTTCATTTAATTGGCTTAACAAGTAGTTAACCAACAAAAGGGACAGCAACATCATAAGTTCTATTTAAATGCAACTTATCCATTCAAGAAGGTGTAGTAACCACATAGGTTTAACTAAATAGACTTCATTGAATGAAGTCTAATAAATTAACAAATATATCACCTTCCTTTTTTACATTCTTTTGAGAGAGGAAGAGTCTTCCTCTCTATGATTAAATATTAATATTTATCACCCTTATCATCTTTTACAATTTCAATAGTTTTACTGCATGTTTATTACCCATCATATTACCATGTTAAATTGTTTAGATAATAACATCATATTTTACAACTTATCAAGTTGTATCTAAATTAGGGGTTTGAACTAAATTCCCTTATCCAATTCATCAAAAGATATCCAATCAAGTTTATAAATAATGTGAATATTATCAACAAGATAGAATTTCATTTCATACATAAAGGTTCTAGCTAGTTACACAACCAATGAAAGTAAGTTTCCAACTTTCAATTCATCTTTGTAACTTAGATAATTACAATACTATGCATTTTAGGCATGTTCCGATACAAATGACCTTCCTTCAACAAGAATACAAATTCTCTTTCTAAATACAACTCAAGAGAGAAATGAGAATTCTTCACAAGAATCAAACTTAAATCAGCCAATGTATCATATAAGTTTTGCCTTCTTTTTACCACTTACGAAATCCATCTGCAAAAATTGCTAGCACGGGTCAGTTCAAAGAACTGAGCATGATAAGTACCAAACATTAAAACTAAATGCTTTCCACTAATTGTTCCATTAAAACAACTCTGCTTTAATGAAACAATTAACATATAAAATATAAAAACATAAGTAATAACAATTAGAAAGAAGTGCATTAATAAATCTGAATTTACTCTTTCAAGAGAATGACAGAATACATTCTACAACATCTGTCCTACTAACTAAAGTTTAATTGAACCTATCACTTATCTTTTAAACTATAGCATTATTCCTGATTCTATCATCTTAGAACACAACAATTATCTTCACCAAAGACAAATAAGTGTTTATATTTCCTGTTCCACAAACCGGAACATCTAATCTCACCTTACATTACTTTTTTGAATAAAATAATTAAGGAAGACCAAATAAATATAAAATCTTCATTTCAAGAAAGTCAATTATTTCATTTTATTGAACTTAATAAACAAACTCCCTTTCCAATCCAAACAACTTAGTTCCTACACTAGTTTCCAGAAAAGAGAGAACAAGACCATTTCTAAGTAAGAAGAAGACATACTACAAGTCCTTTTTGCATTCCTTATCATATAGAAGCATAAGTTTCATATTTCAGTTTGGACTAATATAAGCAGGAAAGTACAGAACAACACACTACCCTTAAGGTTTCACATCTTTTTTTTTAAAGGACGGTAATAACTTAACGAACTCGGTAAGAGTAGAGGCTAAAATAGATAAACATCTAATTCACAAGTGCCTAAGAACTTAGCAAGGACTGACACTGTCTTATAACATTTCCACATTTATTATAAAAGCAAGCAGGTCTTGGTTCCCAGAGGGACAATAATCCAACAACACACAACCCACGATGTGGGTTTCATCAAAATAGTGAAGAATAGACTATCTCCAAATTACATACCATTTCCAAATTCAAGGAATAAATAGTCTCAGAGAAGAATGAACCATACAGTAACAAGATGTTCCCCCATAAGATCTCGAAGAGATCTTCCTAACAGTTTAAACAAACCAATTCCCAGAACATTTTTAAGTATCACGAGTTTAAAAACAGAGTTCATGGCTAAAACATTTAAGCAGGTATGAGGAGAATCCCAATTCCTTATCAAAACTAGATCAAACATAATGATAAAGAAAATCCAAGTTCGAACTCAAGGTTCCAAAACCCAAAGTCACAATATCGAACATAGATTTCACACATTGGTTCAAGACTTCACAAGAGATTCATCGTGGTTTCAGGTATCACTAGTTCCCATTCCAGATTACATTCAAAATGAAGGAGACTCGAGCTAGCTTAACAATGAAACACGAGCATCAACAATAAATCAGAACCACACGAGGAATGATTTACGAGTACAAGTGTTACCTAAATACCTCAACAACAGTCCCAAGTTTTCACTATCCCATTCCTGAGTTCGAGCATCAAAACTACAATGCAAACTTCAATCAAAATGATACCCGAATACCAATTAACCAAAACACGCATCCAAAACAAGCGTAATGAAACACGGGTTTCAAATATAGGTTAAAGTGAAACGCAGGCTCCACACAAGCTATAGCCCGAATGAATATGAGCTTTGAATACCATTTCAAGTCCCAACAAAACACGAACTCCAAATAGGAATAGGCATAACCCTAATACTATTGAGGTTCAAAACATCATGAAATTATAGTAATAGCTCATATGCAGATCTGAATACAACCTATTCAAACACGAGCCCAATAAAACTCACAAAAACATGAGTTTATTACAAGCTTAAGCCCAACATGGCTGAATACTAGCTAAACAAAATAAAATAGTTTCATTACAAGCCACGAGCTCAACACGAGCTTTCAATACAAACCAAATATCAACATGTACATGCATTCGAGCTTCAAACAAGAGCAGAGAACCCTTATTTCCATTGAAGTTTCTGGTCATGTCCTAAGTAAAACAACGAAGGTCTGTTCCACGCAACACCTCATTTTCCAGTTCCAAAAGACAAGCAAAGCCACAAAATCAAGGTTCTCATGCATGGTTCATTAATATCTTACACAAAAGAAGTTTCCAAACTTATCATCATTTGCAAGTGGGTTTCATACCCATATTTCACAAAATATAAAACCCAACAAGCAAATAGCCAAGTTTAAAACATGCAAGTCAAGAATCTCATTCAAACAGAGTTCTTTTAAAGAAACATTTCGAAGAAAGTAATAAACTTTAATGGTTAGAGCCTATCATGCCTAATAGCACTTCTGCCAAATCAAAGGAGCTTCCAAGATGAGCTTCCAACTTCCTTTCTCTTCCACGCAAGATCAAACAACAACCAAATTTCCTCAGAATGCCTCTTATAATTTCCCATGATCGAAAATAGATCAGAAGAGCCAAAAATAGCAACTAAGTGCAAGTCAAACTGTTGGTTCAAAGAACCAGTTTGCCCCATGCAAAGAAAAATCTGGAGAGAGTGAGAAAACAAACAACTTCCCCAAAATCCACCTTCCATGTTTCCAAGGTTGTTTGGGCACCTTAACCGAGGCCATTTAATTTCATTAAATGCAATTTTCCCACTTATCCTTATTTGCCACCACCATCCAAATCGCGATCACCAAAACAAATTTAACATGCATTTCCAAGTTTAGTGGAGCTTCCACTTAACATTCCACCAATGCCAACTAGCCCCTACCAGAACTGAGTCCTTGGCATTAAAAACCTTATCACCAAATAAATGCCCATTGGGAACCATTGCCTAAGACATGTGACCCTAGCTCCTTAGCATATAGTTTAGGATAGGTCTCATTAAAAATTTAGGTTAGTTTAGGATTATTCACCTAGGTCTTTACACGTAGGTTAATTCACATCCCCATAGTTTTAGGAATTAGGTTAGTTTAATTTCCACCTTTATAGTTTTAGGAATTAAATTAGATTAATTCATAACCATATATATTTAGACATTAAATTAATTTAATCAGTCTATCAACCTTAGAAATTCCGTATTAAATTTATTTAGCACAAGAGCCTAGGTTAGGATAGAACCCATTTAAATAACACAGCTGAGAAGTAGATAATCTTGCCCAACTTAGGATTTTGAATCCTTCTTAAGTCATGAAATGACTGTATTTCATTTACACTCGATTGCCCTGCCAAGATCGATCTCCAAAGACCCAAGCATATCCAACACAGACTTGAAACACGTTCTCACACGGTCAAAGAATTTGTAACAACAAAATTCAATCCATTATGTTCCCTAAATTATTGAATGTCAATTTACCGCTCATTCAACAAAGAAGATTTTAAAACACTCCTTGGATCAATGGAATTGATCCAAGGATGAGTCAGATTAAGAGTTAGGTTTGCAACTCCCAAGCCAGATTGCAGACTTACCTACAAGAAGAAAAAAATGGATTCAAAGAAGCCATTTTATTTCAGTCCTTTGATCTAAAGAATAGAAATGATTTATTCATTTCAAGCATGATTTCCTATAATCATAAGAACACATCTTTATAAGGAGAAATCACATGTCAACACTTGAAATACAAAGGAGGAATTTAACAACTAACAAGGGTGTTACATCTATAATTAAATAACTTCATCAATCTCCTCTAAAGATGTCCTTGTATGACCTAATTCAAACCTTTGAGTCTCATCGTTAGGCCCTCATTGAGATCCTGCAATATATCGAGGTTCCACTAAATGATCCTACACCTATGGCTGCCATCTTTACCCCTCATCATGTGGCCACCCTCACCACTTTTCCTAAAAATTCCTCCCTATTACCTCTCCTCAGGTTTTCACCGTCGGTTTCGATGATTAAGATATTTTCCCTCTATAATCAGATGATCTTGATCATGCCCTCTTCATCACCACCTACATCAATGATACTTGCATTCGACGCATTATGATTTATTGAGGTTTCAAAATTAATATATGTTTTTCCCATGTATATGAAAAATTGTGCATACTCGCCCACTCCATGCATAAAAACCTGTTATGTTGTGTTTTTTCAATGATTCCATGACTTCTACCCTTAGCACCATCATCCTCCACATCCGAATGGGCCCCCACATCAGTCCCAAATTATTTATGTGCTTAAGGGGTAATTTCAATATTACATGTTGTTTGGCCAACCCTGGATTCGTGTTATGGGGTGTGTAGCTTCAACCCTTCACCATAGTCTAAAGTTTGAATATGAAGGGAACTCCTACACAATTAAGGTGGATCCTTCACCTTTTAAAACCTACAACATAGTCTACCGCCCAAATGATGTCCTTATTCCGGATACAAAATCTACCACTTCATCGTCTTCCACGAGACTTATCTACCACTACTTCCACTACACCTTCCACAACGAAACCATCTATCCCCAGTGTTTCCGTAGCTTCCATAGCTATCCCATATACCAACCTTCCTATTTCACTATACAATTATGCCTCATCTTCTCTATCTTTTAATATTTCATCCATACCCTCTACCCAAGTACCAACCTCTGACCCCTTGGTAGGTGTTTTTCAATGCCTTTCCCTAGGATAATATTGCCTATACAACATAAACAATTTTCTTACTACTCAGAGTACAAAATCTTATACCAACACCCATGTTACAACCGTCATGTAGGAGAGGTATTTCCATATGGCCCTCCCCACCTTTGTACCGACGGCGACATATGGGGGCCTAGAAACGTCTTCTTATTCTCTTGAACCACCTATCCAAACCTGACCTTTCTCATCGACTTCTAATACCTCACAATCTTCCACTTCACCCACATGTTTCTTCATTGATGTGCCTACAAAGGCTTTGTCTTTGGTCTTTATGAGAAAGGTCATCATACAGTCATACCTTGCACCACTTGGAAATAAAAATATCATTGTGGACTTGGTTTTCTTTGCAATCTCCTCCCAAAAATGCTTATGACCCTTGTTGAACAAGAAAATTATTCATCACCATCCTCACTTATCACACTTGCCTTCACCTACGAGTCCATGGATTGAGAATCCATCCTTTCTAAAAAAATTGTGAACATTGTTTCTTTATGACCTCGACCTATCAATGTGATGGTGGGGCTCCTTCTTCCCTTCCTTTCCTTTATCCTGACATGATACACGATGACACAACTTCTATTAATATCATTCAATGTCAAGATGATGATTATATTCTCACCTATATAGGTACGAGAAAATTCTTACATTCACTAGTCGATACCTTCGAGACACAAAACTTGTTGAATGAATTAAGCATAGAGATCAACATTCACCCTTAGGACAATTGTCAAATTCTAAATATAGGCCAATATTTAGATTCTACCTAGCAAGAAGCCTTTACCTCTTTCATTGGAGATCATAACAAGGCTTTTTCTTGGTCTTATACCGATATTCCTAGTATTGACCCTAATATCGTGGTCCACAATATCATGACTATCCCGATGCCAAACCTATGAAACGAAGCTGCAAAAATGTATCAACCCATTTCCTTCTTGTAAAAAATGAAATCCAACACCTTCTTTTTGTTTCCTTCATTCTACCCATTGACTATCCATAATGGATTTATAACATTGTTCCTATCACCAAAGCTGACAGGGGACTCCCTAACTACATGGACTTCCCTAACCTTAACCTTTCCCTCCCTAAGGATGACTTTCCTCTACCTAGAATTGACCAACTCATTGATCTTACAGCCAGCCATGAGATGCTATCTCTTATGGAAGGATTCTCAGGTTATAATAAAATATTACTCGCTTCTAAAGATCAACACAAAACTGCCTTCATCACCCCTTGGGGGACTTGATGTTATCACATTTTTCACTTTTGACTTGAAAAATGTTGGTGTCACCTATCAGTGCACTATGACCTATATCTTTCACAATATCATGCATAACATATTGGAATATTATCTTGATGACCTTCTCGGTAAGTCCAAAAGTCATTTTGAATACCTCCTAGTTCTTAAAGTCATATTTCATCATCTCATTCAATACCATGTTTTCCTTCAACCAAAGAAGTGTGTATTTTCCATTCTCTCTTGAAAATTCCTTGGTTTCATCATCTCTTTCTGGAGCATCGAATTTGATCCCACTAAAATAAAGTCTATTCTCGAGATGCGTCTACCTTCTAACCTTCGATAGCTTCATAGTTTGCAAGGAAATTTATAATCCATTTGATACTTTATTTCCCAACTTTCCAACCGATATCACCCTTTTCATCATCTCCTTAAAAGGATGTTTCCTTCAATTAGAATGATGAGTACCACAAATCCTTTAAATCGTTGAATAAATACCTTCTTCAACTACATGTGCTCATCTCACCTAAAGATGATAAACCTTTTTACCTATAAATTTATGTCACTAACCATTCCTTGGGTGCTATACTTAGTCATAATGATGAGAAACACAAGGAGAAAGTAGTTTATTACATAATTCATACTCTCTTACACTATGAGACTAGGTATACTCACATCGAAAACCTTTTCCTATCATTGGTCTTCTTAGCCACTAAACTTCGCCAATGCTTACTCAACCACAAAACTTTCATCATCACCAACATCGACCCTTTTCATTACATGTATGTTAAACCTTACCAAAACCAACACACTACGAATTAGCTCATGCTCCTTACAGACCTAGACCTAGAATTCATTCATCAAAATTATGTCAAAGGAAAAAGCATTGCAGATCATCTTGCAAACGCTCCTCTTCTTGGAAATCAATCTTCTAAATTTTATTTTCTTTACAAATCCATTGCAAATCTTTCCCTATATGACACCATATATTAGATGACCTTATTCTTCAATGATTCTAAATGTCAATGTGGGGGTGGTATAGGGGTCATCCTCATTCCTCTTGACAACGATCCTATGCCAATATCCTTTAAACTTGAATTCGAATACACCAACAACAACTCGAGTATGAAGAACTTGTCTTGGGCCTTTAGACTTCCATAGCCTTAGATTTTAAATCCATTAATACCTTTGGTGACTCTCAACTAGTTGTAAACCAAGGTAATGGTTTGTACTAGCATCATAATGAGGTCCTTCAAAAGTATAAACATCATGTCAACATGGTTTTGACCACATTTCACACCTACCTCATTCAAACCACTTTATGATCCACTAACAAATTTTTAGAATACCATGGCTTGTCTCACCTCACAAATACCTACCTCACCTTCAGATTCAAAAATATTTTCCACATTACAAAGGTTACAGTCACCATCTTATCTTATCTGTAGCATCAATTTTGTGGGAAGAATCAAAATTGATCCATACAACATTTGGTATAATAATTTCACTGAATACCTCTCCCTTTAAATTCTACCTCCAAATCTCACTTGCAATAGATGACAAGCCTTCCTAAAAATTATCTCTCGTTATATCATCATCGAGCGTATCCTCTACAAATGTGGCTTTGATGATATCCTCCTCGAGTGCTTCCCAAGTTTTGAAATTATGTACACCATTAAAGAAATCCATGAGGAGATTTATGGTGGACATTTTAGTGGCCTCATCATTGCTAAATGTATCCTTCACCTTAGCTATTATTGACAAACCCTTAACCAAGACTATTCCTCATCATCTTATCACCGATAATGGAAAACAATAAAAAATAAAACTCTACATAAACTATGTACCAACTTTGGTATTCAACTTAGTTTCTCTTCACCATATTATCCTCAAACAAATGGTCAAGCTGAATCTTCTAACAAAACCCTCAACAAAATTCTTATGAAATTCGTCAACGACACTAGTAAGGATTGGCACACACACATTCCTTTTTCCTTATGGACTTATCACACTAGCATTTTTACCTCTACCAACCCAACACCTTTTTATTTGGTCTACGATATAGAGGTCATCCTGTATCTCAAAGTACAAATTCCATATCTTCATATATCACTTAAATATATGCTCTATGATGATGATTTTTGCCAAGAATGTTTGGTGCAACTTGTGTTATTGGATGAATGTTGTTTAAATGCTCTCGACTATCTCCAAATCTACTAAAAACGTATCAAGTGTGCCTATGAAAAACATGTTCATGAACAAACCTTAAAGATTGGTGACATTTTCCTAAAGGAAAACTAACATGTAGCCAAATTTGAGATAAGTAAATGAGATAAGTTTTCTCCTAATTGACTTGGACCCTATATCATCACCCATACCTATGGATTAGGAGCTTAATATTTATCTTCTCTTGAGGGTAAACCCAAACCCGAGCCCCTTAATGCCTTACATCTTCAACCATTCTACGGTTGAATAAAATACTACATCACTTTATGTCACTTATATGTTCATCCTTTGAGTGAACCTCTCCTTCCACTTACCTATTTTAGGGACCAACGACTAAACTAGAATTTTGTGATTATCCATCGCGATTCAACCTTATCTTAAATATGAGTACCACGAATATACTCATGGCATCATTCTCATGGATATTTTTGACCTTATTAGGATTGGATACCATGGTCGTTTGTCACTTAAAACCCCTCTTTCATAGATAATATTTTTGTGCTATGGTTTTTCCATCTTAAAAGAGGCCTATACTCCTTTATAGTCTTTTCCGTGACTTCAAGTCCAAAAATAAAAAAGCAAAAAAATTATGGGATAGCAAAAACTCTACTTCTTTAGTCAAACTTATTTCAATAGATGATTCCCTTAAAAAGTACTCTCTCTCTCTCTCTCTCTCTCTCTCTCTCTCTCTCTCGTGCTGCTATAAGTAGAATACTCCCTCGAAGGACAACTATAAAAATTTAGCCACTTATTACACTTAGTCTATCCAATAAAAAGAAGACTAATCTATATCTCTCAAATAAAATTATCTTGGAGCTTCCCGCATCGATCAGTTTCACGAAGACCTCAAGGAGACTCTATTATTCATCCTCACATAGACTTCAAGCATCAATCGGTCTATGAAAAAAATAGAAAAGAAGAAGTCAATAAAATTACAAACTTTTGGTCATGGAATTTCCTATCCTGGTTTTGGGTATCTTGAAGAAGGGGCATGTTGTCACACAACAAGATTATCCTAAAACAAATCATTTCACATTAAATTCTCTTCATCTTACCTAACTACTCAAGGGACATGGAACTCATGCGACACTTTGTGATCATGAAAAATATTTTACCTTTATACCTATCAATCATGCAACGCCTCTAGGGGTTTATGTTCATATGCCTATATTTTGTATGCCCGTTATGGTCCATTCCAACTATGGAGCATTTCACTTCTTTTCAGTTTTCCTTTGACTACTTATTGATTCTTCAGTAGGACAAGACCTTCGACACCTAATGTATGGTTATCTTCTCATCTCACCTACACTTATTTAAATTATCTAACACCATCATTCCATTTACATTCACTCAAATGATGTCATACATCTACCCTATCTAATCTACCTTACCCAATTCACCTTACCCAACTTACCTTTCTCGAACCTACCTATCCTACCTTTCCCAAACCTACCCCAACTTACCTATCACCATATTATTCTTCCCTATCTTATGGGAGAACTACATCGGCCTGAGGCCCCTTTTACAAGGGATATGTAGGTAGAAATATAAGGGTATAGGGCCCTCAAAGGTTAGCTCATCCACTCTTTTCCCCACCATTTTTCCCAAAATCACACCTAGTTAGTTCATTTCCATAAAAACATTATCTTGGATATTAACACAAAAAAACCATACATTTCCCATACACATCATCATTTAATTTTGTTGATACCAATGGAAATTAAATCACAGCAAATACAACCAAACCATGCCTACATCTAATTTCCATAACATCAATACATTGGAAATCCAAATTAAATTTAACCATGCCTACGTGAGCTAATTTCCATACAAAAATAAATTAAAAATAAAAACACCATCATCTCATATTCACAACAACATCAAACAAATCATGCCTAACCATCTAGTTTTCATAACATCAATACATTGGAACTTAAACCATTTCTTCAACTCATACATTACACCCATGCTTCAATCATCTAGTTTCCATGACATCAATATAATGGAAATAAAATCAATCATTCACAACATACATCACCCAAACCATGCCTACACATCTAGTTTCCATGATAAAAATATAATGGAAATAAAACAAACATATATAAATACCATTACCATCTATATCTTTGGAAACTATGTATATCAATACGGTGTACATATGGATATAAATACGGGTATCTCAAAAATATCATATGCATCTCGCCTCTTTGGCATGCGGGATGGTATAGTCAAAAATAAAAAATAACCAACATATCCATCTCCATATCATCTCTATGAGGGCCCATCACCTCTACTATTCTCCCCTTTCTCCTCTCTTGACCTCAATCTCCATGAACTGGTTACCTTGCGATGGCCCTTCCCATGTTTGGTGGCTACCTAAAGCTAGCATTACTTATGGGTTTGTGATTTGGTCCTTCTGTAATGGCTACTTGTTGTGCTCTATACTCAGCATAGGACACAATGTGGATACATACATCTATAATCCAATCCTAGTATTACTTGTCCTCACCACAGTATCTTTGTATCTTTCCATGGATATCACCTAGGGAGGTTTCATTGCTCTAACCCCAACCTATGGACCCTACCCAAGTTATATTAGACGTTGTCCTACTACCTATAAAATGGGACCTGTCTCGGTGCCTATACATGTCTAACGAGACCTTGTCCAATGGCTAGTTCCCGTGCATCTACTAGTTGTGCCTATAATGTGGTCACTTGTTCTGTAATGCAGCCACCTAGTTCTATAATGTTACTACTTACCCCCATCTCTCGATTGGTTCATGGGCCTTTTCACGTGCCTATGTTGCTACTAGCTTTTCCTATAAAGTAGCCACATGTCTTTCAAATCTTGCTAGCTACCCCCGTAAACCGTGCACCGGTCCATGTAATTTTTCTCTCTACTATAACGGTGGCCAAATCAGGTTATCCTGGCCTCGATGGTGCTTCTCGTAGCTGAGCTATCCACCATTGCCTATACCCAAGATTTGTACCCACATCATGAATCCTCGTGTCAGAAACTTGTTCCTCCTATCCCATTGGATCTACCGGATGTGGTGGAGATAATGGTCTCTCCACATCATCCCTATGGTATTGTAGAAAGGGTGGAGGCACATCCTTCTATATCCTGAACTGACATTAGAAACGGTTAACCCATATCATCTCATGCTCCCTAGGTCTCTGTACCTGTATCCATCTCACTAGATGTAATCTTTCAACTCCTCCTCCATACATCCAAATGAAGGAAAATCTACATAACACCACCAAAAAATATCAAATACTGATATTCCATCTAACATTTTCCTATAATATGTCACATCTTGTGATGCCTTCTCCACCCTTAGATGTGCCCCTATCATAATCCACCTCTTATACCCTTACTCTATATACACCCCTATACTAATCATGTGATGGAAGGCCTAATGGACATAAACATACTATATTCTCATAGGCCCTATAATGAAGAAGATAGGTGCAACACACACCAAATCATGAATCCTCCTATATGCCCATAACTCCATGTATAACTGTACTAGAAAAGTTGGCACCCATGTAAAACAGACCCTATCCTTAATCATGTTCTCTAATACTCCCATTAGTTACCATCGAAATATCCCACCCTTTGAGTCTTGGAGCGCATAACAACCAATCTCTAACATCATCAAAACCATAATTCGGGTCTCCTATGGATGTGAAACATACATATCTCCATAACCGATGCTAGTACTCTGATAGGAAACATTTATCATAGCATCTCCAAAATCTATAACCATAGGCTCAAGTCCTCATTCGAGGAGATCGATCAACGGCTCCCAAATAATAGGTAGCCTCAAGATCTCGATAGACATCCTCCAAGGTAATCATCATCTCCCGGTAGGTAGGTGGAATGTGTTGGTCATGTGATCCCATCTGTCAATGAGGGTGACTATCATTCTATGATCTCAAACTATTTTCTTATACCATCTAATAGCACATAGCCTAACATCCCCCATTTGATCACACTCCTCCTTTATGATGTTAGGCCTCATCTGCACTAGTAGGGGCAACAATCTATCTCTCATAATTAGCTATTATCATGCCTACATCATCAATATTCACACCAGTTACTCATTTACATTTTCCTATTACCTACTCAACATTCTACCTTGTCTTACCATTTTTAGCCTACGACCTATCTTCCTTACACCACCATTCTTTGCATTTTATCTTCTTACCCACCTCTATATTTCATTTCTTTCCCACATTTCCCTTAC
This sequence comes from Taxus wallichiana var. yunnanensis, assembly GCA_018340775.1. Lineage (NCBI taxonomy): Eukaryota > Viridiplantae > Streptophyta > Pinopsida > Cupressales > Taxaceae > Taxus > Taxus wallichiana. The sequence goes on along the minus strand of CM031243.1, from coordinate 284,345,417 downwards.
CTTTTATCCATCCTTACACATTACCCACATACCCACCCTTACCTAGCCTAAACCCACCTATTCCTACCTTAGAATCCCTTACCCACCTATTCTTACCTTTGACTCAACTACCCACATATTCTTACCTTCTCCTCCCTTACCCACCCTTCCTTACCAAGGGTTAATTTTAAGAAGCCTCTAGTAAATTGGAGGTGGAAAATCCTCAGTGAATATACCTCGAACCACTTTCGTCGAAAGGAAAATTTTCCAGGATTTAAGATTCAATTTTTTCCTATTATTTTCTTAAGGGGGAGAACTCAGCATTTTTTTAGTGTTGGGTGACAACAAGGTTTTCTATAGCATGACAAAAAACATTATTGTCGCCTTATAATAAGGTTTGTTGTCATGCAACAACAAACCTTGTTGTCACCCAACACCAAAAAAATGCTTCATTTTTTCGATCATCTGTAACCCCCTATTTGCACGTAAAAAAACTCGGTTGCACATCAATAACCTCTAGTCACACATCAATAACCCTCTAGTTGCACATCAACAACCCTCTGGTTGCATGTCAATAACCCTTTGGTTACATGTCAATAACCCTCTGGTCACACATGAACAACCCTCCGCCGCATATCAACAACCCTCTAGTCATGGGTCAATAACCCTATGGTCGCATGTCAACAACCCTCTGGTCATGTGTCAACAAGGATGCAGTGGGTGCGTTAACAACCCTCTAGTCATGCGTCAACACCTTCTCTTGTCACGCATTAGCAACACTATATTTTCGCTCATCTAGAAATGAAAATCTTCCTTCTCACGCGTCAGTGACACTTTCCTATTATAAGTCTACAACAACCAGTCTGAGACTCTGATCCACACTTTGTTTTCTTGTAATTTACAAGTAATTTGGATGGTACCTTAGTAAGTTACTAGTATACTACTAGGTGAATTACCTAGGTTTATATAGGATTAGTTTTCAACGGTAGGTGAAGCTGACCCCTAAAAAAAAATTATACTGGAAATTTTAGGCGAACAATACACTGACCTACTCTAAAAAATTTTCCTTTCCAAATTTTCCAAAAATGGAATATTCACCAAATTACAAATATTTTCCACTAAAAATATCCCTACCCTTACCTTTCAGACTCCCCAATTTTCCTTTTCCACCACTTCGGTCAATTTCACACAGTGAGTGCAGTTACCCCAATCGGTGCACTAATCCCCCCTTATACCCCACCATCATCGGTAAGCCTTCCAATGTCGACCGTAGGTATCCCCCGAGCATTAGTCACTAGCTCGGCCCTAGGGCCAAACCCCCACGTCCTCCATTTCACAAAAATGTTAAAAAATACTAAACTAAACACCCAAACCAACCCAAATTGTCCTCCAATTCATTTTTGACCCTAATTAAACTGATTTTACCCTCCCCATACCCAATTTCACTCAATTTTAACCAAAAATCTCATCACATTTCAAAACCAAAATTTTAATTTATTCTACCTATTTTTCAACAAAAACACCACTGGAACTCAAATCCTACCTCTACTCGATGTCGCCTTCATGGTGGGATCTGGTATGGGAATCCAACCTCCATCAATGCCATATCCTACATCTATCATCTCTATATTAACCTCTCATCTCTTAACCAATAACCTCAATAAGATAGATATCATGGGCCCACAAACTACACTCCCACAACCCCTAACTTCTCGCCAACACGCTCAAAAGGAAAACTCTGTTGTTTTCTTCATGAGTTTTTCTCTCTCATAGTCATTTTCACCAAGTTAAAAGGTTCAAATGAACCTTTTCCACATGGATTTTATGTTTTAACCCAAATTTTGGGTAGCATGATTTCAGTCATGTTGTGCCCTAGGTGGTGACATCGACACCCTTACCAATAGCGATTACCTCTCAATCGGTATCGGTCACCTTGCCTATACCATTTTTCCAAATTATCCCAAATTTTTACTACAAGATGTCAATTTCTTACTACTACAACCTTACCACCAACCTCCGGGATCACCTAAATAGCCTTCTTTAGCCTTTTCACCTCACTACTTGTACTTAGGGGCACATTTTTGCCTACACCTCGACCTTACCCATGACCTTACATATACACCCACACCAACCTCGCCAATTTAGCACTCAAATTTTCTCACTCGTTGTCTCTTGCAACGATGTTAATCATGTTGTTTGTTTAGTCTACCACCGTGATTTTCCTTATGTCGTGATGTTTATCTCAACCAAACCAAACCTTTTGGTGCTTCGGAACACACCTATGCCCGTTCCTACACCTAGCCTCGTTATGTTTCTAGGAGCACTTCCTATACCTTAGATACCTAGACCATATCAACCTTGTTTGGATAAACTATCAACCTTTGACAATGTAGATTTTGTGAGCTCTTCATCCTAGTTCCTTATCACATTTTACACATGTGTGTATTTGAATGTCAATACATGTTACCCACACTAATATCAACGTTGCCTATACCTACACCTTACCTCAGTTTTCATCACTTACCACTTTACTAAACCCATCACCAAATTTTTTTACTCCTTCATCAGTTCCTAGTTTGAGAGGGATCACCTCCACCCACACCTTGGGAAACCTAACCATCACCCTTATCTAAGGCAACCACTTCCTATTTTTGTCATCATCACTTACCAATACAAATTTGGGTGAAAAAGGGGAAAATGTAGACACCTAAAATTGGGTCACAACCCATTAAACCCCTTCAACTAACATACCCCTTACCATGACCTCTCCACACACTATTATTAATTTAACTACCTATATTAAGCTAATAATTCCCCCACCCCTCAACCTCACCATTGACCCATTCAAAGCCTATTTATTAACCTAGACTAAGTCACCACTTTCCTTAACTAACTAAGACTCATTCCAACCCTAACATTCATTACCTATTATTCCTCTTACCAATATCCCACTTCATTTAGCGCTAACCTAGACTCTGAGTCCACAACAAACCTTGACCAACACCAAAAATGGAGAGAAAAGGATATTTTTAGAAAATATGAAATTTTCTCCCTAACAATGCCGATTATCCTTAGTCAAGCATCGGTCACCTAAACACCGTCAATTTCCTTAAATAGGAAATTCCAACACTTTTCATAGGTTCCTCGATCTTGGCTTCGGCATTCTAGAATTCTGGCATCTCCATAATATTTGACGATCAAATACAATATAAAATCATTCCATTTCTTCACTAGCAACCAACCTCTCACTCCATAGCTTCGGATCATCCATAGGGAAGCATACAAGCTTCGTTGTCATGGCACTAGACCCAGATCCATTTCTTCTACGAGCACCTATCAACCACCAACCATCATCTATCAACCTATAATCTCTAGATAAGTATATTAATTTTTTGATATTTTTATTAGCTTCTGGTATTGATTTCTTTATTCTATAGATTGCTTCTCTCCTAGATATCTCCTACACCCACCTACCAAAAACCTTCCGTTTGAACCTCTCTGTCCCCCTAACCACCTATTTTACCATCTCTAAGTCTTCACATAAATCATAACATAAACCCTAAGCCTTTCCAAATCTATGTGCAACATAGAGCTCCTAACAATCCCATTTTAACCATTTTATCTAATTTCCCCTACCGATTGTCGCTATTTATTACAGTACCATTGTCGGACACACAACCGACATTGGTCACTATGTCTGCGGTAATTTTCCCTAAACATGCAATCCCATAACTCACTCAAAATCATCCAAAACCTTACCCAATCTCACCCAAACCCCTTTAATACCTTTTTACACCTACATACCTTGAAAACTAATCAAATTTATTAGATTAAGTCGTATATGCATTATTAGATTAAATATAGCTTATTTTATTTACATGAGGCACCTAAATTATACAACTACAGTAGGATTTCTTTCTTTATGTTATTTTTATGCATTAAGTTGTATTTAAATGTGGATTAATAGCCTTACATGAAGCACCCGCTTTCAGATCCAAATTTTGCTAGGCAATCCACTTGACCTATATTATTAATGTTATCTTGTGTACTATTGCAGGTATTCCTTCCTAGCAAAAAAGTAGTTATTCATGATTAGCCTATTCATTACCATGTGCACAACCTTATTTGACCTCATAGGTATTCCTCCTCACCTTTACCTTTACCTTTTTATACACAACATTGTGGTGAAACAGTTGAATTTTGGATAGTTGTGAATAAGGTAGGTTATTCTCGTATTAAAATTTTTTCTTTGAAGTTAATATGACTCAATCTTTTGAGCTCCTAATCATGTCTTTGAGTACCTAAGAACTTTAATGATTAAAAATTTTGATGGGGGTTCCTTCAATGGAGTATAGACAGTTATTGATCCAAAACATGGGGTTAAAAGTAAAAAAATATCAAGAAAGTTTGAGGGTAAGGGTACACCTAATAAGGTTTTCTTTTCATCTCATCCTATCAAACAAAATATATTTTTCTATGCCTCTAAGAGTAATATTCCCTTGTTGACAAATGTCCCAAAGGGTGCCCCTAAGATAAGTTTTCCATACAAAATCCCTCTTTAGAAGCCAAGTCCTAGTATACTTCATGTTATCTCTATTTTATAGAAATATTCACCATATGAAAAGGCAGTCACCTTTCCCCTCAATACCCCCATACCCAAGTACACTTCTTGTGATATGACCCAAGTTTTAATTCAGCTTAAGATAAATGTTCCTTTAGTAGACTTGTTTAGGATTCTTGAGCATATGAATAGGGAATTTGAGTATTTGGGATTCAATCATAATGTTGTTACAAACAAATAAATCCATCCCCTTGTTCTTTGAGAATAAAATTGAAGAATATCAATAAATTTATTAACTGCCCTAAAGTTTATTTGGGTTTATCCTTAGTTGAGAACAATTAGACATTGATCCTTTTTACATAACATTAATAGTTAATGATTGGATATTACATAATTACATGTTTTATTGTGGTACATATTACAATATCATGTTATTAACAAAGATTATGAATGAGCTTATGATAAACACTTTTTTTCTTATAGGATATGTTATGCAATGGATTCATGAGAATTGCATGTGGTTAGTTCTATATGTAGACATCAAAATTGGGACGCAATCCCCTTTGATTAATTAATTCAATATTATCCCATCACCATGCCCATTTGCACAAATTTTAATTAATTTAACTACCCATAATTAAATTAATCCCCACCTCACCTCACAATTAATTTAATCACCTTAATTAAGTTAATTTCCACCTCACCTAGCCACATCATCCCTCCACCTCATCCTAAGACCTATTCCTAGCCTATTAATGAACTTAGACCAAGTCCCTACTTATCCTAACCAACTAGGACTTGTTCTAACCCTAAGCATTATGACCTATTATCTCTCTAACCACTCTCCTGCTACATTTAGCGTTGTCTCCCACTTCTGACCTAAACTTAAAATTCAATCACGCCAAATCTGGGAGAAATCAGGATAATTTTAGAAAAATTGACCATTTCTCCCTAACCAACACTAGTTATCCCTCATCCGGTGTCAGTTCCCTAACCACTACCGGTTACCTTAAATAAGAGTTTCTAACTCTTTGCACGGGTTCTTCAATTCATTCATTCACTCAATATTTAGCATTCTAACTCTCAAGAATTCAAGCTACCGGACAACAAACCAAAGCACATTACGTCTTCACGTGGAAGCCAATCTATTCCTATACATCCTTGGATCACCCACAACAGAGCACATAAGATCTATTTCCGCAACACTAGACACAACCCCGGTTCATCTCCAAATGCTCATCAACCTCCACCACCTTCAAACCTATAGTTTCTCAGATAAGTAACTCACTCTTATTTATTAGTTCTAGTTTTTATCTTAAGTATTTTATTCATTTCTATTATCCGACTCTCCTCTATCCTGAATACCACCCTTCACCCATCTACCATCTATTCTACCAACCTAAACCATTTTACCCATCCTAGTGCCTTTATCACCCTTGTTGAGTCTTCATATAAATCATACCATCCTTCCCAAACCCCCTCAACTCTCTGTGCAACCATAGAGAGATCCAAAACACCTATTTTTAATAACTTGGCCATATTTCCCCTACCGACACCGGTCACCCAACCGGCATCGGTCATTTTCTAGTACTAGGAATCGGTCGCCTAACCGATACTAGTCTCTGTGACTAGTAATTTTTCCTAGAACAACAAGCTTATAACTTTCACCAAACAACCTAGAACATAACCAAACTTCACCCAGACCTTACCTAACACCTCAGTGACCTTTCCCAACCAAAACCATACCTTTCCTAATGCTATATTAGTTTGTACTTCAATACTTTGTTTAATCTAGTGTGTTGATAACATTTTGAGACACCTAAATCAAAGTGTTAACAATAGGACATCTATTTATTGCATTTATTTTCATTAATTTGATAAAAATAGTGGATTGATGACCATCACAGGAAGTGTCACACTTCCCAAAACTACAAATTTATAGGAATTCCTTTGCCATTTTCTTTTTAATATCATTTATTGGTCTTAGTGTTTCTTATACAGGTCATTCCTCCTAGCCAAAAGGAAGCTCTCACATTCAATGTGATCAAATTCTACAATGCTTGCAACCTTCTCTCGACTATTAATAGCTATACCTCCTTTCCCTTATCCTTACCTGCTTTATCGTATACTTTGAGGTGAAACATTTTGGCACGTGCGATGGGACCATTTTTGTGGGTTCTTTGTATTGTTCATTCTAGGGAATATTTGTGTGTTTCTTTCTTTTATGAAAATTTCATATTAAATTTCTCTCTAGTAGATCTTCTATTCTTATATTTATCTACAGGAAATTTTTCATTTGGTGTTTAAAAATAATTCTTCTTCCTTTATTTTGCACATGCATTTTAGTGAAAGAGCATTCTATTTTCCTGTTCATCACTTGCTACATCAAATTTCATTGTCAATTTGGGTTTTAAAATATATGCATTTCATCCTTGTGATTGTTGCATTAGATCACCTAAATTTATTTGCAATATATATACTAGAGGTCATGACCAGTTGATGATTGGTGGGAATTAAGCGTAGTTCACACTTTGTGCACACACACCCCTATCTAAATCACTTTAACAATTTACTCATTTCTTAAACATCTTCCTTCCCAGTAGTTTCGCCAAAGGTTAATCACTTGATTAACGGTAGATCCAACGGTGTTCGCTAGTCATCATATCTTATTTGGACCTCGTGTACTTTGAAGTATATAATAGGGGCACTTTAACTAAAGAACACCGATACCTGAGGCTTAAACTACTTATAGGGCACCCTCATTGACCAAAACTCTACTCTATTCATAGTCAGTTTTAAATGGCATAAACCACATAACATTAAAATATGAAGCATAGGATTGACATGTTTTGTTAGCTTTTGACTGTTAAATTACATTTTGAGGAGTGAGGTCATTTCTTCTTATTTTTCTTTTCCTTCATGCCCCACCATCATAACTAGTGTATTTTGGTTCATTCTAGGTGTGTTAGGACTCATCACTATCATACTTAGTTTCTGGGTTGGTGTTTTATTTGGAATTAATGACTTTAAAATTCAAATTTTCATCATCTTCTCAAATTTCAAAGTAACTAGTATTAGTTACCTCCTCATACCGGCATCAGTTGACTAACCAACATCGATTCCATTTTTTTGGTTATTTTTCCCAAAATAGTATTTAATTAATATCCATTCATTTTATATGACCTATTTCTATCATTTTACACATTTTTGAGTCTCTATTACCATTAATAGAGTTTAGGTTCATCTCGATTTACACTCTTCATCTCCATATTTCTAAATCTATCATTTATTCTTAGTAATAGGCATTGATCCAATGACAGAAATCACTTACGCCATCCTATTGGCATCGGTTACCCTATTGATGTCGGTCTCTGTGTTTTGATTTTTCTTTCAAAACAAAAACCAATTTTTATTTTCCATATTTCTTCTATCTTATTTTCCTATGTTTATGCATCATTTGTAGAGATGAGACCACTTGTCCTATACCTATTCACATGGTTTTGACTCGCAGACAAGTCAACTCCCTAGTATTTCACGCTAGCCATCAACCACTACCTCCTAGTCCTTCACCACCTTCTATTTCTTCACCCATGGACCCCACTTCTTCTATCGTTATATTTGTAGGTGACAAGGAGTTCACAAAAATCCTTGATCACAATCTCGTAGCCTTGTAGTATTATCTTTCTCATTCCTATACACGTGACTCATTAAGGCAACCCTTATATGGGATGCCTATCTCCTTTCCTCTTGCATTTGTCCCCACTTCCATGTTGACCACCACTATTGTACCGTTACCTACTTCAACCTTACAACCTATCCTTTCTCGGATTACCCCACAGCCTTCGATATCTCATTTGCACCTACAACATCTATCGCACCTTCGAAATCTGGCTTGCCATCATCTATGACTCTTAGTGTAGGGATTCCCACATCATAATTCACTATTACATCATAATCTCTAGTTACATCAACCCTTTTTGAGTTTTTCATGTCTATACCTACTACTCTACCACCTATTGCTACGAGGGTCTCTACATAGGTCCCACCCACCTATACCTTGTCTCAGCCACCACTTGTCACCTACACTTCCCATTCAAGGTATATGTCATCATCATCTATCACTACTTATATCCCCCTTCTTAATTTTCTTACCCCACACACTAGAGGGGCATCCATGCCTTATTCATCTTATTTACCTCCTTATACTACAAGAGGTGCTCCTTCATCTAATCCTACAACTGATCTCATAAAAATGATGATGGATAAGATGCAAACCTTGGAAGTGTAATCTGTGTCTAGCTCACGTAATTCTCGACTTACGATGAGATTTGTAATGATCCTATTCACCCTTCTATTCTAATTCATCCTTATCCCGTACATTGGGAAATGCCAAAGTTTAATAGATTTAATAGCAAGGAAAATCTGCAACAATATTTGCAATCTTTTAAACACGTATGTTATTTGATTTCCCATGATGATGCCTTGCTTCTTCAAAATTTCCCAATTTCCTTAACAGGACCTGCCTTAGACTGGTATAGTGCTTTACCTAGGCACTCTATCTTTTCATTAAATAAATTATCCCATGCCTTTCTCAATCATTTCTCCATCAAAATTTTCAACAAGGTCACCATGTGATTTGTATTCGATGTGTCAATACAAAGATGAATCTATTGCAGATTTTGTCACACATTGGTGGAGCCTTACCAATTAGCTCACCTTTCAACTTCCACAACTGAGTTTTATATATTTATTCACTAGGGCCTCGTGTCAGAACATTTTGCTAAATATTTAGGTCCAAACATTCTAAATGTTTTTTGAGGCATTCATAATGGCTTGGAAGCTTGAAATTTGTGCTATCAAAGAGAAGAAATTACAATTGCACAAAAAGAGTGCTCCATTCAAATAAAATGCCTCTTGTTCTTCTACAAAACCATAAACCAATAATTCAAAACCCAAAGGATCTACCAATGCGGTGGTCCTAAAAGCTGGCCCATCTCATTCAACCAACCAACCAAAACTACCTTCTACTCTTTCATCTATTTAGAAATTTTAATACAAGCATGAACAATGACGATATAATCCCATAGAAGAACCTTACTCCTCAATTTTGGAAAATATTCTAAATGTAGGATCCATAACTCTTTCACCTATCAAACCACATACTAGGATAATGATTACTAGAACTATCACAACATTAGAGGTCATCATGACGGTAATTACAAAGATAATCATCCGAGAAGATGTTGGATAACATAGATCTTATCTTGGATAATCCCAATGCATCGGCTAACCAAAACCTCCACATCTTTAAGAATTCATTTTCAAATCAAACTCCATCATCTAACCAAGCTGGTGAAACCTCAACCAATGATACCACCGTTCAAGAGGTTCATTTCATTTTTGATACCATATCAGCCCCTTCTACTTAATTTCCTCCCATCCGATCAGTTGAGGAAATCCTTGTGAGTTCTTCCACCCATGGAGGATTTCACCTCATCCACTCCTATACCCATGGAGGAGTTGACCTTATCTATTGTTTCACCTACTAAATAGCCCACTTCGTCTACGTAGGCATCTACCCCACTTGTCTCTCTACATGTCGAGTAACTTGCATTACTCACTCTTCTACCAATGGAGGATCCTAGATTACTCTTTTCTTCACCAATCAAAGAGTCTAAACCATCCACCTTGCCCCCTCCTCTACCCATAGAAGATCCACTTTTAGCATCTCTTCATGTTGGTGAAAAATCCCAATAGATTTTAAAGACCCTGTCAATTTTCTATTGTGTCTTCTACCCATAGAGTCTGAAGCCAACCATCTCTATGTCTCATAGATGTCATATTTCTTTTCAAATTTTACTACCAAATAATCATCCCCTCGACTTCTATGACATTCTCTGTTTGGCCAATCACTTGGATTATGTTGACCACTCCATGGTTTGGGTACGCCTTTGAATTCCTGTATCTACTCAAATGTAAATTTTTTCCACAGAAACTTCAACAATTTATCCTAAAGTGTTCAAGACAACTAAATCCATCACACCTAAGTTGGTTATAGTATCCTCTTTTACATCATCCTCACCTACACCCAAACCTTTACTATTACCCCAACAACCACCTGTACCCAAACCTCTACCTACACCCATACCTTCACCTGTGCCCAAACCTATCACTACATTGGGGTTGTGTTGACACGATTCTAGTCCATCCTCCCATGAAGATCAATTTAGCCACCTCTTCCCAAACTATCACCAAACCTATCCCCCCACCTAAGAGGAAGACCCAACCTCTTAGGCCTTGTACCCTAGTTTCTCCCACTCCTCCTCTTTCACCTTCGCCACTTCCATCCATCTTAGGCCCCCATCCATCAACCTTGGTCAAGAAGCCTCCTACCCAAGGTAAAACTAAAATGAAGCAACCCACATCCTTATCACAACCTCCCATTCCACCCAAGCCTTCTACATTACCTACACCTATTCCACTACCCATGCCTTTACCTTCCCTTCAACCTACACTTTTGTATTTCCTCCTACTACTATCTTCATTGCACCTCCACTCTCACCTTGGTTGACCCATCCAATTCCCTCTTCTGCATTCCCTTCTACTTCACACACTACCCCAACACCTTTACCCAAGAAGGTATAACCCAATCCCAAAACCAAACTACCTACCAAAAATATAGTTAATCCTACTCAACCTCCAAATCCACCCACACCTCCATCCAAAAAAACTCCACCTCTAGCAACACCTCTTCCACAAAAGTCACCCAAACCTCCATCCAAACCTACTCTCACTTCTCATTGTGATCCCTTGGTAGGGTCTTACGCTAACATCCTCACTCGGCTATTAGAAACTTCCACCATTACATTGCCACCTCTCATGCCTTACAACCCACTCAAACCTAAACCAAAAGGGTTTGACAATACCAATATTTTCGCCTATCATCGTGTGTTAGGGAATGATATTGAAAATTTTAAGACCCTTAAAAATATTCTTCTTCAATTGTGTTCTCTCTGAAGAGCTCTTTAACGAAGATGACCTTTTGGATGAAGATCCCATTCCACCTTCACCTACCACCACGCAACCTCGCCCCATATCTATGTAGTGTCCTTCACCTCCACCTCCACCTCCACCTCCACCTCCAAAACCCTCTTTTCCTCATCTGACCTTTGAGATAATTATGGTTTGGATTAGGGAACTATCCCAATCCCATTCGAAATTCCAATGCACCATACTCATATCACAAGGATCTTATCCTGCACTAGGTTTTTGTCCCTCATGTTTTTATACCTTTCACGATACATATCCCTCTTTTCCTTAGATCAATATGGTTCAATTTTCCACTAGAGCACAAAAATAAAAGGAAAAGAGAAGACAGGAAACCCATCCACTACACCTTTACCCAACATTCCATCTACACCTGCACCCAAGGTAACCATTCGTGGGTTGGCATATCCCATTTCTGATGGATTCACACATCGTACCATAATCAAAAAAACTTCACCACAAGCCCTCATTAAGGTCATGTAATATATTTATTTTCCACCTAATGACCCCACACCCATTGCTGCCATCATTACCCCACATCATGTGGCTTCCCTCACTACTCTGCCTCCATCTTCTACTCCCGTTACCTTTCATCAAGTCTTTGTTGTTAGTTTCTATAATAATTATATTTTCCCTCTCTAATTGGATGATATTGACCCCGCCCTATTCGTTTCTACCTACATTAATTAAACACACATTTTATGTGTTATGATTGATTGAGGTGCCATTATCAACATCATTTCTTCCCATGTGTATAAGTAAATGTGCATCCCTACCATTGCATGCATAGTAACCAAGTTATAATGTGGTCATTTAAGAATGTCATGACTTCCACCCATAAAACCATCATCATCCACATTTGTGTGGGTCCCCATACCATTCCTAAATTATTCTATGTTTGAGAGGAGGAATTCTAAAACAACATGCTATTTGGCCGACCTCGGATTCTCACCATGGGTTGTGTACCTTCAACCTTACACCACTATTTAAAATTTGAACATGAAGGGCACAACTACACCATTTGAGATCCTTCACCATTCAAAACCTGTAATATGCTTTATCAACCTAATGATGTCCTTATACCAATTAAGGAATCTACCACCACTACTGCTTCTTCTTCATCCGTTATCCCATCTACCACCACTACCGCTTCTTCTTCATCCACTGCCTCATCCACCACTTCTGCCACTACATCTTCCATAACCAACTCCTTTATTCCCACTATTGCTACATCGACCCATCAGCTAACCCATCTACTTCACAAACACCTGACACTTCCCCTTCTTAGGCTTCGATTCTTCCATTCCGCTAACCAAATTCCAACTTTTGATCCCTTAGTAGGTGTTTTTCAATGCCTTACCTTAGGGGAGTATCACCTCTACAACATCAACACCTTTCTTACTCCTCAAGAGTATGGAAGCCTCCATCAACACCCACATTACAACCATTATGTAGGTGAGGTCTTTCCATATGGTCTGCCCCATCTTCACACCAACTTGACATATGGGGGACTTGATGCTTCTTCATATACTCTAGAACCACCCACTCAAACCTATCCATTCTCATCTAATTTCCAATATCTTACAAATCATCAATTTTCCCACACTTTTATTCATCGATTTTCTTAGAAAGGCTTTGTCTTTGGTCTTTACAAATAGGGTCGTCACATAGTCATACCTTGCACTACTTAGAAACATAGAGACCACACCAGTCTTATATTTTATGAGGAACCTTCTTCTATGAAATTGTGTATCGACCTCGTAGAGGAAGATAAACCTTCCCCACCTCACTCACCTATTAAATTGCCTTCCCCACAGATTCCATTAATCCAAAATCTATCCCTCCTAAAAAAAAATCATGAACACCATTTCCTTGGGACCTCGGCCTATCAACATGATTAAAAGGCTCTTTCTACCCTTCCTTCCTATATCCTAACATGATCGATGATAACACACCTTTTATAAACATTGTTCAATGTTAGTATGATGATTCTATTATCACCTATCTAGGTGTGGAAGATTCTTACATTCACCGATCGCCGCCTTTTCGAGAAAAAATCCATGTTTAATGAATCATCCATAAAGATCAACATTCACACTCATGACGACTCTCAAATTCTAAAGATATTTTAGTCTTTAGATCCTATTGAGTAGGAAGCCTTCACCTCTTTCCTTCAATATCATAACATCAATTTTTCTTGGTCTTACTCTGATATGTCTAGTATTGACCCTAATATGATGGTCCCAAATATTGTAACTATTCCTAACACTAAACCTATGAAATAAAATTTGTGAAAAACACATCCTCGTATTACCCTTCTTGTGAAATAATAACTCTAACGCCTCCTTTATATTTCTTTTATTCTACCCATTCACTATCCCCGATGGATTTCTAACATTTTTCATATCACCAAAGTGATAGGGGGACTCTGCATTTGCATGGATTTTCGTGACCTTAACCTTTCTTTCCCTAAGGATGAATTTCCTTTACCTAGTATCGACCAAATTTTTGATCTTATAGCCAGCCATGAGATGCTATCACTCATGGATGGGTTTTGGGTTATAATCAAATATTACTTACTCTTGAAGATCAACACAAAACTACCTTCATCACCCCTTGGAGGGACCTTCTATTATCATGTAATGCCTATTGTCCTTAAAAATTATTGTTCCACACATCATCATGTTATGATCTCTATATTCCATGACATCATGCATAGCATATTGGAAGATTATGTCGAAGACCTTCTTACCAAGTCTAAGCATCGCATCGAACACCTCCCCATTCTCAAAACCATCTTTGATCATCTCAGAAAATACTATGTTCACCTTCAACCAAAGAAATGTGTCTTTTCTATTATCTCCAGAAAAGTACTTGGTTTTATCATCTCTTTGCATGGTATCAAAGTTGTTCCTACTAAAACCAAGGCTATTCTTGAGATGCCTCCACCTACTAACCTTCGGTAGCTTTATAGTTTTCAAGGCAAGTTACAATCTATTCAAGCTTTATTTCCCAACTTTCTAAATGATGTCACCCTTTTCATCATCTTATTAAAAATGATGTTTCCTTCAATTGGGATGATGAGTGCCAAAAATATTTGAAGTGTTAAAGGACTACCTTCTTCAGCCACCTATGCTTATCCCACGAAAGGATGACAGACCCTTTTGCCTCTACATTTTTACCACTGATCATTCCTTGGGAGCCATGCTCACTCATTTTGACAAGAAATATAGGGAGCAAGTGGTTTATTATATAAGCCATAATCTTTTAGACTATGAGACTAGATATACTCATGCTAAAAAGCTATGTTTAGCTCTAGTCTTGTCGCTCTGAAAGCTTAGCCATTACCTACTCAACCACAAAACCTTTGTCATCACCAACACTGACCCCTTGCATTATATGTATGCTAAACCTTACCAACACCAACGTGCCGCATGTTGGATAATGCTCCTTGTACACCTTGATCTCAAATTCATCCATCAAAATTTATTTAAAGGAAAATCCATTGTAGATCAGCTTGCAGATGCACCTCTTTCCAAAAATCAATATTCTAACTTTGATTTTCCTGATGAATGCATTGCTACCCTCTCTCTTAACCACACCATGTATCAGATGACCTTATTTTTTATGGTTCTAAATGCCACCATGGGGGTGGTTTAGGGTTTATCCTCATTCCTCTTGATGGTGAACCTATGCCTTTATCTTTCAAACGTGACTTCGATTGTACCAATAATGTGGCTGAATACGAAGCACTCGTGTTAATTCTCCGAATCACCATTTCCCTAGATGTTAAGACAATTTATATATTTAGTGATTCTCAACTGGTTTTCAACCAATTCAATGGTTTATATTAGTGTCGTAATGAAATACTTCAAAAGTATAAGCATCATGTCGACATGCTTTTGACTACCTTTGATAATTACGACATTTAAATTATTCCACGATCCACTAACAAATTTGTGGATACCATGGCTTGCCTCACCTCACAAATACCTACCTCACCTTCAAACTCTAAAATATTTTTCATGCTACAATGATTTCAATCAATTTCTTATCTCATCTGTGACATAAATTTTGTGGGAAGAATTGAAACCGACCCACATGACATATGGTACAAGCAGTTCGTTGACTACCTTTACCTTTCAATCCTACCTCCAGATCTCACTCACAACAAGTAAGTGAGCATTCCTCCAAAAATCTCTCGTCACATCATCATGGGGGTATTCTTTACAAGTGTGGCTTTAACAAAGGTATCTTCTTATGGTGGCTCACTAGTTCTGAAATTGCATACACCATTAAATAAATCCATGATGGATTTGTAGTGGAAATTTTAGTGGTCATGTTATTGCCAAACATATTCTTTTCCTTGGCTATTACTGGCTAACCCTTAACCAATATTGTTGTGACTACATCAAACATTATGTGAAGTGTCAACAACACACTAACCTTCACCACACCCCAAGTCACGCCTTATAAGTCACCAAAGACTTTTGGCCTTTCTCTCAATGGGGTTTGGATCTCGTCAGAGAGATTAACCCTCATTCTTCTCAACGTCATCAATGGATCATCACAACAACCGAATACTACACTAAATGGGTGGAAGTCATCCCTCTCATTTCTACCAAAGTGAGAAAATATGTGAATTCATTAACCATCACATCATTTTTCATTTTGGTGTTCCTCATCGCCTCATCACTGACAATGGTAAACAATTCAAAAATAAGACCCTACGCAAACTCGTGATAACTTTGGTATTCAACTCATTTTCTCTTCACCATATTATCCTCAAACAAATGGTCAAGCCAAATCAACCAACAAAACCCTCAACAAAATTCTCATGAAATTCATCGATGATACTGGTAAGGATTAGGATATGTACATTCCTTTCGTTTTATGGTCTTATTACACCATAATTCGCATCTCAATTGTCATCAGACCTGTCTCTTTGGTCTATGGTAAAAAGGCCATCTTGCCTCTCGAAGTCAAAATTCCATCTCTTTGTATCTCAGTTAAATATATGCTCCATGATGAAGAATTTTTGAAGACCATTTGGCACGAGTTGAGTTGTTAGACAAATGTCATTTAAATTCTCTTGATCACCTTCAAATCTACCAAAAGTGCATAAAGCATGCACATGAAAAACTTGTCCATGAACGAACCTTTAAGGTCGGTGACCTTTTCCGAATAAATATCAACATGTAACCAAAACTGAGAAAATTAAACGAGGAAAGTTTGCTCCTAATTGGCTTGGACATTATATTGTCACTCATGCCTATAGATCAAGAACTTATCGTTTATCTTATCTTGAAGGTAAACCTGAACCTAAGCCTCTTAATTCTTTTCTTCTTTGACCATTCTACTATTGAATAAAGTCTTTGCATCACTTTATGTCACCTATATTCTTGTCCCTTGAGCGAACTTCTCCTTGCATGTAATTTTTTTAAGGACTCGATGACAACTTGTTGGGTTTTAAAATGGTACTTTAACAAAACCACATCAGGGGACAACAAGTCCCTCCTCTTTATGGGAGAGGTTCCCTTATTGAAAGTAAGCAACAAAGCTTATATACAAATGTACAACTTTCATCTTAAGGATGGACCTCTAACATCTTGAAATTATTTTATACCAAAATAGATTATCAATACAAATGAATGGAAGAACTAAAGAAAGGAAAGAGAAGAATATAATAGTACTTTTAGGAAATATAGATAGCAGAGTATAACCCTATACGTATTGAGCAAGAGTGATACATAATAGAATCATTCACATTCATAGCATAAGATATCATTCCACAAACACAAAGTTCTAGAAATCATATCAATAAGAACACAAAGTTTCTTATCACAGAAGATAAATGATCCATGAATTTCAGGTAAGCAAGAGGGGACAATGGAGGAAGATAGAGAAAAGGGGAAAATCCTTCTGTATTGATTTACTTTCGACTATAATTACACTTCAAAAGTATCAGAGTCCAACATTTGCAATGAGCCAAGATCTTACATTTATAGATGAAGCAAAAAGAGGAGAAGAAGAGAAGGAAGAAAATATGATTTGGAAGCTCAACCACCAACCATCAATGCCCCTGCAAATCTACCTCCAATCTATCAAATCTAGTTATGCATGTATTTGGCATGCTGAAGAAGGAAGGATGGAAGATCATATCAAATTTGATCTAGTTGAAGCGGTCCAATCACATATTAATGGCATGAAATATGTTTTCCAAATTTTTACCCAAATCAAGATATCCAATCAATTCTTTATGTCTATTTGGCATGTTAGAGAAGGAAGGATGGAAGATCGGATCAAATCTAGGTAGTTAAAGAAATCGATCCCATATTAATGGCTTGAAATAATTGTTCAGATTTTCACCCATCAAATCCTATTAAAAATAATATTTTATGCTTTCATGGCATAGAGGAGGTCGAGATATTTCCAACGGTACAAAATTTGTCAAATTTTGAGCACTGGAGAAAAATTTATGCTTATTTGAATATTTGAATCGAATTTGTACAAAAATGGTGAAAATGTAATTTTCACAAAATGGATCCACAGCCCGAAATTGAAATTGTGCCTTTAGCGCAAAAGATGAAAAAGTGCAAAATTTCTCCATAGCCCCACAGGCTCGTAACTTCACTTTTGATGTAGGTATGACACGTGGATTTTCCTAAGTGGTAATAGATTCGTGTCTCACTTTATAATTTTACTTCTTTTGGAAACAAGGCTCAAAATCCCAAAGTTTTCTACCGACCGCTTCTCTGCTTTGACTTTTAATGTAGGCTCAGCATTTGACTTTATCCCTTTTGCGTGAGTAGGGCAACGATTCACTTTATCACTTTACACCTTGTATGGAAACAAGGATTAAAATCTAAAAGTTCTCCGACCTGACTGCCTTCATGCTTTGCCTTTCGACGCTTGATCCTAACATTTGAATTTTTCTCTTATGGAAACAAAACAAAAATTGCCAAAATGCTCGATGGCCCGCTTTCCCATTTTTGACTTGAAACATGGCCACGTGTCCCTTTGTGGGATTGTTAGTATTTTAGTGTTTTGGTGAAGTCCTTTTTGTTTAGCGGGGCCATATGTCTGACCCTAGACACATGGAGGCTCAATGCAAATTTGGGACCTACCTCCAAATTTTACCCTCGAAGTTACACCGAGATGAAACATGGAGGCTTCCACAAACCCTTCTATATTTAGCTTATTCAACAGTGACTATACCTCTTCTTTGACTCTGACCACATGGTGAGCCCATGCACACTTGGGGACCTACTCTTGATTCTTCCTTCAAAGTTATGTTGAAGAGACAAATGGAGGATCCTACCAACGCTTAGAATTTTCAATGGATGGCTCTATCTTCTTTTCAGACCTAGGACATGTGTAAGGATGGCACTTGTTTGGGGTTTCACATTTGGCCTTGACCATTAAAGTTGTGTCAAGCTGACACGTGGAGGCTTCTACAAACCCTTCTATACTTAGCTGATTCAAAGGTCGGCTCTACCCCTTATTCAAATTTGACCATGTGGCAAGCTCGTGCACACTTAGGGACCCACTCTTGATTCTTCCTTCAAAGTTTTGCTGAAGAGACATGTGGAGGCTTCTGCCGACACTTGGACTTTTCAATGGCCAACTCTATCTTCTTTTCAAACCTAGGACACATGAGAAGGTGGCGCTCATTTGGGGTTTCACCTTTGGCCTCAACCCTTGAAGGTGCACCATTGAGACACATGGATAAATCTACCAGTTCTTTTATACTTAGCTGATTCAAGCCTGTTGCCCACTTGACTTCTATTGGACCCTAGACACATGGAGGACTAGCGCTAGTTCAGGGTCTCTCTTTGGGCCACACCTTTGAAGTTGTACCGATGAGGCACGTGGAGAGCTGGTGCATGTTTGGGGAACCACCTTTGGCTTCGACCCTTGAAGGTGCACTAATGAGACACATGGCGCCGTCCACTAGCCTTAGACTTTTCAATGACCAATTTAACTTTTTTGAGGTTCTGACCACATGGAGGGTTGGCACTCATTTGGGGTTTGTCCCTTGGGTCTCACGAAGTTACATGGATGAAGCATGTGGCACCGTCTACTATCTTTCTATACTTAGCCAATTTGGGCCTTGATTGAACAATTAATTTCTCCACTTTGACTTGCGAGGCAACATCAAGACCCATAGAAAAACTCCAACGACCTTGAGGAAAGATCCAGATGGGAAGAAATAAAGTTTATCAAACCATGTGGGTGCAAGATTTTAAATTAACAAGGCCAGATCACAAATGAGCACTAGCTTCTTCAAAGCATGAATTTTCCTATCTCTCCATACTTCTCAATCTGCTCAAACATCTCTCAAAGGCATAAACTCAAAATTTTTGAAAATTGACTTAAAAAATGAGGGGAATTTTGAGGGTGACAATAGCTATCTCTTTCTGTGGATGACTTGGTTGGGACAGAGGAATGAGGAAAGATCAAGAATCATATAAAAACTTTGAGAAATAAAACCAAAGTGCCTTATCCATTGGGAAAATAGAGTCAAAGGTAAAACCAATACAGAAGACAACACACACAGAAGGGAAACAAACCAAAAAGGAAAGACAAAAACAAACAAAACACCGCACATAGTATATACTAGAAGGACTACCTAATCACCTAAGACTTGAACAACTTCAAATACTACCCACTATAAGGAAGTGGGAGAGGAGATCCATCCATGTGATCCAAGTAGAAAGAATTTTCTCCAGTAAAGTGTCTGATTTTGAAAGGACCAAGCCAAAGAGAATCAAACTTACCATGGCTCCCATTTGAAAATATTTGGGTCTAGCTTTCTTGTCAAACAAATTTTTCACCTTCATTTGATGAGATGATATCCTATCAAAAACTTGCATCCTGTCTTCATCTAGCTTCTATAGATACATGATCCTCTTGTCCAAGGAACTAGTGAAACTTGTATCTTCAATAGCCTTCATTAAGTGTAAGGCTGGAAATTCCACTATTACATACGCTGAGCTTCAACACCATACACCACCTAGAATGGAGACATACCAATTTCTCTTTTAGGTGTAATTCTATTTTCCTAGAGAGCATCATAGATCTTCTTATGCCAATTCCTTTTAGAGTCATTGAAAAGCTTCGAACGATGCTTACCAAATTCTTATTTGTTGATTCTTCTTGTCCATTCCTTGAGGATAATAATATGAAGAATGAGTAAGGGAAATTCTATAGCCATAACAGAAATCCATCATCTCGTAAGAAGAAAAATGGGAAGAATTATCAGTCCACAATCTTGTTTGGTAACCCAAACCTTATCAAGATGTTCTCTTTGATGAAATTACACACCACCTCGAAGTAATGCTTTTGACTAGAATATCCTCTACCCACTTTGTGAAGTAATCAGAGAAATTAGTACGTGAGTATGTCCAAAGATCTTTGGAAGGTGGGTCAATATTTCCAATGAAATCCAATCCCCACTATTGAAAAGGCTCATCAATCACTACCGGCTTGAGTGGTAAAGTAGCCAACTTGGGTCTCCCAACAAAATTTTGACAAGCTTCACACTTACCCACCCATTTTGATGTATCTCTGTTATCCCGTAAAATTGGCAAGGGAAATTTTACAGATAACCCTACCAAAATTTTGTTCTGGTACCTCGTCAGGGACCCCTTGCGTTCAAAACGTTGCAAAATCCCTCCCGAGAAATCTAGTTTTCCGAACTTAGCCATTTTTGGTCTTTTTGGTTGGGCGCACATAATGACTATGCAACATCAAGTTTTCATGCCCCCTTTAAGTCCTTTGGTGCATGCTTTGAGGTGTCAACAGGTGTTTTGATGTGCCTCACTATGTTGAGTCTTTCTTGCATGCGCCAAGGTGCATGCGCCTTCATGTCAACAATACTTTTGTTGCGCCACTTTTTGATGCACCAAGGGCGCACATATTCTTGTGTCAACACCACTTTCGGTGTGCCAAAGGCGCACATAACTTCATGTTGGCAAGCGTTTTGATGCGCCAAAGGGCGCATGTTTTCTTGTGTCGACAGTGCTTTTCATGCGCCATTTGAAAAAGTTGGTGGCACATTTATTGCCACCTCACCTATATATAGGCGCGTCTGCACTGTCATTGTCATCGACACCATCACGTGATTTATTCTCTTCCATCTGTACCTGTCAGCGCACCTGCCCTGTCGTTTTCGAATCACTTCATGGACCCGTTTGCACACTTCTCTATTATATAATCCTGGTAAGAGGTCCTCATTCCTTTTGTGTGTTTTGTGCTTTGGTTCTTGGCTGCTTGTTGGTGTGAGTTAAATAAAAGCTGTCAAAACATGAACTCCCCACCCTCCTTGTTGTTTTTCTCTACCTATGCTTTTTCCCCCCTTTTCAGATCTGCTGGTAGGGGAGACTCTGTCTTAAAAAATGGCTTGGAACTCTTTGATTTAGCCTCTTCATAACCCAAATGAACCCTTAAAAAGAAGCTTATCAACATGAAAACCCCTCAGAGAAAGATCATGGCTTGAAAAGAAGACACTGTTATTTTTCTCCTTTGGCGCATCTGTCACCCCTGCAACATGATAAACAGTCGCGCCAATGGCGCATGTCCTCTGCTTGCAACATAAAGAACAGTTGTGCCCTCAAGGCACACTTCCTTCGCTTGTAGTAGCTGCTTTCCCTGTGCCCTCTTGGTGCACCAAACTTGCATGCAACATTTCAAAACCATGCACCCTTTGGCGCACCCTACATGTATGCAACACCAACTAAATATGTGCCAAGTACGACTGATAAATCGGCGCAGGCGCATCCATTGTTACAACAACATCATGTTGTGTAGACCTTCCATGCGCCATGCCAAGTTCCCCTATGGCACATGAAAAAGTGATGTTACACGCATTAAGCTCACGCCCTTTGGCGCATCCTACACCCGTGTAACATGAAAATTATCCATGCCCTTTATAAAATGTATACCTATGGCGCAGGTGCACTTATGCTTACAACAACAAAGAATGCAATCTGTAGTGCCCATGCGCCATGCACCCTTTGGCGTTGATTTATCCCTTGCAGCAGCCCTTTCCTGTGCACCTTATTATTTAGCCCTGTAACCTGCAGTATTCATGCGCCCTGCACCCTGAGGCCTTAAAATCACTAACTCTTTCTTCTGTTGACGCTTTAATGGAAGATCAAATAGTTGATATGACTTTCTTGCATTGGGTTTCACTTCTTATTCTTGCAGATCAACAATTAAGTTTAGAGTCACATATGTCAACATCAAGCAAGAGACCTACTAAATCCAAGGGCAAAGCCAAGCTCACAGAAGAAGAAATGAAGTACAAGTATCAGAGGGTTAGGATGCCCGAGTCCCAAGTAGAGTGTGACCTAGACATCAGAGACTCAGAACTGGGTCATATTGACATGGAAGATTTATGGGCCGAACCCCAGGGTCACAAGAAGTCCATGGGTGGACAAACCGATGGGCAAATGCACTACACTTTGCTTTGGAGGAATCCCAAGATTAGCGCCATGAACAACGAATTCATGATGGTTGTTGCCCGACATACTACAATAAAGACACAAGATGTGTCCACAATGAGAAGGGCGAGGTTATAATCAACCTCACTGCCCGGCACTTTGAAATAATTCTCGGCATCCCTCACCAACGCGGCACTTTGTGGCCATCAGCCAGGAAGATTGCATTAAGGCCTGGGATGACAATGAAGATCAGTGCATGCAACTGATGAACGAGGTTTATCTGAAGAACAAAAAGGTGGTGACTCGGTGGCCACAAGTCATTCATCGCAGTGAATTTTTAGAGGAACTCAGCGACACAATTACATTCCTAAGTAGAGTCTTTGGGCTTCCTGATGCCCATTATTTTCACAAGTGGATGCTGCGATATTTAGAAACAATGAACAAAAATGTGCCCGATCAATGCTTTGAGTGGGCAGAAATCATAAGCAGCACAATCTCTAAGCAGCTCCAACAACTTAACACAATGGGGAGGTTCTATATGAACTCCTACGTGGTCTATGCTGCAGCTTCAGAAAGGGACTATCCGGCTCTGATGCGGTGCGGGGTTTGGCCCCAAGTTAAAATCTATGAATATTATCCAGAACTGAAGCTGGAAAATAGCATTCCCCAGTTCACAAAGATCAATGATGCATTCTTCTATTTCATCATCTACCTGTTGAGGCCGAATATGACTCACGGTCATACGACCAAGAGTATTGTAGCGGCCACAGAGAAATGGGGGGCCCTGTTTACTCAATTCCCCACATTCACCTATCTAAGGGCGGTTAACTTCTTGGGAGAACCAACTAAATTGCCAAGATATGTCGGTCCCAAGTTAATCCTGTTGGAGCTGTCGAGGCAGCTAATCACCTACCATGAGAAGTGTCTCAAGAGAAAGAAGGGTGGAACTCCTTTCCCCCTCACAGTGGGTAGGTATACGTGTCTCACTCACCACAAGGTGAAAGACATGTTTGCAGAGCTGGAGCTGCTGAATCTAAAACATAACTTCCCAGCAAGGCCCACCTTCGACCCAAGAAATTGTCTACCTAGGGCCAAGCTCGATCCAATCCACATCCCTCAGATCGAAGATATCTACATCGACATATATCATGAGGTTGAGCTCAGGAGGAAGGATCATTCCCGCTTGGCCTTAGCAGAAATCATCCAGTACGGGGTGGCCATCGTCCCAAAAGGCTACCAAACTGCTGAGCAAGAAGTGGATCAAGTGTATCTTGACACGGGTGGGGATGATTGGCCTTTCACGGTGATTGATAGAACCAAATCTCCTCAAATAATAGAGGAAAGGGTCAAGGAAACTCTGCGAAGAATAGAGCATTGGTGCCAAATGAACGGGCTCATCTACCTCGGAGTTGATTTCATGACCTCTCCGTTGGGCAACGCACCTCCTCGGGTGAAACAATAGACAAAAGGCAAGGGAAAAGGAAAAGAGGGTGAGTCTAGCTCCACCCAAGAGGAAGCTCCTGAAATCCCTCCTTCCGCTTCACAAGAACGGGTTGTAATCCCGAAAAGCCCAGAAAAAGAAGCAGCGGAAGATGTTCCAATAGGCACATCCACTCGGGATGTGACCATGATCTATAATAATCGAGGTCCCTTCTATTCCTTCTCCTTCTCCTCCTTCCCCTCCTCAAGTGACCCAAACGACCATTCCTTTGGTCGTGTCCTCTCCCCTTCTTCTTCTACTATTCCCCTTCTTCCTCCTCCATCTTCTCCTCTCTCATGAGCTGTCCCCTCCATTTATTCCCTCATCTCTAAGCTCCCTTCCCTTCCTATGTCTTCCTCCCCTATAGTACCCCTTCCTCCTATGAGCACTTCCTCGGATTCCTCTCAATGACACCTCCAAGTGTCTCCATGTTTTTCCTTCTACTACCGCAGCCTGCCCCTTCTCTCTTTTCTAGTCCTTCTCCCATAAGTCCAGCCTGGATCTCCCACACCTGAGTCAGCAGAAAAGGAAAGTTCCCATCGCACCGATGGACTTCTCTCGTGATCCCATCAAAAGGGGCAAAGAAGCAAAAGCCCATAACCCGCTTCTCTCAGAGTGCAACAGGGGAGAGAGTGATGGAGATAGCATACCCCAATCCTTTGAAGGATAAGAAGGATCTGTCTTCGACAGATTATACGGTGACTCAGGTCACAATGGGGACATCTTCGAAAGCTGCAAGGAGAGGCCCTATCTGTAGTTGACGCCCTTTACAAGAAACTCCAAGAAGCAAAGGAAGAGAAAAGGCAGCTAAAGGAGCAAAATAAATATCTTCTCCTTGCCTTGCAGAAAATGGGCAGTGCACCTCCTACGACTGCTGCCAAAACTCTTGAGCCTCTGAGCCAAGAAAATATCAATGAATATACTAAAATCGGCAAGCAGGGCATGGCCATTTCCACCTGGAGGAGCCAAATCCTCAAAGAAAGCGAGGGAGTTATCGCTAAGTTCACAGATTTGTACCAGAATATCAATCGAACAAATAGAGAACTCCAGGTGATAGCGGGACCCATCTCGAAGAGCTTGATCATGCCAAGATGCAACACGAGACCTTTCAGAGAATGCTCGACTGTTCAGTCGATGATCTGGTCAAGTTTGGTGTCTTTGGACACCCTAGAGCCCTCAATAAAATCCTTTCCACTGGATTATCGGGTGGATCAGCTGGAGTTCGTCTTGGAAAAGATCGACAAGGTAAAGGAGGTAGCCCTAGATGCCATGCATCAAATGGAACAAATTGTTCTCACAATGTCTCCAGGGTTACTCACTCCTTTCACCTTAAGAAAGGTGGAGGAAACTATTCAGATCTTCAAGGAGATCGTTTCACAGGGACTGGGGCCAGAAGTTACGTTCGACGCCGAATCCATTAATAACCTATTGGCGTGTCGTGACTTCATCGGGTACCTGATAGAGGCAGAGAATGATTATTCCAAACTCCCAGAAAGGCTCATAGATGAGTGGGAGACCTGCGAAGCTATCAGCAATAGACACAAGGATCCTTCCGAGGATCAACTTCAACCCATGATCAGCAAGTTCATGGAGTACCGTGCCCAGTTCCACATCTCGTTGCCCGAGCAGCAAAATCAGGATACCCCTTCCCACCACGGGATGACGACGAATAGTTTCTTTCTTCTCATCTTTCTCTTTCTAAAATAGTTGAGTCATGTTGACACAATTGATGACAACATCCATGTTGCACCATGGGATGATGTCATCCATAAAAGTTGTCAAAAGTCAACAAATGATTTTGTGATCTATTGTAAGATATTTTTTTAAATAAGTGGTTTGTTTGCTTTTGTCTTCTTTTCCTCTCTCCTTCTATATATACTTGAATACTTGTTGTATTCAGGGGTGGATATCTTTTAGATGAAAAATATAAGTAGGAGAAAAGGCTTTGTACTTTTTGTAATAGAAGAAAATATTAATACAAATATTAAGACTTTGTGTTGAATATCTGTGTTATGGGCATCTGAACTTTCTTATGTCAGATCTATGTGTTTATTCTATTAGATCTATCTCTACCTTTTTGTCATTTATTCATCAGTATTGCTTTATTCGTTTATGCAAGTAGGTTTGGCTCTGTTTACTACCAATCCCAAAACATAAACCCTCTGACCTTTCTACTTTGGAATTCATTTCTTTTCTCCCTTCGGACCTGATCTTTCTTCATCCTCTACTTCATTTCCTTTCTTTTCACAATTGGAAACACCCCTACTGGGATGAGATCCCAAACCCCCGAAGGCGGAATATTGTGAGACTTGCATGATTCCTGCTGGTAGAATAGCAATAAACCAGTTTCACTTTGCTGACTCAAAGACGGGCTATGCCCTACACACTGTTGGCTCGTCTATCCATAAATCTTCCCAGGAGATGATTTTCAAACCAACTCTAAACAATTTAGGCCAATAGTATCCCGCACGAAGTATTTTATGAGAAGTGACAAAAGAAGAGAAATTCCCACCATAAGCCCGATCATGAAAATCTGAAAATAACTTCTATTTCTCTTTGTCCACACATTTAAGGAATATTCCATCTATGCCTCACTTGAATAAATAATTTTCCCATAATACATATTGTGTAGATCTTAGGTTAATAGCTCTCTTCTCCTTGGCACTTAAATGGGGTGGACACTCTCTATAAGTAAGAAAATGTGCAATGCCAACATACCACTCATCTATTGAATTGAGAGCAGAACAATAGGAACATCAACTACTTTTGTGGACAATTCATCATCATCCCCTTTAGTAATAAGCTCACACAATACTTTCTCCCAAACTATCTTAGTTGGCTTGATATCAATATCATATTCTTAGAATTTTTCTACCCAATCACCTCTGTTAGTTCCAAAATCTTGTTGTGTAAGAATAGACTTGATGGTTGTATCAGGTACAAGCATAACAAAGTGAAATTTCAGAATATAAAAAAGTGCTTGATAGCTTTGACCACTGCAAGAGCATGTTTCTCCATCATAATATATTTCAATTCACGAGCTTTCATAAATAGCTCATTAATGCAATTGGAAGTTCATGATCCTCATAATTTATTTGAGTTAGCACAGCAGCCAAGGTACCCTCTGTAGCATAACAATAGATGATAAAATCCTTGTTGAAATCAGGACATGCTAAGATGGGAGTTTTAGCAATGGATTTCTTAATACCTTCAAATGCTTCGTTAACTCTAGAATTCTAACCAAAGTTTTTCTTTCTTTAGATCATGTGAGTAACACTCATAGTCACTCTACAAAATCTGGAATGAATCTCCTCGGGAAATTTATCTTGCCAAAGAAAGAGTGAACGCCCTTTTTCTTGTGGGAAGAGGAATCTGTTGGATTTCTTGAATTCTTTCTAGATCTATCTTGATCCCTTATTTGGAAACAATATGCCCTAGTAACTTGCCTTTAGTGACAAAAATAAAGACTTCTTAGGATTGAGAGAAACTCCATGTTCTCTACATTTCTAAAGAACTATTTCCAAATTTTGAAGATGATCTACCCTTGTTTTGGAAAAAACAATCAAATCATCAAGGTACACAACAATAGACTTTCCTTTATACTACCAAAATCTAAATCAATTTCCCTCTAAAAAGTCTCACCAAAGCATTAATAAGACCAAATGGTGTTCTCTTTTAGGCAAAGGTGCCCCAAGGGGTATTAAAATCAATCTTATACTTGATCTCGTGGTACTAACTTCCACTTGATTGTATCCAAAGAATCCACCTAGAAAAGACAACATCTCAGAGCCTAAGACAACTTGCAAAAATTTATCCATCATGGGGAGTGGATAGTTGTCTTTTAGAGAGTCCTGATTCAAATTTTTGAAGTCTACACAGATGTGGATCTCACCATTCTTTTTTTTTTATAGGCACAATTTTGGAAATCCATGTTTAATGATGTATAGGGAAAATAATCTTTTCTTTCAGTAACTTCTAGATCTCTCAAAGAATAATATTAGCAACCTTAGGATTGTCTATGCGCCTTCGTTTATGCTTGAAAGGTTTGATCCCAGGTTTCAGAGGGATATAGTGTTGCATCTCCTTTGGTTGAAAATCCTAAAAATCATCATATGAATAGGCAAGAACATAAATATACTTCTTTAATAGGTTTATTGTTTTCTTATTCTCTTCTTGAGTGTAACATTTTCCAATATTCACCACCTTTGGTTCATCATTTCTTCCAATATTGACCTTCTCATACTCAATATATTGTCGAGTCCCTTGAGAAGCTTCAGATTTGATGAACCTATCATGTTTTTCAAACAAATCTTCTAGACTCACCAGTCCTTTGGGAATCTTGTTACCCTTCAACTTAATACAACCATCCTGATCCATCTCTTCCTTTATATCTTCCTCATTATAGGGCACATGTTCTCTAGGAAGAGTTTCACTTCCTTGAAAATATAAGCGATTTAAGTTATTTTTAAGCTCCAAGAAAGAGAGAAAGTTTTTATCATCATTGAAAACTGTCGATTGCTTGCATTATCCGGCACACTAGGCCTAGGAATCATTTCAATGGTAAATTTCTCTTGCGAGAAATTTGGATGAGGAATCAACAAATATCCTAAGACGGGTATAGAATCAGCTCTAGTATTTTCTTCTCTTGGCACAACTTCAATTGAGAAAGCATCAAGGAACTCAATGGAATCCCAAACAATATTTCTATAATGTTTCAATCTCCTATTATTGACTTGGTAAATATCTCGTAACTGTTTCAAAATCAACTCTGCATCACCACAAGAAAAAAAATTCTCTACTCCCATTTCTTTTTCCTTACTCAACCCGAGGATGAGAGCCTCATACTCAATTGTATTATTTTTTTTTCAAAATGAAGCTTGAAATAAAATGGATGAATCTTCCCTTCGGAGAGATTAACGCAACACCAAATCCATAACTAGTTGAAGAGTAGATTCCATCACACGCCAAAGTCCAAATGCCATTGGGATCATGAATCACTCCCTTAGGAATACTTACCTCATCCTTCGACATGATCATATAGTTCCCATACCCAATATCTTCATAGAGTATTTTTGCTTTTAGATCATTAGTCTTTTGCACAATATACTTAGTTTTTTTTTTAAGTAACAACTTTATTATGGTTCCATTGACTGGGATTAAAGCATGTGACCAGTCCATCTAAATTTCACCTCCTACCTCTTTACATAAATTCCTACTTAGCAACATACCATATGAGGGAGGAATATTAACAACCAAAATAGTGGCTAAGACCCTTTTCTCTAGAAAATCAGCGAAGGCTACTTGTGCATCTTTAATCCTTCCAACCAAAGGAACTTTTCTACTCTCCATGGAATAATAGGAACCAAAGGTACGTGCTAGAGTCGGGCCAAAGCATGAGCTACGTTTGTAGACATTACATTGTCGATGCTTCCGAGTCTATGACACGATTATCGAGCTTATGGCCAGCTATAGGGCTTGATTGAGGTGAGGAAGAGGGAGTGGGAAAATAACTTTAGAAGTATTAGATGAGGCTTTAGATATGGAATTGACAAATTTTACCATTTCAGCAAAGGATTTTGGATGAGTTTGGTAAAACTCTACCTCTAAAATTTGAATTTTGGTCCTCCTAAGGTGATCAATGATATCAAAAGATCTAGAGGTGGATGGGGAATCATTACTAGGAACTTGAGAAACTTTTGATTTATCAGTTTTAGGAGTTGAAGGACAAGAAGTTTTGGAAATAGAAGTAGAAGGAAAAGGATTAGCATTACTCACCTTTTGCATGGAGGCAGTGGGAATAGGAGCTCCTCTTCTTGTAACCACTAGAATAGTTATAGGAAACTCCTTGGATTTCTTAGTAGGTTGCATCACTTTTTCTTTTATGTTCATTTGCTCCCGAGTCATAACAACATATGAATCACTATTCATAGCTGCCACTCTTTCATCATATTTATATTTGTCATCCATACCTTCAGTGGTAAGTAAATGAACTTGAGATCCATCAATTTCCTCCTATTCTTCATCAACCTCTTCTTACGGGTTTTCAAAGTCTTTATTAAACTCTTCATCATCAAGTTCTTGGACTTCACAAGTTACGTTAACTAGAACCTTGATAGGTGGGCCTTGATAGCCAATTTATTCGAGAGGAGGCAACTAGTTCCTAGGCTAAAAATTCCTCCTTGGAATATCTTGATAAGGAATATGTTGATCCAATTACTTCTTGATAACAATGATATCATTTTCAATCTTTTGTACTAACTGATTAGAATTGGATCTAGGGGAAGAGGAAGAGAAGATGCTTAAGATTTGGAGAATTCTCTTTTTAATTTTTAGACATGAATAAATCATCCTCAACACGATATCCAATCACCGATCGGCATCCGAGTTGCAAGGTTATCTCTCCTTAGTGCATAGCTTACTTTAGGAAACTAGGCATTGAGGAAGGAGCACTTTTGGATTTAATCTATAGGGTGAGTGTTTTGTGGAATTTTAAGAACTAGCTTGTTGAATTTAGCCACAAACTCCCTTATGGTTTCATGTGGTTCCTTCTTGATATGAGAAATTTGAGCCAAGAGGGAATGCACATCTTCAACAGGTTTGAAACATTTCTTAAACTGAGTTATCAAGGTGGTCCAATTAGTAATTGACCTAGTAGGAAGATGATAGAACCAATCAGCAACATTATCCTACAATTTTTCCACAAAGAGCCTGACAGAGACATCTTCATGTTCAACCCCAAGAATCCCACATGTAACAATGAAGGCTACAATGTGGTCATCTGGTTGTACTTTCCCATCACCTCATAATTTAGGAAAACCTTTCCTATTACTCTGGGTAACTCAGTCAATGGCTGAGTAAGAGCTAGGGGCCCAATCCATTGTCCCCAAGGTAGAGTGTTGCCATATGTGGGAAGATTTTTTGAAGGGGAAATGAAACACCAGAAATTATCAGAGAAAGAAGATTAGGGACTGAGTTGTTATGGAGGAATGTTATTCTTGGAATTTTTTTCTTTAACAGGAGGTGTGCTTGAAGAATGAGTTCCTCTGTTCCTTCTTGCTAGAAGAAGAGAGAAGTTTTGTTGCTCCAAAATTTGAAAATGAGAATCTTCAACCCCAAGAGCTTTCTTCCCATGTGTATACCATAGAGTTTCCAGATCAAAAATGATCTTGAATTTGTTCTTTTAAAAGGGATATGTTTGAAACAAAATCCCAAAAACTGTTGGGTTTTAAAATGGTACTTTAAAAAACCACAGTCAGGGGATAACAAGTCCCTCCTCTTTATGGGAGAGGTTCCCTTATTGAAAGAAAGCAACAAAGCTTATATATAAATGTACAACTTTCATCTTAAGGTTGGACCTCTGACATCTTGAAATGATTTTATACCAAAATAGATTATCAATACAAATGAATGGAAGAACTAAAGAAAGGAAAGAGTAGAATATAACAGCACTTTCAAGAAATATAGATAGCAGATTATTACCCTATACGTACTGAGCAAGAGTGATACAGAATAGAATCATTCACATTCACAGGATAAGATATCATCCCGTAGACACAAATTTCTAGAAATCATATCAATAAGAACACAAAGTTTCTTATCACAGAAGATAAATGATCTACAAATTTCAAGTAAGCAAGAGGGGACAATGGAGGAAGATAGAGAAAAGAGGAAAATCCTTCTGTATTGATTTAATTTCAACTATAATTACACTTCAAAAGTATTAGAGTCCAACATTTGAAATGAGCCAAGCTCTTACATTTATAAATGACACAAAAAGAGGAGAAGAAGAGAAGGAAGAAAATATAATTTGGAAGCTCAACCACCAACCATCAATGCCCTTATAAATCTTCCTCCAATCTTTCAAATTTGGTTTTGCATGTCTTTGGCATGCTGAAGAAGGAAGGATGGAAGATCAGATCAAATTTGATCTAGTTGAAGCGTGCCCAATTGTATATTAATGGCATGAAATATTTTTTCCATATTTTCACCAAAATTAAGATATCTAGTTAGTTCTCCATGTCTATTTGGCGTGTTAGAGAAGGAAGGATGGAAGATCAAATCAGATCTGGGTAGTTGAAGCAATCGGATCCCATATTAATGAATTGAAATACTTGTTCTAGAATTTCACTGATCAAAGCCTGCTGAAACATATATTTTATGTTTCCATGGAATAGAGGAGGTTGATCTCTTTCCAACAGTACCAAATTTGTCGAATTTCAAGAATTGGAGCGAAAGTTATGATTATTTGAATATTTGAATAGAATCCGTACAAAAATGGCGAAAATACTATTTTTGTAAAATGGATCAATGGGCCCAAAATTGAAATTGCACCTATAGAAATCTATAATTACACATGAGCAATTTAAATACTTAAATTGTGCTAATTATCTCCTTTTCCGCAAATTGGAGACATATCGTCAATCTTTGCTCATCTTCTCTCCTATCATCGTTAATTAATTTCACTATGCTAACTAATTAAGTCACTGTCCAATCAATACCCTAATTAAAGACCTTCCGTTATTAAATCACCAAGTGGGTTGAATTTATCCCTACAAAGAAGGAAACTCATCAAGTACTCATGGATTTCATTATGAATAATATAACTTGTAGGTTTGGATTACCTAAAAAAATAGTTGTTGACAATGCTATGAGCTTTAGGGCTAAACCATTAATAACTATGTGTCAAGAGTATGGAATCGTTCGACATATGCATCCAATTACAATCCTCGGGAAATGGTCAAGTTGAATCAAGTAATAAAAATTTTCTCAAGATAATTAGGAGGACATTGGAAGTGAATAAAATAAAGTGGGGTGAGCAGCTAAAATTTTCTTTGTGGGCAAATAGGATCACTACTAAAAGAGCTACTGGAAAAGTCCCTTTGAATTATTTTATGGAGTTCAGGCTCTTTTACCCTTACATATGCAATTTTCTTCCTATCAGTTCATGCAAAATCTTGAAGATGAAGAATTAAACCCCTATAAAGCCAAGATTAATCAGATAGTGGAATTGGATGAAGAAAGAAGGGAATCTCACCAAATACACCTCAATTTCAGGGAGAATCTTAAGAAAATATTTGATAAAAAAGTAACTCCTAGAACTTTTAATGTTGAGGACCTATTTTTTTGTGGGACAAAGCGGGAATGAGGATAAAGGAAAACATGGAAAATTTGATGCCTTATGGATGGGTCCTTATTCTATTGATATAATAATTGGTGAGAACACCTTCTTCTTGAAATATCTGGAAGGAGACTTGCTAGAGTTGTATGTTAATGGTAGGCATCTCAAACACTTTCTGGATTGAACACATACAATCAAGGTATGAACTCTTGTACTAGTGTATAGTCTTTTTGGTTTTTGCTTTTGTTTTTGTTTTTGTTTCCCTTTTCATTTTCTTGGTCTACAGTGACTAGTTGCCTTGGTATCTTGGTGTGTTTTTGTGAAATACGTTGGCCATTTTGACCTTGTGCATGTTTTTGAAAGACTCCGTTGTCCAATGAACTAAGGCACTTTGTTTGTAAAATGTTCATTTTATTTGGTTCTTGTGACACCCACAGGGGGTGCCCATCCTTGAGTTGGAGCTAGTGTTAGTGCTTAGTTTGACCTTGCCCTTTTATCCAATGTGTGTCTTTGAAAATTTCCTTTGATTAGTTTTTCAATGTTTAAAGAACATGTTCTGAAAGATACAATCATGTTAAAGAAAACAAAATATCACGTTTAGGTCGTGAAATCCTCTTTTTTGGTTGAGGAGTGTGATAATCATGTCGTCCCTAAAAATCCTTTTGAAAAAATTGATTATTAATCAGGTTTAACCTTGAAAATCTTCCCTATATATCATCCTTTGGACCTTCATTGCAAATTTCATATTTCATTCTCGCCACCCGAAGATACGTGGCATGTTTCCATTGGTTGCATTGTAGTGAGCTCGGTTTATAAAGTTACACTATTCACATAATAACTACAAAGTGCAAACCTAGCCCTAAGGCCTGACGAATATTCCCACGAATATTTGAGTCAAAGGATGCAAAAAGGAGAAATTGACCCCACTCCCAAAAAGGAATATGTGTCAAAATAAGATTGGAGTGGGGAATCACGCCAATAATGTATTTTTATGATAATGAGTTGATGGATTGCAAAGTGTAATAAAATATCTGAGGCCCACGAAATACAAGTGTCGTGTTCTCAAAAAAATTAAAAGAGATGGGGTTTTGGGTCAACTTAGTAGTTTTGTACCCAATCAGGAAAACAAAAAATATGTAAAAATTTCTCACGAATCCGCTACCCCTAATATTTGTACATGTGTCATGCTCTCTGTGAAAGTCAAAAATCATGTACTCGGGTCAAATGTGTGCACTTATACATGTTTGAAAGATAGTGCAAAAGTGTAAAAATAATCTCTGATCCCATGAAGCATTAAATTTATCCATGTGGATGGTCCATATTCAAATGGAAAAAGTAGGATAGACGGTTAAAATGTAACACATTTATGGTTTCCACCATTAATGCATTTTTGCACAAATCAAAGAAAAATAATTAATGGTGGAAAATTATTGATTTTAAAATTGTTGTAGTACCTCAGGGGATTATGGATGACCAACAGACAGTGAGTCAATACTATATTGACAAAAAAATTGAAGGACAACCAATGGCTCCTATAAAATGGGATGAGGGAGAGTCAGATAATCAATATAACATAATTTCTAATGTAATGAGGACTTTGACTTGGTTGAAAGGAAAAGTTATGGATTTATCCATACAAAACACAAAGGTACTTAATGAATTCAAGGATTTGGGAGTTTTGAAAGAATATCTTCCCCTTTTGAGAGAAGGAGCTGATAAGATAGATCCTTTGGGAGGAAAGGCTCCTTATTTGCCCATGAAAATACCTACCACAGGTATCATTGATGAATGGACTACTGCTGCTAGTGAAACTGGGACTTCCATGTCTGCTTTAAAGTAGAAGATAGAAGAAATTCTTTTAAAATCCATGCAAAATTCTCCCATTACTTTTGTAGTACCAATATAGACTAAAGAAATTGGTGTAACTAAAATAGGAACCCCCATAAAAATATTGATAGGGGAATCCAGTTCAACCAAGACAATGAGAGGATTTATATCAGGTGTGGACCTAGCATCTCTGGTATAAGGTACAAAAGGAAGGGAAGGCCCTGAGGTCAAATGCTTTGAGATATCTACAAAGAGAGCTAGAGTAGTAATTCCTTTGGAGAGAGATATGGGTACCCATTATGAAAGGAAGATCCCGACATGATTTATCCTTCTTCTCTCGACTAAGGAAAAAAAGAGAGTTGATATAATTGTACAACCAAAGTGTCTTAAACTTCAGTTCTATTTCTAGGAGGAATAATGACTGAATTAATCCAAGAGTAGGTAACTCAAGGTACTCCCCCATCTAACCAGCCAGGAAGTTCTATGACAGGACAGGGACTAGAAAAATCGATGCAACACCATTTGAAAGTATAGATTTACCTCACTCTAATCAACCACATAAACAAATAAAGAGTCCAATCAAGATAGTGGACACATATGTAGTAGGGGAGGTACCTATAATTGAACCCTTTGACATATCAGTTGAGACACATGTGGTAAAAGGTATATATGTTCTTCAGTTGGATGAAAAAATGAAGGAATCTACCTAGTTTCCAACTATTGAAACAAGAATTTCAATAGTACAAAATATTTCTATTGAAAACCCAACAGTTTCAGGTGTAGATGGATCAAAGATTCAGAAGATTACAAGTGAAACACCTATGGATACTATTGCACTAACCAAATAAGGTCCTCAAAAAGAAACAAAATTCAGCAAAAGTAATGAGCCACCTCAGAATGTAGACTCTGTTAAAGAAATGGTGGTGGAAACCACAAAAGAAGTCATTGCAAAAGTGGAAACCAATGACAGTCAAAATGTGCAAACCATTGATAAGGGTGAAGGACCATTTATTGGATCTCAGCACATAGAGAAACAAAAAGAAGAGATGATAGAGAAAAAGGTTATTAACATACCAGTTCATGAAAATTTTTCCACTAAACATCATCCTTTAAAGGATATAAATAGTGCAAAAGGAGAGGAACTGATAAAAGTAACAACACTAGTCCAAGAGACTCCAAAGAAGACCATAGAAGTGATTACTACCCCAATGAAGATACAAATAAGGAGAATGTTCAAATATACAAAGTGTGAATTAGGAAGAAATCAATCAATCCCAAGATCATGATCAGGGAAAGAAGCAGCTGGAGGTAATAATAATACATGATGAATCCAAAGAGTCAATATTGGGAGTATACAAGGCACAAAAAGAAATTTCATTGGTACAAAATATTCAAGAAACATCTAAAAATTGGTGGTTTTCTCTGAGGAGTCCCAACAAACATCACAAGAGGAAAAAATGGGGACTACTCTCACAACTGGTTGGTTGGGAAGGTTGATTTCAAAAGAAGAAGAGGAATTTGTACCTGAAAAGGTCATAGATATTATAACTTTAGCCTTCCCAAAGCCAAAGAAGACTTCAAAAAGGCTAGAGTTATTACTAAGACTCATGTAGATCCATATGGATCTAGAACCCTGGAGGTTGCAACCCCACACCTAGGAAATTCAAGGGATGACATAACAATAAGTGATTATGACATCCAAAGCACATCCCATTAGGAAAACCTTCTAGGGAAACATTAAAGCAAGAAGTTTCAGAGGCATTCCAAGGTTTTTACATAAAGTTGATGAGGAAAAAGTATCAAAAAGGAAATTAAAAGACCAGGTCAAATATTTGAAATCATGTTTACAATAGTTAGTAGGCCCATCAAGTGAAGATCAAGAATATGTTTCTACCATCACTCCTAAAGTTATTGGAAGCATTGAAAAGGTTGTTAAGAAGGTCAAGGTTGTTGATGAATGGGTTGAGAAATTAATTGAAAAAGGGAAGAAGATCTTTGAGAAAGCAAGAAAGAGGTATGAAGAACTCAAGACCAAGCTCAGTGAAGTAAATGATTTGATTGAACAATGTGACAATGATATTTTCTACTATGAAGGAATCCTTCCCAAGCTAAACCTTATCAATCAACTTGATGAAGATCTAGTTGAAAAGGAAGGAATTGTGCCATTAGATAAAATGGGAACCCAATATGCAATTGAATATTTTTCTAAAATTAGGATTGAAGTTTTGAATCAAGTTAGAGAAAATATGGAGATAGAAAATAAATGGGTTGAAAAAGGAATTGACACCATAGATATGAAATTGGAAGGCATGGTGTTTGATAAACACAAGAAGAGTTATGGTGACTTGAAAATTGACTTCTTAATCAATTCTTTTGAGAAATACATCCGAGATGAAAAATTTTCTTATGAGGTTATCAAGAGGCTAATGGCTATAGAGAACAAAATTTCATAATTGAAAGGAAATTCATGGGAACATAAGCAAAAAATGGATCAATGTGGGGATGCATTGAACAAGAAGACCCTGATATTCCAACATCACACAGTCCAACTGAAGAGGATGTAAGGTAGTTATTTCAAAGGTATGATGCATACATGGAAAGGTAGCCAAAGGAGGAGGAAGATGATGAAGATGAGGATACTAACCATGAAGACCAGTGAGCAAGCTTAGGCTTGTTTTCTTTTAACAACTTTTCATCTCATTATAATTGGTACTCTTGTTTCATAAAATTTGAACATTATTTTGAATTGTTGTTTTCGAACATGAATGTAACTTGATGCAATACATTAGAATTTTATATTTCTTTAATATAATTCTAAATCTATTAGGAAGCATGTGTATTAATGCAATAGTTTGAGTTTTTTGTATTGTGGAAAAAAACAAAATAGGGATTCTATAGGGGGCCCTGCCCATGAAAAGATACATACATTTTTAATATTACATAAGGGGAAATTAGGAGAAGTGGGACATTCAGTCATCTTCTATTACTACTTTGAGATCCTCTCCAAATGGGGGAACTTTGTTTAGTAACCTATTTTTCCTTGGTACAAATTCTTCTGAGCCCTGAGTTGTTTGAGAAAACACAACTACCCCAGCCAAAGTACGAGACATCCCCATATTCATCAATGTGTTAACATTAAAGGACCATCCATGATATTCCTCAACTCTATCTTATTTTGATAAGAAGATACCCAGTCCAAAATGTCCAAACCACATGTAGGAAATGCCTTCCTCCCTTTTGCTTTGTAAGGAGTAGATCTGAATAGGAGAATTTGAAGCAACTGGAAGAGAAAGTATTGTGGTCCTTAGACCTAGTAGAACAGAGACTTAGAACTAGACTCACCCTTGTATTTCCTTGTGAAATGTGGATGTTCTCTTGGAAGGGGAATAGGCAAGGGTCCTAATAATTTTTTCTCCATCAAAGGAATATGCTACTCTAAATGAATGGAAGGTTAGAAAGTAGACTTGTTAGCACTTTCCTTGATGTTACAGGATGATGCCTTAAGACGTTAAGGAGATGAAGGCCTTGATTCTTCCTCATCCAAACTTATAATTGAGGGTTGAGAGCTTTATTCCCCCTTCTTCCTTCTTGCTAATGATGCTAGTACTATAGGTGTTTGAGGTGGCATAAGTCATGTTGGACCTTTTTCCAGAGAGAATATTTTTTCTCAAATTCATCTACTTTGTGATAAATGGAAGACATAGTACCAATTGAAGTCTCTCCATAACATACATAGGAATCCTGGGGAATCATTTTTATAAAAAAATATTCATTGCATAGAAAGGGATACTCATACTCATTCATCCTCATCACAGTAGGACTCCTTTCAATCCAAAATTTCTTTAGTTCTTCTAATTTTTTCGATGCTACCATTGGAAGAGGAACCTCTTGGTATGTCAAGGGCCCTTTTCCATCCCCTGGGTCTATAATCTTGAATAAATCCCTGACAAATGCCTCATCTAAGCCCATTAAATCAAATATTTGATTCAAATCTTCTAATGATATCTCTTTTAGGCTAGTTGCTACAACTATCTTTTCCATTGCACCAACAAAGAACTTTGAAATAGTTTTTCACATTTAAGAATGGAAAGGGGATGCATACTAATGAGGAAATGGAGCTAGATTTATAGTGAAAATGGTATAGACAAGTTGAATTGGATTGAATCATTGCCATTAAATGAATAAATATCTCCTACCTAGCCCACACAAAGGAAATAAGTTTGGAGGTAAATGATATTATGAAAAATAAAATGGTTGGCTTGATGTGACATAATCCATGTGAGAACACTCATAGAAAGACATAAAAATGAGTGTGTGTTCTTGAGATGGATTCTCAAAAACCAAAAGGGATTACACATCAAATAAAACTATTTGGAGGCGCTCGAAAATCATTGAAAAGTCTCCCTACTTGCCTAAAAAGGAAATGATTAAACAAGTAATATTATAAGGATGATGTGGCATCCCATTCATTCTAAGATAATGAAAAATGTAAATCATTTGTAAGTTCCTCCACAGCAACACGAAAGTAGAATATTTTCAAAAGAATGATAATAGATCAGATTGTATGCCGTAAAGGGAATATTCTTTTGAAGATTCAGAATTTTGAGGGGAAAAAGAGAAAGATGAGAGGAAATAAATTGTATACATATGGGAGGAATGTTCTCATATGGAAGGGGGTTTAAATTTTCTAATATTTTTAGAGAAAAAGAAAACCCAACTATACCTTTCCTGAGAAACCTAAATCGAACCAAGAAACCATTGATTTGTTTTACTTTGTCTAAATTTTCTCATGCCAAGATGATTACGAGTGTACAGTCATTAGAAATCATTGAGGCCATAGGATTTATGGTCCCTTGCTGAGAAATTTTCATTTCTTAAAATTAATTGTGTGTTGTCTCTTGAGCAATGTTGTCTTTGTTCTTAAGGTAGAACACTTTGAATCAGTTGTTTATCTTCCCTGTTGCAATCTTAGATTGATAGTTCCTTTTAGTTACACTAGATCTTGTCTTGGCTTGTGGCATTTTGGAAACTGCAATTGCATTATAAATAGATCTTTCTTTCTGTAATGTGATAAACAGTTTTAAATCCATGTTGTTATCATTCATTTGAGAAGAAATTTTTGTAATCTTTTGAGTGTATCTTGAGTGTAATTGAACAGGATCTGTAAATTTTTTGTTGAGGATTTAGCATGAGATTTTTGTTTTAAAATTCTCAAAGATTGTGTGAAATCTTGCACTCTGGGCCTCCACTTGTGCATACCTTATAGTTAAAGGGTTGATATTAGTTATGTGATGTGTTTTTCTTTCCTTGAGGAAATTTTCAAGCATTTGTAAGGTTTTCTTGTGAAATATGTATAATCAAATTTATCCTACTTTAATCTCCCATTCAAATACACACAAATTATAACCTATAATTGTCAAATCCTTCTGAATTATCCATGTTTTCTCTGCTTATAACCATTTTCTAAGGGATTTTACCATTTCTACCCTCCCTTTCATAAATATGCGAAGTAAGCTAAGATCCACACTGTCTAAAGTGACTTGAAGTCCTATTTTGAAAGATATATGCATTATTTAAAGTGACAACTCATGAGAGTTAAATAGTTCTTGCATTGACCATGTATTTCCAGGATTACCTTTCATATCTCAAAGAGAACATTTAGAAACTACAATTTCATCCATTATTCTCATAATTACAGGTCACAAATTGGGTCCTCTCACCCTGGTTAAAGGAAGAACCTAAAGTAGTAGGGAAGGTCATCCCCTTTTGTGAGTGCAGCCTAATATTTCCCAAAGTCAAGTTCAAAAGAGTTAATCAGACATGTCCCGGCTACAAAATGACTATATATTTGATCTAATTGACTTTAAGCATCCAATTCAGATTGCAAATGTTGTTTAGCTCTCAAGGTGGTGTAGATTTGGGCACCAATATAGTGCAGGAAAAAACATTTGATGTGTTTGTTATATCATTTTTACATCTTGTTTATTTGATCATAATAAATGTTGTTTTGAATATTCATAAATAATTGTACCTAAGAAATTGATTAGCTAAGGGAGTGAAAGTTCGAATTGAATGCATATGGATATCATAAAACCATTATAAATAAAAATCTTTGAGACTCTAAGGAAAGATATTGGTAGTATTGTATAATTATAATCATAATCCAATAAACAAACATGGAATGTAAAAATATTTTCTTCAAGGTCACCCTTACTATCATAAATAAAAATATTATGAGAAACAAAAGCAATAAGAAAGGGATAGGAGGCCACTTAAGTACAAGTGGTTTATGAAGCAATTGCGTAGAATTCATATCATGAGAAGAAATAGATGCACCTTATTGTAATTGTAAGTGTTTATTTTGCAAAGTCTAAACAAGAGACTCAAGATCTTACATTCTATAATAATAATAAGAATGTGAGCCACTACCAACATAAATAGGAGATGTGGGTATAATAGTGGTCATAGGCAAATACATAACAACATTGTGAAGTAGAATATTAGGTGCCCCCTATGACATAGGCACCATAGATATTGGGATAGTAGATGCATGCACATTAGATGATGGAGGATCAAGATCATTTGTGGAGGATATGAAAGTATGTTTAAGTTTGTAATGGGAAGCATCGAGAATAACATCAATATTATCAATATTTTCTTCCATAAAGATGAAAAATGTTGTTCTTTATATTTGGGTAGGTCTTGATTATCACATTTTTATGAGAACCCTCACCTTATATATCGTTAGTGAAAACAATGAAGACAAAAGTATAAAATATGTGCATAGTGGAATATGTGTGCTCACAAGAGTGAGATACCCTAG
This sequence comes from Taxus wallichiana var. yunnanensis, assembly GCA_018340775.1. Classification (NCBI taxonomy): domain Eukaryota; kingdom Viridiplantae; phylum Streptophyta; class Pinopsida; order Cupressales; family Taxaceae; genus Taxus; species Taxus wallichiana. Next base: position 284,303,135 of record CM031243.1, on the reverse strand, counting down.
TGTTAGAGTTTATATTAGTGCAAGAAGAACCAACATATGTGTCCTTGCCCTCACATGAAGTGGGATTATATACTTAATTAAAGGGATAATGGCTAATACTAGAGAAATGGGTTTTGAGGTGAGAATTGGTTATGATATATTGTAGACACCCCAAATTATTGTTATGCATCGTAATCATTAAAACTATCATTGCACCCCTTTTACTTACCTAGAATTAATTTAATTAATTTTATTTACACCCTATCACCCCTTTTAGCTAATTTAATATCAAATTAAATAAATAAATCCACATGTCCACTTCCATATTTAAATAAATTAAATAATCCTCAAACTTATCCACCTCCCTAACTAAAGTCCTAACTAGAACTAAAAATTCATTATTTTAATCACAAGAGGATGTGTTTAAATTGACTCAAATCAGCATTTGAGTTAATTGAAGCTATCTTCAAGTCATGACAATCCAAATTCTTCCAAAAGCCAACTATTCATGACACATTTTGGGTGAATAAATAGCATATATGGAATTAAAAATCAAAAACATGTGCAACCCCTTGCCAACTCAGCCTTGACTCACTCTTGCAAATCAAGAACAATAGTCTAACTCTCCAATCAAATCTAGAAACTCAACTAAACAAGCTCAATCATGTTTAGTTATCTCCAAATCAAATCAATCACAACTTAGCTTGAAGATTCACTTTCTTCAGCTATAAATCAATGATCCTCCCTTTGAAAATCATCCACCAAAGCTTTTGAGAGTTCATGCTACCATTTTGTGCAATCTTTTGGTGAGTCAAAATCAAGTTTCAATACTTTTATGCTGCCCAAATCACATCAAGATCATACATTCATGCTTGTGGCTTAGCTATTATTTCATTTGGAATACTTGGAGCATCCAAAAATCAACCATATCTCACAATTCAAATGGATCCAAAAAATAATGTCACTCAACCCCATTAGTTTAGCAGATCCAATCTGAGGTTTCTTTGGGATTTACAAAGGAATTTTTGTTGTTGTTTATGTTTTAATTTTCCTCTTTTATTAGAATTTTCATGGTATACATTCCAACACACCTGATGGGAATCCTTACTTCTTTTACATTTTTAGATTATGTTTTGCTAATATGATTATTTCGTTGTTTTCTTGGTGTTATTTTAACCTCATTATTCAAATTTTAGGCTTTTAGGTGTAGCAAAGAAGGAGAAATTTAGAAAAAGAAAGTTTCTATCTGTATTTCCTTAAATCTATCCATCCACATCCTAAGCGTGCTAGCATCACATGTGCTCTATGCTAGCATATCACTATACACATTAGCATCATAATGTGCGCATCTGTATAGGATTTCACGTGCCTCCGTATAACTAATTTTCTACTTTCTACACCCGGCACATGTTAGCATAGTCATCTATGTGCTAACATTACACTAATTTTTTTCCTTCACGCACTATCATCATTATCTACATGCTAACATCACATACAAAATTTTTTACACGTTCTTTCTCCCTCCTTTACATGCTATCATAGTTTGTTTACACTACCACATCCAAGTGTACATGCTAGTGTGCTCTATATGTGTTTTTACAAAAAAATTAATGAGCAATTAAAATTCTTTCTAATTATTGTTTTTAGTACTATTGTTAATTGTTTTCTTGCAGGTTTTCAAATTTAATTAGTTTAGGTGTCTAACTTGCTTTCAAATTTCATTTAATATAATCTTGCAAACCACCACGTATGCTCTTTTCTCGCATTCTTAAGGTGATGTTGAAAATTAGAAACAGTGAGTTTTCCTTTTGTGTTTTCTATCGTGATTTCACCTCAGGAAAACTCTTAACTTATTGTTTGTAGGACCGTCTCATACGAATATTGTCTTTGAATCAAACTACTAATTGTATGTTTCCTTAATCATGAAATCAAGCAAACCTTATGACATATTTTTATTAAAATTTATATAATACTTTTAATTAAATTTTCGGAGACGATTTTATTGCCCGATCTATTGTAACTATGTGAAGTGTGTGGCTAGGGGCCATAAATTCATTGTGAGGAGTATCACATGAACCCCAAAGTATTTTTAATATTGAGGGAACTAACAAATGAAAGGTACCCCTACCTACCTAACTAGTACATCCGTGAATATTAGAGCCAGTTGTCCTTAGTGACGACACTAGTTTGATGCTTTGAGTGGGATAAAATCTCACTTATATAATTAAGGAGGTAAAGTAAATTTGAAGATTAACAATAGTTATCGTGGTTGTTTGGTACTTAGGGAGAGAACTAATTTATAGGAAACCCTACTTGACTAATCCAAAGTAAGTTTAGAGGCCTTCCTTGAAAGAGGGTTTAAAACCCGTGAAGTGAGGATCACGAGGGATGACGTGCACATCAACAAACATGCAAATGACAATGTGAAGAGATATCGGGAGGAGCGAGCATCAACCTGAATGTGCATGAAAAGATTTGGTAGAACCTAGTTAAGCCATAAACTCTCCTCTATCTCATAGATCAAAAAGGGTGTACATATAAGAGGTGTTGAGTAACCCCCAGTGCTGCAATCATGAAAACTCGAGTAGAGAGGGGGAGTTACATTCCTAGAATAGAAGTGTAACTCCCAATGACACATATGATGTGGCCTTTTGATGTCTTGACTTTGATGACGCACTGATGCATAAGAGAATCTCATAATGACCCCTAAATGACATATGGACCTACGATCTCACCTAAGTGAGATGAATCACCTAATGATGTGGAAAATACACACACCAACACCCCCTTCATCGTAACTTAGGATGAGGCGGCAAGTCAAAAATGAGAAATGGGTCCCGACACAAAGCTTGATGAGGTACCCACATACAAGAAAAAGGTCCCAAGCAGTGAAGGAAAACCCAGTGGGAAAAACATCCACCACAAGAGAACAAAACACTCTCTAATCTAAGAAAGATGCCAAATATGGGTCCTAGCTCTAGACGAGCCTGAAAAGGTACCCATGTACAAAGAGGAAATCTCTCGGAAAGAAGAAGAAGAGAGAAGAAGAGGGAGACAAGAGGAATGCAGAAGATGTCATGGATGGATCTAAACTCTATAGCTCTAGGAGGTCTCCCAAAATAATTTCGATGACAAGATCCTCTACCTCGGGACTGAAGAAGAGCCACACGCAACGAACTATGTGCCTACCCTTAGGAAGGACAGAAATGATGTACTAGAATTCCACCCACTCCACAAAGGAAACTGAAGGCAGCAACATGAAGAACTCTGAGTCTGGTGCATGAAGTGTGACATAGGTCTAGCGAGTGAGTGCGAGGAATCGAAGGTAATGCCACATGTGTATAATCGTCGAGTAAAAAGAGGAACACCCGCAGAAAGGATGTCCAAGTGATGTGAAGGGAACAAAAATCCTCCACAACAGAAAATGGATCCACAGCTGAGGGTGGATCAATGAAGGTCTCTAGAAATGTGGAAGTAACATGATTCCCAGAAGGGACACTCCCAACAACAGAGATGATGAACTCCTCTGAAACACCTATAGATGGATGAGGGACTTGTAGTGCATCATAAGTAGATTCTGTGAAAAGACAACTAAGGTCATGCAGATACTCATCCTAATGAGGGGGCTCAACAAACAAAAGAGTGATGTCAGATAGGTATGAGTCATCCAATGAAGGCAGAGGAGTGGAAGGAGCCTCACACACTAGAAGTGGAAAGGAGGTGGGTGTAATGATGGTGTGATACTGAGTATGAGACTACTCAATATCTGATGAGATATGGGATGTGGCAACACTCTCTCGGAATAGTGAGAGAAAGTGGAGAGGAGTCCTCTGTAGTACTCTCGACATCAGAACTGGGTGCACAATCCTCGTCATCAGAAGTAGAATCAAGCAAGTCTATGTCAGTGGAACTGTCATCACACAAAGAAATGGAGGAGACGACTGAATCAGCAGCAGCAACAATGGCGGCAAAGTATGTGAAGGGTCTCCATAGAGGGACTGAAGAATGCTCCAAACACGGTGAGGTGGCTCTGAGTGTGCCACATGAAACCAGATATATCGAGAGACATGCATCATCATGTGACCAAAGACATGGTCACAAGTGTCAAGAAATTTCTCTAGATGACGATGATCAGCAGGTGCAGGAGCTGGCCCAAGCAGGAAGGGTAAAAGACCCTCATGGGAAAAGTAACATTCCATGGAAGCATGCCAAGCTAAATAGTTCCCTCTCCCAATGAGAAGTAGCGGAGGCTATAAAGCGATCCTACGATGCTCAAGTCTAGAAAGAGCACTCTCCATGATGAAAAATGTAAGATGTAAAGAAGTAAGACGTCGGACTCAGCCAATAATGCGTCAGCATGTGAAAGCCCAAGAGTACAGTCAACCCCCCAAAATGCAGCACTTTATAAAGTAGTGCATTTATAAAAATGACAATTTCATCATGTAATGTGTGAGAAATAATGCAACTTTGACTAAAGAAGCACTCAAAAATGAGTCATAAGTCAAAACTTGTGGCATTATTAAGATTCCCGCAGCTGATGGAAAAAGTCAACAAACACCTAAACCGATTAAAAAAGTGCACAAAATGGGTGCAAAGGGTATTGTGTGGGTACCCATTGGAAACAACATAGAATTTTAGTAGGGGTTTGTTTTGACTACGAGGGGGGATTAGCCTCCTACAACCCCGGACCTTGCCCTCCATCTTCGACACTCGTAGGAAGGGCAAGCAATACAAGCCAAAAACCCAAATTTTAAAATGTTACAATGCCAAATGAATGTTTTAATTCCTTAAAACATTAAAATATGATTTTTTTAACCTAAAAACAATTCTAAAAGGAAGTGTGGGCCCACGTTTGGAATGTGAAGAGAAGAGAGCCCATGTGTCAAGTGTTGCAGGAGTCTGTTGGGTGGTTGTTGGCCATGTGGAAGCATAACCATTCACTGCAGGATATTAGCATAGGTGGAGTTGAAGGAATGTTAGAATACTGGTTGTAGAGTTGAAACGGTAGATGGTGGGAGAATGTGATCGCGCATCTATTGTGTTGGTTGAGCCGAGGTTGTGGGAGAGTGGTGCGAGCAACCTAGGCGTGATTTGTTCAACGCAGTGTACACAAATCAGAGAGATGAGCAGAGATATCTTAGGTGCTCAAAGTAACCGACGTGGGGTGTAGCTTGCCAAGGTGAGTTGTTGTGTGAGAGTTGCCTAGCTTTGGCGAGTTGTGATGCAAATGGATAGAGTCCACATGTGAGTTGAGTTGTGGGTCTACACGAGTTGTGGTTAGAACGACACTGTCGAGCCGAGAGATGGCTGTTAACAATGACGATCCGGGGTATGGGCCACGTGAAAGTGTAATCCATTGGAAATCTAAAAATGTAGGTTATCCTTATCACTTCCTCCAGCTACGTAAATGAGTCCCTTTTCGCAGTCCGCCGAACAACAAAAATAGTTTCTTTGCGGGAGGTGGTCGGCCCCTCTATTCCAACCACCTACAAATTTCATCCCGTTCCAAGATCCCAATGTAGAGTATACATGTGCAGGAGTAACCAGAATCAACGTGAGGTGTATCTAAGAAAAACTGGATGGAGCATGAGTAAACGCAAGATTTTAAGGCCAAATAATGCTCCAGTCAACGTTTCAAACCACCACGAACCTTGAAAATTGAAACTCGGACAAGTGGATTAACAGTGTAGGGTAGTGAAAAACATATTGAGTAGCCTAGACACAGAGTGTCGAGACCAAGGTTGAGTGGAAAATGACCTCGTGGAAGCAAAACCCGAGTTTTGAAGAGCAAATGCACAAAGTTATATGCAAACCACCACACCCAACACACAGAACCAAGTACATGTACCCTCGAAAATGCAAGTAGAGCATGCAAATATGAGCATATGCAAGCAAGGAACTGATGAGCCCGAGAAGACACCAAACTCTGAAAACACCAGAAACTCGAACACAACCAAACAAACCATGATCAAACCCGTGCAAGAGGTATGACGCCCAAATCAATGCAAGAAGAGCACGATCGGAATATCCATTATGAAACACGCAACAAGATCTGGATATCACGCCGGAAGCTAGAAAACACGCACAGAAATGCCAAGGAGTGCACGGATCCACAAGATCCACTCTGATACCATGAAAGAGGGTTTAAAACCCGTAAGCGAGGATCACAAGGGATGACGTGCACATCAACGGACGTACAAACAACAACATGAAGAGATCTTGGGAGGAGCAAGCATTAATTGAATGTGCATGCAAAGATTTGAAACATAGGCAGAACTTGGTTAAGCCATAAAACTCTCCTCTATCTCATAGATCAAAAGGGGTGTACATATAAGAGGTGCTTTGAGTAACCCCCAGTGCTGCAATCATGACAACTCGAGTAGAGAGGGGGAGTTACATTCCCCTGAATATAAGTGTAACTCCCAATGATGCATATGACGCACTGACACGTAAGAGAATCTCATAATGACCCCTAAATGACACATGGACTTATGATCTCACCTAAGTGAGATGACTCACCTAATGATGTGGAAAATACACACACCAACATTCCTATCACCTTTATTTTCCACATTCTTATTTATCATCATCTGAAATCTCTTTCCCAATTATATTCATTTGGATACTCATCTTGAGTTGATTTTATCACACCTTAGTCTTAGTCTTTAGAATCCCTTTCCAAAGTTAAGAAAATTATTTGATCTCACCTAAGTGAGATGACTCACCTAATGATGTGGAAAATACACACACCAACATTCCTATCACCTTTATTTTCCACATTATTATTTATCATCATCTGAAATCTCTTTCCCAATTATATTCATTTGGATACTCATCTCGAGTTGATTTTATCACGCCTTAGTCTTAGTCTTTAGAATCCCTTTCCAAAGTTTAAGAAAATTATTCGATTCAAATATGAGTCTAAGCCTTAAGTTTTGGATACCCACATCCTAACTTAAGCACATCCATTTCAAATCCAAGTCTTGATCTTTGATATTCACTTTATCAAAGATTAAGCACAATCATAATTCAATCACCAATATACAATTCTTTTTCATCTCCTTAAGTCTTATATTTTGGCATTCACTTTTCCAAATTTTGAGAAAATTCATTTTCTTTTTCCATTTTGTATTTTAGCATTCACTTTGCTAAAATATAATCACCCCTTTTCTAAGGTATATCCTTTCTCATGTATATCTCTTTCACACAAAGCATAGGTTCCATAAATATTCTTAACCAATAAGATATACCCAATACTACCTCGACATATTATAAGATCTCTGTTGGCACAATGATTATCCATAACCATTGAATCATATATGGAAATGGATTGAAATAAACTATATCCATAAATCCTTCATGCATTTGCAATAACATATAATGTTTGATGATTTGATTATCTCATTTCCTAGAAGAAATAAAATAATCTATTTTTCATATTGATCGCTCATAAATCATTAATGCATTCCCATGAGATTGGGAGAATGAGTGAAGATGAATCTTCCATTTGTCCACAAATCATGATTTTTTTTGGAAATTGGTCAAAGTTGGGGGTTTTGAAAGGACTCGCATCTTTATACAACAAGCCCTCAAGGATAGATAAAATGATAAATCATAACAGAGAAGAATCCCCAACAACAAGGAGGAGAATCAAAATGTAAAAAGAAGTGATAAGAAAATTAAAGACTAAAGCACCCAATGTTTCTAATGATATCATTTTACTTTGTAATATCCCTTACATGGGATATTAGATGCATGGAGAAAAAAATCTTTTTCTTTTAACAACTATCCATTCATCACTTTTATTAGGATATGTGTTTTCATATGAGTGAATTAGAGGTCAAATCTCAAAGGAAGCCAAACTTCCATCATTGGGCTTCCCAAAGAGTGAAACTAGTAACATCGTTGTCGCATCGATGTCCGGAATCAACGTCATCACACGATCCACCATAACTTCTCCAACATTCTCCACTAAAGGTGCAACCAGTGAATTTGGAATGTAATACTTATCAAAACCAACCATTGTATAAGTAGCCAACTAAAATTCCACATCAATAAATAAAATATCTTGAGGAGATTCCTTCCCCAAGAAGTCTTGTCATTTTTAGATTTATATTTTACCATCTAGCAATCTGCAGTGAGATGTCCTAGGTTAAATCATTTTCTACATTTGAAGGGAAATCCTTCATAATCAAGAGGCTATGACCAAATCCTATCCAACACTTTGAGGTCAATAGAAGCAGGTAGATCAAGCGAAGTTTCCGTATCCACAAAAAGCGTGTAAAAGTAGTGTGAGTGTATGATTCTATCTTGGAATCGATGGATAAAAAATTATCCAAAGAATTTCCAATAGCAGCTTAAACTATCCTTGCCCCAAAACTACAACATCATATGGGGTAAACAAATCCAGAATGATTTAACATGAAGGAAGTTGTGAGTGGGTTGAAAGTCATGAACCATGGTTTCATCAAAAAGTGATGATTCTGTAATTCCCATATCTTTGAGAGAATGATATCCTTATCATCATCCACACTAAAAACAACAATAAAAACCCCCTTGCATAAGGATAAATTTCTATCCTACATAAAACAAGAGGACACTAGATTGTAGTAATCCATGAGTGAATAAGTGGAAGACTAGGCCAAATTCCATTGAAGTTACAGATCAAATATTTGGAGGAGAATAAATCCTCAATCTCCATCACAAACTCCCTAAGAGTGACCAAAGGTGTAGATTTTGCAAATCGAAATAGGTTTTGCAAACGATGGAGTAGAAGCCCTCGCATAAGAGCGCTTCCCAAAAGCAGAGTCGAGATCCCATATTTTTGAACCTGAATAATAGAGGGGAAAATGGGCCTCTTGCTACTATTAGAGTTACTATGGAGAGGAGGATCCGAGGGCATGAACCGCAGCAAAAGAGGCATCGCCGCCAAACTAGTGCCCCTAACACATCCACCATTGTCAACAAATTTTAGGGTAGAAGACCCCACCGCATATCCAAACCTATGATGCCGACCCTTTACATCGTTATAAAAGAGAGGAGGGCATGAAAAATAGAGTTAGGGTTCATTGAAAACTACCTAGGGCTTGCGTATGGTCAGAGAATAAGTTTTTTTAGTCCAAAAATCATGATTTCATCCTTGGTACAACTACGTAATTTCATTATTTTGATCCACATCTTGTTTAAATTTTTCCCTTACATTTAGGTGGATCCATGAGGGGAATATTTAACTTGAAAACATATTTTATAGAGAAAATAACAAATCGAGAGTATTTGTGTGTGATTTGGGAACCCTTATATTTTACTATGTGAAAAATAAATACCTAATATCTTTTTGTTACAAACATCTCACATATCCCTTAACCATTATTCTCAAAACTAGGATCATTGAAAATATTTGTAAATGAATTTCCAATGATATCAACCATTTTTCATTTTGATCTCTCACCAAAAGATATCAATGAAAACCCATAGCTATGTTTGTGTGCCTTTCTTACAAATTTGACATCCATGTGGTTCAATTCCACGAAGTGAAATTTTTAAATTTAATATCACAAACAAACATTGTATTAGGGTTAGAAATTCATCGGTTCTTTCTATGTATAACCCATTGGTGTCTCATCATTCAACAGGAGAGGAATTGGAGTCGAAATCTTGAGACAATGCAGAGCACTAATCTTTGCTACTTTTCTACAAATCGTCATCATGCAAAGTGTGGAGGTTAGAGATCAATGTTTTAAACGATCCAATGCATCGATGAGTTCTATGTGTCCTACATGCATCAAAATGAGTTTACAAAGTATCCCAAAACATTTAAAGCATTTATCTCTACCACTTGTCAACCATTGGTGTTCTACGAGTTTGGAGACCAAAACTTAGTTAAAACATAAATTTACCACATGAGGGAATGTTGATGATTGGCACACACCTCCCATCCATCACATGTGTTAAAAGAAATTAAAAATAGATAAGTTCAAAACCCTATAGGACATAATGAAGCCAATTAGCGCCAAATGTTAAGGATCCACCAAGGGAGAGGAAAAGAAAACAAGTTTAAAAGCTATCAAGTTTCTAATGTCTATGCGTATAGATATTTAATAGTAATTTGTTGGCACCAAGGCATTTTAAATTTAAAATAAATAGTAGTCAAACTTAACCAAATATACAAGTTGTATAAACAAAGGATGAGGGGCATAATGAAGGTGGTTTTAATCGATTTAACACAAGGAGCCTTTATATTCTCTGTGATAGTTGAAAAATTCAATAGGGTTGAGTTTTGGCAACATTCACCAACAAAATTTCCCTATCGAGTTAGTGAGGTCTTGCATGGACTCAACCCGAATCTTCATAAAGGTAACAATATAAATATATAGTATCATAAACCATTTGAAAATGATCTAGCACTATGCAAAGTCCATAAATAATATACATTCTAATTGAATAAGAAGGAATTGTGTTTTATTGCGGCCTTTTAATTAGGTCCTTCCACGTGGTAAGAAACTTGAATATTTTTCTAAGGAAATCACATGTGTCATACATACAAATATTAGGTGTTGTGAATCTTAAATGTTGTAATCTAAGTAAAAATAATTAATCACTTATGAAAATAGAAATTAATCTATTATAGGAGAAAGAATAAAAGATTTCATATGTACTAAAAATAATTATTTACAATGTCATGTTACGATTGAGATCCATGGTGATAATTTCGAATAAATTTTGTACAATCGCAACAACTCATTTCTAATTCAAGAAATGTCCCATATATCGTGAGTAGTGTTCCTTTGAATGAAGGGTTTGCTAAGAATTTTGTAACATGTGATAATCATGATAATGAGAACTAGATAAATAAGCCTTGCATTGATGATGAGGTTTGTTACAGAACAACAACTAAACATAAACTAAGCGGTGTTAGAATTTTAAAAAGACTCGGAAAGGTTATTTTTCATGCGAGAAAATATAGCCTTGCCTTATATTAAAAGGACTAAACCCATTTTGGTCAAAGATCCTTCATAGAGTGAGATCACCTCTTTCATGAAGGACCTCAGTGGGACCTTCATAATAATACAAATGAACTTTTAAAGACTATAAGGGTTTTCCACTCCTACTGCAATTTTATGTGCTATAAAAATGAACACATCAATAGTGTAAATAATGGAAAAAGGTGATAGCGGATCTCTCTAGTTCTCTAGAAAGGAGACTAACAAAGGTTAATGGAAAAACTAATATTTCATAGAACTTCATGGATACGGTGAACACGTTAGAGGTGACCTTTCCACTTTGAAGCAAAGCATCACCAATGTGTCTCAAGATGTGAATTACATTAGTAGACATATCCACCACTACGTGTCATGAGAAAGAGAATAAGGGGAATACAAAAGATCAACTTTTTCTCTCTAAGAACAAGGGGAGTCATAAGCCGGCCATATGTTCTTAGTTTTTCTATAGTGGATTATATGCCTATGCTATGTTTGGTTTAGTGTAGTTTTGTGTGGTGTTACTAATTGGTTGAGGTCACTACCTCCCTTATGCTGTGTTATAAGGTGATTTAATCTAGCAAAATGTTTATCTTTAATCAAAATAATAATAATACTAGATCAAGTCCAAACTCGTACCACCATATACATATAGTTAAATGAACCATATCCACTTTAAGATTTTGTTTTGTTTTTTTAATGTTTAAAAGCTTCCACAAGTAATTTATTTAAATCATTATAAACATTTTTAATAAGAGGAATGGGGAATGCAATTTAACCACTTTTAAATTTATCACTCCGGTATCTTTATTCATTTGTAAAGCAAATTTGTAAATGAGTAAATATACTAAAACATGTAATACTCGATAAATTATTTTATTGTACTTATTATAAATATTAAATTGACTCGATTACAACCTTACTCAAAACACACAATTTTTACTAAAACTCAAAATAAATAACTTAAAAATTTTAAAACAATTGTTTTGGGAGCTATATCCCCACTTGCCCCCTTCACAAAGTGGGGACGAAAAACACAAAATTTAAAGGTAGGAACTAACAAAATTCCCCACACATTTGGGAAAAGAAACAAATGGCGTAATAATAATGACCTCCTTACAAATACAATCATTTATGCAACTCTATATTTATGTAGTTTTATGATCACGACTTATTATGTGGTTGGATTGTTAGAAAACCAAAACATTATTTTTTACTTTTAATGTTAACATGATTAAATAAGTTATAAGTTGAGTTGTCAAGTAGATTTAAATTTGATGATCATTTACATTTTTACTTACAATTATAAAATATTGAGATAACCCTATCTATATAGATGGTGATGACCATCACTTTTAACATATAAATTTACTATATATATATATATATATATATATATATATATATATATAAAAACTACCCTATATTTGCTTTACTGTCACAAAAATAATAATTGTTTGATAGGCATAATATATTAATGTAATTTGTAGATTAGTTAAGTGCATGAACATCTATGATGATTCATTATATTTAGATTTAGATTTCAAGTGACATAATGAGACCGAGTTTTCCAGATAAAGCAATGGTGACATCATGAGACCCCCAATTTTCCATATAAAGCAAATGGTGCTTCGTGATGTAATTTTCCATATAAAGCAAATTGTCTTGAAATTAGATACTCATTTCTAACTAGAAAAGAATGTATACGTTTAACTACAATCACCAACTCACGTGGAGGGGAACTTTCATCCTTCGGTCGCCTTCATTTAAACTTTTAAACCTCACATCCCTTGCATTTAGGGTTTAAATTAGTTTACATATATTTCGTTTTCTCAATGGTAAAATATTGATAAAAAAATTAAATTATAATTTTTTTCAATTTGTATATTAATTAACAATCACACATGAATACTTAATGGAAACCGAAAGGGGATGCATTGTAGAAGTTAAACTTGAAGGAGTGAAACAATGTAGAAGAAAGAGGGGCGGTGAATAAGGGGATTTAGGGAGGAGAAATGTAGAAGTGGGAAAAGAGTCCAGGGGAACATATGCATAATTGTGTCACGAGAATATTGTAGAGATAAAGACATGTTAAGGTGACATGGCATCTTAATCCTACACTGTTTGGCACTAGTGAGTGAGTGAATGTTATTTGCAAGTGGAGTCGAAGTAAGTGCTCTTATGATAGGAAAAATGAGATACGAATTCCTTGTTCTAGGCATGCCTTAAATGATCAATGTTAAAGGTGGGAGTTGCTCCTGGCATACGAAGTGTTGAAGAAAAATATCCAGAGCGAGTTGTAACTCAATGGATAAATGACTTATAATTGGATAGGTAGATGAACAAGAGGTGACATTCCTCCATTTAAACAACGCGAGTGGATCCATAAGGGATCCAACATGTGAAGCCCAACCATGTAAACACATTATCCTCAAGAGAATACATTTATGGTAAATTCTTTCAAACTTTATGGAAAAGTACACATTTGTTTGAACATACAACCAACCATCGCTCTAATAATTTATAATTCCTCGATTAACCCCACACATTTTTTTAGGATTTTTGACAAATGTTGTCTACCTAGAATTTAGATGACATGGATTTTATTGGCTTCTTTGGTTATACAGAACACAATGGTTCACAAAGCCATCCTTGGCATGGCATAAATTCGATGAAACCATTTATGAAAGAAGAGGCACCTTATCAAGGGATATGTCATTGAATAGTGACAAATTTGATGGTTGAATGCCCGAGAATTCGCACCTCGGATTATATTTCTAATGAAGCCTTTTTGGCCCTTTGTTTTCCCAACATGTGTCAATTCTACCACACAAAATCGCATTTGGAAATTACTTTTGGTGTAAAAAAATTAAAAAATTGACAATGTATTGTCATAATGAGAAGCTTTATAACCTTAATGTGCCATAAATACACAAAAGTGTGTTATAATTACAAAAATCTTTCCATCTCATATGTCGCACCTTTGGCATTGTGCATCATGATTTCCAATTTACCCGTGTCTCACCCAAACATTATCCTATTAAACTACGGTCATTCAAGAAATTCAATGTCGCATCAATATAGCCCAAAAAAGAAATATTACCTATGGGTTGTCACCCAAGGTTTCCCTTTTGAGAAGGACTTAGTGATAGGTACGAGAATTTGACCCTAAAATCATGGGTATAAATAGTCCTAATGGAGGCCAAATTGTGTGTTGGACAAATTTGGTGATTATTTCTAGGAAGATGTGTATCATTGTATTACACATAGACAACTGGAACATAATTATCATATACATATGGTTCCATGATTAAAACAAAAGTGGAAATTAGATCCATAAAATAATATTGATACGAGCATTTAAACCCATGATATATTAATATTAACATTAATATGTCATCATAGTGTGTAAAAGGCCAAGCTAAAAAGAGAAAATAAATCCTTGGGAAGTTCACAAAAATTTGACATTAAAAAATGACAAGAGAACAATTATATTTACCACTCCCAAAAATGGAGAAGGACGATCCTCTCGGGATTTTGCAAAGGGTGGTAGTATAGTTCAAACCCCGACAAAGATTAGATCAATATTCATTACAAGCAAACACCGTAATGATGAGGATGTCATCGTCACCATCATTGTCATCGTCACCATCCTTGTCATCGTCGCCTCCTCTCTGTTAGTGTTTCTATTGCTACTTCACTACATGATAATGTATTGTAGACACTTAAATTTGGTAATTTACACTTTAGAAACCCTTGATTTGACTATACACTCTTGCTATGATAAATACAACTTCTCCATTCCCACTTAGCACTTTTTTATGTCCATTGTTTAGCTTGTTTATCCTTGAAATTGACATGTCAAGACATTGTAAGAATATGTAATGCACAAAATCAATAGAAAAATATTAGTTGACATGTCCCAAGCTTCACTTGGCATATTTCTGCTCCCAAACAGGTCGTACAATTTTGTAGGAATGTATATCCTTTCCTAACCCATTTGTATGGTTTTGGACCGACATGTCTTCCAATTGTACTTTCAAATTAATATATTTCGTTGGGTCTTATACTTCATCTGGGTTAGCCTTTCTTAGATAAATCATCTACGAAACCCTATATAAGAAAGTAAACACTATCTTATTTGCTAACTTGGAACTCCTAAGGCAATACACTAGAGAACTCACTTCATATACTTGCAAAAAGCATCCAAAGCTCCTAACTCTTGCACTATCACATTTGAAGTCATTAGGGCAACAACCACATTAGGTTTGAAGCTACAAATTAGGTCAAGGCAACCATATCTCTCATAAACAAGCACTCAAAAATCCTCTCTCTAATTATTTTAGCAATAACAAAGTCAAAGCAAGAATGGTCAATGAAAATGCCAAATTTTATTTATCTATCTTGAATTCACATCAAGGTGGAGAACAACGTGTGGTTTGACGCCTCTTCGGAGTATTGCCATTATCGGTGGTGTATAGGGGTTCCAAAAACCTTCTAATATTTTTTTCAAGACTCTTCATCCATGACTAGGGTTTGAGGTGATAATCACTCTATTTAGAGAGCCTCATTATATGTGTGATAACTAGGGTTCGCAATGAAGAGACAAATCTAGAAACTTAAACACCAAAAAAATCTACTCAAGCTTAATTAGAGGAGGCATAAGACCAGACCGTTTGGTACGTACCCCGCCTTAGGTGGATATACGAAGAACAATTCCAGTTCTAAAGGCCATTGGGGTTATATCACCCATTTCTAGTAGTGTATAGTCCTATATCTCTCTAGAAGTCATATGTAATCAACTAAGTGCCTCTATACATCTGTTTTGAGCTTTCAATTGCATGTTAGCTTGATTGGTATGTGCCATATTATTTCTATCTAATATGAGTTATTATTTCTGTTGTAACATATTTATAAGGTCTGTAATTAACTCTAATCTAATCTAAACCTAATTAAATTGAAATTTAATTAAGGGTTAAAAATTTTGGTGAACCCACTTTTGATTGAATCCTTAACCTACTCTAGGATTTATTTTATTGTGTATTAGGCCTGCTAACCTTTAGGCCCTAGTTGATTGAGTCTTTTTATATGAGTACATGATTATTCTTCTAGGCTTGTGTTTTTGTTTATCATCATGCATACATTTTGTGCTCACTCTACAGCTTTTTTCTACCTTGGCTCACAAACATTTTGTTGAATTTGATGAATTTATAGTAGCCACAATGATTTTGTAGACACACGAATTTGGTATCTCTACCCTTATCACCTATGTGCACATATTCATTTATTTCATCCCCCTTAATTTATTAAAATGCCCCATTTATCCCATCCCTATTGAATTTAATTAATTAATTCTTATTAATCAATTAATATCATATCCCTTGCCCTAATGGACTTTCTATTTCCCATCCCTATGCTTTTTCTAACCTATCTCTACTGCCAACTCACCTACACCTCATCCCTAAACATCCTCTTCCCACCTAATGCTTTAAATCACTTGCCCAATCTTTAAAAAACCCAAAATCATGCCAAAATCAGAAAAGCTAGCCCATTGGGGAAACTTTCCCCATGGTTGGTGACCCAACCCAGTCATCGTCAACCCTATAAAGCTAAGTGATTTCTTTCAATTATTCATCAGATGCATGTGAATCCTCAAAAATTCTCGAGATCTGCAAACTCCCTCTCATGCTTATGCATTCCAGAATTAATTACAGGACCTCTTTGAAACGTGCTTACATCCCTCACAATCATCCCTCGTGAGTGTATCGTTATCTTTGAATTTATTTATTTCAATATTATCGTTGCTTTGTTGGTATCTAACCTTTCACAACAATAGATCATCTACATCAATGCTCGTAACTTCATCACCAACCTCCTTCTTCAAATCCATACTTGTAGGTTACTCTTCTAGTTTTCCTTTCCTCGCCTTTATCTAACCTGTCATAGTCACGATTGACCATAACAAGTCATTGTCACCTCGGCCTTCTACAACTTTTTCTTCTTGTTCTAGAACCTCTACCCATCTCTCGTATAAGTTCTATGTTTGTCCCGACTTGTCAAAAAAATTCTAATCCCTTTGTGGCACTAAAATCAGCTTATGCACTTTTGCACTGGTCGCCGTCGACCAGGTCCCGATTCCCACTTACCCTTCTAATCCTTTGCTTTCTAACATTTTGCTAGTTTTTGCTTCCTTAGATTCCCTCTGCAGATTGATCCCATCATTCACCAGTTTCTGCTATATTCAGATTACATCTAGATCTTGTAGGATCTGCATATTTCACTTGTTTTTCAAATTTTCATTTCAAGTCGTCACCATCAACTCGCCTCTGCATGATCTGGGTCACCACCGACCTAGAACAGATACATTTGATTTGCATATATTTTGATCAAATCAATACTTAAATCAATCAATAGTGCTTTTAGATTTTGTAATTCCTTCATTTTCTGCATATTATCAACTTGTCTTTTACTTTATATTAATTTTGTTTAACAACAGGGGTTAACATCCACCGAGGAATTTAACACTTCTCGGGTTTTCTTTGTCGGGAAACCCCCACAAACCATCTAATCTTTTTCTTTCAATGGGTTTTATTTCTAGGTTTCATTCTATTTTCAGCAACGGAATCCATCATCATCTTACACCCATATCACATCACGCATCCAAGGTAACATAAACCCTCAAACATTTTTGAGTTTTCTAGTTTCTTCAGTAGTTAGTGCATCAACTTCATTAGGAACAATAAATTTAGCTACATTCTTGGCATGCCCGGTGGGACCACCCTTTAGGTGATCTCTTGCATTTATTGATTTTTCCTTTGCTTTTTCTATCTTTTGTTAACATTGTAGCATGAGGCTCCAATTTATTACTTTCTCATGTTGGGTTCGTGGCCTAGATCACTCATCACTCAAGAGTGCAAAAAAATAGGAAAAGTCGTATCCAGGTATTCTTCACTTTTTCCCTATTTTCTCCTTTTTGCATCATACTTTCCTTTTCTTGTCTATGTCCTCATCGAATATCACACTTCATTTTGGTTTAAAAAGAACCTTTCTTTTCTACATCTTTTTGCTCACATAGCTTAAATAGGGGTTTAACCTTCGCATCTCACACTTTATCACACACAACCTAAACCTCACAAATCAAATTAACACATCAAGACATCCCCTTACCCGATTTATTGATTGGGATTTCATCACCCAACAGAAGTCACCTCGACTTCCCTAGCCATAAAAAACTGAAACCAAACATAGTTTTCCTTCTCCTAGGTCCTTTGTTATCCATCCCCTTTTCTTTTCACACTTTCTTAAATAAATTAAGAACATAAAAAGAACTATTTTCTTGACTTTCTTGGGTAAAACTTATTTCATGCCCATAGTTACTCGTTTAGTAGCCAAAAGAATGGAACAAAACTTGTCTTCAAATAGTTCCTTATCTCAAAAATGTTCACCACAATAGTTACCTCATTCGTGCCCTTGATTACTTCTTTCATGAGAACTCAACCCCTCATCGATGTCTCTCACCCAGAACCCCTTATTCACACTACAAATTTAGGTGAGACTAACCCATTCTTACACCATCAATCTATCCTGTCTCTAGGCCAACTACCCCACCATCCATTCGATCAGAGTCTTTTGGACCTCCTAAGGTCCCTCTTGGTGATACCATGTTCCAAGAGCTTCTAGATTCCAATCTAGTGGCACTCTAATACTATCTCCTTAGGAGATCAAATCATATTCCCTTAGATGGTCCACCACTCCAAGCAACTTTATCCTTATCAAACCAATCCCCAAACTACCTAGTTTGTAGTAAATGAGCTTTCTACAGCCCATATTGCTTCCTCTTCCACCAATCCCTCATCTCATCAAACTACCTAGATAGTCATGCCTATTCCTCACAATCTCCTGCCAAATCAACATTACTCTTCCCCTCACCTCTTGGTCACTATTGCCACTAGTGTCCCTAACCAATATGCCCAAACATCATATCCCCTATCTGGGCAAGTATGACCTTCTCACATCTAGCATGTATGTCAATACTTCCTAACCCCCTTTCACGGGTGCTTTACATTATTCAATATCTAACCCTTTTCAACAACAGTTTCAACCCATTCATACCCACGTTCCCACTCAACATTTTCTGTAGTAGCCTATTCAATCCTAATAATCCTATCATGTTCACATTTCCCAACAACAATTCTTTCAACAACCACCCTTTCAATCACATCCCATGATTTACACTCACCCTAAAAAATTCCTCAAACACCCACACATCCACAAGTTCATCAACAAACTCATCCGACCACTTCTTACATGCAACCACCACCTCTCATCCCCAACAAACTATTTTGAATGATGACATCCATGTCGTCATGAATAGGTTGGCCAACCTTGAGGATGATACTTTAGGATCCAAGGTATCTTTATCATATGATAAAATTTGTAACAAGCCTATTCACTCATCTCTACCAATCAAACCATATCCTCTACATTGGGAATTACCAAAAATTTCCAAGTTTAAGATCAAAGAGGGCCCAAAAAAATTCACCTTCGTGCATTTAAACACACATGTTATCTTATCACACGATCAGGAATTGATGCTCCGCACTTTCCTCATGTCCTTGGTCAGTCCCGCGTTGGACTGGTACAATAGTATCCCTCAATATTTGATATTTTCCTTCTCCTAACTTGTGCAACTATTTTTAGAACATTTTTCAATTAACATTGCACATAAGATAACTATCAATGATCTATATGCCATCCGACAATTTGAAGATGAGTCTATTATATACTTCGTCGCATGATGGCATGTCACTATAAACCAATTATCCTTCCCTCTTCTACAAACTGATCTCATTGAGCTCTTCTCACGTTTATGTGTGAAGCATATATCTTCTACTTTACAAATCCAATCATTCCAAACCTTTGATGAGGCCTTCACCATGGCTTGCAAGCTTGAAACATGCACCCTTAAGTAGGGCCATTTAAAACTGAAATCAAATAAACCCAAACATGAATTTACTAAACCATCCACACCAAACAAAAATCAAATGCAACAACCATTGTTTTGGGCGTTAAATCATCTCTTGCATCTACATCCAGCACCTGAACTCAATAACAACTCACTCAACCAATGCCTAACTACACTCCCCTTGGGGAGTCATATAAAACAATATTTGACAAGATGATGGCAGTAAACCTTATCGTACTTCCTTCTATCCGACCAGTTGATGACTTAAGACCGAAACTTGTGTGGTATTGTGAATTCAATTACTGCAAGTACAACTAAGTCCAAGGAAATGCCATAGAGAGATGTTTAAATTTCAAATATTTGGTCCAAAGACTCATCGATCAGGGTGATATTCAAGTGGAAAATCCAAATGCTTCACCCAATCAACCACTTGACATCTTTAAACAACCTTTCCCAAATCATACACCAATGATCCAAGCCACCACTTCTACTACAACCCAAGCACCCAACACTCACACTATAAACACCCTAAACACTACTGATCAAGAACCTATCCCATCCACAACTTCCTATCCTTCATCGTCGATCACATCCACTCCCTTTGATATCCTTCCTACCTCTATTATACCTACATTTATCTCGACATCCACTCCCACTTCTACATTTAGCGTTGGTCCTTCATTAACTCCCTTACCTATCATATCCACCTCATCATCTACTTCATCCATTCTAGTAGGCTTGACCACCTCACCTATATCCATTCCACCCTTACCCGTCATACCATCCATAGAACCTATACTGGTTCCTCCTCCCACTCTTTTACCTCCATCAATTGTTGTGGTCACATCCATGCCACCTTCTTCCTTCACACCAATTTCATCATTTGAGGAATTCTTAAAATCACTTCACCTTGCAATGACCTTAAATGTTCCTTCTATGTCATCAACACAATCCCATCAATCTCCACCTTTTGTAGATCGCCTCAGACAAATGTTGCTTCCTACACCCAAACCAACCATAACATCACCATCTGACCCCAGTTAAATTTGTTGTCACTCCTCCCAAGGATGCATCTTCACATATGAAATATATAATCCCTCCTAGAGTTAAACCATCCAATCTAAAATCATATATTTCAGACCACAAACATTTCAACCCACCAATCTAAAACCATTCAACACTAAAACACCAACCAACATCAAAACTAAATTCAAGTCACCAAAACATCAATATACTCAAATTTTACCCCAAACATCCAAGATATCTCATAAGGCATCTTCTATTACTTTATTTGGATCATATACAAAAATATTCCAACACTTATTACAAAAACTCTACAATCACACTTCCGCCTATCAAGGACTTTGACCCAAAAGGAAAGAAACCTTTATGGTTCAATTCTAACCTTATGTGTGCCTTTCATCATACCCATGGGCATGATACTAAACATTGTAGAGCACTCTAGACCATTATCCATAACCTCATTAAAGAGGAAAGACTTCTTCTTGGACCAATCCAGTCCCTTCCTTCCATATCTAGTCCGATATATGCCATTTTCCTTCGGAGATGACTCTTCTAGGGGTGGTCCCCCTTTATTCATTAATGTTGTTTGGGTGATTACTCGATCTGGCTCACATGATCTAAAACAAACCTCTAAACCAAAATCCAAGACCTTTATCACCATTCCTCCTCCTAAGGAGTTAACCACATCATCGAAACCAAAGGTTTCCGTTTTAGTAGCTCCTAAGCCTATTGAACAAAGTATTGTTAGATAACTTCATTAGGCCCCAGTCAAGATGTCACTTTATGAGCTCATCTAAATCTTGTCAAATCATAAACAATCTCTCACTGAAGCCTTAAAGCACATTCCAACATCTAGTGACAAAGTTCAACCCTTCACATCTCTCGTAGGATCACTCACTACTTATGTGGCTATCTCGTTCAATGATACTGAAATTCCATACATCCCACTGAAAGAACACAATCTTCCCATCTTTATTATGGTCAAGATCAATGATACATTCATTTAGCGATCCATGATTGACAGTGGGGTGAGAACTAATATTCTTTCATCACATAACTCAAGATCCCAAAGGAATCATGGCCCACCAGGATGCTTGCGGTCCTTCACGCTTTCAATAATTCCATCGCTCTCACCTTGGGAATGGTCGTCCTCCTAGTTTGTGTTGGTGAGAATCTCATCCATGAGATCTTATACATCTTTAAGGGGGGATTTCAATATAATTCTCCTTAGACGACCATGAATGCCTCATGCATTGCGTCCCCCCCACTACACTCCATTGTTCCATTAAATATGAGCATGAGGGAAAGGTTCGACGCTTCCTGGGACATTCCTCCCTTCCAAGGATGCAAAATGACCTATAGATAAAATGATGTACTTGTTCCTAAGAATGATCCATCTTCACCATCCACCAACTCAGCCATTCCCTCATTCGAATTCCCTAACGATGACTCCTTGGGTAACGTAATAGAGAAACTTACAATGGGGAGTATCGTCTTCTCACACTCAACACCCTTCCTACTTCTCACCATATCAGTAGACCTAATAAGGAACTTGTGTATGAATCAAGTGTCAAGGATGTTCCTTTTGACCCACTAAATCTTTAGACTAACCTCATTTATGGCGGTTTTGATACCCCCTGTTCTCATGTAAATGATCTTCCACATGCCAATATTTATATCAATGGCTTTGGATTTCTCAACAAACCATCTTTTTCCTATACATATCTCCATCGTTGTGCATGGAAAGGATTCGTCCTAGGCTATTATGAACACGGACCATATGGCCTTATTCCTGATCAATATCACAAAACTTAGGAAAATTTTGGGCTAGGATATTAGGAGCAATCCCCTGAGCCCATCACACCATCTAAGATACTCATGGACATGCCTTCTCCACCTTCTCTATCTTCGCTGAATTTTGAAGACATGGAAATGGATGACACCATTTCTATTACTTCTGATTTTTTTATTCTCCACCATAACTTTGGGACCGGTCACTTATCAAGAAAATCAAACTAGGTCCCTTCCCCTTCGCCATCCGAACATGATAGAAGAAGAATCTTCTACCATTAACATCCTTTAGTGTGCTGACAATGATGTCATTATTTCCCACATGGGGGAAGAAGATTCTTATCTTCAAAATACCTTGTCATCCGACACACCTACTCTTCTCAACAAAGCCACCATTGATGTCAATATCGAGACTCCTCAGGAGCCTTGTATTCTCAAAGTGGGCCAATCTTGATCCACATGAGCTATAATCTTTCATTACATTCCTCTCCCATCATAGCCAGGCATTTGCATGGTCATATTTAGACATTCCAGGTCTTGACCCTTCTATCATCATTCATAATATCATCACCTATCCCAATGCTAAACCTGGTAAATCAAAAGCTTTGCCGCATGCATCCTCACATTGCCCTCCTTGTTAAAGAAGAGTTATAGTGCCTTCTTTCTACCAATTTCATCATTCCCATCAACTATCCCCAATGGGTTTATAACATTGTTCCCGTCTCCAAAGCATCATGAAAGCTTCATATATGTATTGATCAATCTCACTTGCCCTAAGGATGATTTCCCTCTTCCAAACATCTATCATCTTGTGTCTTACTCCGCAGGTCATGAGATGCTTTCTCTCATGGATGGTTTCTTTAGTTACAATCAAATTCTCATTGCACTAGAAGATCAACACAAAAACTCCTTCATTACTCCTTGGGGACCTTTTACTATCATGGCATGCCCTTCAGTTTAAATATTTTTGACACTACTTATTAGAAGGACATGACTTATATATTTCATGATCTCATCCACAAAACTATAGAAGACTATGTTGATGATCTTTTAGGAAAATCTAAACATCAACGTGACCATCTTTCCGTTCTTGAAATCCTTTTCAAGCACCTTATTTGTTTTTTTCTTCGTCTCAATCCATCCAAGTGTGTATTTGGAGTCTCTGTTAGGAAATTAGTGTTCATAGTGTGAACATATGGTTTGAATATTAGTATTATTTAATATTTAAATAATATGTGAGTGTGCACAATTAGTTGTCATGCACAACTCATAGAGATAGGAATGTATGAGAATATCTTGGGATTGGGAGTAAGACTAGGGAATAAAGGAGAGATTTGGGGATAAAATGATAAGACTTGACTCCATGATTTTAGGAGCAAGCAATTGTATAAAATGCCCTCTCATATTCAATAGAAATTGCTCCATTCTACTTTCATTTTGTCTGTATTTTTTATACTTTCCATTTCATGAGTTAATTTTATTTATTGTTGTTGAATTTATTTATGCAAATCTAGAGATTTAGCATCATCTAGTATCATGACAGTTTCCTTCTGCAAGTGTAGAAGAAGAAGAAGAAGATGGTTGAAGGAATCTCGTAAGAAAATTTCCAGCAGACACATCACAGTAAAAAG
Source organism: Taxus wallichiana var. yunnanensis (assembly GCA_018340775.1). NCBI lineage: Eukaryota > Viridiplantae > Streptophyta > Pinopsida > Cupressales > Taxaceae > Taxus > Taxus wallichiana. Next base: position 284,278,770 of record CM031243.1, on the reverse strand, counting down.
AACACAGTTTACTCATATGACATCCGATTGATGTATCATTTTTTTATGGAAAGATAAGAACAAGACACACAATATTTCAGTTTACATCGGCTTCAGATTCATCTTGTATCTATGCATAAAATTCTGTGTAAGTTGAGTGAAATGTTTTGTTGTTTTTTAAAAAAATGTTTGATAGATTGAATGTATCTAAAAAACCTAGATTCGAAATATTACAAAATTTATTGGGTTTGTTTAGTTAATATCTAGAAAACTTCTGTTAAAATTTTACAAAAACCCAATTTCTATTTTAAGAGAAAATTGGAAATAAAAACAGGGATTTGAAAAAAAAAGTGGTGCATAATACATTTATGTAATTTTTTAATTGGATGCATTTTCACTTGCACGCAACGTCCATAGTCAGGGGGTGCATTATCGGTTGAATCGACACCCAAAAAATTGTGTAATGAGCCTAAAAGCTACATTTGCTAACTAAGTAGCATCACCATGGAGGTTGGAGGCAACAGAGGAAGGAGGCGTTTTAGCGACCTCTCGTCAGGCACCATTGATGAGGCTGCAATATTGCTTTGGTGGCCATGTTTTTTTAGTTGTGTTTGGTGTGTTTAATTTCAACATGTGTGGTAGTAAATAAAGAACAGATGGATAATTCATGTTCATAGTTAGGAACATATTTTCCTATATTTTGTTCTCTTTTGTAAATTGTGGATGAGGAAACATGTACGCTTTTATGAAAGTGGTTAGTGGTCCACTAGAAAACTAATTTGAGATTTTGTGAATCTCTTAGAAAATCACATACATAGTGGTTAATGGAACTCCACTAGAAAACCTATTGGAGTTGATGGTACTCTTTGAAAACCATCTTATTATAGAAAATTAGAAGGTATTAGACATAACTCACCCATGTTCACACTAAGGGGGTGAATGTTAGGAAATTAGTGTTCATATTGTGAACATATGGTTTCAATATTAGTATTATTTAATATTTAAATAATATGTGAGTGTGCACAATTAGTTTTCATGCACAACTCATAGAGATAGGAATGTATGAGAATATATTGGGATTGGGAGTAAGACTAGGGAATAAAGGAGAGATTTGGGGATAAAATGATAAGACTTCACTCCACGATTTTAGGAGAAAACAATTATATAAAATTCCCTCTCATATTCAATAGAAATTGCTCCATTCTACTTTTATTTTGTCTATATTTTTTGTACTTTCCATTTCATGAGTTAATTTAATTTATTGTTGTTGAATTTATTTATACAAATCTAGAGATTTAGTATCGAGTCTTAATGGGAAAACTCTTTGGCTTTATCATTTCTATTAGGGGCATTGAAGTTGACCCCACAAAAATTAAGGAAATTATTGAAATTCCTCCTTCCAATCTTAAGCAACTTTGTAGCCTTCAAGGCTGCCTTCAATATATCCATCATTTCATCTTGCAACTCTCGAATCATTGTCAACCCTTTCATCACCTCCTTCGAAAGGACATAGAATTGAATTGGGATCACGATTTACAGAAGGATTTTGATGATCTTAAACAATATCTCTTATCTCCATTGGTGCTTACACCTCCACGCAAGGGGGATCCATTTTACTTGTACATTTCTACTACAAATCATGCCTTAAGAGCTATGTTATCACATCACAATGACCAAGGTCATGAGCAGTTTGTTTATTACATCAGTCGCACCCTTCATGACTATGAAACCCGCTACACTAAAGTTGAAAAAATTGTGTTGCACTCTCTTCTTTGCTACTTCAAAGCTTCAACACTACCTCCTTAATCATAAGATGTATGTCGTTACTAGTTTTCATCTTCTTAAAACAATGCATTCCAAGCCATATCATAATGATCGTATCACTCATTGGCTCATGCTCATGACCAAGTTTGACGTTGAGTTCATTTCTCAAAAATATATTAAGGGTTAAGTTGTTTTTGACCAATTAGCAAAAGCCCTCTTCCTAGTACACAAATTCCTCACTAGAATTTTCCAGATGAATCCATTAACCAATTTCCTCACAAATATAACATTCTCAAATTCACTCCTCCTTGCTTACACTAAAATTTATTTTCTTTAGAGTGCTAACTGATATGTCATCATTTGTGGAATTCTTTATAAATGTAGATTTGATGGTGTTCTTCTCGATGTCTTAAATCCCATGAAGCCTCTCGAGCCATCCAAGAATTCCATGATGGTATTTGTGGTGGACACTTTAGTGGCTTAGCCATTGCTAAGTGTGTTCTCCATCTTGGCTATTACTAGCCTTCCCTCAATCATGATTGTTGTGAGTATGTTAAGAAATGTGAAAAATTTCAGCAGCATTCCAATCTTATTCATATTCCTAGTCAAGCTTTGCAATCGGCTCAAGACCTTTGGCCCTTTTCACAATGGGGCCTTGATCTTATTGGTCTTATTAATCCTCATTCTTCACAGAAACATCATTCTATCATCACTACAACTAAATATTTCACTAAATGGGTGGAATAAATCCCACTCACCTCAACTAAATCTAGTCTAATAATTAATTTTATTTATCAACACATTATCTCTGCAGCTTTAGCGTTCTCCAAAAACTTTTCATGAACAACGGAAAGTCCTTTAAAAATAAAGATCTCAAGAAAATATGTAACGCATTCAACATTAAACTCATCTTCTCTTCTCCATATTATCCACAAGCTAACAGCCAAGATGAAGCTACCAATAAAACTCTTTAGAATATCCTTGTTAAGACTATTGATCAAGCAGGTCAGAATTGGCATCTCTAACTTCCTTTTTCCCTTTGGTCCTATCGCACTAGTATTCATACCTCCATGGGGGATACACATTTTCTCTTGTTTAAGGTTCTGAATCCATCCTTCCTCTTGAAGTACAAATCTCATCTTTGCATGTGTCCCTTCATGAATTCATCTCTGATGAAGACTATCACCCAACTTTTCTAGGACAAGTCGAGTTTCTAGATGAGCATCGTCTTCTTTCTCTTGAACACCATCATATTTATTAGGAGTGCATTAAATGTGCATATAATAAGCACCTTAAATAACGTGACTTTAATGTCGACAACCTTGTTATCAAATAAAATCATAATGTCACTACTCTAGAAAGGATCCAACATGCAAAGTTTTCCCCTATCTCAATTGGACCATACATTATTACACATTAGTATGGGTTGGGAGCCTATTGTTTGGCCTCCCTTGATGGTAAAATGGAATTGGAACCTCTTAATGCATTACACTTGTGATCATTCTATTGTTAGCATGTCTACCAGTGCTCTTAGTCATATCTTTAGATCATTCCTCCATCTTATCCTTTTCCATCTTTCATTGTGATGATTTAGAACTATGTGGTCTTCCATCACTTCATAGATGTGACCTTAAATATGGGCACCACAACTCGTCCCATAGCATATTCCTTTTAGACATGTTCTCCACTTTGGTGAGAACTCGTGATCATTACATCCATCACCTTCTTATTCACCTATTAGAACTATGCAAAGGGTCTAGGGGTGTCTCTTGTACACTTATTATTCCCTCCTCAGTGGTCTACTTAGCTATTCCTAGCTCTTCCCCATGTAAAATCAAAATTCATGGATGCACTTGTTAAAATAAAAGTTATAAAAAATACCGATCCTTGAAGGACAGTTGTTCATGAAAAAATAAAAATAAAAATAAAAAATCATACAAATCAAAGTCAAAAGCAAAAAATAAAGGAAAATAGACCGATCCCTTAAAGGATGACTATCATATATTACCTTTTTCACCTATATTTTGTATAAATTAGACCATACCCTCAAAGGATGACTACTCCTTTTCATGGAATTGAAGGTTTCCCACATTGATTGGCCTTCCATTTTATTAGCATCCTAAGAAAGCTTCCCTCATTGATCATCTTTCTTCTAGCGGACTTCTGCATTGATCAATTTTCTCTTTTCTCTTCCCGAGTTGGGGCACGGTTTTAGGGAACACCACTTTTGTATAACCCTCTTTCCTTTGTACAAGAACATTAAAACCCCCTTTTTCATGTCAACATTATGTTTTTGATCTCATCTCATTCATCATTTTATTTTGATATTTTATATAACTAACTATCGTTGGTTATTTGTTAACATCAGCTTTTAGTCGCATGTGCCTTGTGTCACCCTGGATCCCCTATTTCTTACCTCCAATGTGATTGGAGGCATATTTTCCTCACACATTCCTTGATATGATGTAGATACATTTATATCTATAGGTCGTTATCATTAAGGTTGCATCTTATCCTACTCATTTGATCTTATCCTCTCTTTCTCATCCTAAGTCCCCTTCTGGCCATAGATATTCCCCTTTAGGATACTCCTTTTAACCATTCATTTATTTAAGTCCATATTCATGGCCATACTCATCTTTTCCTTCGGGCATTTTATTACAATATTCAAATTATCCCTTTTTGGGCATACATTATTTTTCCAAAGTCCACATTCGTGGCCATATTCTATATTCTCCCTTTAGGGAATTCTATTTCCATATTCCAAATCCTCTCCTTCTCATTTCAAAGTCCACTTCTATGGCCATATTCACTCTTCCTTCAAGAATTTTCTTTCACAATATTATTCAAATTGCACATAAAGCCCACCTCGTGGCCATACTTTTTCCCCTTGGGGAATTTTTAATTAATCATTTGTCTTTTGTTACCATACTATACTTCCCTTATTTCACCACCCATTTTTCATTTCTCCTTAGGGCCATATTTGTGCTCCCCTTGGGGCACCATTATTTTTTTCCTTATGGACACATACCTTTTCACTTGATTCCTCATGTATGAAGGATTTTACATACTTTTCACATATAGTTGTGCATACTTTGATGACTTGCCTATGACCCATTGGTCATCCCGACTTGCATCCATATTGCAATGGTTTCTTCCCTTTCATGGGTCTGTAGAACATTGTCTTCCATCTCTTTTGAGACCATAATTTTCCTCTATTGATTTTTTATTGGAGTCACTACCATAGTTTTTAGTAATATTGCAATCCTTTTTTCTAGGGCATATTTCCTTAGCTATGCCTTGACCCATCTTTTCTTCACCCACCCGTCTATCATCATCTACCTTTTTCAAACACGTCATCGATTTCCCTTGATGTCATCAATCCCCCATTTGAGGGGGAGCTCATCATAAATCCTTTTTATTCTCCACCAAATCTCATCATTTTTGTCTCATGGCTTGCTATCTCAAACCACTCAACAAAAGTGGAAAAATGTAGACACCTAAATTCAATATCTCTACCCTTATCGCCCACATGTGCATATTCATTTATTTCATCCCCTTAATTTATTAAAATTCCCCCATTTATCCCATCCCTATTGAATTTAATTAATTAATTCTTATTAATAAATTAATATCCTATCCCTTGCCCTAATGGAATTTCTATTTCCCATCCCCGCACTTTTTATAACCTATTTCTATTGCCAACTCACCTATACCTCATCCATAAAAACTATCTTCCGCCTAATTCTTTAAATCACTTTCCCAGTCTTTAAAAACATGAAATCATGCCAAAATCAGAAAAGCTAGTCCATTGGGAAAACTATCCCCATGGTTGTTGGTGAGCCAGCCTAGTCGTCGTCGACCTTATAAAGCTAAGTGATTTATTTCAATTATTCATCATGTTGGTACCCAAATTTGTTCTCCTTTTCAGTTTGAGTAGCATCAAAGATATGGCATGAAGCTTGAAGACAGATGGATCATGGTGTGTTTCATTTTGTAGCCAGGGAGATGATCTAACTGGCACTCAAATAGGACTTGATCTTGTCCTAACTATTTTAGGTTGTGCCTTTTAACCAAGGTAAGAGGACCTATTTTTTAACCCTCAAATGGTGAAGGAGATGAAGATATCCCTCAATTTGTACAAATAGTATGAAGGGGCCTTGGGAAAATATGATCAACACTCCAAATCTGACTTTCACAAGTTGTCACTTAAAGATTATGGAGATACTTTCAATGCAAGACAAGGGTTATCAAGACATTTTGAAATCCCGATCTATTCTCGCGTACTTTAGCAATGGATTTTGATCTTTTGTGGGTATAAAGGGAAAAAAAAGGGTAGGATTAGTTGTTTTGAATGATTTTTGGGTGGGAGTTTAGACAAGACAAACAAAGATCTGCCAAACTCTTTGAGGATTTCAACAAAATATGGAGAAACTTAACAACAAAAAGTATCAAAATGGTTAATCATCCCTTCAACGAGGATATGTGCATCAAGTGGAGGCTTGGATCTGCACTTTTCCACACAATCGTTGATCATCTATCACAAAAGCTTGAGTTAGAATGAACCAATGAAGCATTTAACAATCATTATTTAATCATCACCTAAGGTGCACCCAAAGGTTGACAAACAATGTCTCGAAATCAAGGAAGGTAAAGTGATTTTAAATTTGTTTATCTCTTTATCAGATGAAAGCTCTTTTGAATGTGAGATTGCAAATGCCACTAAACTATCACAAGAAATGAGACCATGTATGATCAAGAGAGATTTTAAACACAAGGCTACAACAGGAAACAAGAAACACAAATTTAAAATGCATTTTCAAATGTAAGTATTCATGATTTTTTCCAAAGACAACACAGAATAACTCAAAAATGATCAGATTTATCAGTAGGGGAATGTTTTGAAAAACAATCTCAAATCTTGTTAATGGCTATACATGTGCAACCAACTTTACATGATTTGAAATCTGATGCAGAGAGAGTTATATGAGTTTCTCAAGTGTTCACTCAGAGAATGGGATTCTTCCAGATTTTCTCGTAAAATTTTAGTTTTCAAGCGTTTTCAAACTCTTTTCAACTTTTGCATGAAAATTCATGCAATATATAGCTTCAATCTCCTTTGAGCCTTCTTTCCCAAGAAAAGAATATGCCAAAGGATAAAATTTGTTACAAAAGTTCTCATGATTCGTAGACAGGGACATTTAATAGAATACGTCCAAAAAGTTGCCAATTGTCTCAAAAAGAGATGAATCATTGCAAAATTCACATCATTATCCATTATGGAGGCATGTTTTTCATCTTCAAAGCATGCAGACCCCTTTCCTTTCATTATTTCATCCTTATCCCTCCAAAATTTGACTCTGTAACTTTTAGATATGATATTTCACATTTTTGGATGGGTTAGGGCAAAAATTCATTTCAAAAACATCTTTGATCCTCAAAACTAATTACATTGGTCCTTGTAGGCACAAACAACATGAATTTGTCAAAAATTTGATGAAAATTGATGCAAAAATGCATCTCCAAACTTCCTAGAGCATTCTAGGGCAAAAATGGTGGTAGAGCAAAAAATGATGCACAACTACCATTGATTTGACATTCAACTTTTAATCTATGCCCTCCACATGGAGAAAAACCATTGGAGATGGGATTTAGAGGTGCCTTTTTCCACTTTGAATTTTTTAAAAGAAATGTCCACGTGGCAAGATTTGATTCGGCATGGGCACGGGTTTCACATTTTTACCCTTTTGACCTTTTATTATTCGAGCGGCCACATGGCACCATTCCATTGGATGCGGACCTAGGAGCTTCATTTTACCTTTTAAAATTTTCAAGAAAAATTGGAAAAAATTATATTTTTCCCCGCACCTCCGCCTCATGAAAATGGGCTTGACATGTGTCCCAAAGTGGGCCCCATTGGAATCACAAACTGATTCTACACATTTCCACCTTTTTTGGAAAAGGAAAAAAAATTCCAAATTATCTCTGGGACTTTTCGCACAAAAAGACCCACTGCTTCCCATCCAATCAAAAGAGGACACATCATCATTTTCGGGAAAAATTTAGAAATTTTCCTCCGCTTGAATTCAGGCAGATTAGCACTTGGTAGGGCCATGGGGCAATTTGAAACTTTTAGCCAAAGTAGCTAAAAAAGAACAAGTTTTCAAAACAACCCACCACTCCTCCTCCAATCAAAACACGCCACGTAAGCACATTAGGACCAATCAGAGTAAAGCAAAGCCATGGGACCAAATTTTCCCTTTTGCCAAAAAAAAAAAGTGATAAGTTAAAATAATTTTGCCATCCCTCGCCAATTAGAACAAGCCACATTGCCGATGAATGTTGAAGAAGAAATTGATGGGAAAATGATGTCCTGCTCGACCGTCAAAACACGTAAAAATGCAGGATTCCCTAAAATTCAATTTTTTCGCTAAGGACGACAAATTTCTTGAAATTGAACCAACTGAAACATGTTTTTAAAGCATTTTTATCATGGAATTGGATTTTCAATGGCATACAAGTGCAAATCGATCAATTTTAAACTTCCACGATCGGGTAAAAAGGGAAAATGACAGAGCCCCTAGATTTTGGAAAATTTAGGGCACAAAACAGGGCACACATGCAAATTTCTTTCAAATTGGGGAGAAACAACAAGTTTGTGAGCATTTCAAGGAATTAAATATGGAGGGAAAAGTTGCAGACCACCAATTTAAGAGAAATTTTTTCCAGAGCATGCAAACCAGAGGAAAATTTAGGGCAAAATGGTGCAAGCTCAAAAATGGCACCAACATTGGCTCTTGCTCGGGGATGGGCACTCCCAATAAGTGCCAAAAGAACAAAGGAAGTAGAATAAGTGCCAAAAATGACCACTAGGAAACGGATTTAAAATTGTAGAGCAGAAAAACTAGACCCAATCGACAAAAAATGGCTGCCAAGAATAGGGCAAACCACAAACCGACAAAAACAACAAAAATAGAGCCAAAAAACAAAGACTATACACTATACAAGTGGTGCATACCTCAAATTTGGGGATTAATCCAAGAAATGCTTCAAATTCCTACCATTAACAGGCAGTTCAAGCAATTCCCCATCTAAGTCCTTAAGAAAAAAGGTATTTTCACCAATTTTGATATCAATGGAGTAAGGGCCCATCCACAATGCATCAAATTTACCATGTTTTCCCTTATCTTCATGCCTATTATCCCACAACAAAACCAAATCTCCAACATTGAAATCCCTAGGAGTGACCTTCTTGTCAAACAACCTCTTCAACTTCTCTCTAAATCTAACATGCCTTTGGTGGGATGCTCTTCTTTCTTCATCCAGATCAACAATCTAATTAATCCTTGCTTCATATGGACTAGCCTCTTGATATTCAATTTGTTTAACAAACCAAAATGAATATAATTGCAGATGTAAGGGAAACAGAGCTTGAGTTCCATACACCAACTCAAATGGGCTCTTACCAGTAGCTCTTTTGGCAGTGATTTTGTCAGCCCAAACTAGAAATTTCAGTTGTTCACCCCATTTTCTCTTGTTCAACTCCAAGGTTCTCCTAATGCTCTTCAACAAGTTCTTATTGTTAGACTTAGTTTGTCCATTTCCTTTAGGGTTATAGTTTGAAGCATAAGTCAGATTGGTTCCATACTCCTTGCACATTGCCATCAAGGACTTACCTCTGAAACACATGGCATTATCAGTAACAATCTTTACTGGCACACCAAATCTGCATATGATGTGATTCAACAAGAAGTCCATAACAACTTGGTGTGTTGCTTTCTTGGTGGGGATTGCTTCTAGCCACTTGGTGAAGAAATCTGTGGCTAAAAGAATCCACTTATGGCTAGAACTAGAAGGGTATAAAATCTCACCAATGAAGTCTATTCCCATTGTTTGAAAGGATATTCAATTGATACATGCTTCAAAGGAAGGGAGCCTGAAGCTTTCATTATTCTAGAGAAATGCTTGGCAACTTTCACATTTTATAACCAGCAGAGGGTCACATATTTAAAAAGAGTTAGTCACCAATAACCAACCCTCAAAATCTTGTGTGCAGAACCCTCCAGAAAAATGTCCTCCACAAACTCCCCATGGAAATCAGAAATTATTTTGGGAGCTTCATCTCCAGTTACACATTTCAAGAGGACAACTTCAAGGTTCTTCCAAGCCAGCCCTAAGTCAATAATGATGTACTTTTGAGAAGCCAGTTTGAGGGCTCTTTTCTGATTTTTATTTAAATGATCAGGGCAGCATATGTGTCTGAGGTAAAATATTACATCCTTGTACCATTCATAACTTACCAACTTCTCAAGAACATCTGCCCTTTCTTCCTCTACTTCATTCACTTCCACAGTCTACAAGTTGCTCTCAACCATGAGCTTAGCAAGACCCAAACCTCTCACCAACTTTGTGGTTTAGATATCCATGTCATATTCATGTAGTTTGTTCACCCATCTACATCTTTTGCTTGAGATCTCCATCTCTGATAAGATTTATTTTACCATGGTGTGGGGAACATAAGCAACAACTTTTGAACTTAAGATATAAGGCATGAAAACCTTTGTTACTTTTACCAAGGTAAATGCTTATTTTTCCATGATTATTTATTTTAACTCAGCAGCTTATAAAGCCTTGCTAAAGAAGGCAATATGCCTCTCAGCCCCATCTTCATCCTTCTACTACAAAATAGATGCAATGGTATTTTCAGAAGCAAAGGAGAAGATTTGGAAAGGCTTCTTGTAATTCAGAGCTACCAAGATAGGTGCATGTTTCAATGCTTCTTTGATTCCTTCAAAATCTTGAATAGCAGCCTCCTCTCATTTGATAACTTGCTCTTTCTTTAACATGCATGTTATAGGAAGAGTCAATTCAGAAAAATTAGACATAAACCTTCTAATGAAATTGATCTGCCCAAAGAAGGATTGGATGCCCTTCTTTGTTCTTGGAATTAGAACCTTGTTGATTGCTTCTACCCTCTCAGGGTCAATCATGACACAAGCCTTTGAAACAATATGACCAAGAAAATTGGCCTTTTGCACCCCAAAATGACACTTCTTTGGATTGAGAGAAATGCCATATTCTCTACATCTGATCAACATTCTTTCCAAGTGTTGCAAGTGAACTCTTATGCTCCTTGAAAACATAGTCACATCATCCTAATAAACTGCAATGAAGTCATTTATGTAACCAGCAAAAGTAACATCCATTTCTCTTTGGAAGGTAGCTCCAATATTCATGAGACCAAAAGGCATTCTTACATAGACATATGTTCCCAAGAAAGTGGTAAAGGTAGTTTTAAATCTTTCGACTCCTTGACAACAACTTGGTTGTAGCGCAGAGAAACCATCCAGGTGGACAAAAATTTAGATCCATCACTAACTGTAGCATGTTTTCCATGTTCGACAAAGGATAATTGTCTTTCAATGAAGCTCTATTTAGATTTCTGAAGTCTACACAAAGTCGATATCTCCATTTTTTCTTTTCGACTAGCACAAGTTTTGCAACCCAAGATGAATACCTTGTGGGTTGAATGATCCCTCCCTCCTTCGGTTTCTTCAATTCATCTTGCATCTTCATTGAGAGGATTGGATTAATTGGCCTCTGCTTTTATCTGAATGGCTTGGAATTTGTTTCAAGATGAATCTCATGCTGAAACAAGTCCTCTTTGTATGCTTTCAGCTCTGAATAAGACCAAGCAAGACAGTCCTGATATTTCTTCAATAGTTGAACATAGGAATTTTTTTCTTCTTTGTTTAGATTTCTGCCCAACCAAAATTTTCTTGGTTTATCATTAGTGCCCAAGTTATGCTCTTCCACATCCCTTGAGGTAGACATGTTTCTATTGATGATGTAATCAACATTGTCAAAATTTGACTCAAGTGCAATAAGACCTCTAGGAATGGTGTTAGTTTTCAATTGGATAATATCCTTTCCAAAAAAGTCTCTCTTCCTTCAGTCACACACACCATTGGTTCCCAATCAATATTCTAATTTGCAAACTCACCTTTATTTTTGTAAGAACCTTTTCACTTGAGCATCATCATTAAACACTTTCCAATGCTTGATGTTGTCAGGGACAGCTGGCCTAGTTAACACTTCAATATTGTACTCACAATAAGGTGAAATGGTGCAATTTCCAAATCTTGACCCCAACACTTCAACTTTTAGTAGCAGCATTGAAACTTCTATCATGATGCACAATGTTGAAGGAATCAAACATCTCAATTAGATCCCAAACTACATGTTTGTACTGTTTCATCCGTTGATTTTTTATAGCATATAGTTTTCTTATTTGTTTGACAACTAGCTCTGAATATCCTTTTGCAATGATGTCCTTGACACCATACTTTCATGCAATTATCATACCCAACAACAAGGCTTCATATTCAGCAATTTTGTTAGTACATTCAAAATTAAGCTTGAAGGAAAAAACAAACTCTTCCAAGCTAGGAGAAATCAAAATTATACCAACACCATTTCCAAATTTGGAGCAAGCTCCATCAAATAGCAAGGTCCAAGGGGAACCTACCTATTCAAGGAACTTTGACTGATCCATCTTGTGTTCTTTTCCATCAGCAAACCCAACAAAGTTATCAACATCTACATCAACAAACAACACCTCATAGGAAGCATTGTTGGGATCTTCAATAAGGTGTAACATATTCTTTTCTCCATAGACATCTTGACAAGGATACCTTCAATGGGAATAGTGGAAAAAGACATGTCCATTTGAACAGTCCCACCAACACTTGCAGCCCACTTTCTTGACAAAAGCATACCCCATTTGGTAGGGCAATCAACAATCACAACATCAAGTTTCAAATTCTTACCAGATAGGATGCAAGTTGTACCACCAAACCCTTCACACAACCAACTATTGGCACTTCTCTTGATTCCATGGAAGTACACTTTCCATAGGCTATTTTCACTTTGATATCCAACTCATTCATGACTTCTAGAGGCATGACATTGCATGATGCATCGGAATCAAACATACAATTGTGAAGTAGTCTATCCTTTATGATCAAAGTTGTAAAGAATGGATCAACATTCAATTGGGAATCAACCAAGGATGTCCCCAAGTATACCTCAAGTGTTTCTCCAAGATCCTCTAATACTGGTGGTGTTTCAAGGTCTGCAATGATTTGAGGAGGAGTTTCAACAACGTTTACATTTCTGCTTGGGGTACTCTTCTCCTCTTTCAATCCCAAGTACTCAAATGCTCTCTTCTTGTGCTTAGGAATCCTAAGAAACTCAATGATTGGAACACTCACTTTGATTTGGCTCAATACTTGGGCTATGTCATAGGGAACATTATTTGGAAAGGCAGCATTGGAAGGGAAACAAGAAGATTCATTAGATGGCATGGGATTCTTGGCAGCTTGGGCATGAGGAGGACTGAATTTTTTTGGGACAACATAGTTTTTGGTAGGTTTTCTCTTCTAGGAGCTTCTTTGGGAATACTTGTAAGCAAGGGTGTTTTAGATTTGGCTTGAGGCCCAACTCCCTTAACAACCTTGCTCCTAGTGTTATACTCTTTCTCTTGAGCCACAACAACATTCATTAACAATTGTCTATCTTCCTCCGAAGGGATACCACCATCATACTTCTTAATCATCAAAGCTCTTAATTATTCAAATTCATTGTTAGGAATCTCAAAATCTTGCACTACATCTACCTCAAGAGTATGAGAGGGAAGAAGGACTTGTACCCATTTGATGCAATCCAAAAGGTTGTAGTTGTCCTTGCACTTATTACCTCAATTGATGTTGCTCCTTCTTGTGAGCCTGAAGAACAACCCACCATGTAGATATCATCATCATACCATCATTAGTATTAGCTTCACCATCTTGATGGTCCATTTAACATGGAGGATGGGGTAGAAAACACTTATCACACCAATCAATATCAGTAACTTCCTCAACAGAAGCAACCCTAGTAGTTAGGGGATCAAGTAACACTCTTCCTTCATGTTCTTAAGGATGTCTATTTACAGACCCCATGGGTCCTTTCCCTCTATCATCATCTTCTCTTTGATCACCTCTAGGATGATTGGAAAATATGTCATGGTTTTGTGCTTTTTTTTACCTTGTGAAGTCTTCCCAATTCCCTTCTTTGCCCAAGCTAGCTTTGTATTGTATGGGATTTCTTTGACAACCCCGCCAAATTTTTCACAACCTCCTCTAAATCAGTATTCTTGCTAGCTTGAGGTTTTTTAGGGTTTATCATCTTTACACCATCTCTGAGAGGTTTCCCAACGCCTTAATGTTATTTTCAATCTTGAGTGCCATGGTAAAGGCTCGCCTTAAATTGATAGGGTCTTTGCCTCTCAAGTAGTAGGTTGCTTTCTTATCAAATGCATCTACATATTTGATCAAATAAGAATCATCATAGGGCCTAAAATTAACACGAAGCCTTCTTAAAGTTTTGTTAAACCTTGTGTTCAAGTCATTAACTGATTCATTGGGGTTATTCTTGATATTTTCAAACTCAGAAAAGAGAAACCTAGGATCAGTCTTATCACCATATTGCAACCTAAATGCATTGTTCATTTCAGTCCAAGAGTTAATAGAATTATCAAGCAAATCCTTGTACCAATCCCTTACATCCTCTTCTAGTGTATGAATGAAAATTTGTACATACACATCTTCAAACTCTATTTCAAAATCCTCCATCATGTTAACAAAAAGTTTGAGATGTTGATCACCAGTTATAGCATTGTTACCTTGGAATTTTGGCAATCTATTTCTGACATCTTGAGGGACAACATTTGGATAACCATTCATTCCTCTAAAGTTTATAGGACCAAAGGTGTTAACAAAAATGGAGGTCTAGGTGGAGGCTAAGCCATATTATTTGAGGTGGTGATCTTGGAGGAGAAATAGAATGATGAGGAGTGAGAGGTCTTTGGGGAATAGAAATGTAATCTTCAAAATGGATATCCCCTATAGGATCAGCTTCTTGATAAACTCTAGCAGATTTGGAAAAATAGGGGCAGAATGAGGAGAAATATTTTCAAAGACAAATGAAGGTCCCTCTCTAGATGGAGAATGTAAATTTTCAAGAGGAATATCTAATTCAAATTTACCTGAAGAAGAACTGCAGTCCTCAATGACATAGGTGATCAATCTCAAGTTCAACAAAGGAACTTCCTTCCTTGAGCTCTTCTCTCCAACCACCTTCCAAACTCTTCTCCCTTCTAACTCTGAGTTCCTTGAATCTGAAAACAAATTCTTAGCAGAGTCTCTAATGAAGAGATATCTTCTTCCTTCCAGTTTTGCAAAGATTAGTAACACAAAAACAAATGACAGAAAGCTAAGACATTGGTATTTATCAAGATCAAAACAACATGGAGTCACCACTAAGGAATTTCACCCTAGTTGTGCAAATGCACTAAAATACTCTATCAAATACCTATCAACACTGAAAATCTTGCCAAAATTTATAGATCAGATCTTCCTTTTCTTGAATCTATCAACCACAAATGCAAATGAAGTGCAACTACTACTAAACTGATAAAATTGTAGACAAAGTTTGAAACCTTTACATACACCTTGCAAATCTGAGTATAGAATGATGCTTTAACAATATATTTATAGATAGAACTTGTAAGAGACATTACAAGGGTTTGATATACATTTAAATATTTCAAATATGTATGCACATGGATTAGATTAAACTAAGAATGTCCCGGAAATGGTGTCATTGGTGTTGGTACCAAATTTTTCTCCTTTTCAGTCGAGTAGCATCAAAGATATGGCATGAAGCTTTAAGACAGATGGATCATGGTGTGTGTCATTTTTAGCTGGGGATATGATCTAACTGGCACTTAAATTTGTGGAGAGATGGATAGCACTCAAATAGGACTTGATCTTGTCCTAATTTTTTTAGGTTGTGCCTTTCAACCAAGGTAAGAGGACCTATTTGTAACCCTCAAATGGTGAAGGAGATGAAGATATCCCTCAATTTTTACAAATATTATGAAGGGGCCTTGGGAAAATATGATCAACATTCCAAATATGAATTTCACAAGTTGTCACTTCCAGATTATGGAGATACTTTCAATGCAAGACAAGGGTTACTGAAGACATTTTGAAATCCTAATCTATTCTGCATACTTTAGCAACTGGATTTTGATCTTATGTGGGTATACAGGGAAAAATAGGGGTAAAACAGGGTAGGATTAGTTGTTTTGAATGATTTTTGGGTGGGATTTTAGACAAGAAAAACCAAGATCCACCAGACTCTTTGAGGATTTCAACAAAATATGGAGAAACTTAACAATAGAAAGTATCAAAATGGTTAATCATCCCTTCAACTAGGATATGTGCATCAAATGGAGGCCCATATCTACACTTTTCCACACAATCCTTGATCATCTATCAAAAAATCTTGAGTTAGAATGAACCAATGAAGCATTTAGAAATCACTATTTAATCATGACCTAAGTTTCACCCAAAGGTTTACAAACAATCTCTGAAATCAAGGAAGGTAAAGTGATTTTAAATTTGTTTATCTCTTTATCAGATGAAAGCTCTTCTAAATGTGAGATTGCAAATGCCACTAAAATATCACAAGAAATGAGACCATGTATGATCAAGAGAGATTTTAAACACAATACTGCAACAGAAAAAGAAACACAAATTTGAAATGCATTCTAAAATGTAAGCATTCACAGATTTTTCCCAAAGACAACACAGAATAACTCAAAAATGATCAGATTTATCAGCAGGGGAATGTTTTGAAAAACAATCTCAGAGCTTGTTAATGGCTATACATGTGCAACCAACTTAACATGATTTGAAATCTGATACAGAGAGAGTTACATGAGTTTCTCAAGTGGTCACTCAGAGAATGGGCTTCTTCCCAGATTTTCCCGTGAAATTTTTAGTTTTCCAGGATTTTTAAACTCTTCCAACCCTTTGCATGAAAAATTCATGCAATATATAGCTTTCAATCTCCTTCAAGCCTTCTTTCCCAAGAAAATAATATGCCAAAGGATAAAATTTGTTACAAAAATTTCTCATGATTCGTAGACAGGGATGTTTAACAGAACACGTCCAAAAAGTTGCCAATTGTCTCAAAAAGAGATGAATCATTACAAAATTTGCATCATTATCCATTGTGGAGGCACATTTTTCATCTTCAAAGCATGCAGACCCCCTTCCTTTCATTATTTCATCCTTATCCCTCCAAAATTTGACTCTACAACTTTTGGATTTGATATTTCACATTTTTGGATGGTTAGGGCAAAAATTCATTTCAAAAACATCTCTGATCTTCAAATTGATCCTCAAAACTAATTGTATTGGTCCTTGCAGGCACAAACGACACGAATTTGTCAAAAATTGATGAAAATTGATGCAAAAATGCATCTCCAAACTTCCTGGAGCGTTCTAGGGCAAAAATGGCGACAGAGCAAAAAATGATGCACAACTACTATTGATTTGACATTCAACTTTTAATCTACGCCCTCCACATGGAGAAAACCATTGGAGATGGGATTTAGAGGTGCCTTTTTCCACTTTGCATTTTTTAAAAGAAACGGCCACGTGGCGAGATTTGATTCGGCACGGGCACGGGTTTCACATTTTTACCCTTTTGACCTTTTTATTTTGAGCAGCCACGTGGCACCATTCCATTGGATGTGGACCTAGGAGCTTCATTTTACCTTTTAAACTTTTCGGGAAAAATGGAAAAATTTGATATTTTTCCCTACACCTCCGCCTCATGAAAATGGGCCTGACACGTGTCCCAAAGTGGGCCCCATTGGAATCACGGACCGATTCTACACATTTCCACCTTTTTTGGAAAAAAGAAATTTTCCAAATTATCCCCACAAACCCACACCTTTGATTATGTCCCTAACATGTGGTGATTGCTGATTTGCTACAATCTTGCATTCCTCCTTTTAATTTTATGCCTTTATGCCAAATAATGAGGAAAAATCTCAATTTTGCCATGAGGCCCGAATTTCCACCTCTGACCCTGCCACATGTCCCTCTATGATTCGTTACGGGCCCTAGGAATTTTCTTTGTTCTTTAACTCTTTTTCCAAAATGCCTTAAGGCACAAAAAAACCTCCTACTTCCCATCCAATCAAAAGAGGACACATCATCATTTTTGGGCAAAATTTAGAAATTTTCTCGCCACTTGAATTCAGGAAAATTAGCACTTGGCGGGGCCACGGGGCAATTTGAAACTTTTAGCCAAAGTAGCTAAAAATAACAAGTTCTCAAAATGACCCCACTCCTCCTCCAATCAAAACATGCCACGTAAGCACATTAGGACCAATCAGAGTAAAGTGGAGCCATGGGACCAAATTCACCCTTTTGCCAAAAATTAAGAAGTGATAAGTTAAAATAATTTTCCACCGTCCCTCGGCCAATTAGAACAAGCCACATTGTTGATGAATGTTGAAGAAGAAATTTATGGGAAATGATGCCCATGTCTGACCGTCAAAACACAGAAAATGCCAGGGATGCTCTAGAATTCGATTTTTTCGCTAAGGATGGAAAATTTCTTGAAATTGAATCCCAATGAAACATGTTTTCAAAGAATTTTTATCATGGAATTGGATTTTCAATGGCATACAAGTGTAAATCGATCAATTTTAAACTTCCACGATCGGGCAAAAAGGAAAAATGGCAGAGCCCACAAATTTTGGAAAAATTAGGGTACAAAATAGTGCACACATGCAAATTTCTTTCAAATTGGGGAAAAACAACAAGTTTGTGAGAATTTCAAGGCATTAAATATGGAGGGAAAAGTTGCAGACCACCAATTTAAGAGAAAAAACATTCCAGAGCATGAAAACCAAAGGAAAATTTAGGCAAAACCAGTGTAAGCTCAAAAATGGCACCAACACATCATACACATGTGAATCCTCAAAATTTTCTTGAGAGATATGAACTCCCTCCCACACATGTGTATTTCAAAAGAAATTACAAACCTCTCATACATATTTAGAATGTGTTTGTATCCATCAAAATCATCCCTCGTGAGCATATCATTATCTTTGAATTACTTTATTTTAATATTATCATTTTATAGTTACTTTATTGGTATCTAACCTTTTGCAGGATCAGATCATCTACATCAATGCTCATAGATTTTTCATCAACCTCCTCCTTCAAATCCATACTTGCAGGATACTCTTCTAGCTTGTCATTCCTCAGCTTTATCCAACCCTGTCATAGTCATCGTTGACCCTGACAGGTCGTTGTCACCTCGGTCTTGTGTAGCTTTTGCTTCCTATTCCAAAACCTCTTCCCATCTCTGCATGAGTTATGTGTCTGTCCTAGCTTGTCAAAACTTTCTTCTAATCCATTTTTGGAATTAAAATCATTGTGTCTACACTCGGGTTACCATCACCTAGGGTCTTGATTCTCAACTTACCCTTCTAAGCCTCTGCTTTCTATCATTTTCCTAGTTTTTAATTCCACAAATTCCCTCTACAGGTTGATCCCAACATTCATCAGTTTCTGTTGTATTCATATTACATCAAATTTTTGTAGGATCTGTATATTTCACTTATTTTTCAGATCTTCCTTTAAGGTCATTACCGGCTTGTTTCTACACATCACGGGTCACCGCCGACCCAGGCCATGTACATTAAATTTTCATTTATTTCGATTAGATCAATACTTAAATCAATCAATAATTCTTTCAGATTCTATAATTCATTCAGCTTATACATATTATCAACCGGTCTTTTACTTTATATCAAATTTTTTTAACAATGTAGGTTGACATCCAACGCGGAAGTTAACGCTTCTTGGGTCCGATTGTTTAGGAAACCCCACGTAAACCATATAATCATTTTATTTTAGTGGGTATTATTTATAGGTTTCATCGATTTGTAGGAGCGTAATCTATCATCATCTTGTGCTCGTATCATATCAAAAATCCAAGGTAACATTAAACCTCTAGCATTTATGAGTTTTCTAGTTTCTTTAGTAGCTAGTGCATCAATTTCATTAGGAATGAGAAATTTATAAAACATATTCCTCCCAATTTTACCCCAAATTATTTTAGAAATTTTTGCTTCATGAGTTACGCCACCATATTAAATCTAGTACCACCCCTCAAGCCAATAGGTTCTAATGATCTAGCAATTATACCTACTCCTATGAATATACCTGATTTTTTTATTGTAATGATGATCTTAACACCACCCTTTCCAATAAAGGTCATGACAATGTTCCCCTCACTTCTCATCATGCAGCCCCACTTCATGTTGACTCTCTATCAATGAAGGACATAACACATGCTGAAATTAATACGGTCACTATCCATTCTACTCCTATAGAGTGTTTCAATCATGATGTTTCACTTTTTATCTCCCCTATCATCATTCTCTTTTGATCCAACGTATGATCTATTTACTAATACTTCATTTACTATCATTTTTGATCATTTCCAAGCCCAAGATTCAAATTCTCACCTTGACCAACTTGATTAGAGTACCCCTAATGAGGATTCCTAACAATTTGATCAATTCTTGTATGAGAACCCTTTTAATATTGATCTTCTTCCCTACGTTAAACAAGATCATCTTAAACATGTTTGATTATCACACACCCCACATCTGTTGCTACCATATCCATAATACCTATCCCCTTGGTTGTACCTCATCTATCAATGCCAAATTTCCTTTATGTCCATGTGTAGGCACAAAATCTATGTACTTGGGGTACATTTCTAGGTCCTAAAGCATACTAATTTTTACATGATTCATAAGAAAGAAAACTTTGGTTGACAACTCCTTTTGGTATTTTTGTCTTTTGGTTTCTTTATCTCTTGCACTTTACTATCTTTACACATCTTATAGTTCTATCGAAACTTGAATGATTTACCTTTTGATGGCCTTGAATATTACCACCCAAGCACTCCTATCCTTCCTGGGTGTTCTTTTCCCTCTCTTTCTTCTTCTTACTTTTTGTGTCCATTTATCTTCTTGGTCACCTTTTGATACTTTGGGTCAGCCTTTCAGTTGTCAATTATGAAATTCAAACAAGGAAATCTTATATATACCTAGTTAATTATTTCAAATAAGGGACCAAACACTATAAGCATTATCTATCACCATCTAAGCTTGCACAAAGGCACAAGAGAACTACAAAGTACATATCTAGCATATTCATATAAGGGACAAGAGATGAATTGGTTTGCATACATTGCATAGGAGAGGAGTTAAATCTATTCCATCACACACATTTTACATATTGAGTACAATCTAGATCTATCCCACTATCATCATGCAACTTACACAAGGGAAACCTAGGGCTCTGGACATAGATAGACACACACATGGAAAAATGCATGGAGTATGAGATGTAGTGCAATGCTTAATCATAAGTTCACTCTTCGGGTGACCACGTTGGGGTCTATCTAAATCCACATTCTACATATTTTTTATTATATTTTATGTGATTTATGGGCATGTGTAGGTATTCATTTCTTTTACAAGTTACATGTATGACTAATGATCTAACAAGAAAACCGAGAGATAAAAAACTAAGTAACATCGAATACCTTCCAACCTAGAAAATACCAAGTTCTAAGCATTTGAGAAGACACAGGTTCCCGGATAAGTCATTAAAAACTAGGACATTCTTGCCCTCTTGCGGATTCTTTTGTC